>CM047813.1:47247271-48480305 GCA_026214975.1 Gentiana macrophylla
TTCATTTTCCAAACATCTCTTGCAGGTAGAGCTTCCAAGATTTTGGTGTTTATTTCCTCCTTTGAATAACTTACACTCAAGCAGGTAAGTTCATCCAAATAGCATTGAATCTTGATTCCATTTGCTCAATGGTTTCATTTGGCAAAGATCTTGAACTTTTGAAACCTTTTTCCGCCACACCGATTTTATTTTTCTTTATTGCATCGATTGCCTTCACGGATCAAGTGTATCTTGTCCCAAAGTTCCTTAGCGCTTTGCAATCTTTGACCTTCATGTACATGTATTGCTATCCAAAGTTCTATAAATGATATCAATAGCAATGTTGTTGAGGTTTGCTCTTTTTCTATCTTCTCGCATTCCATTCTCTTTTGGTTTAGGAATGTACTCGCTTGTATCACCCACTCGCTATCGCTTTGTAATTTCCATGGTCCATCGGTAGTACATCCTCATCTCATCATGAGTTGCAACAGAGGTATGCCTGCATTCGACGCTTATACTCATCAAATCTATCAAGAGAACACATCAACATTGTTCTAGCATACCGCGTGTGTTATCCATGATGCAAGTTTTTGAAAATCAAGAACTTGAAAGAAAGTTTTAAAGAATTTTCACAAGCACAACAAGTAGGATTCCTTCGAGCAAGTAAGCACGCTCTGATACCAATTGTTGGTCCTTGAAAAGGCTTTGGTTAAGTTTAGAGGGGGTGTGAATAAACTTAACACTTAAAACTTTGAAAGTTAACAAATTCAGCAACTTCAAAGATCTGCGATATTTCAGAGTCTGCTGAGACTTCAGAGAGGCTACTTGATAAACAAATGTTCTCTCGATAGTTCAATGCAGTCAATTTGTGCAAATGGAATAGTATCAAAATTAAGCCTTGTTACTTGTTGTTAAATATGATACTAAGTATTGGATACTCAAGAGTGCAAATGTGTGATTTCGATTTGCTAGATTCAAAGAGTTGATATGGATAAAAACTAAATGCGTAATTTAAGTGCAAGAAGTAAATAGAGATTTTTATAGTGGTTCCGGTGATGTAATCCTGTGACGTCCACTCTTCTCCTGTGATGTTGGAGGAAATTCACTGAGATCTTTGAGTTATCTCTGTTACAAAGATTCCTAAGTTGTTTGTCCTTCACCAATAACTATGGCTTCACAAATCAAAATCGGGAACAGGTAGGATTGTCGCTCCCGAGTCTTCCACTCGGTCCTTGAAGGGGTAGAATTGCCTCTTCACCGGCTCCACCACAAACAACGATCTTTCACACCAAACGATGATGCTTCACTGTCTTCAAGAGGTTCTTTATAAAATAAAGATTGAATCAAGTAAATGATTGATTGGCAAAGCTGACTTGATTAGGATGATGTAATCACACTTGCGCCTTCAAGTGTGTATGCTTGATGCAAATAGAATCTGTAATACACTTGAAGATTTTCTAGATCGTGACCTTATGCTCAGTGAAGTTCAAGCAGGTGTTTTTCAGTTCAGTATTATTGCTTGAAGTTTATCTCAATTTTTCTTCCAAAAATCATCCCATTTTCTCTGAGTTGAAAGTCCTCTATTTATAGGTGGGAATGCATGTGACTTGTGTTTGAAATTCAAATGTGACCGTTCCTTTGTTTTTGTCCCATCCTGCTCGTGCATCTCCACACTATTCATAGGACTGACATTGTCAGGATTACTTTTTGACAGTGCAGTCTGTCCACACATTTGACTTGTATCCAATGGATAAGAATGTAAATCATCCCAACGCCTTTTTAATCTCACCTTTGATTTGCTTGATAAGTCGAGGTAGTTGGTGGGCTTCCTTATCCATGTAATCTTCCAATAATCTTGAATTAATCGAGGTATATATCGCCAGGTTCATCGAGTCTCATTGTAATACCAATCAGTCTCATTTGAACATCATATTTTTGTCTGTGAAATATAATGCAATGATTCCTTTTATCCAACTTTTATTTGTGAAGTTAGATTACATCATTTTAATTATAACTAAGTTCCAAACATCATCCAACTTATGGAACTTAGACCTTCTATACACAAGGTATATGTAATCGATTTAGGTCATCACCGACTTGCCTAAATTCTCGATTCCATATCCTTGACTTTAAATACTAAGTTTGATCCATTAGCTTTCGATCTTCGCCTTGGCGAGGTTCTGACAAGTCTATCGACCTATCTACCCTATCGACCTAGATCATCACGATATCAATCAACACCACTTTTACGATTGCTTGTTTGATCAAACCTATTTATGAATCAAACTCTACTAAACCTATACATTTTATCTAGACATCTTTTGCCTTTGCACTATAACAAATAGTATGGCACTCATCATCAAAACTAAGAAATAAGTCCAACAAAAGACTTGAGCAAAAGTAGTTTAACTCAAGGATGAGACTAGAAGAACCAATGGCTATGAAGAAGCCAAGACCCTTCTAATGATCCTTAAACCAAAGACTACAATGAAACACTTTAAGCTATGCTCACAAACTTAAAATGCACTTAACAAAAGTTGTAAAAACTCTAAGAGAAAAACTCTCAATATGATTATAATTCAAGGTGTCAAATACATACGGTGTGCCCTCCTTTTATAGGCTAAGGATGTTGGCATTTTATTTCCTAGAAAATAAAAATAAAATAAGAAAATGTAAAATAAAAATGAACCTAGTCACCTTTTATGTCTAGGTTAAAAAGAAATAAAAATAATTCCTAAAATAAAAGAAATCTTCAAATCAATCATTAGTAAATAATCCCCAATCGATTGATTGATTATCTACCAAAATTAGATGAAGATTTGATGAAATCAATCATCATAAGACTACTAATTTCGTGCTATATGGCCTTGGTAGGCTTTATTGGACACCAATATTAATAATAAGACTTCAAATAAATAGAAAATGGCCAAAAGTCCATCTTCGCTTCTCTTGAATTCTTGATCCATGCTCTTTGGCCCAAATGTGTTAAAATAATCAAATTAAGAAATCGTTCTCTTCATTTGTACATGTACTTCATCACATTGGGCTTCTCTTAGATGATAATAGTCAACATGGTGACAAGTGGATCGTTGAAAATGTGCAAGTCCGCTGTAATATGCAAACTTGCCGAATTTAGCCCTGAATAAAGGACAACTTGTATCCGCTTAATGAACCGACCCCTTGATACTTATGAGTAACCTTAAAATTATCAAAATAAATGATAAATTAAAGTTCCATAAGTTTTCCACATTTAATGGAATGCGATCTCATGCAAATCACTTGATATAAGTCTTAGACGGTTAACGATCATCAATGTGAAATCGTGGACCATAAGAGTCGTGTAGAAAATGATGATGGCTTGATGGTCCTCCATCAATGTCTTACACATTATGCAAGTAACAATGATTTCAATGTGATTTCGGGTAATACATAAAAACTCGAGGAAACAAAAGATTTGAGAGCTTAAAAGCGGAGCAAATCTAACCGATCATCGATTATTCTAGTGAAAATTCACCTCGCCAAAAAGTAGAAAATTGACCATTTGAAACGAAATCTAATAGAAGGAAATCAGTGATGATCAAGAACATATCGCGTAAAATCCGGCATTAAACGAAAAACGCAGTCATGAAAAGCAGATTAAAGACTATTACATGCATTAGTTAATTTAAAGTAAGGCCAAATAGACCACACAAATTAATTTTGTCTTTAACGCAACTAAATAATCGATACTTGATTAAAATCTAACATCCACAGTGAATTTAAGACTAATTTCCTGTATTTATTATATGAGTTACATAGCTTAGTTATTTTCTTAGTAAAAATAAATATTTTTGTAAAGATAGTATTAATGGCACCACAATCAATCTTCCGTTCATGCACTACAACAAAATACACAAAACTCTGGAACGGTTGGATTAGATTTTGATGTCTGTAAAGTTAAAATTTCTCTAAAATGTAATACTCGATTATATCGACTGTGATATCATTAACGATATCTTCTGTAAGATAGTCATTTTAGCAATACATGCACTATCTTTTTTTTGATTGTCTAAAATCATACACTATATAAATGGGTCTATCGGCACCCTTTCTTTATTATTTTTGTTCTACTTCCGGCACCACACTAGAAACGTCAGCGTCATTAACGTTCCTTTCCGATATCAATGTCAGTGGACTGACGTTACTAAGTAGTGACACTTTTATAACGTAAACGTCGGTGTCACTGACGTTGGTTTTGAACAGCAACATCGGTGTCAGTGACTTTGGTTTTCAATAGCAACACCCGGTACCATTTCACGTTACCGCTTCAAGAAATATAATTGTGTGCCAATGTAATTTTTTGTGATGCCAGGAGTAATGTGGTGCCAGTAATACAAATGGGGGTGCCGATAGAACCCCCATATAAATTACTATGGGTGTTGTTAATGGCACCATGCCATATCTACTCGGGCGCCACAAATTAAGTGGAACCACACCACCTGACAAAATTTAATTCGCACCACACATTGTAATGCTATTTTTTCAAAACATTTAGTGGCACCACACGATAATTACGAAAATTCCATACCTACATATAACACCACATTTTTTTTTTTACCTATTTCCAATCTTCTAAAAATAATTATACAATGGTTCATAAACTATTGAAAATACATAATTATAACATTAACTAGGACACCACACAATTTTCCTCCAAAACCCTTCTTCTTCCCACATTCCTCAAATTTCATTATCTTCATACATATCATCTTCTTCATTCATCTCCTACATTCCTACTTTGTTCATCTACTTCATTTCTTTCTTATCAAACCTTCACCACTAAAACTTTCATCTTCTTTCATTTTCTTCATCATCCAACTATTTTAATGTAGCTCTTCTTATTATTTTTCATATATTCCAAAACAAAAGGATTTTTGATCAAGTTTATGAAAAATCCATATTATAGGTTAATGTAAAGCTTAATTTTTGTGTGTTTGGAAGGTTGAAAAGAAGCTTCTTAACAATTATGTAGTTATCCAATGAAGTTTGTTAATGGAGACATCCCATGAAGTGATATGACAAAAAGAAGAGGAAATGAAGGTAATGAGCATGCTAATGCTTAGAATTTATTGTTCTTTGAAAGCATAATCATATGTATTAGTTGAAAGCATAATCATATGTAGTATGCTAGCATAAAGATGCAAAAGATGGACAAAAACGTTTTAAACGTCTCTTACAAGAATTCGACTCTGCGGGGTCGGAAGTCATGCATTTCAACAATTCATGAGTCGAAAATAGTTTCAACAGTTTAAAAGTCGAAAATTGCATTCTTATTCAACAGATTGAAGAGTCGAAATTTACTTATTGTTACACAATCGAACAACTCAACATTGTTCAATTAGAACATAGTCGAATATGGATACTGCCCTTGCACGGTCGATTTTTACGTACTACATTCGACTTTTTTGAAAGCATATGTTCATATGTGGTTCTAAAACCTTGTTTATGCACTATAGTTAGATGAGCAAGTAACCCAAGCTGATACTTTATCTCAAATTCCTCATCTAGACAAATAAGTGAAGGTGTAAAAAAAGACGTACATGTGTGTGCATATACATAACAATTTTCATTGCTATATACTTTGTTTGTTGTATTGTTAGATTACAGAATTGCGGTTAAATAATATAGGTTAATGGTTAAGAAACCCGAACTATTGATGAAGAATATGTCTTGCCAAGTGTTGATGAATTAATCAAGGAAGATATGCGTTCTCAAGTAGAGAAGAAGACCGAGAAGAAAGAAAACATGCTTCAGATTATAGATAGTGATCCCTATGTTGAAATTGATGAAACAATATCAAACAAAGTTGATACTGGAATTGTGAAAACAAATCATTGTACTTGTGTCATCATTTTGTACTTTCGTGGATACTATGTTAGTGGTGTATATGTATTTTGGTGGTTGTTTTGTATTTTGATGTTGAATTTGGATGTTGGTGGTTACTTTTTATTTTGGTAATCATTTTGTTCTTTTAGTCTTTTAGTTATCATTTATTACCATTGGATTCAAAACACAATGAGTTGGGCCAAAACAACATGACTAGATAATATTCAACCCTTACAGAGTCGAAAATGTTAATTTAGACCCCCGAAGAGTCGAAATTGCACATTCCAACCCCTACAAAGTCGAAAAGTGCATTGTTCTTACTGACTTTCAATTTTAATTTTTACTTAGTTGAAATGTGTATTTCAATGTAAATAAGTGTAAAACACATACCAAGATCCTTTACCCCTTTCATAAGTTTGGTAAATATTGTTTAAACATGTGTTGGATTGAAAACAAAGTTAGATGGGCCAAAACAATATGAGCAAACATGATTAAACCTTAGAGAGTCGAAAATGGTAGTTCGACCCCGAAGAGTCGAAATTGCACATTTCATCCTCCACAAAGTCGAAAAGTGCACTGTTCTTACTGACTTTCTATTTCAATTTTTATTACTTGAAATGTGTATTTCAATGATAAGTGTAAAACACATACCAAGATCCTTTAACCATTTCATAAGTTTGGTAAATATTGTTTAAACTTGTGTTGGATTGAAAACAAAGGAATTGGGCTAAAAAACAACATAACCGATAAGATTCAACCTTAGAGAGTCGAAATGGGAATTTCGACCGCTCGTAGTCAAAATCGCACATTTCAACCTCTCTGGGAGTCAACTTCACCGCACTTTTGCATGTGATCTAGCCCCGCTTATCACTTTATTGGCATGTTTGGGTAGATTTAGGCCTTTTCAAGAGTAATATCGTGAGTTATGTGTACGGGAGTAAAACTATCACAACGATAGGGAACTCCGCCTTTTTGATGATATTTCACTCTTTTTCGAGCACTTTTGTCTTACAAAATTACGCGTGGTGTTTGTTCGCCTCTATGTTATTGCAGGACTTAGGTGACTCGAGGACCCAGAAGGCGATGTTTTGGACTAAGAGACGTGTTCGTGGCACGAGAGTTGAATGAAAGTGGAAGAAAAACCAAGTTTGGAGTGAAGTCAGGGCAAACGGGCGTTTGCCATACCCAAAGTGGCGTTTGCAGGAAGCCCACCACAAACTGGCATTTGGACCGTTCAAACGGGCGTCCACAGAGTCGATACATGATTCAGAAAGTTAGAGTTTAGGACAACCGAGCGTCCAAATGACCCCCAAACGCAGCAGGTTCAGCCCGATTCAAGAAGCTCATATAACACAAACGGGCATCCAGGGTACACAGACGGGCGTTTGCCCTCAGGACCTGAGTCATCAAGCAGGCGTTCAAGGTAGGGCAAACGCACGTTCATCGAAAATGAAACCCTAATATCATCATATTCTCCAGGCGAACGAGCGTTTGGAAGGACTCAGACGGGCGTCTGTGGCCGACAACAGTATTTCACAATGCATGTTCGTAAATATTTATTTTGACCCATCTTGGAGGCATTTTCTGGTCAAGTTGTCTTCATGAAAGTTGTAGGGAATTGAACGAGTTTTCCAACGCATCTTGAATCGTTCAAATCGGAGCTCTACACAGCAAGTTATCACCGATTTATCAAGACGAAGTTAAATGGGCCAAGTTGGTCGGCCCAACTAGGTCAAAGTCGCGATTTTCTTCCTATTTAAGAGCATCTAAACCTAAGGAAACAATATTCTGACTTTTTATTGGCCTAGACTGAGTTTGAGGTCAAGCTTAAGTGCTCAACCCACCCGCTTCAAGTTGTTGTTATGACAAAGTTGACATTTAAATAGTCGGATTATAGCTCTGGACTAGGCCCGTATTTCAATTTCTTAGTTTAGATTTTTATATTGAGTAGAACACGATATTTGATCAATAGCTTGGTGGAGTTCGTGCCTGGGATCATGGTATGAATTAAAGGTTGATGTCTTTTGCTGATTTGGGATTCTGATATGAATCATAGTGGACAAAACGCAGTTATTGATGGTCCGAACGCTGATCCACTTGTGCTTCGAGATGGTCCAATCACGAGGTCACAAAAGAGGAAGTTCGAGGAAGTGTTGAAGAATCTCGTTTTGGCAACTTTCAAAGAACACGTTGGGCTTCTCAAGAATGAAGACTTGGCCATTTTATCCTATTTATCTTGTAATTGGGGTTAATGGGCCAATTGGGGAACTATTTCTATTTTAGCATTATTTCCATTTTTGTTGATATAAACCCAAAATTTCAACCTAAAACCATTTCCTTTGGTTTTGTTTGAACCAAATCCCAAAAACCTTTATCCAAGACCCTCTAAGAAGATCCATGAACCCAAACCATTTCCATTACTTTTTAAAACCAGCCCAAAATACAAAACCATTTTCCTCTTATTTTTGGGAAAGTCCAAAACTGAATTTATGCTACTTTAAGTTGTTGAGACCATATTTTTGAGTGATTTTTATATCTATATGAAATTCAGTGATTGAATTTTGGTGAGTTAAACATTTTGCCTTGCTGATTAGGTATCGTGTCTAACTTGAGAACTTATCAAAGATCCGAGCAATCTTTGTGCGACGTTCTCAGCTTAGGGAGTTCCGAAGTGCGGATTCTTAGGGACAATCTAAGTCTTGCTCATCCTTCAACAATTTCTTCCATTGATCCCTTAATCTAGATCCAATCTAGTTATCAATTGGTATCAGAGCCTAGGTGATTAAGGTATCAAATATCCTTTTTTTTCCTTTCTTAATTTTCGTTTTTCTTGTTTTCTTGTTCCATTTTCGTTTTTGGTTCTTCATATAAAAATAAAAAAAATAAAAAAACGTGCCCAGAAATTTTTTTTTTTCCAGCCTATTTTGTTGTGTTTTGCTTCCTTAAGTGCTAAATCTTTTGATGTATGATTGTGTTCTTTTGATACGTGTTGAAGACTGTTCATCTTTTTAGCATGATCTTCAAGTTGTTCATACCATCTTCAAATCTTCATCAATATTTCCAGATTTTCATTCCTATATTACTGTCCATAAAACCACGGATGGAGTTATTTGTGTAACTCCCAACCTTTCAGCTCCTCTTATTAAGTGTTTTAAGTGTGTTATTATTGCTATCTTGCATCCGTTATTACTACCTCATTAAATAAGTGTAGTAAGTGTTGAATTATAGTTAATATATTTATATTTAAAAAAAAAATAAGAGAGAGAATCAGGCCCAGCTCATAATTGAAAAACAAAAAAAAAACAAACAAAAAAGAGGCCGAAAAACAGATTAAAAATAAAAGAGAAAAGAAAAAGAAAGACGTAATTGTATGTTTGATTGATTTTGGGTGCAAGAATTTTCAGTCCATCTTGTTTGTCAATTCTTTCTTATCCCATTGTCTTTTCCGTCCAAAACCAATCTTTGCTTCCAACCTTTTCCGTGCTTAGATTGCTTTGGGAGTTAGTCATTTTGGTGCTCATTCGAGTTGTGAATTGTTTGCCATACTTGCTTGTGTTTTTGATTTGTTTGACGGTTAGCACTCACCTACGGCAAGTTTTGAGCGTGAGTGTAAACACGAGCGTTTTTTGTGAGGTATCATAGCTGAACAAGACGAAACTAATTGGGAAGGTAGATTTCGCCTTCATCAAGAGCGAAAATGGTGATATGAATCGCGTTTTGAGGAAGTTCAACAAGGTATTGCAGATCAAATTGCTAAATTGTTCCAACAGCATGGTATTGGTAATGGTGGTGCGCGTGGACGTGGTAGAGGTCATAGGGGCCGTGGTAATATGGCTGGTCGTGGTGATGTTGGGGGACGTGGTGGTTTTGGTGGTTTTGGTGGTCGAGGTCATGTGAGGTGATGACTATAGTGACATAGATGATAATTTTGAGTACGAGGATTATGAACGTGTGCAAGATGATAGTATGTGGCCTTAAGTATAAGATACCTTCATTTGATGGTAACTGATCCGGGTAGATATCTTGAGTGGGAAATGAAGATGAATCGATTTTTGCGGTTCATGATTATAGTGAAGCGAAGAAAGTTAGGATTGCTACCTTGGAGTTTACGGGTTATGCGATGAGTTGGTGGCATAGCTTTCAAGAGAATCGTCGACGTCGGGTGAACAACCAATTAATTCGTGGACTTTTTGACCGAACATATGCGTATCAAATGGGTCCCTAATCATTATTTTCGGGACCAAGGTTTTAAGTTGCAAATATTATCACGATCGGGAAATTGGTTGAGGATTTTACGAGGAAATGCAAGTTACAATGCTTCGGGCTAATATTATTGAACCGTAAGACGTAACCATGCAAATGCTTTTATGTGGTCTTCGAGATGATATAATGGGCCAAGTTGAACTCCAAAACTATCAAACTTTAAGTGATATGGTTAATGGCGCATCGATGGTGGAACGTAGGCTTAAGAACCGACGCGTGAAGAGAGAGCCAAAGTTAATCGCCCTTTTGGTTATCGCACTCATTTACGCCTTCTTTTTTCAACAAGGAGGTTCAATTTAGTTCATCTATTTCACTTTCTACCAAACAAAGTTGAAAGTTCTACTGCTCTACTGAACCATAAATCCAAGTTATCCGAGATTTTGACACCGAATAAAGCGCAAGGCTGAAGTTGGATGTTCTCGGATATTGAATGTTTCAAATGCAAGGGCAAGGGACATTATGCAAAGAAATTGTCCAAATAAACGTACCATGACGATTTTGGGGCAATAGTGGACAAAACGCAGTTATTGATGGTCCGAACGCTGATCCACTTGTGCTTCGAGATGGTCCAATCACGAGGTCACAAAAGAGGAAGTTCGAGAAGCGTTGAAGAATCTCGTTTTGGCAACTTTCAAAGAACACGTTGGGCTTCTCAAGAATGAAGACTTGGCCATTTTATCCTATTTATCTTGTAATTGGGGTTAATGGGCCAATTGGGGAACTATTCCTATTTTTAGCATTATTTCCATTTTTGTTGATATAAACCCAGCCCAACCTAGAAACCATTTCCTTTGGTTTTTGTTTGAACCAAATCCCAAAAACCTTTATCCAAGACCCTCTAAGAAGATCCATGAACCCAAACCAGTTCCATTACTTTTTAAAACCCATTAAAATACAAAACCATTTTCCTCTTATTTTTGGGAAAGTCCAAAACTGAATTTATGCTACTTTAAGTTGTTGAGACCATATTTTTGAGTGATTTTTATATCTATATGAAATTCAGTGATTGAATTTTGGTGAGTTAAACATTTTGCCTTGCTGATTAGGTATCGTGTCTAACTTGAGAACTTATCAAAGATCCGAGCAATCTTTGTGCGACGTTCTCAGCTTAGGGAGTTCCGAAGTGCGGATTCTTAGGGACAATCTAAGTCTTGCTCATCCTTCAACAATTTCTTCCATTGATCCCTTAATCTAGATCCAATCTAGTTATCAGATTCAAAAGTCTTGATCTACAATGTTTAGATCTTTATTATTGTGAGTTTCTTGATTTCGATTTGTTTTCTCAATATGATTTTGATTGTGTAGATCATTAGTTTGATGAAATTTACTTCTAGATAAAAGTCTTGATTCGAGATCCTCACAGTATGCCGTGAAATAGTAAAAGCTTCGATTTTTGTCTTGTTCACATACTCTTTGTCCTCTCGATTTTAATACAAATTTTATATTCGATTCAATCTTCCTGTGGAATCGACATCGGACTCTGACGCACTACTCTACGATCGAATTCCGGTTCACTCGCGGTTAGAAAGTGAGTTTTACCGGCGTTTCGAGTTTTATAAATTGTATTTGATCGAGCCGGATTGCAAAATCTCTTCTTATCAACCTCCACAAAGTCGAAAAGCGATGTGTTCTTACCGACTTTCGATTTCAATTATTACTTAGTTGAAATGTGTATTTTAATGTAAATAAGTGTGAAACACATACCAAGTTCCTTTTCTCCTTTCTCCTTTCATAAGTTTGGTAAATATTGTATAAACATGTGTTAGATTGAAACAAATTGAGTATAAACATGTGTTAGATTGAAACAAATGACTGAGACAAGATTCTACCCTTAAAAAGTTTCTGAATTGGCATTTCGACCATTCCATTTCAACCTCCATATAATTGAAAAAGTGCACTGTTTTCTTTTTTTGGAATTTTTAAAAGTTAATTTAGTTTGTAATAAAAAGAATCTGTATAAAATACTTTTTGTCTAAAAAAAGTATTGTAATATATAATACATATGGTGCCCGAAAAAGACCCTTTATCCATAAAAATAATTAGTATGTCGTCTAAATAATTTTTTTTATTTAATAGGATGCCGGTGGTAGATATGACTCGTATGAGGCCCTCAATTACTATATCCATATCCTTGTTCACATATGGTTAAAACTTTACTTCTGTATTGGAAGTTAATGAGATAATTTAATCAACAGGCTGTCTAAAACCTGTTGAACCAGCCTTTTTTAAATGCTTTCCTCCTATCTATTCTAACGAATTCTGGTGGCAATACTCTCACAAAATTGACACTTGCAGTTGCACGCCATGTCCGGAGAAGACGCCACCGTCGACAGTGCCGGCAATGTCGCAGACGATCTCTCCACCACCGTCCATACACACCTTCAGTTAGTCCAAGATATTGTGTGGATCTCCAGTAGTGGATTCTCTGGCCCCTTCAAGAAAGATTGCACTGACTTGGCTCGCAGAGTCTCACTTTTAGCCCATTTGCTGGAAGAGATCAGAGATCCTAACGGAGACATGGGCCATTTTTCTTCCCCCGTTCCTTTTCTTTTTGATCTTTCTCTGGCTCTTGAAGCTGCCAAGAGTTTGCTTCTTGCTGCTAAGAAGAGGGATATCAATAATTCTTCTGTAAGTACTTTAAATGAATTTTCCGTTCACATTACCCAAAATGTATGTAACTAGTGGGTTTATATACAATTGATGATTCCGATCCGACTGAATATGCTGGATGCTGTCCCGGTTTGGAGAGATAAAATTTCATGAAGACTCCATTAATGACAGATTTGTAGCCTTATATACGATTCTGATAGGATTTGATAAAGTAGCTGGATTGCAGCCTTAGAACTTTGGCCTTGAGATCTTGAGCCTGGCCTCGTCAACGCTGGAAAGTAGTATTGTTTTTTTGGATCCGGTTATGGTCTTAATTCTAAGCTTCGATTTTGCTTCAAGCAGTCTATAAGGCAGTTTTGTGTTTGATAAAAGCAGATCTTTACCAGATTCTAACTGTTGATTCAGCAGGCATGAACCCAACGGGTTTTCTCCGCCAATCATCAGCTTTTAAACCATTGCTTTTAGAGCTGGAATAGTCTGTAAAGGTTTCTGCAATGTTTTTTCGGCAATTGGTTTCATATGTGCTAATCTGAGATGTGGAAGGCTACTGGGGTTACTATAGGTTGATAATGATATTATCGGTTGAATCGTGCATAAGCTGGAGGCTTTGTGGGTCTTGAGTGTTTTAAGCCGGGCATTTTTCAATTCAGAAATTTGTTTTTATGTGATCATAGACGGATCTGAAGAGCAGGTGCATTTGCAAGTAATGCGTGTTACATTACAAAATACGATCATCTAGAAAGGATACAGTAATGTCTCTCATATCCCACTCGACGGATGAAAATGTTGACAAATTTGATAAGAATGCACGCAATTATTTGATATTAAGTTGGGTTATCTGAAATGTATTGTGCATGACGACAATACATTTTGCCCAGCTAATTCAAGAAATTAGTGATATGAGTATTTTAAATTTTCATCTCATACTTTGCAGGATGGGCCAGGCAAGAAACTATTTTCTCAGTTTCAGTGTGTGACATGGAAACTGGAGAGAACCCTAAATGATATACCTTTCGAATATTTTAATATATCTGAGGAAGTACAAGAGCAGGTAATTTTCAGTTCTGTAATTGCTTCAGTAATTCTTAAGATGCAATACTTTTTGCTGATAATTCTTAAATTTACAGGTTGGATTGGTCCGATCCCAACTGAGAAGAGCTGCAGATAGATATGGTGGTCCGTTGAATTCAAACTTGCTGTCCAGGGGATTATCCCAGCCCTTAGATAAAGATATCGATCCACTCCAGCTTGGCAACCGTGTGATCAGAAGCCTCCATGTAAATAATTTCAGTTATATAGATCCTGAATTGAGAGAAAAGTCCGTATTTTTACCAAATACGCGTAATTTGGATGATATGACTCAAGACCTTGTATCCAGAAGTTGTGATGGTGATGCCATGGATAGTTCGGTTAACAATGGCGAGGAAGATAATAAGAAGAGTGATTCTCCTGTAGTTCCTGATGATTTAAAGTGTCCCATATCACTTGAATTGATGAGGGATCCTGTTATTGTCTCCACGGGACAGGTACGGATTTTTTCACCATCTTTTTGTTTTTCCGTTCTATCTGACACTAGGATGCTCAGATACGGATACGCGGATACGGGATACGCTGATATGGGATACGCAGATACGTGATTTTGGAAAAATATAGGATATGGCTGTAAAATATAAAAATATGCAGACTAAACTGTAAATAATAAAAATAAAATGTTTATATATATGTGTGTGTGTAGCTATGTACACGTATTAAGGTTAAACTCATTCTTTAAGCATCATGTTCTTCGGATACACGTATCTGTAGTCAAGATACGTGTATCCGGTAAAGTATCCATCTTTTGAAACTTACAATTCGCCCCATATACGTATCTAAGGGAGTATCTGGAGTATCCGTCGAGTTTCGGTATCCGATACGTATCGGATATGGGATACTCATACGTTTGCAGGATGAAGTATCCGTGTATCACAGATCTGGCATAGTTCCTTGTATGAATCTAAATAGATATTAGACCTAAGTTGTAGGGCATTTCTTGTAATTTTTTAATCCTTCTTATCCTACAGACTTATGAAAGATCCTATATTCAAAGATGGATAGATTGTGGGAACACTACGTGCCCGAAAACTCAGCAAAAACTTGATAAGCTTACTCTTACACCAAACTATGTGTTAAGAAGCATAATAAGTCAATGGTGTGAAAAACACAATATAGACCTTCCAACTGCATTGACTAATGGGAAGATGAGAAAGAGGGATGGATGTATTGAAAATCTTGTTCATAATCTGTCGAGTGAGTTAATTGTTGAGCGCCGTGCTGCTGTAGCAGAGATTCGATCACTGTCGAAAAGAAGTACAGATAACCGGATTTTGATTGCTGAAGCCGGGGCGATTCCCGTTCTTGTAAACCTTTTGACGTCCGAAGATGTTGAAACACAAGAAAACGCAGTCACTTCGATATTGAACCTATCGATTTACGATAGCAACAAGAATCTCATTATGCTTGCCGGCGCGATTCCTTCGATCATCCAAGTCCTTAGATCTGGAACCATGGAAGCAAGAGAAAATGCAGCTGCAACGGTCTTTAGTTTATCTCTTGCAGATGAAAACAAGATAATAATCGGAGCGTCAGGCGCCATACCGGCATTGGTGAAATTACTCGAGAACGGAAGTTCTAGAGGAAGAAAAGATGCTGCAACTGCTTTATTCAATCTGTGCATATACCAAGGAAACAAAGGTAGAGCAATCAGAGCTGGTATCGTTACGACGTTGTTGAAAATGTTAACAGATTCAAGTAGTGGCATGATAGATGAAGCTCTTACTGTTCTTTCTGTTCTTGCAAGCCACCATGATGCTAAGGCGGCCATTGTTAAAGCTAGCGCGATACCTATACTAATAGACCTAATGCGTGCTGGTCTACCTCGGAGTAAAGAAAATGCAGCCTCTATTTTACTGTCATCATGCAAAAGGGATCAAGAAAATCTTGCTTGTTTAAGTAGGCTTGGTGCTGTTATCCCTTTAACCGAGCTCGCCAGGAATGGCACCGAACGGGCAAAACGAAAGGCTCAATCTTTATTGGCGCAACTTCTTCACTCACAACAGATCTAACAGCAATAAGTGCTCTAATCTTGAACTTTGATTCTGCTAATTATATAATCTATATCACTATATGAACATTTTTTCCTCGATTGAAGTAACAGCGTTGGTTTGTGTATGAAGATATGCGTCAATTTTTCTTTAAATTTTTTTTTCCCCTAATGATGAACGTAAGGGCCAAAGAAGTACTTGATGTTTGTTTGCCCTTAATTTTATATATATATATATATATATATATATATATATATATATATATATTGGGTGGGAGGGATTCTCCAACTTAGAGGCACAAAGTTGTTTCTTTTTTTGTTTTTTTTTGTTTTGGTGTGTGTGTGTAAAGATACATTTTGCTTTGTAATATTATAGGGTGTTGGAATGTTGGCCCATGGAATGGCTTATTTAAATTTAAATGATAAACATTCAACTTTGTTGCTATTTTTTTTTTTAACACACGCACACACTTTTTGCCTACAATGAGACTCGAACCCACAACTTCCGGGTTAAGGACCTCAGCACTAACTGTTGGGTCGATGTCTTGTTGGCACTTTGTTGCTATTTTTTATTTTTATTTTGCTAAGATGTGTATTATCGAAAGATTATGATATAATTACATACTACAAATAGTTGATAGATTTTTGAATCATTCGATTCGTATATCAGATGAATTAGAAATTAATGTTTAACCACTCCAAGAAAAAAAAGGAAATTAATCTTTAAAGTTTATGAAAAATGTGCATGGGAGACGGGGAGAGTAGTTGAAAGGAATATCAACTCATCAATCCCACGTTGATTGTTGGAAGTCCCTTAGCTTTATATTTAAGAGCTAAGTTTAGTTTTAGGGTTGTGTCCCAAGGAGCAAGACCACTTTTGTGTGAGAAGGACCTAGATTGCTAGCCGGCTCGGCTTTGATTTGTTTGGGTTCAAGTTCGAGTTATTAATAACTGTTACTTTTTAGACAAAATTTCTTTGAAATGAGCGAAATTTAATTTTAATTAATAGTAATTAAGACGGCTGATTATTCTAGAAACGTGTGTGAAAGCTAATGCTTTTAGTGGGAAACTAGAAAACTCGTGATTAGATCGGCCTAATTACGTGATAATCTCTCATCCCCACCATATAAAGTGTTGATGTAATGCCATAAACCCAATCGAATTGGATCATGTCAGATCATTTCTATTACGTCTTTATGTTTATACATATAATAAATAGAAAATTAGGAAAAATGACACATTTTGAAATAATTTTAAGTAACAAGATACCAAATTCTTTTCATAGGGAGAAAAACAACTCTACAATATTTATAGCTTAAAGGATTTTTTTCTAAAAATAAAGCCTGCTTCCTGCTTATTTTTAGGGGATTGAGGAAAAGAACAAAAATATTTATAAAATGAATACATATGACACACTTATTTTTAGTTGCAAAAGAATAAAAAATTTGAGACGAATAAAATAATACCTTTTAATAAAAGGGACGCGCGCATATGCATAGCTTCAGCCTTCGTCGCTGCTTGACTTTTTTTTTTTTTTTTCAACACTTTCGTAATTTTGATTTATAACTCCGATAATCGAAATTTTTCACCAAAATTCATGTTTTTTTTTTTTGCTCTTCAATTTGAGGCCAAATATGATACTGCTTCCGACGTATATTTTGAAAGGCGAAAAAATATTTGTATTAACCTAATGCTTTTCTTATAAGCGACCGTAATTTTCGATTTATAACACCAATCATCAAAATTGTTTCACCAAAGTTCATATATTTTTTTTATCTTCATTTTGAAACCGCGTTTGATACCCTTTCGACGTAGTATTTGAAAGCCGGATTTTATCGAAGCGTTTACACCAACATGCTTGATATAAAGAATACAAGAATGAAAGACACAAAGAATGACACGCGCTTTATTGACATCCAAAATATCACCATTAACATTGCGTAATACAACAATCTATCAAAAATGCTTCATATCCTAATGAAACAATCTATCAAAGTATTATGGAGATGCAACTCCGGGGGAATCAAGAGAATAAAAGCCTAATATTATTGGATGTAATCAAAAAGCATATTAATGAAACTAAAACATTCTTCAAGTTCTTGAAGACAAAAGCGATCTGTTTTTACCATCTATGGACCTTCATCCTTCAAACCCGCACCACATCAAACTCCTTGAAAGATGTATGAAGCAGAAAATGCATCAAATAGCATCGGCTCAGCTTCATCAATAGAGAATCTAGGCTCCTCCAATTTTCTAAAGACAAAAAAACACAAACATAATCATTTGAATCAACAAAGTAACACACCAACAAAGTAACACACTACTCTATTTTTGTTCTCAACAAAGTAACACACTAGTCTATTTTTGTTCTCAACACACTAGTCTATTCTTATTCTCAACAAAGTAACACACTAGTCTATTTTTATTATCAACAAAGTAACACGCCAATAAAGTAACACACTAGTCTATTTTTGTTCTCAACAATGTAACACACCAACAAAGTAACACACAAGTCTATTTTTATTCTCAACAAAGTAGCACACCAACAAAGTAACACGCCAACAAAGTACCAACAAAGTAACACACTGGTCTATTTTTGTTCTCGACAAAGTAACACACCAACAAAGTAACATAGTAACAGAGTAACACGGTAACACACCAACAAAGTAACACACCAACAAAGTAACACACTAGTCTATTTTTGTTCTCAACAAAGTAACACACCAACAAAGTAACACACTAGTCTATTTTTGTTCTCAGCAAAGTAACACACCATCAAAGTAACACACCAACCAACACACAAACAAAGTAACACACCAACAAAATAACACACTAGTCTATTTTTGTTCTCAACAAAGTAACACACCAACAAAGTAACACACTAGTCTATTTTTGTTCTCAACAAAATAACACACCAATAAAGTAACAAACCAACAAAGTAACACACTAGTCTATTTTTGTTCTCAACAAAGTAACACACT
Organism: Gentiana macrophylla; assembly: GCA_026214975.1. Taxonomy (NCBI): domain Eukaryota; kingdom Viridiplantae; phylum Streptophyta; class Magnoliopsida; order Gentianales; family Gentianaceae; genus Gentiana; species Gentiana macrophylla. The sequence goes on from CM047813.1 coordinate 47,266,049, forward strand.
AGTCTATTTTTGTTCTCAACAAAGTAACACACCAACAAAGTAACACACCAACAAAGTAAAACACTAGTCTATTTTTGTTTTCAACAAAGTAACACACCAACAAAGTAACACACTAGTCTATTTTTGTTTTCAACAAACAACAAAGTAACACACTAGTCTATTTTTGTTCTCAACAAAGTAACACACCAACCAAGTACACACCAACCAAGTAATACACCAACAAAGTAACACACCAACAAAGTAAACATTAGTCTGTTTTTTTGTTCTCAACAAAGTAACACACCAACAAAGTAACACACCAACCAAGTAACACACCAACCAAGTACACACCAATCAAGTAATTTTTGTTCTCAACAAAGTAACACACCAACAAAATAACACACTAACAAAGTAACATATGCATAGCACAACAGATTTACAAGACCAACTACACCATGTGTTTTTCTTCACCTCAGACACCACATCAATGAATGAATTCACAAAATTTATAAAGCAATTTCTTCAACTATGACATTGCAAAGAATTGGTAGTTAAAATATACAAGTGCCGGCTATTGCCCAATGAGCTTCCCACTAATAATGGGCAGGTGGTCATATGTCCAGACACAAAAAAGAAAGAAACCTGAGTTCAATTGATGAGCTTCAATTAAATCAGGTTGAGAGATAAAAACTGAAAAATGAAACAAAATTTGGATGAGAAATCACGTTCACTTAAATAAATAGCACATCAAACTCGAAAGAAGAAAAGAAAATGAAGTAAATTTGAACATACACAAGTGCTTTGGTACTTAAACCATTTCATTTATTTTGGCTACCTGAGCAGGTTTGCTTATTTGGAAAAAAAAAACATAAGTATGTTGCAGGTGATTGGGCTTTCTTGTTATTCCGCTAAATAAACACATGAAATTGCTTCATATATAAAACCTCTACCCATTAGCTAAATTCCAAGTAAGCGGAAAAAATTCACCCAAATTACGAGTAGCCGTGCACTTGTCATCGTCCCGAGAATGGACCTAAAATAAGAATCTTGAGTGCCCTTGAGTAGTTTTCCTCTAGTAAAGTAAAAATGATCTGTCTTCCATAGAATTTGACTCATGAGGACCGAGTCTTTTAGGGAGCAACCAACTTCTCCATTAGGAGTAAAATTGAGAGAGACCTTGAGTTGGGTTTAAACGGGACATCGATCAAGCCGTTTTTGGCTTGCACTTCCACATTTTTATCGATCAAGAGCGCAATTTGCACACAATAACGATCAAAAATCTGCAGTTGTAGAGATCCATGTTTCGGAAGCACTTGACGAATTCAATTGCGTGTTCTTTCTGAAGGTTGGGGAAAGGGGGTGTTTGAGTGGATGAGTTTGACTTAATAAAGAGAGGAACGGAACATCGATTAAGATTAATAGAAAGGGTAAAATAGTCTCAAGAAAAATGTTTTGTCCTTAAATCAACAAAAATTTACAAGTTGGATTAAAATTTATATTCAGATCGAAAAGTGGACTAAAACCTAATATTCCATATTTTTTATTTTTATTTTGTATTTTCTCTTTCCACCTTTATTCTAAATAGATGTTAGACCATTGAGAACTTTCCTATCACACTTTTCATTTATCTTATTTTTCGTTTTAGTTTCATTTTTTCATCACCCTAAAAAAAAACAAGTAACTCTAATAATACTCCATATACAATTTTTCAAATAAGGTGAACCGTAACCTCTCTAAATTAACTGAAACCGAACCGAACGTTCTCGAAGCCCTTGGATCGTAATCCAATTAGCCAAATCCTACGGCCCAGAGAATTCCTAGGTAAGAGGCTTGGAAACCCCCTATATAAACATATATCTTCCGTTAGTGCAGCATCCAGGAGCTCATTTTCCATTTCTCTATCGTTGATGGTAGCTGGTGTTGCTCATTTGTTAACTTGAGAAACTCTCTCGATTACCTCAAGGTATTCTTTAATCTAGCTTAGTTTTTGCTACCTGTGTCTGTTCTGGCAAAAAGATCTGTATGTTTTAATCGGTTTTTAAGTGAATGAAAATCGAATTCGCGTGGTTCGCATTTGCTTCTGTAGTTTTTGTTTTGCTCGTAAAGCTTGGTGATACGCTGAAAAGACATTTGAGGATATTCTGAATTAATTCAAGCTGGATTTAGTAACTATATAGATTGAAAATTCTTGTTTAGGTTCTCTCTGAAGATGCAGTCATCTGAATCGGCGTTATTTTTTTATTTTTTATTTTCCGTTTTAGATGTTCCTTACCATGCTTTAGGTCCAACGAGGCTCTAGGAATTTTTTTTTCCTCTTAAATCCCCCGGTATCCGGAACCAACCCTAGTTCGGCCCGGGTCTTGCCTGCAGAGTCTGACTCTTACTCGGGGTAAGGCGGCCTGGCCAAGTGCTTTTTCAACATGGCGCCTCAGAGGAGAATCGAACCGGTGACCTCCATAGGCATTCTCAAGTCACTTACCATCTTAGCCAAGCTACTTGGTTAGGCTCTAGGATTTTGATTTGTAAGCAAGGCTGCATATGTAATACTTAATAAGTTAAGTATCTGTTTGCTCTTACTGTTTGGTTTAGGCAGTATGTATATACAAACAAGAATGAAGAGATTTGATATCAAGTCTAGTAGCTAAACCGAAACAATAGACCCTTTTTCAACGGGCAGTCTTATTGTCGTCATAATGAATGATGAATCGAACGTGACATCACATTCAGGATAAGTATGGAAATTTTGTGGTGTGCTACACTTTGGAGTTCTTCTTTAATGTTGAATGTGCTGCCTGTTGTAGTTCAAGGTTGTTTTTATGCATTTGTTAATAATTATGTGTCTATGTTAACTTCATTTATGATTTCAGTTTTTCGAAAAATACAACTCAAAACTTGTTGAGCAGCCCACAAATTATATTACCAGAAGGCAAGCTATAAGGTATGGACCATTCTATAACTTTTTTGTTCTTTTCTTTTCTTTCATTCTAGCATCACATCTTCGTGAAGTAATCATTAACTGCCATTATCGCACCTTTGAAGAATCCAGAAATGAAAATTGAGGAATCTAAAACAACGAAACGAGTATTCACAGCAGAACTCAGCTCTGATACCATGTCAATTTTGGTCCGAAAACAATACAACTCGAAGCAAATTAAGAAACTCTAAAACATAAATTACAAAACTACATGGCCCATTTTTTCCCCCTTATTGTTTGTTGTACTTTTATACGTAGGATTCAGAACAAAACGGGCTCCTAAAAAAAACTATACGGAAAGGTTACAATTTTACCCTTAGTTACAATGACTAGTGTAAACAACAATAGAATTACATTTCTATCCTTCTAATATTATACTAACAGCTAGAGAAGAAAGATGATAGAAAATGAGAAATGGAAGAGAGATGGACTTTAATGGTTTTTGGTGTGGAGTGATAGAATTACCTTCAAAGCTGCACCATTTTTACGCAACACCAGTATCATCTTACCACATATTTTTCATTTCTAAGAAAAATTAGAAAAACGTGAAACAATTTGGAGGTAATAATGGTATAGTAGTAACTTTATCATTCCTCTTCCAAACCCACATTCATTTTATTGACAATGGGAATTTAACAACTATTGTAATTGTGTTTAAAAGAGACAATATCTTTTAGCTAAAAAAGACAATGGCATTTCAAAAGTTACTGTATATGCTCTAAGTAGGAGAAATGAGTGTAACTATTGGTTGATTTACACATGGGAGTATTGGTATGCAACTTTAATCATAACTCTTTATCTTTTAAGTTAAATATGAGATTGAGTATGCCTGTATATCTGAATAGTTATGTCATTTTGAAAACAATCAAAAGGAGAGAATATGTCATTTTGAAAACAATCAAAAGGAGAGAATGCTGAGTGATTGTGTTTGTAATTATGTTAAATCAGGGATTTAGTTATGTATTTTTTACCACTTATATATACTTTTACCCACAAAGATCTTACAACCTATGGTTGTTTGATTATTTACAAAATGAACTCTTAATTTTTCATCTATGTTGCATACTTGATCAGTTTATGTGGTATGATATACATTTGTGATGGTAATATGACTTGCAGTATATGACACAATCTTATAGCCGTTACGAAATGTTATAGTAGTATTTTTATGAAAATATTTTATCACTCTGTAACACGTTTCGTTGACAAAAAATATTTATTTTATATTTTAAATATGTCAACATGTAGTACAACATGACACGATGAAATTATTTACCACACATTATCAAGTAGACAAAATATATTTCAAAGAGGTGATTTTTTTTAACCAAGAGATGATCTTAGCCATCTATTTATTTTAGATCACAATCTCAACCATCCATTTCTTGATCTACTTTATCAAGTATTTTGATATAGTATTATATCATTTTCTAGTCCTTTGACCAATTGCTTTTTGTCTTTGCAAATTGAAAGACCCCTGCTGCAACATGGACTTCTTATTAGAACGGACCGTCGGATCACTGTCATGTGTCAAAAAAGACAAAGCATTTTTGTTTGTTTATACATGTGGCAGGCATCCGACGGTCCGTCCAAATAGGGAGTTGTTACAGCAGAATTACCCCTCTTTTAAGTTCATCAGAAGAGACATAATGTTGCAGTCAACTGTCCTCTCCCCCAGCGGCTCCATTGCAATGGTTATACCCATCCATGTGTATTTAAGGAATGCTCATACGGGTTTTACGAGCCATAAATGGACTTTCTAGATCTGAGCCATAAATGGACTTTCAATGATAATGTCCTTGGCTCATCTACATCATATTGAACAAAGTATTAAAATGGTGAACACCCCCTAACTCTCCCCTCCCACCCTATTATAAATTACTCCATTACCGTCTCATACCCAAACTCATAATACCTTGCTCTACCGTTCATCACCTTCTCCTATCGTGTGCATTTAAGTGATAAAAAATCTTATCATTTTCAGCTGCTTCAGGTAACAAATTGCAATAAGCTTGTAGTAATATTGTATCATCTGTAAAAGAAGATCCAAATTGTTGGTGGATTTTCGTTTATTGCAACAGATCTGGATTGTAAGGCTGTGAAAGTGTTGTTTTGAGCTGGTTCGGTTCTTTTATTTTATGTGCAACAGAGCTGGATTGTCGCTGGATTATAAGGCTGGGAAGGGGTTGTTTTTAGCTGATTCGGTTCTTTTCCAGTTTTCGTGCAACAGATTTGGCTGTAAAAGTGTCGTTTTTAGCTGGTTCGGTTATTTTCTTGGTAAGAATCATTTATCTATTCATTATGTTCTCCATGTTGGCATTGTAGGAGAAGGACATGATTTGGTTTTCATTATCTTCTGTTTTTTTGGCTTGAAAATGAAGATCAAGTTTAGTTTACCGTAAATGCTACCATAATTTTTTTTTCTCCCAATTTTTTATGAAAATCATCGTTTTTGATACCAAGGTATACAAACGGTTTGCAACATGGTTGTACCTAATGTCATGTTATTATAACCATATTTTTTGACCCTCTTTTAAATATATAATATATAGTAGTGGTGTGTGTGTGGGAAGAGAGTAGCTATGTATGGTTTTAAAGCATGTCATTTGGTATAACAATGTACAAATCATTCCGCATTGGTGTCCGAGAGAAAATGTATATATTAGGTGAGAGGATCTAGAATTCTACTAGAGATAGATATTATTTTACGGTACAATCTTTTGTATTAGTAATGTTGTAGCAAATGATATACAGTACAACCTTTTGTATTAGTAATGTTGTAGCAAATGATATACAACACACCTTTCTATTTTTACTTCCCTCCATGTAAGAAACACCAATTATGTGTTAAAAAAAATGAAAGTAGTTATGTTGTATGTCATTCGGCAGGACAACGGTTATACACTAGTCATATTTTAAATTTTTTCTCCTACCGTGTGTGGATATTTAATGTGTTGGCTTTGGTTAGGTGTGTTTTTGTTAAGTCCAGGTTATAAAAGTTTTCTATGCTGCTTTGAGTCACCTATTGCTAAGGTGGATAGATATATACTATTGTTATTATTTTACTTAAATTTTCATATACAAATATTTAACTATGTGCAGATTTTAATATATGTCCCCGTCAAATGCTAGCGTAACCATCCTCTCAACATATGCTAGCATGTTACTAGTCATGTTAGCACCGATTGTACGTGAAGGAAAAAAAACATCGATGTGAACCGAGATATAAGGTATGTATGTCATTAATCCACAGATCCTGAAAGTAGTTTTGTTGTTATGCATTATAGCTCAAGAATAAAACATTTCCTCCTATTAAGGTTCTATTTAACCGTTTCCTTACTTTTGACGTCATGCATGCCAAAAAATGGTAAATAGAAATTTTGGTAAAGTAAGTGAACAATCACCCTTAAAATTTCCTTAAAACAGATCTGAACCGAAAATTTACTTCCATAGGCACAATCAACTATAACAACACCTCTGAAATCTGTATGCAATGCAAACCATGTGAACTAATTTGAATTGACATTATTCATCAAGCTTGTGCTAATAAAGATCTTTATAAAAAGATATATATATATATATATATGTGTGTGTGTGTGTGTGTGTGTGTGTGTGTGTGTGTGTTCTAGCCAAGGCATGTGACTGCCTTGTTACCTTCTTTGTCTTGGTGTTGGAATTCGACCGCCTGATTTCTTTTTAACAGTGTCTTGTGATTCAGTAAAATAGATCATGTCAATCGTACTATCTCTTTCTCATGATTCGGTATTGGGAGAGTCTGACTCCACAATGATGCGTTTAATGTTGAGATCCCACACTCATCTGACATCATTTTAGATTGACCTAAGCTCCGCAATACCCATGTTGCCACAAAATTTCTGCTTCCATTTACTTTCAGTGTCTCAAATGCGGCTCTCTATTGTTGTGTACTTGAGACAAGGCGTAAGTCCATAAAGTATTTTCTTATGGCTATAAGAACATCAATAAGATCTTCCTCAGACCAAGTTACAAATGTAGTTGTAGATTAATCAAAATTGTTCTCAATGGGCTGTTGATTAGATTCATGGCTTGATCATTTTGGAGATTGTTGGCCATGCTCATTAAAGATCTCTCCGTCACATGACTCACATGTTTATATACCCTTCTTTGACACTTGTTTCTCATGGCATGTTGGAACTAGTTTTATCAGGTTCATCTTCACTCGTTTTCCATTTCTCACATGAATGTGTGTATATATAGTACATCCAAAGGACTTACTGTGGAAGTCGATTCATTATCCTTGATGATGTATATATAGCCTTTAAAAGATTAACCGGTGTTTGATAGTTAAGAATTGAAGAGTGACAGAGAATATGAGAGAAACTCTGGAGTTCCATGTTTATTGTTTCTTGTTTATGTATGTATGGTTTACAATATCTTTTGGGCTCCCACCACATGGATCATTTTGTTGTTAAGTAGGTGATCTTCCTAAAAGTACAAAATATGCAGAATGTGTTGTGATGAGTTTGTGGACTGGATTTGCATTGTGAGTTTTGTAGTAGCTTTTTCTTTAATTTGTTTTATTAATAAGGCATGTTGTTTTATTTTAGTATTATATATTCGCTATATACAACGGTGATGAAGACGCTCTGTCTACAATCAAAGAGCCATCACTAAGGTATTTTAAAAACTTTATAAATTGATGATCTTGTAAAGTATGTTATCATTATAATTAATTAATTTTTTTTGGTTTGCAGACCATTCAAGTTTACGTTGCGCGCGCGGATGACAAGGAGATATAGCGCCGACGTCTTGAAAATGCGCAAAATTGAAGAACCAAAATTCTTGCTGTAGTGACCTATATGCAACGTACAAAGAGAAACGAGATCACCCAATCTGCAATGGAAACCCCTGTCAGTACATCTCTTAGCCTCCTCCAAACCTCAAATTCACATCAAATACTCACTCTCCAAGAATTCAATTCCCTCTTCAACCATCTGAACACCACTCTGTTGTCATCTACCCTATCTTTTCCCATCGAAAGAGAAAACCCCCCAAATCCTAAGAATGTCTCTCTTAAGGAACCCAATTTTATGTCCACTTCCATTTCTCTCAAACCCGAATCCCAAATCCCAGATAAACCCACTTCTCAATTTTGGTTGAAGCCTGCTTCGAGAGGCTCCCCTGCAATCCATACTCTGTTCAAGAACCTTACTGTTTTTGAAAGGGCCCTTATTGGTGGTGGTGCTGGGGGAATCGCCGGCGCATTTACTTACGCTTGCTTGCATCCTCTTGATACTGTGAAAACAAGGCTTCAAACAAAAGGGGCGTCAGAAATCTATGATGGAGCCATTGATGCAATCGTGAAGACTTTTAAAAGCAGGGGAATTCTTGGGTTCTATAGTGGGTTTTCAGCTGTAGTTGTGGGGTCTACTTTTTCTTCAGCTGTGTATTTTGGGACTTGTGAATTTGGGAAATCGATTCTGTCGAAATTTCAGTATCCTGTTCTTTTAATCCCTCCTACAGCTGGGGCAATGGGTAATATAGTTTCGTCTGCGATAATGGTACCGAAAGAATTGATTACTCAGAGGATGCAGACTGGTGCCAAAGGGAGGTCTTGGGAAGTATTGTTGAGGATTTTGGAGAAAGATGGAATAATGGGGCTTTATGCTGGCTATAATGCTACACTGCTGAGGAATTTACCGGCTGGGGTTTTGAGCTATTCCTCATTTGAGTACTTGAAAGCCGCAGTGTTGATGAAGAAGAAGAAGACTAATTTGGAGCCGATCGAAAGTGTTTGTTGTGGGGCGTTGGCTGGTGCAATATCAGCTTCCCTAACAACTCCATTGGATGTAGTGAAGACTAGATTGATGACTCAGGCACATGAAGAAGTTGTGAACAAAGTTGCTGCAGTAGTGTGCGGTGGTGTTTCAGCCACTGTTAAACAAATCTTAAAGGAAGAAGGATTGGTTGGTTTTACCCGTGGAATGGGACCGAGAGTCCTTCATAGCGCCTGCTTCTCAGCTTTAGGTTACTTTTCCTTTGAGACAGCCAGGATTACAATTTTGCATCACTATCTCAGACAAAAAGAACTTCAGAATTCTCTACAGGTTTCTTCGACTTCAACTGATGTTAGGCAAGATGGACTGTAGCCTTTTCTTCTTTCTTTTTGGGGTAAAATTTAAGCTTTGGTAATTTTCTCTCCATGTACTAGTTCCGATTGTTTTCTGTTTTGCAACTTAAATTGCTGTATTCAACACATTATACTATATGACAAGAGCTTCAATGTGAGACATAGGTTAAAGTTGTTCACTTTTTCTTGCCATTAAATTTCACTGTAATATTGGGCAGAGGTAACTTTGGTAAGAACATCTTGTTAATGTGTAATAACAAATGTTCTATTTTACACAGGTAAACAACACTTTTTTGTTCCTTTTTTTTTAAATATATATATATATATAATATATTTTTTTTTTTTTTTTTGAGTGTTTGTGACAATTGAAGAAGGAAAGTTCTGAATTGGAAATGTAGGTGGAGGGGAATCTTATCCTCTTTCTAGTTAAATTTTTTTTTTTTTTGAAGGGTCTCTTTCTAGTTAGTTAGGATAATGAGCAAGTTTGTTAGCAGAATGAGCAAGTTGTTAACTGAGTCACTAGAGTCAATTGGCTTCATCTCTTACAAAGTGAAATTATGGTGGTCTTAGAGTAAGTTGGGCTATGGTACGGCGACTGCTTGTTAAGAGAGACTTCACGGCTGAAACTGCCGGGTCGAATCAATCAAACGAGCCATAGACGGATTTGAGGGCATTTAGCTAGTCTATATTTCGAGAGAAAATAGCAGTATCTACTTGGACACCTTTTATGGATGGTCTAAGTGTGAGTTGCTCTCAAACTCCATCTCGGTCGGCCTCTTGCTTTCGAGGGGGCAACCCTTTCACGTAGCAGAGGTATTTACTGGCTTTCCGGGAAAATATGTTGGTCTAGCGGCGCAACAGTTCTTTCATACCAACCTAGCTGCCCGGCGCTGCTATTGGCATAACAACCGGTACCACCATAGGTTGGGCCGAACTGTTCGGCAGATTCCCACGCGTTACTACTCTCTCTTCTTCTTTCGACCAAGAGGTTTATGATCGCGCTTGCGTTATCCAACTTATAAACCTTTCCTCTGTAAACATTTTATTTACAACTATAAACCTTTTCACACGCTTATATCATCATATTATAAACATTTACATAAACCTTTTTATATAACTTTACGAAAATCTTTTCTCACTTTATAATATGGGCCACTTTATAAATATTTTATTATTTCATAAAATGAATTTAATTTTTTTCAAAACTATATATAACATTATTACATAATAAATAAAATTAAATTAAGTTTTTCTGTAGTTGTATATATATTTTTATACATGTATGTAATAGAGTCATGATATATATATATATATATATATATATATATATATATATATATGTATATATGAGTATAAAATGAAAAAAAAAGATAGAACAAACGGCTGATATTTTCTACCGTTACTTTGATTTGAAATTTTTTATTTTATTTATTTATTAGGTGTTCAGAAAACAAAAGAAAGTAATTTAATACTATTTTTTTATTGTGCCTTTCCGGTGGATAAAAGTAAGGGTGGATGACCGACTGATAAAAAAATGAATTTTTTTTTCCAGCTGGCACCTTTTGAACCGGTCCATGCAGAAGAAGCTGTTTGACAAAGCTTTGCACAGTCAGCTTTGCTCCAATGGTAAAACCTTTGCATAAAGCTTCACAAGTAAAAAGTAAACCCCCATTTGAAAGTTTGAAGGTGGTTGCTTTCCTTTCGATTTTCTTTTGCCATAGCTAACTTTTAAGTACTTTGGTTATTTTGATGGATTTGATGGTTTGCTCTTAGTTTTAGTTGTTTTTTCCCCAATGTTTTGTTGTTTTCGTGTTTGGACCAACGATAACCAGCTTTTTATTGTACTTTTCGAGGGCAATAGTTCGGTTTATTTATAGGCAGCTTCTATCGGCACAACGAATTTATTATTGACAATCTTATTTATTTATTATATTTCATTTACTTCACCATCACCCACAAATTGCTTTTTCGCACCACGCGTGTCGTCGCTGCGCCGACGTTTTGTTTATTAATAACGTCGGTGGGTCGACGTTTCTTGTAATGATGATCATTTATAACTATAATATCGGTCTTATTGACGTTGGTATTGAAAACCAACGCCAGTGACAGTGATGCCCGTACCGAAAACAATCGCCAGTGACACAGATATTATGTTGCACAAAAATAAAAAAATATTACACTATAAAATCTATGTGGTCCAGTTTAATCCATATATTATTCTTAATCTAGCCCACCCGACAAACTCGATATAGTCCCTTAACCCACTCCAGATTAAAATCCTGTCTCCGCCTTTATGTCCCTTGTGTGTTAGTTGTGTTTGGCGGTCATTGACCACCATAAAATTTTCCATAATTCATTATTAATTATTACGATCGATTTTTAATTTCTTTCATAATTGTTGAAAGATCAACACATGGCCACCCTAAAGAATGTCATTAGCCGCTGAACACCGATATATGAAATGTAGATGGTATGCTATACATATTGTGTTTTCTACATGAATGGGTCACAAGATTCTACATGAATGGGTCACAAGATGAATCATCTTTAACTAACAACGATTATAAAACATGAAACGTGACATTAAATACACCGTAAATAAAATCATAAACTCTTTAAAATCATGTCTCGTGTCGTGTTTTCAGTGGATGGATTAGAACACTCTAGTAATAAATCTCTGCAGTAGAATTTCCTAACAAAATGTAACATTGCAAATACCTAGTATGAGTAAATAACTTAAACACAACTTCTGGCAAATTATATGATAATATTGGCAGAGACAATAACACTGCAAATCTACTTCCATAGACAAAAAATGTACATTAAACTTTGCAATATATGCAGTTTTCCCTATAAAAAGGAAAAAAAAAAACAAGGATGCTTCAATTGCAAGGCCTTCCTAAAACAATAAAAAGTTAGGCCGATTCCGTGGTCATACTCATCTGAGTATTCGAGTTCGAACTCGATTCCGAGTGGGAGGAGACTGGGCTCCATATTATAGGACTCGGCAGATCGTCGTTGAAGTCAACTTCACATGCCATAGACTTTCTAGGAACCTACCAAACTTTCTACGTAAATAGTCTTTAAATTGATTTATGCACTGCAAGTGGAATCAAAAGATCAAAACAAATGTGCGGATCAATTGTCAAACAAAATATTTGACGTAAGTCTTCTTAGCATCGATTGGGATATTTTCTATTTCAAAGCAAACAGAAAGCTTGGACCCGGGTGAGTCTTATTTTATTTGTGCAATTAATCAAGAAATGTCCTATTTTACTGTACTGTAAATTATTGATAAACGTTCATGTCTACTAAATTAATTTCGCATCACGTATGACACGATCAATAATATATAGCAATTAGTATCGGAGCGAGATTGATTAATGGATTAATTTGCCAATTTTAGAGTTTGCTAAATTTGTAAATTTACAGTAATGATTGCAATAGATATTATGTGTAAATGAATTTGGATCTTTCTTTAATTTTATTGCCTCATAAACGTATAAGATTATTTTCTGCAACATAAATCCCTTGAAAGGTTGGTGACAAAGTTAAGGTATTATTATCCAAATTAATGGCTAGTTAGTCACCAAAGTGACATAGTTGAAAGATTATAGTTTGGATGGTTAAATCAAGTGTATAAAATTTTATCAAAACACTGATCATGATGCCTTGTTTTTTTTCATATAATTGAGTTATAAATATAAAGCTAGAAGGTAATCCAAAGATTCTTAAATTTATAATAATTACGAGAAGTTATTTTAGGTTAGTTGATATATTCATCCAAAGATGGTATAATTAACTAATTTTGACTGTAGAATAATTTATGTTAAAGTTATTTTTTCGCATCGTTTATGTTTACATATTTAAATAGTTGCCCAAAGGTATATTTAGATATGTAGTTAAGTGGTATTCTGAATCCATAAAATTGTTGATTGATTTTTGATAACATATGTAAATATTTTGCAACATCTCAATTTTTTTTTATTCTGGTCTTGTCGTTGACAAATTCAATGGGATGAACTATACTAACTGGTCAGAGTAGATCCATTACCAATTAGGGGTTTTGGATTTGGATATTGCTTTGGTGAGTGTGGTTACTCTGCGGCACTTATCGAGACTAGCTCCGAATCCGATAAGTCGCTTTCTGACGCATAGAGTGGTCTAACCGGCTATGTTTGAATTTGATGAGGTTAACCATGGCGTAAAATGTCAAGGCGTCAATGCCAAAGACCAATAATGCTAGAGAAGTCCTTTCTAAAATTAGAAAATTCTCTCAATCTGATCTGGCAGACAAGTCGATTGTGGAGCCTTATGAGTGATCTCACCACGAAAATATTTGACTGGTCTTGCTCCATACATGATCATGTAACATCTATGACCAACCTAGCAGCAAATCTGGAAAATAAGGGAATGGATGTAAGTGAAACTTTACTTGTGCAATTCATCATGAACTCCCTGCCTGCCGAATTTGGCCAGTTTCAGGTGAATTACAACACCATAAAAGACAAATGGAACCTTAAGGAATTTAAGGCCATGTTGATGCAGAAGGAAGGGAGAATTAAGAAGATGAAAGGGGAGTCCATTCATTTCTCTGCTTATGTGGGAACCAACAACAACAACCAATCAAAGAATGGGAAGAACAAAAAGAAGGGAAAAAGGAAGTCGCAATTAAAAATTTTTCTGATGGGGAAATTCATAGGGAAGTAAGGTGTCACTTCTGTAAGAAGTTGGGACATTTCAAGAAAGACTGCCCGAAAAGAATGGCTTGGTTCGAATAGAAAGGTATACATTATATTTGTGTATATCTTGAATCAAACCTATTAGAAATTCCTAATAACACTTGGTGGTTGGATTCTGGTGCGACTACTCATATATCCCATATATTACAGGGATTCCGTTCGATCCAGCTCATAAAGGGAAGTGAACAATTCTTGTTCACGGGAAACGGGATGAAGGCACACGTAGAAGAAATCGGGACTTATAGTTTGATCTTGAACACTGGTTGTAAAATAGATATGAACAAATGCCTTTATGTTCATGATTGTGCTAGGAATCTTGTTTCATCGGGTAAACTGGACAATTTAGGTTTTTCATTTAATTTCAATAATGTTTTATTTTCTATGTACAAGGACAATTTTCTTGTTCGAAATGGTACTTTGAATGATTCTCTTTACCATTTTAAGTTGAATGATGTTTTTGCTAAATCCACGTTTAATGTTAAAAGTGTCTCTGGGTCTAAACGTACTACACCTAACGATCATTCTTCTTTATTATGGCATGAAAGACTAGGTCACATTTCATAGGAAAGAATTATGAGCTTGGTGAAAAATGATATCCTACCTCATTTCAGTGACTTAGATGTGTGTGTGGATTGCATTAAAGGGAAGCAAACCAAACAATCAGTAAAGAAACAAGCCTTAAGAAGCAATCAACAACTTGAACTTATTCACACTGATATTTATGGTTTTTTTGATACTCCTTCGATGGGTTGTGAAAAATATTTCATCACCTTTATTGACGACTTCTCACGTCATGGATATATCTATCTCTTTCATGAAATTTCCCAATCCTTGGAATATCTAAGGATATTCATTAATGAAGTGGAAAGGCAGTTAGACATGAAAGTGAATGTGGTAAAGTCTGATAGAGGTGGTGAATATTATGGAAGATTCACCAAAAATGGACAATGTCTGGGTCCTTTTGTGAAATTATTGGAGAGTAGAGGAATCCGTGCACAATACACAATGCCCGGAACTCCTCAATAGAATGGTGTCGCCGAGAGGTGGAACCGCACTCTTATAGATATGGTTAGGAGTATGTTGAGTAACTCAACATTACCTTCCTCATTGTGGATGCATGCATTAAAGTCTGATGCTTATCTATTGAACAGGGTCCCAAGTAAGACAATTTCTAAAACACCTTATGAACCGTGGATGGGAAGGAAACCTAGTTTAAGACATCTTCATGTTTGGGGATGTCAAGCAGAAGTAAGGCCATACAGTCCACATGAAATGAAACTTGATCCCAGGACTGTTTCTGGCTTTTTCATTGGTTATTCAGAAAAGTCCAATGGATACATATTTTATTTCCCTAACCATAGTACAAGAATCATTGAGTCTGGAAATGCTAGGTTCATTGAAAATGGTCACACTTGTGGGAGCTTGGTACCGAAAAAGTTCACGAAAATTCTAGTAGAATCAAATACAACCCAAGTTCCCACGGTTGCCGTTCCTATTGTTGCAGCACAATGCAACATTACGGAACAATGAAGGGATTCATGCCTACGTGACATGTCACAGATAATGAACCAAACATGATTGATCAAGAAATATTAGAACCAACTCCGGTTGGTGAGCAACAAGTTCCACCAGAGGAAGTTGCTTTAAGACGGTCAGTAAGGGAGAAAAGGCCTTCCATTTCCGATGACTACGTGGTGTATGATCTTGAATATGAATGTGACATTGGCGTTGATAAAGATCCAGTCTCATTTAATCAAGCCATGAAATGCAATATTCAGAAAAATGGGTCAAAGCCATGAGGGAAGAATTGAAATAAATGATTGACAACAAAGTTTAGGACTTAGTATATTTACCGAAGGGATCGAAAAGGGTCGGGCGTAAATGGATTTTCAAAACCAAACGTTACTCCAAACGTGTGGAAATATTACTCAAAACAGGTGCGACCTCAAAGCAGGTCTCTCAAAGCGGATGCTCTTATGCCTCTGCTGAGTAACATGATCAGCAGTCTCTATTTCGTGTATTATATTATTAGTACACTTTATTTATTTGTAAAAGACATATTAATTGTGATACATATAAACAATTAATATGTCAAACTCTAGTTTACTTTATGTCATAGACATAGCTTTTACTTTTACTTTTTGCATGCTTGCCGCCCACATCTACATACTCAAGTGGCCGCCCAAGCTAGCTAGCTAGTCTCTCTCTCAATTGTATCTATTTATACACCTCTCATATCAATGAATAAACTAAGTTGAAGTTTACTCTTGTGTTAACACATTCTCAAACTCTCTTCATGGTATCGGAGCCATTTGTGTTCTAACTTTTTCCGCTGCAAAACTCATATTTCTGAAGAATGTCTTCCACATCCGACATTACTTGACCTCAGAGACTCTCAAGCACCTCTCACCGACCGGGAGTATCTTGACAACTCTCTTCTTATACAAACCATAGACTTGATGGTAACAACTATCTCATTATGGTCAAGGTCTATGAAAATGTACATTTCTGACAAAGTAAGATGGGATACTTGTCGAACAAAACTCGCACTCTTGGCCCGACCCGGTTTTGAAGCATGGGACACAACAAATAATCAACTCATGACCATCCTCACGAGGTCAATGACAAAAGAGATAAGTGAAAACTTTATGATGTATGATAATCGCCAAAGAAATGCAGGATAATGCCGTAGATCTTTACTCCAAGAAGGATAATACATCCGAGGTATATGAACTAAGCTCAGATTCAAACTTGCGAGGCAAGGGGATATATCTCAGAACTCAATATTTCAATCAACTATCTAAGGCTTGGCAACACTTAGATATGTTAGAAACTCACTCATGGAATGATGTCAAGGATGCTTTGCTTTCTTTATAAAGACATCATAGAAAAGAAGAGAGTATTCGTGTTCCTCACCGGGTCGAATTCTACTCTTGATGATGTTAGAGGAAGAATTCTTGCCACCAAACCTCTTCCAAATCTCAAATCCATGTTTGCTTGAGGTCAAACATGAAGAAAGTAGGAGAAAAGTCATGCTTCAAAAATCCCTACTTGAAAACCCTCTATCAAGGTGCCGCCTGATCGCCGTGAAGGCTGCTTTGGTTGCCGAGACATACAGAAGCCTACCGAGAGAATCGGAAAATCGTGCTCGTGATCACCGCAAACGCACAAATCACACCAAGGACAATCTGCTTTGGAAGCTCCATGGCAAGCCTAACTCCTCAAAAACCTATCAGGGAAAGTCAAGGCAGACACATCAGTGAGGAGGAGAATGACAACCAGATGAATGCTCAGTTTGCCGCATTCAAAGCCTTCCTGAATCAACAAAAGGAAGGTAGTCACTCTACTGATGTTGCTACTCATACTCATACAGGTAAATTCTACTCTTCCCTTAGCAATGAAACATGGATTGTTGATTCTGGGGCATCCTCCCATATGACTGGTAATAAAAACCTTATAACCAACTATATGCCTTGTCACCAAATTCATAACATTAAAACTGCTGATGGATCTATCTCTCGTGCAAAAGGTGTTGGAAATGTTAAACTCACTAATAAGATATGCCTACAGGATGTCCTATTTGTTCCAAACTTAGACTGCAATCTTATATCTCACAAGAGACTCACTAAAGATTTGAATTGGACTGTTGTTTTTAAGGAGAATCAGTGCACATTCCAGGATCCTACTTCACAGGAAGTGATTGGGAAGGCTAAACCTTGCGCTGGATTGTTTCTGGTCAACCCTGCTGAAGACAGAGGACTGAAGACTGAATCTGCCTCAGCAGCCTGCTCCCAGACTTTAGACAATATCATGTTATGGCATTATAGATTAGGACATCCAAGTTTTGGTTACTTAAAATCTTTAACTCCTGAATTGTTTAAAGGATGTAATCTGAATGACCTTCAATGTGATATTTGTCAATTTGCTAAACTTACAAAATCTGTGTATGCTAAGTTACCTCATTTGCATTCCTCACCCTTCACCTTAATACACAGTGATGTGTGGGGACCCTCTAGGGTGAAAAGTATAACAGGGAAAAGGTGGTTTGTCACCTTTATTGATGATCATACCAGGAACACTTGGGTTTTTTAATGAAAGACAAATCAAGTTGGCCCTATCTTTCAAGAATTTTATCATATGGTCTCCACTCAATTTGATACTAAGGTCAAGATCTTAAAGACTGATAATGCTCTAGAATACTATGAGTCTAATCTCGCACCTTCTTGACAGAGATAGAGGAATTGTTCATATCAGTGGTTGTGTGGAAACACCTCAAAGAGAATGGGGTTGCCGAGAGAAAGAACAGCACTCTTGGAAATGGCCAGATCAATCATGTTCACCACACATGTTCCTAAATATATGTGGGGTGAAGCTATCTTGATCGCAACTTATTTAATCAACAGACTTCCCAGTAGTGTTAGGTTTCAAAACTCCACTCCAAACCCTACCGACCACACACTCCTGCCATCATCTTGTTTCCCGCTTACCTCCAAAGATCTTTGGTTGTACTGTGTTTGTGTATATCCATGCTCAACACGTATAAACTTGATCCTAAAGCTCACAAGTGCATTTTCCTAGGTTATGCAAAGGACAAAAGGGTTACAAGTGTTATTCCCTATTGAAAAGAAATTTTACAATTCTATGGATGTAAAATTCTTTGAAAGGACCCCTTATTACAAAGAAACCTCTTGAGCCATTCACCGATGGAAACTTGATTGAAATTGACCTAAACCCTTTCCTCAAGAAACTCTTAACCTCAAGAACTCTATCGATCCTCAAGAGATCGAACTTCAAGACTTACCGACTCTCTACAAATTTAATACTCCTCAAAGAACCTCCTGAACAAGAGTCTCATCGACCCGAGCCTCACGATCCCGAGCCTCTCGACACTCAAAGAATCTACTGAGATCCTCAAGACTGACATTGATTGATGATAGGCCTATTGCTCTTAGGAAGGGAAAGAGATCATGCAATCGATCATTCTATTCATTCTTATTTATCTTATGATAAGTTATCTCCTCGCTTTTTGCCATGTTTTCACAGGACTGGACTCTCACTCTATTCCTAAAAATATTCAGAGGCCCTTCAAAATGATAAATGGAAGGTCAGCTTTTAAAAACAGAGATGACAAAGACTTCCGATAATCATACTTGGGATTTGACACCTCTCCCACAGGGCAGAAGACGATCGATTCTGTGATGGTTATTCACTATAAAATACAATGCCGATGGCACTATTGACAAGTACAAAGCCGATTGGTAGCCGTGGATTCACTCAAACTTATGGCATTGACTATAAGGAAACTTTTGCACCAGTGGCAAAACTCAACACCGTCCGTGGTTCTGATCTCTACCATTCCAACTTGATTGGCCTCTTCACCAATTGGACATCAAAATGCCTTTCTAAATGGGGACCTCACCGAGGAAGTTTATATGAATGTACCTCCTGGTTTTATCAATCCTCATACTCAAGGCAAGGTGTGCAACCGAGGAAATCTCTATATGGCCTCAAGCAATCACCAAGGGCATGGTTTGGAAAATTAACAACTGTGGTCAAAGCTGCTGGATATCACCAATGCAATTCGATCACACTATGTTCATCAAGACAACCAACCGTAAGAGGTCTATTATTATTGTCTATGTGGATGATATCATCCTCACTCGAGATGACTCTACCGAGATCCAACATTTGAAGACTCTGTGGCAAAGGTGTTTCAAGTGAAGGACTTAGGTTTTCTCAAATATTTTCTTGGCATGGAAGTAGCAAGAAACAAAGAAAGGCATTCTGTCTCCCAAAGGAAATATGTACTGGATCTGTTTGAAGGAAATCGGCATCTTTGGGGTGCAAACTCGCTATATCCCCAGAGACCCCACCATACCTGCTACATGGTGACACCTGCTGTCAGGAAAGAACAATATCAAAGGCTTGTAGGGAAACTCATCTACCTCTCCCATACAAGACCTGATATTGCATATGGTGTCAGTCTGGTTAGTCAGTTCATGCACTGCCCTACTGAGCAACATTGGGATGCTGTGAATAGGATACTGAGGTATTTAAAGTCCACTCCTGGCCAAGGGTTACACTTCACCAAGTCTACTGATAGATCCATCAAGGTCTACACTGATGCTGATTGGGCTGGATGCCACATAGATAGAAGGTCGACCACAGGCTACTGTTCATATGTATGGGGCAATCTTGTTACTTGGAGGAGCAAGAAACAACCTACAGTGTCTAGAAGCAGTGCTGAAGCTGAACTCAGGGCACTTGTCTTAGGCATTTGTGAAGCTCTTTGGCTCAAAAGAGTACTTACTGAACTTCAAAGACCTTCTTGAGCAACCTATCACACTCTGCTGTGATAATAACTCAGCACTATGCATGGCGAGAGGATCCACCCATCATGACAAAACAAAACATGTGGACATTGACAGACATTTTTTGAAGGAGAAGATTGATGCCAAGATTATTCAACTCCAGTATGTTCCATCAGCAGATCAGAATGCTGATATCCTTACCAAGGCTATTCCACCTCTTATGTTCAGCAGACTAAGTAGCAAACTTGGCTGCATTAATATATATACACTGACCAGTTTGAGGGGTGTGGAAATATTACTCAAAGCAGGTGCGGCCTCGTAGGTCTCAAAGAGGATGCTCTTATGCCTCTGCCGAGTAACATGATCAAGCATCTATTTCGTGTATTATATTATTAGTACACTTTATTTATTTGTAAAAGACATATTAATTGTGATACATATAAACAATTAATATGTCAAACTCTAGTTTACTTTATGTCATAGACATAGCTTTTACTTTTACTTTTGCATGCTTGCCGCCCACATCTACATACTCAAGTGGCCGCCAAGCTAGCTAGCTAGTCTCTCTC
Organism: Gentiana macrophylla; assembly: GCA_026214975.1. Lineage (NCBI taxonomy): Eukaryota > Viridiplantae > Streptophyta > Magnoliopsida > Gentianales > Gentianaceae > Gentiana > Gentiana macrophylla. The sequence continues at coordinate 47,286,733 of CM047813.1, forward strand.
TCTCAATTGTATCTATTTATACACCTCTCATATCAATGAATAAACTAAGTTGAAGTTTACTCTTGTGTTAACACATTCTCAAACTCTCTTCAAAACGTAATATCGAAAGGTATAAAGCCTGACTAGTTTCCAAGGGTTATACCCAGAAATATGGCATTGACTACAAGGAAAATTTCTCTTCTATTTCAAAGAAAGATTCTCTTAGAATCGTAATGACTATGGTGGCTCAGTATGATTTGGAGCTTCACCAAATGGATGTGAAAATCGCGTTTCTTAATGGAGACCTAGAGGCGGAGGTCTACATGGACCAACCTGAAGGTTTTGTGGACACATGAAATAAAATCTGGTGTGTAAATTGAGTAGGTCAATATACAGACTAAAACAAGCTTCCCGCCAATGGTATCTAAAATTTAATGATACTATCAATTCTTATGGTTTTTTTGAAAACATTGTCGATCGGTGTATCTACATTAAAATCAGTGGGAGTCATTTTGTTATTTTAGTCTTATATGTTGACGATATCTTGATAGCTGTTAACAATGTGAACATGTTACATGAGATAAAAAATTTATTTTCTAGGAGTTTTGAAATCAAAGATATGGGCGAAACGTCCGTCGTGATTGGAATAAAGATATTCTAAGACAGATCACAAAGAATTTCAGGACTGTCACAGAAGGCCTATATTTCAAAAGTCATGGAGAAGTATCATTTAGAAAATTGCTCTGCTGGAGTGGTTCCCATCCAAAAGGGAGACAATTTCAGTTTATTGCAATGTCCTAAGAACGAACTAGAACGAGATGAATCCTTTATTGTCGGGAGTATGATGTATGCTCAGACCTGTATGAGGTTTGATATCAGTTTTGTTGTGGGTATGTTTGGCCGATACCTTAGCAATCCCGGTAAGGACCATTGGAAAGCTGCAAAGAAGATCCCTATGTTGAGATAGTGTTCTAAACCCAATTGGGTTGAACCGGATCCGACCGGATCGGATCATTTCTACTATTTTGTTATGTTTATACATATGATAAATGGATTTTCTATTATTATATATTCTGTTTATCTATATGAACCAATTTGGGATTGTATATATGATAACGTCCTTAGTGTCAAACTGTCAAAGAGAAACCATGATAGTGATTATGATTGATGAGATCTCGATTCACTTTAAAGGGTTTGATACTTGAATGTCTCTAGTCGTATGTGCTATTAAATAGGACATTAATAGTATGATTAGACTCGCACGTATTAGATGTCTTCTATCTTTTTGAAGATATGGATAGATCTTGTCTATCAAAGTGTTGAGACACTTGGACTGTACGTGGACGTGTATTAGAGAATGCGTACATTAGACTGACCCACTTACTTTATTAAGTGTCGCACTATGTGGCGGTTGTGTAATTATACTAAGACCGGAGTCTTCATGACATCACGGTGTGGATTGTCATACTTTGACACTATTCAGGCTTCCCTTAGCCATGGGGCGATCATGCGGTAGTGATTGGGTGTGATACTGAAGCATGAATAGGATTCATGTTGCTCGTCCGGAAATCGCATATCCTATGATTAGGAGTACATATCCGAAAGGGCCTTCTTATAAGGAATGTCTTATTCTCAAAAGTCTTTGCAAAGCGGATGTAATATGTTACTTCGAGAGAGTAGGATATCCAGATTATGAGATATGTTTGTTGATGTTTGACACTCGACGTACGACCGTATGGATATTGTAACAGCGATAGGATTCTATTTACACGGTAACCGTTTCACATGAAAGGTAGTAGTCATCGCTTTTGACTCTTCCGATGATTGGGGGTCACGGTGTGTTTCGTGATTGTTAGGCATGAAGAGCATTTTCATAATTTTCACTTTGTATCTACGGCCAACATATTTGGAAGCCTATCGGGTCACACACATAAGAACATCAAGCCGGAAAATGCGGTTATAGTGATAACCAAATAAAGAAAGTTTATCTCAACTATAAAATGTTATAGTGGTAAATTAATATGATGGTATTTATTTATTATTAAAAAATTAAATACAAGATATTAATTATGTTGAAAATTAAATATACATAGTTGATGTATAAATCGAAATTATTTGTGTATATTGATACACATGTATTTTGCACATTAATTAATCATAGCATTATATTAATTAAAGAATATTCCGGATGCCAATTTATGGCAATATGAGGCGCAGATCTTGAGTGTATGAGATACACTTGGATTGTGCAATTTAATTGATAATATTACCAAATATTAATATTAGATATTAATAGATTTGCATAAATTGATTTATGGTAATAAGATAAAGATAGTCAATATTAGATATTAACAATACGGGAACTCAGCATAAATATTTAATATGAGATATTAAATTAAATGTTATAAATCAATCAAAGATGCTTTCCATATTTTATTAGGAAAGGGTTTCTTTCTCCCCAATCTACTCGGAAGCTTTTTCCAATCAGATTAAGAGACATTGGGGCGCCACTCACTCTATTGAAGAGAGGGATTGGCTAGCTCTTTTGTATCATCACAAATAGAAGAGTTCCAATTTACTAGAAAATTGAGTGCTTCCTAGAGAGATATTTTGACAGAGAGAAAATGTCGGTCTAGCAACCAAGTTTTTCTGGTTGCAATCCATGATGGTATTCCGGCGGGCTGTTTGTGTGGATTACCGGTAGAGGCCGAACGCTTGGGCGGCTTCGTGCATAAACTACAACCGTAGACAAAGCGTCGATCCAATTGGATCAACCAAGGTATTCTCTTGTCTACTTCTTTTAGGCTTGTTGCTTAAAACGAAATCGATCCTAGTTAAAAGGAAATAAATTTTAAATTCTGCTAAGTTCCCGTATAGATTTCCTATCAGTGGTATCGGAGCGAGCTTCGAGTTTAAGCAATAAGCATTAGTAATTTGCATAGTCGATTTTATCATTGAAATCACGTAATTAAAAGATGAAGGATTTTGATTCACAATATGATACACGAAAAAAACAATTTGAGTGGTGTTCGGCCGACTGGCGGCGGCACCACCACCGACTGGTGGCCGGCGGCATCGGCAGCCTCCAGTCTGTCAGCGTCGGCCAGTGGCTGCTTGGTGGGTCCCTTCCTTTTTGTTTTTGTATTTGTGTTTCAATATGGTTCAAGTTGTGATTGATAATTTCACTTTTGTTTAAGTTAATGTCATGTGGCTAACTAATAATTCAAATAGTTTGGACTATTGGGATGCCAAATGACACTATTTGGTTTATGGTCCATAATTATGGACCTATAATAAACCCAGGCCTATCCATATTTTGGATGGAATATGCCTAGACCATTTTCAAAATATTTGATTTTGAAAAGAGCCCAGACCTAGGCCCTTTTCAATATATTTGATTTTGGAAGGGGCCATGTGGGTGCCTTTTGGTTTTGGAAACCAAAGACATCTTTTTTGATTAGGAATCAAAAGGAAAGAAACAAAATAGAATTATTTTGAATAGTTCTAATTGAGAAAATTAAAATTGAAGTCATTTAAAATTAATAGTTAATTTTATTTCGATTAAAATCATTTAATTAATTAAATGTTAATTAGTTAATTGACTGGATAAAATTAATTAATTAATTAAACGTTAATCGATTAATTAAGACACAAGTTTGTAATTTTAGTATTTATCTTTTTCATAAGATTTTTATTGTATGGATTATATAAGTTAAATATAATATGATTATATGGACCCCGATTGATCATGGACTCGACCAAAATAGGATAGATGTGAATGATTTAAATTTTCTGTTGGTTTTAAAATTGTCCTAGGCCGTTATGAAGAACATGACCTAGTTTATTTTCTGCATTATCCCGTTCCCGTTAGCTCCCCCCGTGTGCGGCGGGTGTATTTATTTCATTAGATAGAATGTTATGTAAAAAGAATGGAGCAGAATATGGAAACCAAAGAAAGATAAAGATCCTATTGGAGATGGCGCATTAAAGATCCTTTTGGCGGTTGCAGCTACCTTTAGATTGTGACCCGCGGTTTCGTCAGTTTGTATTCGAAACCGTACCAAGGAAAATTCCATGATCATACCTGTTACTTTACACATTTATTTATTTTGTGCTTGTATTTATTTTATGTGATACTGCATGATTAGACACAATCTAGATGAATGTGTAGGATGTATGTCTATAGGGAAAGACATATTTGATGAGACCATAATTAAAATTAATTAAGTGTATTAATTGACATATATACTTCCACAACAAAAATTAAGTCGAAATATTGTCTCCCAATATTATAATGACGGTGATTAGCCCTTGTTCGGATCCAACTGATCGGCCCTCGTTGGGAGTTGACCTACCTTGGGTATATCGTTATTATTGAGATATGATCGCATGAGATATCGCGAATATTGGGTTATGACTTGACTAGAATATTGCGGTGATTGGCCCTCGTTAGGACCGTCTTATTTTAGAGACAAGGGGTTGGCTACCATATAGAGATGTGTAGTGTCAAAGAGTTGACTAGTCAACTACCAAGAGTCACATAGAGATGTGATTGGTAAAGTGTTACCTACCTTCCGAATTATTTTGGTTGATCGGTCCTCGTCTGGAATCGGGGTCACTAGATGAGATCTTGGCCACTAAAGAATTTTTGAAAGATTCATGAAAGTTAATTGGGACTAGTTGACTAGTGGGAGCAAAATCATAAATCAAAAGACCATTTTTGATTTTGCATGTATAAACAACAACACTCTTTTATCTTTATTTTTAGGTTGTAGTTTTTCAACATGCTTTTATTTCTATGTTTTATTCTCGATTAGTGAAACCAAATTATGACTGTTACCTTTTGAGAAACGTTCCCAAGTATGGTTGAGTAATTTTTAATCCTTGTAAAATAAGCAATGACACGAGCAACTACGTTATAGTAGTTAAAGACAAGAAGACTACATATTTGATGTTGTGGTCTAAGACTTTAATTATTAAAACGGAAGCTCAAGATATGATATATCACTTGAAATTAGTTTCAACGAATTAATCATATATTGAATACGATCCAATATGATCATTCTGTCATACGGTGACAATTAATTCAAACATTAGATGTGTTGGATGTGAACGACCACATCTAATTTTGGAAAAGTTGTTTTCAAAATTGTAAGATTTAATTATCGACTTAATTATTTAACCATTGCTTGAAGGTTAATTAAATGATTAATGTTTTGAATATGATTCAAAAGGTTAATAAACCAATTAACAGACTTCAGATTTTCTTTATGAAAGAAAATTAAAGACATAGCTGTTGTGATTTTTCTTAAGTTATGAAGACTACATTAAGAAATATGTACGAGTGCTTAAAGGATTAAAAGGAAAGTTAGGGCGTGTGCTTGAACAAGAGATCTTATCGAAGTATCTATTATAGGCAAGAGTGTTGTTGAGATAAATCTATCTAAGCTTAAGTAAACTCTTAGATATATGATATCTTGCGAGTGTGATTAAATTATAAAGATTAAAATACGGAATACACTAAGATACAAAAATTGAAGCAAACGTTGTGACATTTTCGGTTTTGTATTCTGAGTCAAGTAAACTGATAAGGGAACTAAATAAATGTTATTGTGTTCCGGTTCTTATGAAGAAATGAGCTCAGTTGTTTGTTAGGATTTAGTAGACATTTTCAATTGTAAGGAATAAATATTATTCCGATAAAGTTGAACTGTCACTGAATCTAACATATTATATGGATGTCACTATATAGTTGATATAAGTGATAAATCTCAACCAAATGTTTGAATGACTGTTATCCTTGATATTTGTGGTTGTTCTAGATGGCGACTCTCTGGAAGAGAAACGTGTAATCAAATGTCATTCTGATGATGTCTGAACCATGTGATTATGAATCATGTGGATAATACGTATCTTATCTAAAGATGACTAAAATACCCTTTTATGAAAAGGTTATAAATTTTAGAAAAATTGTCTAGAGCCTAAACATACCGATGTTTGTTGGCTTGTGACAATTAATGCCACAAATAATTATTTATTAATCTCTATGACTATTTTTAGAAATAGTTAAATGTTCTTAGTGAAGTACAACAATTCGGAAAGCCCGAAAAGTTAGAGCTTGTACGAATATGAGATTGATGAACTACTTAGGAATTAGTCTTCAATTGGATTGAAGTAATTAATACCCGAAGAGTGTTTCAGAAGTTGTCTGAAAAGGAATAACCTCCTTGGTAGGACCACGAGCCATTTGCCGTGCACGTTTGGCTTTCCTTGACAGTGCACTAGGCTTACCTTGCCTACTTCGAGATTTATCCATGAAGCCCGAAGAATTCACTGTTTCAACTTTTAAATTCATGCTTGCACTACGTGAGGTGGGCATATCAGAATTGTCCGCCTCCGTTGGCGCATTATAGTGAACTTTGTCATCTTTTTTCTCGAAGTAATATTCTCAGAAATTCATGCTCGGTTTTTCCATAGAGTCCTTATATTTCTTGTCATTTTCCCTTGCTCTTTCCATATCTCCATCCAAAGAATCTCCGGTCTATTTTTCAATGGCTCCAAAATCTTATAAGTTATAGCATCGTTATTTGCTTTCGGGGTGATTGTGCCATTGTCCATGTCCATTCTTGCTCTCTTTGGTTGCCATGAATGGACATCCAAGCAACACATTAGCACTTGGATCTTCTGGAACGTCAAGAACTAAGAAGTCACTAAGAAACTCGAGGTCTCTTATTTTGACTACGCAGTCATTTAGCCTACCGCAGATCATGTCGACCTGGTGATCCACAAATCGTATGGTGGTATTAAGGTTCATGGTGACGGGAAATTTAACCAGTCTACAGAGAGAAAGTGGGAGGATATTGCTGCTAGAAGTAGAATCACATGACCCTAATCCTACGGATACATGTCAATCGATATGGGTAGCCAAAAAGTACCTAGGTCACCTAGCTTAGGGATCAAATCAGAGTCTGGGTATTTCTCTGGCTCTGACGGAATATAATCAGGATCCTCATTAGGATCTGAATCAGAAGACCAAATATCAATAACAGTTATATGATACTTACATCATTTAAAGTCCTCGTACTTATTTTGGTTCTTTTCTACTTTTTCCAGATCCTCGCATCGTCCTCCAACTTGACTCTCTTCTTATCCTTCTCATACTATTGCCTCACTTCTGAATCTGGATACATCAAAACAGGTGTAATGTTCAAGAAAAGACGTCAATTGGGGGCCATCATGCTCATTTGGTCAACTACAGAAGGTTTAACTATAGTGAAATCAGAGATATTTGCACTTCCTGTAGCAAAACAAAAGAAAGACAAGACTTGGTTAGCAAACTTCCGCTTCAGTTGAATCCAGACCCAACTGCTGCAGACCTACTAACTAAACACATAAGGGGTGAACATAGAAATACAGAGAAGTAATCATAATCGGACTATTCAGACTCCTACAATTGCGGTAGGGGGTGTCGCGATTTTGAGGCTGATTTCCTCATTTCCGATCGTAAAACAATACAGGGTTTATGCAGAACATACTCTGGACTCAAAAAGTTAAAATTACAAACATAAAACAAATAATTCAAAATTAGATTTAATGAATTCACTATCTATATTGGCCATTGTCCCTGGCAACGGCGCCAAAAACTTGATTACGTGTAAGTCACTTCTAATCATGAAATACTAGCAAGAGTACTGGGTCAATCGCAGTATAACAAGGGCGATTCAAGGTCGATCCCATACAGACGATGCAACACAGATAATATACTTACTAATATAACTAAGAACATATAGAACGGTCACCGATCTCTTAACTTCGTGTAACTAATCGTTATGTTTACTTTTCCATGTAATATCCCGACTTAACAAGAACATGTGAATTAATTTAGTTTTAGCTACGTGTGCAATCTCCTAATATTATGCTACTTCCATGGGACTCTCCCATGGAAGTAGTTGCCTATATGCAATTAACCTCCTTCGTTGGGTGTATTAACCCACATGCAAAATGTACTAGAAAGTGCCGGCTCAAGATCGAGAACCTTCCTAAGCATCTATCGTGGGTTGAGTAGTACGTTCCTAAGAATTGATCCAGACTATATCCTAACTAAAACTTCACCTTGTAAGTCCTTAATGTTAATTTACGAAAACGCAAAGCAGATTGGCCAGATTTAACTAAACATGGATTAAACCTATCAATCAACGTAGCTGACGCCAAATCTCCAGATTTAGGGTAACCTAAGTTGCCTCGCAATTGCGATAAAGAGCGTCACAAGTGCGGGAACGGTGGCTCTTAATTCTGGAATATCATCGTTCTATTCAGATTAATTCTGGTAAATTACGGTTCATTTAAACATGCAGATTAATTATATCACGTTAATCTAACTAATCTACCATGATAAAAACATAAAGAAAATTTCAAAGCTTCATACCTTTATCAATAGCGGATCTAGATTGATCAACTCAAGCTAGTCGATGGATCGGAGTAGAAAACCAAAAGGACGAACTCAAAATAAACTCAAGAACTTTATTTCATGCAGATTGATAAGAAGAAGTATGGTATATCGCAGCTTATGTTACAATGCACGGGCACAACCTTTATATAGAGCTGTAAACCGACCTAATAATCCTAAACCTAACCGACTTAATACAATTCATGGCAGCTTTTGTTCGTGTCCCCTAAGTTTCACAGCTGTGGTTAGGGCTTCCGCTATCGAGGGCATATTTTCAGCTTCTGTGGGCTCAGCAGACTCTTCCATGGACTTTCTTGACTTCGGCCCAATGACTTTTTATCACTCGGTTCCAATAATCTATAGCTCCCAAATATGGTACACCTGAAAAGTATGCAAAATGAGATAGAATAGTACCAAATCACGGGATTAAATACATAGATGCAAAATTAATAACCAAGGAACAAGCACTAAGCAATCGACATGTATTTCATACAATAATCGAACTATCTTTAGTCAATAGAGCATAATTTGGGGTAAATAATAGCATAGTTTATAGTACTAAATATGGTGTGATCACTCACCTTCTTCGTTAATCCGTGGTACTACTTTCTTCTCTATCAACCCCACAACATATTCAAAGTATCATTTACCCACCATACCCCCTGTCTAAACTCCCCAGCCTACGGTTTATGCACTATAACAGACCGTTTACACACCTTAGCCTCCTATATATCCTTCACCATAGGTTACATCTGCATCACCCTAGCTCTACATACCTTTCATTCCTAGTGTGCCATCATCTCACCTCGACCTTACTATGTTTCGTACCCACCTCCATACCAGCTAGACAGACCTCCCCACCACTATCAAATATACCACCCATATTAAACCCATAACGTGTGATACCTACTGTTGGTCCTAGAGAAGGGTGAATATATAGTAAGAGGGGTGGGGGTGAATGACTATAGGAGTTTCAAAAACTATTCTTGATAAAAAGTTTTTGGGCAGCGGATAAAACCCTTCCTAAATGTTGTTTCAAAGTAATTTAACCACGCACACAAATAAAGTAAATTACTGAATGTAAATGCTGTAAAGTAAAGTGCAGAATATAAATGAACACATAATTTATAGTGATTCAGGGTGGTGTAATCCCTTAATCCACTCTTCTCCTGTGATGATTGGAAGAATTCACTATTGTCTTTCACCAATACAATAGTTATGATTGTCCTTGGCTACACAAGCTTCATAAAATACAGACTATCACTCCCTGGCTACAAAAGTTTCAGTGACTCAGTCTTCACTCACTGCTCCTTGGGAACAAATCCTTCAACAGCTCTCACACTTATGCAATTCCTTCTCAGACAATCTGATTCAATTGATTGATCAAAGAGATCCTTCAAGTTGTTGTGAATTTAGGATTCACAAGATTGATCAATACTTAGTTCTGGATTGTATCTTTTCTGTTCTGAAATCTGTTTTTGATTTCCTGGATATAGCTTTGAAGACTAGAATTAAGGTTTGTGATTTTGACAGAGTTTTTGGCACTTATAATTCTTGATTGTAAAATTGTTTTTGTATATACCTCCCTGTTCATCTCTGTCAACGCCTTCTATTTATAGCCATAAATCCCTTGATTTTGAAATTCTGTCCACTGCCTATTTAACGCTCAGAATCATCCTTGATTAACTTTATCTCCTTGATTTCAGTGATCCAGATTTTCATCAAACGTTCATCATAAAATCCGTTCTTGATTGATTATGCATTTATGTCTTGATCGATTCTGCATTTATTTCTTGATCTTCCATAATTTCCACATTTTGAATAAGTGATAGCAGCTTACTTGCCTTAGCTGCTTTTTCTTTACTTTGCCGGCTGAGTGATCACTTGACTGCTTCTTTGTAGTTACTGCACTGGTTCAGTGTTCCTTTAACTTGAATTCTTCCTTGGTTATGCTTTACTAGGTTGCTTTTTCTTTTACTCTGTTGTTGCTTTGTTTGTCTGCCGATAGTCATTTAATTCACTGATACTTGATTTTGTGTGAGATCAGTGTACACCATTTTATAAATAATCAAGTTCCATCACTTGAAATAACACTTAGACTTATCCAAGTTCATCACATACTTCCTTGGTTATAAGTCAGTCCATAGGTCTTCATTTTACTATGCTGGTGCCTAGGCTGTCTTCACTGAGCTGGTCTATTGTCTTTACTGAGCCAACCTACCAATGTAGTACAGTGCTTGTTTGAATGAACTTATACAACATGTCAGACATCTAAGTAAAGCCTATACTAATATTTCTGACTTAGTTCAACTTATTTCAGGCTTTCTATAATAGTTAGTATGACCATCATCAAAACAATAAAATGTTCCTAACACCTACCCACCGTTGACACCACCATCTTACCCACATACCCACATACCCACATACCTATTTCTAAAGAGTCATGATAACCTACCCGCTGACGTATTCTACAGTCCCCTATACTATACGACAACAGGGAGAAGGATAACGCTAGACTCTTTACAGATGTAAATAAGTCTAGAATTCATCATTTCAATGGTAGAGCTGATTCTACAGAGGATGGGAGATGGCTGAGACTAGTGGAGTGGGATTTTAAAGGGATGATGATTCATCAAGCCACTTAGCCAAATATTACAGTTACCTTGTTGACATGAGCGACCGAAGAGTGGGCGGATTGGATAGATAGGACTAAGGAGAGATCAGTGATTGTGAGAAGGTCTATGCAGAGTTTCTTGAAGTGTATTTTCTACCGACAATTGCCAGACAGTTCATCCGGCTGAGATAGGGCTGCATGTTAGTGATGGAGTATCAGCGGCAGTTTTATAAGTTCAGAAAGTGTGTGCAAGAGATCATGGGAAAAAAGGTGAGAACACTGGCTCGATTCATGGATGGCTTGGATCATGATATCTTGGACAACATAGGAAGCGAAAGATGATACGATCCTCAAGTACCTAGAGTTTATTGACCTTCCAAGTATGTTTTAGTTTTGATGATGAAACTTGTTTTAAGGGGGGAATAATGTAATACCCTGAAATTCAGAATATGGTACAAATGTAATTGTTTTGTTTGTAGTATATTGTTATAGTGATCATAGATTGTCATCTAGTTGTAGGTATTCATAGTATAATTGGATAAATTGGTGTTCTTGGACTTAAGTGTTGTTTTTTTTATATCAAGTTTCCCAGAATCATAATGTAAAGATCTGGGTAATCTTTATGTTACTTGTTGATATATTACTAGGTATTGTTAAGTATATGAATATGCATGCTGATAATCGTTTTACTCATGTTTTTGTGTTGAAATAATAATGTGTCAGTGCAATAGTTCGAACAAGAAAATAGAGGAAAACTGCAAGAAATCGGGCCAAGCGTGCTCCTAAGGACGTGATCAGTAGAGAAAGAGTGCAAGTACTCATGGGCGTGTGATCACAATCTATTAGGTACTATATTTTACACCCTATTTGCCCCCAACAATAGAAGAGATACAGTCTTATTACTATATGAAATGCATGTTGATTGCCTAGTGCATATTCCTTATGTCGTAATTCTGCATTTATATGTTTATCCTTTTGAATCGGTACTGTTTTGTCTCGTTTCGTTCCGTTTTCAAGAAGCACCATTTTCTAGAAGAAGGATAAGGTGAATCCGGGCTGGAAGAAGTCATTGGGACGAATAGAAGTAGTCTAGAAAGAGATCTGCTAAAGAAACCAAGGAAACTAAGGCCGGACTAGGCGAGGTCCAGGCCTTGCGAGTCAAGGACTTGCAGAACACGAAACCAACTTTGCGAATATTAATTAAGTCACCTACAACACCTTATATAAGTCCGGTAGCAATTGTTTATTATGTATGTACTCATATTGAATCATGTTTATATGAAATAAAAGTTCTTCTTGGCTTTATTGTGAGTTATCTTTGGTTCCCTTCTCCCCAAGCCATCAACTAGCTTGAGTTGATCAAGCCAGTCTTCCATTGTTGAATGTATGAAGTTTTGAACGTTCCTTTGTGTCTTTACTATGATATATTAACATGATTTTAAGCGTTGTAACTAATTTGAATCTTTAACGAACCAGTATTTCACTAGAATTAAACATAATGATAACATATAACCCTATAAATAGGAACCACTATGCTCGATGCGGCGGAGGTCTATACCGACGCGTCGAGGCAATTTTAGGTCAACCTAATTTTGGATATTCGGCGTCAGCTATGTATGATCGACATGATTAATTAAAGTGTATTTAGGTCTGGGAAATTTAGTATTCGTATTCATAAACTAGCATGAAGGATTATTAATGAAGTGTTAGTTAAGACGTAGTCTGGATCGATCTATGCGAACATGCTAGTCATCGTTGATAGCTTCCCGAAGAGGTTCTTTGTCTTGTGCCGGCACTCTTTAAAAATTAATGTGTGTGAGGTTATACAACCTAAGGTAGATTACCTGCACATAGACTTTTTTGTCCTTCTAAATTGAAGTAGACAAGGTTAGGAGACTGCACCTGTAGTTAATTACTAAGATAAAACATATGTTCTAGTATTCTGGGAATTACCGGGGAAGTAAACATGACGATAAATTTCGTCAAGTTAGGAGATAAGTTTAGAGGGAAGGTGATACCGTTTTTTTTCTTAGTCTTTATGTTGGTTGTAGACTGCTTCGATGTGTTATTAATAGGGTTTACTATGTTTATCGTTGGAAGTTGCATTGTCTCTGTACGATCGACCTTTGCTCATTCTCTATACAAAATGGGCCTAGTCCTCTTGCTAGTATAAGTGACGTACATGTGATCAATGTTTTTGGCACCTTTTCCAGGGACAATTGCAATTTCCGTGATAAATTTTCTAAATTCTGATTAAGAACGTTTTTGTTTTGTGTTTTTACTTTTTATTTTGAATCTTGAGTCTATTCCGGAAGAATTGGTCCGTAATAAGAGACTTGTAAGAGTTCGAGACGGGGGAGGTGGGGTGAATGAAATTTTTTTGATTTTGGAGTTTCTCACTTAATGAACGAGACTGATTAGTAAGAACAGACTAGCAAAGTGCTCATCTGGTTTTAGTGGTCTGGTTTACTTTAAAAATGAGTGCAACGGAATAATGATATAGTTTTAAATAAGCCTTGAGCTTGGTTTTCTATCTTTGAATAGTGTGATGTTGATTATGCAAGTATTGAAAGTAAAGTCTTTGAAAATAAATGAGTCGGAAATGTTATCGATCTGTGGAGTGGCGTAATCTCCTACATGACTACTTCTCCCATGACTCGGGAGGTATGAATATTGTTCTCTATAATAATACAATAGGTAAATGTCCTTGACACTCTGCATATGCTTCACACTCTAAATCCAATCCATGAGACCCCGCAGGTGCTTCAGTGATCTATTTGCATGTAGCTCGTCTGATGAACTTCCTTTCTCCAATGACTCATCTGTCTTCTCCGCTGCTCCTTCACACCCCACATATACTTCAACAAGTTCGCCTTGAGAACTTTTTTGCTAAATAGAGTGAGTGCTGTATCAAAATAATGTTACAAAGGATGAGAGCTTTTGCTGAATCTGACTTTGAAGTTTCGGTTGCAACTCTTTTGATCAAGTAGATCACTAGATAATTTCTGTTTTGCTCAGTTGTTTTTTTATCTGCTTTAATTCTAGATTTGGATTGGTAAGCTTTGATATGAAGATCTTGTTCTTGAAGAGATTGAGTATTTTGATAGCTTTTTGTCAAGATCTTTTTAACTTGCTCAACTCTTTTTTTTGGTTGCTCTTCTTCATCCTTATATAGTCTTTGTAGGGTATATGTACCGTTGAGAAAATGAGTGGCCCTATCCCATATTAGATGTTGATTTGTCTATTGAATTTAAAAAATGGTCCGTTCAGCTTTTGTCCATTGGAGCCCGTACTTGATGGCTTATAGAATGTAACTTTATAGCATCAAATTCTATTTCTCCACCTGTATGAATTCAAAGCTGTTAGATCAAAAGTTGATCATATGGATGGCTACACGCCCTGTAATTATCACTTCATTTATCTTTTAGTCACTTATGGGTAATGGTCATCTCTGGTCTGAATCTTGACTCGTCTGGATCTGGATCATTAACTCATCTACTATTTGCTTTGCTTGTTGGTCTACTTTTCCTTTGTAAGAACTCTGACTTCTGGATGAGTAGTCTGCTTGATGGATGAGAGTCTGGTCTTCTATTCTTCAAATCTTCAATCCAATAGTACTATATTTGATTAAGAACAAATACAAGTAAAGTCTGACCAAGCCTATACAATTCGAATGTCAGACTACTAAGCAAACTTATACTTGGTATCTAAACCAACTATTTTGGTATCATCAAAACTTCTAATCTATGGGGACTTAAAAAATTCTACCTTTTTGATGATGCCAAAACCAATCAAGCATGACAATAAATTATAATTTGAAGTAAATGCAAATAAGTCAAAAAGATTTTGACGTGTGGAGAAAAGATAGATTTTATAAATATAGAGAGAAGTATGTTACAAATCATTTAAAACAAAATAATTTAAAGTACAGTTGGAATAAACTTTTAAATCACTAGTCTGGATTCTTCAAATCTTCCTCCAGACTCATGTCCCTTAAAAGCTTATAAAACTCGTCTTCTCTTTTCTGATCTCCAGAAAAAACTTCTTCAGAACGCTTCAAAGATAGCAGCAACAAAACTTTCCTACTTTCACATCTTAAGGCTCAGATCTTTCCTTTGCCTTTCTCACCAGCATCATCATCATCTTTCTTTTCCTTTCCATCTTCCCCCTTTTTGGCATTATCCAAAAGGGAGTCTATCAAAATTTTGTTCAGCTGAGATTGATTTGCAAGGAATTCATTGAATGTAAGGGATAGTGAAGTGACGGCTTGTTGTAGGCTCCGGATCTGTGCTTTTGTTCCTGATGCACTTAAATCAACATGTTCCCCCAATTGGCCTGCTAGTTGATCAATCTTTTGATGTGTGAAGTCATGTCTACTTCCAGATAATTCATTACTCAAGTGGATTCCATCCAAAACACTCTGATGTTGATTGACCAAGCATTGGTCAACCATATACTCCAAGGTTGTTCTGATGTTGGTAGCTAGATTTGCAATTTCGGTCCTGAGCCCTGCACCTTCTATGCTTAGATCTCTCAGTTGATTCGTATGGCTCCTAAAGGCTCTTCTATCCAAATCATGTCTGAACTGTAGATGTGTTTGGATGCAATCCATACCATATTGTATGTCATGGGTAATGTCCATCAGAATTGGACCTTCAAACTCAACTGGTTATGGAAATGACTCTTATTCCCCCTCTGTTGATTGCCTTTTTCCATCATTAAACTCTTTCCCTTGGTTATTATCCTCAAGATTCTTAGTATGTGCAATGGATTCAGTATCTTGAGCCGCCTCGATTCTCTTACAAAGAATATTACCTCCAAAGATTCCCATCATCATCATTACTATCATCATCATCAGAGTCAGCACTGTCATCATCATCAGATTCATCATGTTCTTGAGGATTGAGTTCTGGGTTGAGAGTTCCTTTGTGCATCTCAGACAAAACCGAGGATGTTATGTATAGCAGCTTCCATGGATCGAACATATCCAAAAAGTTGTCTTCAGGATGTATCTCCTATGTGTCTTCCCTTACCGAATCTCTCACTTATCCTTCTTCTCTTTCCATTTCTTCTTTGACCGCAAGATCATGAATAGCTATTGGACTTCATCCATCTAATCACTCTCATCTTCTGCTTATAAAGTGTATCAATTGGATCTACATGGTATAGATCATGATAGGGAATGTGATGAGTTTCAGGCATGTCCTGATCCCTTCTTTCTGACCTGGATTGCTCAACCGGAGCAATATTCTCAATTGTTTCAGCTTCAGGTGTGGTTAATGGTGGAGTACTAGTCTGATATCTCAAAGGACTAGTTTCTTTTACATTTGGTTGTGCAGTAGTCTTGATTTCCATAGTGGCTGGTTCCTCATCAGGAACCAATGATTCTTATTCTTCAACCTTCCTTTCTACAATAGCAAGCAAGGCCTTAACTGATTCTGGTACATTTCCTAATATACCAACGTTCTCTGATTGTTGAGCAGTTTGTGGAGTTGGTGATGAGTGTACAATAGATTTTTTTGATTATCTCGGCCAGAGACATGGTATCTTCATCATCTGAGGAAGATATGTCAACGATATGCATAGATGGAACAGTTGGAAGCAATACCCGTGGTGTGGCCTAAGATGGAACAGTTTGTAGAACGGATGTAGGTTGATTTTTTGGTTCCGAATCCCTATGTCGTTCTGCTATTGTTTTGGTTCGCTTTGTCAGTCGTGTGCTGGCATATGCTTCAACCCCGGATGCCGAAGCCTGTCCCAGAGCAGTTTCTTGAGGTGGTTAAGCAAGTGCCATTGATAGGACCATTGTGATTTTTCTTTCCGGCCTTTGATCTTTCTTTTTTCTCCCGCTCAGAAAGGAAAGAGATTTTTTCCAATGGAATAGAGATGGCGTTTCTCATATTTATACCCAATCTTCTGATGAGTATGTGAATCACAAATCCAAATGATTTTGTGAAGTGAAAATATCCATCCGTTTTCCTTCCTTGAGAGTTTTCAGCATTCTTCTCTCTGATTAGTTGATCCAACATTTTAGTGTAGATGTATTCTCCTCAATTGAAACTTCTATTTTTATGAACAACATACAACAATTTGAATAATTCTTCTCTGAGTGAGATTTTCGCAGATGTGCCTCCAGATAAGCCTCTGATAATCATGTCAGCAAGGTTACGAAAGTTGCTGTTCATGTTCTGTGTGCTATCTCTATTCTTGATTTCCATATTCCCACTCTATGCTATGGTGTTGAAGAACTTTGTTCAATTTGCAATGTGGATAAGACTGGTTTTTGCGGTTTGACCATTCTCCAAACTCATCACAGTGTGGAATGTGTCATTGTTGATGTGCAATACACTTCCTTACACATTTGTGATTTTGTCACCGCTTTTATTGTAAACAACATTTCTCCAGAACTTCAGTGTATCTTCGGGACTGTAATTTGGAGTTCGATTATCAATAAGTAAATGAAGGTTTGTCCGACGAAAGTAGTTCACCGTGGATATGGTGAATGCATATTTGTCTGAGTTGGCTAAGAAGCCATATAAGTGGAAGTTTTGGCCAGTATGAACTTGATCATGAACCATTTTAGTTTTTCTGGGTAAGATTTTCTGAATAGTATGATGAAGAAGATGAATAGTTGTTCAGAAAAGGGTTTCTGGAGGGGGTTTCAAATTTTGAAAGTGTAATGTGAAAATGTTTCGGACAGCGGTTATGTAGATAATGGACAGTGGAGATATAAATGATCTAGGGATTGTGTGTATCAATACTCTAACCTTAGATTTTCTAGCCGTAATGATGACTTTTGATCTCAAAAATTGTGATATGGCCATAACTTCCCCACTTATGGAAGTTTAGGGACACAAACCGTCTTTCAATGCTATCAGAGTTGCAATCATCAGACGTCTAGCCAATACGCTTCCTCCACGTGTCTGTTTATCTCGAAACTCCCCATAAACATCATGTAACTCCTCGCATTACGTGTTTAAATGAACCAAGTGGTCAGGTGTAACAATCTTTGTAGCACTTGATTAAATAATAATTTGCTCATTAAAATCTGTAACACTTTTCTTCTTCAATGTGATTTTATATTTCATAGTACTTCTTTAGGAGAATTTATGAACCTTGTCCGGTAGACTTGCTTTTCTTCCTCCAAGGTCGTATGTATTGAATGTCCAATACTCGTCTGTGTCCATTGGTCATCTGATTTTATTTCAGACTAGTTCTAATCATCAAAACTAATGTGAAGACCTAACAAATGTCTGATAACCAGATGTTTAGGAAGCCAATACCAATTTATGAAATCATTAAACTCAATGATTAATCACAAAAGTGAGCTCACCCAAGATCACAAAGATGTAATTCATCGGTTAATTTCATATGATTATTTGGACTATGAAAGATTCATTAGTCCAAGAAGACTTCTCAATTCTGTAAATCTACTTTCACAAAGAGGTTTGGTGAAAATATCTGCCAACTGGTCATGTGTTTTGATGTAGACTAGTCTCACATCACATTTTTCCACATGATCACGTATGAATTGATGTCTGATGTCAATATGCTTTGTCTTGGAATATTGAACTAGATTCTCTGATACTGATATAGCACTTGTGTTGTCACACATGATTGGAATCCCATTTTCTTCAATTCCACAGTCTCTGAGTTGTTGCCTTATCCATAAGACTTGTGTTCAAAAACTTCCTGCAGCTATATTCTCCTTCTGCTGTAGATGTTGCAATGGATGTCTGTTTCTTGCTAAACCAAGATACTAGTCTGTTCCCTAGCATTTGACAAGTACCATATGTACTTTTCATGTCCACTTTGCAACCTTCATAGTCTGCATCTGTGTATCCAACCAGAATGAAATCACCTTGAACAGGACACTAGTCAAAATCACCTTCTAAATTTATCTTCATCTCAACATTGAAACAAATTTCACTACAATTTATACACGAAGTTACAAAATGCTGAGCTATAGGCATGGAAGATGTATAGGGATGATGCTCATAGGTAGGTACCAAAAGGGTCCCCAAAAATGATAACAATGAGCATGATCTAGAGGGACGGATCGTATTGGTGAAGCTCTAAGGCATTACAGGACAAGCCTGAAACCCTTTGGCCCATAAGGACATGTACATCAAGTAAAGCCTTATGGCATCTCAAGATTGGCCTGGCTCTTTAAGTTAAAACAAGGTTCACCTCCGGAGATGTCCGGGCCAGGCTTGCCCAGTGGTGGTCGACATAGATAGTGGTCTTTGAAGGTCATTAACCTCTTTGGCATGTGTATTGCGTAATGCCTTAATTTCTATGGCTTGCTGAGTGATCTTGTCCACGACACAATCATAGGCTCTTGACCAGACTCCTCAGCTTCCTCCCTGGCAAACCTTAGTTGGTGAGAGAGCTTACATGCCTATTACCGGCAGTGCCGAACCTAACACTGAATGGGCCCGGGGCAAAATTTGAAAAATGGCCCCCTTTTTATTACAAAAATAATATGTTCTATATATTAGTAACATAAATCAACTCATGATCAAGAAAATACTAATCCATTTATCATATGCATAAACATAAAGATGTAGTAGAAACGATCCGACCCGGTCGGATCCGGTTCAACCCGATTGTGTTTAGGGCACTACTTCAACATGAATTTGGCTAGAAGAGTATTGAAGATGGATGTGTCTTCAAGCTAAGGGTTGATTGAATAGAAAGATATGTTAAAAACACCCAAAATGGAGTTTATATGCTCAAAATCTGCTTTCTGCGACGCTTGGCGGACGCCATTATAAGTCGGAGGAAGCCAACTGTCACCAGAAAATCTCTAACATATTTTGACAATGTTTGGCGTTCGCCACTCTAAGTTTGGCGCCGGCCAACCTTCATAGAAGTTCAGTAGAATGACAATAATTTGAATTGTAAACCTCCACTAGATGTGAATCATGATGCGTTGTAAAGCTGGTTTCATGATCTACAACTCTAATCCATAAAATGCCTCTAACGCGAGTTAAATGTCAATTGAAGATTTGTTACGGTAGAAGCACTAATTACAAATGACCCATTTGAATTCGATAGCTTTCGGACTACTCTTCTAGCCCTCAATAGATGTGTTTATGTAAAACATGTCATCACTCGGGGTCTTGGAGAACGTATAATCCTGCAATAAATCACAAAAATACCAAGCGTAAACCTGAAATGACGCTTCTGTTACTATAACCGGTACAAAACCTATCAAAATAAGATATTTTATATAATACTCTCTCCGTCCCAATTTGTTTGGGACTGTTTGAAACTCTAAAAATTTAAGGGAACATCATTTATTAGTTTGTCTAGTCATTAAAAATATGAATACTTTACAATTATGTTCTTCTTTTATTGTCCTTAAATTTCTTAATAAATGTAGTATGTGGGCATTTTAGGAATTTAAAAAGAACATTTTAGTCTAAATATTAGTTATGAGACTTATTTTCGGGACATCCATAAATGGAATAAGTCCCAAAAAATTTCGGACGGAGGCAGTAATTACTATCTACATATTTGGATGAAACTAAGGAAATAATGGCTCGAATTGACACAGTAAAGCTTATAGTGGTACCAAAAATAGGGTATAATGTCATGATAATGCGTGGCAATTTGCCTCTTATCAATACTCAAGTCAAAGGGTCTTTGGAAGCACAATTTACTATCATGTGAGTGAAGGGAAGCTGGAACCAAGAGCCCACAATGGAGTGTTTGTAGGGTATGAAGATGGGGTGAAGGGTTATAGAATTCGGTCATCAGCAGAATATAGAGTTATTCTTAGCACATATGTGGTTTTCGATGAAAATTCTATGCTCAGCTCATCAGTGAGAGGGATTGCTGAGTCTGAAACCATTGCTGAATCTGAGAGGGCTGACAATAAAGTGGAGATTCAGGTGGAGTCATCTGAGTTGCAACACTCAATTAACTAGTCCAAGGTAGCACTCATCCGATCCGTTGTTTGAACCAGAAGCGAGAATCCAAACTTCGCCAATTTGAACATGGGTCACCGGTGATAATCAAACAGGAACATGAGTCGTGAGTATAAATATCGACAAAGGTAGAAGATCCAATGTTTTGGTACCTCCCAAGAGGTACGAGTTTGATGATATGGTTGGATATGCACTTCAAGTAGCAGAAGAAGTAGATGGTTTTGAACCTTCTATTTATAGGGA
The DNA here is from genome assembly GCA_026214975.1 of Gentiana macrophylla. Lineage (NCBI taxonomy): Eukaryota > Viridiplantae > Streptophyta > Magnoliopsida > Gentianales > Gentianaceae > Gentiana > Gentiana macrophylla. The sequence goes on from CM047813.1 coordinate 47,307,950, forward strand.
AGCAATGACATGTTCTGAAGCATCTCAATGGCTTGCTGCCATGAGAGATAAAATGGAGTCATTACTGAAGAATCAGACCTAGGATCTGGTCAAACATCCAGGTGATAGGAGAGTTTTTACTTGCAAGTGGATCTTCAAGAACAAGGAAGAAATGATTGAGGCAGAAGGAGTCAACTATATGGCATGTTTCAAAAGGAAGGGGTGGACTTTGATGAGATATTTTGTTTGACTGAGGCAAGGAAGATTTTGTTTGTAAGTTGAAGAAGTCCTTGTATGGAATGAAGCAAGCTCCAAGGCACTGGTATAAGAGGTTTGACAATTAGCTTGGTTATAACTTAAGTCCATATGACTACTATGGTCACAACAGTCAGCTGGGAGATAAATCATACATCTATCTTGTTTTGTATGTGGATGACATGTTGATAGCTGCAAGAGAGAAGTCTGATGTTCAGAATATGAAAGACCTTCTTAGTGCTGAGTTTGAAATGATAGATTTGGGTGCATCCAAGAAGATTTTAGAGGTGGAGATCTGGAGAGATAAGAGTCAGAAAAAGCTGTTCTTGTCTCAACAGGGTTATATACAGAAGATTTCTGCCAAGTTTGGCATGTCTACTGCAAAACCAATAGATACTCCAATGGCATCTAATGTTCATTTGTCTGTTTATGCTTCACAATCAACATATGAGAAGGTGTACATGTTAAGAGTTCCATATGCTAGTGTAGTTGCCAGTCTGATGTATGCCATGGTCTGCACTAGGCCGCATCTGGCTCAGGCAGTCAGTGTTGTCAGCAAGTTTATGACTCAACTTGGAAAGGAACACTGGAAAGCTATGAAAAGAATGTTCACGTACTTTAGGGGTACAACTGATGCTGGTCTCGTTTATGGAGGTGTTACTCAAGGACTGGTCATAGGGTACGGTGATGCTGATTATGTAGGTGATGTGGACAATAGAAAATCTATAACTGGTTATGTTTTCACATTGAGGAATTCAGTTGTCAGCTGGAAAAGCAACTCTTCAGTCCACAGTGGCTTTATCAACTAATGAGGCAGAATATACGGCTCTTACTTATGCTGCCAAGGAAGGTATCTGGTTGAAGGGACTTGTCAGTGATTTGGGGCTATATCAGGATCAAGCAGTGATATATTGTGACAACTTGAGTGCAATATGTTTGGCTAAAAATCAGGTTCATCATGAGAGAACCATACATATAGATGCGAGGTTTCATTTTTTGAGAAATTAGAAGAGGGTTGTAGTTAGGAAGATCAACACCAAGGAGAATTCTGTTGATATACTTACTAAACCAGTTTAGCAGAGCAAGTTTCAGTTGTGTCTGGATTTGCTGATTATTCAAAGCTTAAAATTTGTTTTCTGGATACTCAAATGAGGGCAGATCAACTGAGTGTATTTTGTGGAGAATTCTGGTACAAGTACACATGGCATTGACGAATGCATCTGGTGCAAGTACATCTGTTTATGCAATCTGGTTGACTGTGAATGAGAGTTCAATTCAAGGTGGAGATTTGTCAGCAAAGGTGACTTAAAATCTACATTTTGTCGAACTAATTTGGGGTCAGCTGCGAATGATGGCCAGCTGAGCAAGAGTATTCATGTATGTGGAAGTCAGTTGGTGAAGTCGCGGAGATCCTTCTGGTTTGGCAGACTTCTGAGTCTGCTAAGTTTATGAATCTTTCTTTGAGTTCTACAACTACAGTCTGCGCTTGGTTACAAGTCTAGGAAAGACAACAATGCTGAGGTTCATCTGGTGGAGATAGCTAGGGCTAGGGTTCACATATGGGGCGTTTATGGCATAGTTATCAAACCTAGTCCGGCCCGGTGATTCAACCGTTCGACCCGGTGACCTGGTCAAGGAACCGGGCCGGTTCAAGCATCAACCTGCTTAAGCAAGTGACCTGCTAAATCCCGGTAAACCCGGTGGTTCAACTGGTGACCCGGTGGGCACTGGTTGAACCAGTGGGTCAAGGAGATGAAAAAAACATATGAAATGGGTATCGAACCGGTGTAGGTAGAAAAACACTCAAATTTCTTCGATATGATGCAAATAATTATAATTTGAGTCTATAAACTGTAACTCATAAGGTGATATATAGTTTCATATCAATATTTACTTGAATATAAATTATCAAAATGTATATTTTTCATGATATGATATATTATTTACTATTATATAAATCTTTCCGGTTGAACCGGTGACCCAACGGTTGACCCAGTGGCTCGGTGAACCAATGTCTTTTCCGGTTCAACGACCGGGCCGGGTCTGATAACTATGGGTTATGAGAATTCCGATCGTGTCATAAAGGCAGCTAAGGTTAGGATTCCAAGGCTATAAATACCCAATGATTGTAATCAATATAGTGTGTGAAAACTCATATATTTCTGTGCATAATGAAAATTCTCCTTTTATGTCCATGTAATAGTCTGCTCAGCGCCGAAAATCACGTTAAATTAATGTGGTCTTCTTGTTTCTGTTATTTTGTCTTTGTCATTAATCTTTTACGTTCTTGATTTGGTTCTGTGTTTGTTCTTTCTTGTACAAGTTCCTCATATGTTTTAACACACACACGACACACATATATATCTCACCGTAAGTTTAAATGATCCACTATAAGATTTAAATTTGCAAGGACAAGTAAGTCGACATAATGTTACGTATTCATTAGTAAAAAGGAGTACAAGAACTTTTTGAACTGACCAAGAGTACACATGTGTCTCCACATGACACACGGTAGAAGGAAAAAAGAAAGAACAAAAAAATCCCATGAATTATTTTATATAGAAGTACACTTAAAAAGGAAGAAGGGGGAACATTATCATGGGATTTTGTAACGTTACAAGGGATATTCTTGTACACAGAGTTTCAATTGCATCGACTCGATCAAAGTGTCGGTGTTTATAAAAAGATATATATAATCTTTTTACACACATGTCACTCGTCTATTAGTGTCGGTCGATAATCACTCTCCATGTATAGAATTTTCCCCGGTGTGGTAAAAGTCTCATTCTTCCGTCTTTATCTTCTTCTTATCATCCTCCGATTCATCAGAATCGCTGTATTTCTCTCTCTTTCTCCTTGATTCTGATTGCTCCTCTGTCTCTGATTGTTTGTTTGACTTTGCGTCTGATTCCTTTTCTTCCTCTGTCTCTGATTGTGAGTCTGACTTTGCGTCTGATTTGTGCTCTGCCTCTGTCTCTAATTGTGAGTCGTATGACTTTTCCTCTGATTCTGTCTTTGTCGCCGTCTCTACCTCTTCCTCTGGCTCCGGATCTAACTCGTCTCTATCATAGCAAGTGAAAATACTTGTATCACAATAACATTTTGCAGGACAACCTCCGTCGTTATCACATACATCCTCGTCGTCACACTCCTTAATCCTGCATGTTCCTCCATGCTCACAATAGCAATTTTGCGGGTCTTTGCAGTCTTGAGTCACAAAGTTACATTCATCTGGGGGACATGAAATTTCAGTTTTAGCCTCCCACATTTTTGGTATTACGACTTTTCTGGCTGATGATATTCCATATCCCGGATTAGTGGCAAGAACAACTGCAACAAGTCAATTTTCTGTTAGTGCATTTTCTTAAAATTATAAGACGGAAAGAAAAAAAAGGGGTAACGAAACTGACGTACTGTAACGTTTCTTCTACGATCGATTCTACCAATATCAGTAGCACTGATCTTATAACATTATGAGGTGATGAGAATTATTTTGTGGCGTGATACACACTACATAAATAAATAAATAAAATAAAATAAAACATATAATGTTCGAAGCAATTTTGAAGTGCAAATAAGAGCTGCAATCAATCAAGGGACAAAAAGGGTAACGTTCTTCTACATAACTTAATAATGATTTTACCAACGCCAGTCGCACTGATGTTTTAACACTTGAGGTGACGAGAATTATTTTTTGGTGTCAAACACACACACAAAAGTTAAACCAAAACAGATAATGTTCGAAGCAATTCCGAAGTGCAAATAAAAGCTGCAATTAATCGAGGTTGAAAACTTGCCGGTGAAGAATAGAATTACAAGGATGATGACGATGAAGCAACCGAACTTGGCCATTAATTCTACTGAGCATGCAGTCGATGTGCTTTTTGTTTCAAAAAAAGGTTTATACTAATTTCGCTAATTGTCAAGGTTATTTATAGCAATGGATTGGTAATGCACTGAAAAAGTTTAATAAAAACATAAAACAAAACACACAATATTTTATTTAACAACAATTTTATTTTCCTAAAAAAACAACAACAATTTTATTAAGGGTCTTAGATATTAAATAGGACACGCATAGTGATCCACAAAAGACGTGGTCACTGCTTTTGTGTATTTGTTTGTTAATTATAGCCCAGTTGTAGCAACATAAAACAAAGCCTCTTGAATATTTCTCAATCCATGTGATATACGGAAAATGTGATATCCCACGTTGGGAATCTCGGAGAAACATTAAATCATTATAATTGTGAAACATAAATATCTTATCAACTCGAGTAGGTCATTTTAGGACAAACGATGACGACGATATATGTAGTTAATTAACCAGATCCATTATGACTCACTTAGCGCTACCGGAACCGGGTTTGGGGCGTTGCAATTGGAATCAGAGCAAACTACTAAACGAAACTAAATGTCACACCAGCTTTGGGGCGTTACAATTGGTATCGAAAGAAACTACCGAGACGAAACTAAATGCCACACCATAAAAGAAGGTGGCGACTTTGCTTATAAGGAGGAGAGATGTGATATCCCACATTGGAAATATGAGAGAAAAAAATTAACTCCTTATAAATGCGGAGCCCATAAATGCTCATTCAACTCAGGTTAACCCTTTCAGCCAAGCGAAAACGACGGTCAAAGTTGTTAACCGGATCTGTTAGGCCACAGTAGCAACATAAAACAAAGCCTTTTGAATACTTCTCACTCCATGTGATATCCGGAAAATGTGATTTCTCACATTATGAATGTGAGAGAAACATTACATCATTATAATTGTGATACATATATAAAGGTTTTGTAAACTCGAGTTAGCCATTTTAAAATAAAAGAGGCCGACGACGCTTTAAGCAGTTAACCATGTCTTTTGTGGCTCACCTTGCACTCCTAGACTCGGGGTTTGGGGCGTTTTAATTAGTATCAGAGCCAACTATCAGATAGACCTAAATACCATACCGTGAGAGACGGTGGGGCGACATTTACTTGTAAGGGGGAAGAATACGATATCCCATATTGGGAATGTGGGAGAAGCATCTTCTTACTGAGTTTTCTGGCACTCAATTACTATTTTCCTTTGTTATTTATCTTATAAATAGCTTAAAACCTGTGCAATGCGCATGGCAACATACAACTTAAAAGCGATTATTAGATGAAAATGAATACATATGTTCTACAAAAATGTTTGTTAACTATTTGAAATTATCCGTGAAATAATATTTAATGTCAGAGTACCAAAAGTCTATGATTAATATTCGTCACTGTGATAACTTGTGATTTTACTCATTCCAAAAGATATAATCAACGTTCCCAGATCTTCAACCACCAACTACTCCCAATATACTAAAGGTTTAAGGGATTTGTTTTTGGCTTTTTAACAATACACAAGTCATTTCATATTTGTATTTCATTTCCTAAGCTGAAATGAGTAAGAGGCTAAAGAAATTATCCAAAAATGAAAGTAGTAAAGAAAGTTGCACAACAAAAAAAAATTCTTGACAAATTTTATCGTCAAAAGTGCTGATTTCGCCACTATAGGTATTCAAACAATTCATGACATTTGTTGCGTACGTGGCGATGCTAAAGGACCCTGTCTTTACAAATCATAGTAGTTGTCACCAAATTGTGCAATATCGTGAAAACCTTAATATTGTCACCAAAGCTTTGCACATTTTTTTGTGACAAACAGAAATATTCGTCACAAAAGTCTTTTCATGTGACAATGTTTTTTGTTACAAAAGAATCAAAACTCTATCACCAAATCATTTTTGTCAACTAAGGAAAGAAACTCATTTTTTTTACTATTAGTAAAGGTTCTCATATAGGGGTTTTATATTATTATTATTATTATTATTATTGTTATTATTATTATTATTATTATTATTATTACGATTCTTCACGGGCGGCATCATTCGGCTAACAATGAAATATTAAAGATGCTTACTTTTTTTTGGCGTATGTATGTGTACAGCTAAAGTATTTTTATGAGATTGGAAATATGGGAGAGATGTGACATAGATGTAAGACATAAATGTGAGATATAAATTTCTTGTCAACTCAGGTTAGCTGTACACACATAACGTTCTATGACATGCCAAGTATTTTTATTTCTAATTTATACATTAGTAAGTTCATTTTGCTTAATAAAAAGATATTTTCATGCCGTAAAAGAAATGCGTATTTGTCTTGTCTTTCAACTTCATTTGTTTGTTTGTTTGTTATTTTATTTTAAAATTTTTTTTGAGGAAATTTCTGTTAGATGTGTTTATAAAGATGCGTCCGCTATTGTTAGATAATAACGAAAGTGTGCATAATGTTATGCTATTTGACGATTTCCCCCTTTTTTTTTTTTTTTTTTTTCGAAAATGAAAGGTTAACACACGCACACACACGCCCCAAGCGGGGTTACGACGATTTCCCTTATGCACAGGGCTGGGGCGGATCAGTGGGGTCCCGTGAACCCACCCCAATACATGTACATCTGTTCCTGACATAGGGGCGGACACACACTATAGGTTGGGGCATTCAGTCCGCTTGGGTCGAAAATAATATACCAGTATATATAAGATGTATTTTATTTTTCCCCTTTAAAATTTATTTTCGTCCCAATATTCGTCTTGACAACGATTAACAGCGATTTACTAATAATTACCAAAATTTTACATTTTAAGAAGTTTTATTATAATAAAAACTATAGAAAAACTATTTGTGAAGTGAACAATATTGTTGTATTATATTATTCTTGTCAATCAAAATTAAAAAGAAAAATAAATCGCAACTCTTTGGTATAGATTGGAGCAATTTCCTCTATTATCTTTACTATTCAAATAAAATGTTCTTGTTGGACCGTAAAAATGTTAGTAATACCATCCGCAACGGAAGCGATTTAAGGATCTAGATCTATAATTTACACATAATAAAATAACTAGATCTACTCTACAAGGGGGTTGTAGAACATACCTCTTGGATCTCAAAATCCAAGTTGAAGAACCGCAATAGGATGAACAAAAGATGGTGTGAAGAGCACCACGATCTTCCGCACGTGTGATCCAAGCAACTCCCGGTGGAAGGAAATTCTCGTCTCGAATCCTTCCGGTATGCTACCTGGAAAACCTCCATGATTTTCTCTTTTTCTCCCCTTGGCCGAAAATTATTTCTTCCTCTCTCTAAGAGATGAAGTCGAAAATTGTGTGTGTGTTAGGCTTGGGAGAACTCTCTTTATATAGGAGAGTAATCCTTGTCCTCCAAGGATTTTATTTTGTAAATAAATAAATCCAATAAATAAAAGATAATGCCATAATATTCTAGAACAAATCTAGAATAATATTTATCTTTATTTCTTACCATAAATATTTATCCAACAAATATTTTGTGCACATGTCTTAAAACAATTTCTTGTTTCCTAAAAACATGTTTTTGGCCGAAATTATCATTATTGACCTAGTCAATATTAATTTCGGCCATAACACTAATTTTGCCAAGATTATGAAAAATGTCTTCTTCACATATTTAATTATTTAGTCCAACTAATTTAATAGTTCACTAAACAATTAATTCACATATCGTTTTAATTAAATTCTAATAAGAACTAAATTAATATTATTAGGATTCGACGTCCGAGAATGGCTATGCTATATTGGAGGCACGTCGGGGACCATGGACTAATAATCGTGGCTCGATAAATCAAATAAATAATTATCTTACGAACAGAATAATTATATTCGATAAATCAATCACATGAATATGCCACCATAATCCCGTGACTGCACTCCTCCGATTATGAGATTATATTTATCTCCTCATGAGAATGATAATAAGGGTCCATTGATATAATCATTACATACGGATTAATCCTCCATAGACTGTTCATTTTAAATCGGGAAGTTACCGTTAACCCTTTTTAGAACCTCTTATCCTTATTTACCATTAATCCCCTAGTGATCAATTAATTCATACAACTCACTTTGGTAGCTAATCGATTGTAATATGAACTCCATGGATCGATCGTTTCTAGGATTAACAAATAAGTGGAACCGACTATCTACTTTCGAGAAATGGTAGGAATGGATTCCGTATCTGTGATAACACGTACTACTCACTCAATCCAAAGATAATGCCAAGATGGGGTAATTCGGATCACGGACTCGGTGTAATCCTTAACCGTCAAGTCAAACCTCATATCGATTCAAAATTTGACCGCGGATCACCTCAGGATTAAGATATATCCATAAATATGATCATCGATTGATTCGATAAGACTTCTCGATTACGAAATTATATCGTGAACTCTAATCAAATCGGTCCAATTTCATATGATATATCTATCATATATAAATGCCCCACTAGGTTCTCTTAACCGAAAGTCCGGATAAGACAATCACACCTATTGTGTTCTGGGCACATTAATAGCATGTTAAAGGAGAGACCCGATACTCTCGATTAACTTCACTACGGGCTAATTTGTATTTTAAGTACATCTTCACTGACTCAATCCTCCTGTGTATATCCCATACACTGAATTAAGTGATTACATAAACGATATACTTTAGGGTTTTCTGTAGTGTAAATACTATTGTCACATCGGTGAATATGAGAATAATAAATATGAATAATAATATCATTTCATTTATTAAATAAAACAATTACAAAATTGTCTTTCGGGCATTACTCCTAACAATCTCCCACTTGCACGAAAGCATGTGATTAATTGTTTTAGAGCACACCCTATTATTTAAACTACAACAAACTACATCTCCCACTTGCTCTAATGCAATGGAGACCCATCCCGTATTCTAGTACCCATTAAGCATATCATAACCATTGTAGATGACAAAGTACACTCCGAGTGTGCCGTCGTAGGATAGGTCAGTGACTCGGGGAGTACCTACATCTAAATATCATGGGTCGTAATGATTAGTCAGGTTGTCGGCTCGAGACGATCCGTAGAATCGAAATGTTACCGGTCCATCTAATCATGTGGTACTTTCCCAATATGCTTTTTGACCTCTAGTTATTTCGAAAAACCTTATAAGCTACCCCTTCATTGTTTGCACAATGATGTGGTATCGGCTTCCAAATCTAGAATCACTCCCAGATATGAAAAAGGAAATCCTTAAGCTATATCGCCTCTCTAGCTACTAGAAAAGCCGCTAATCACCCAACTAGTTAAAGTCGAGTTGGCGTTGCTGGATTCCTCCAGGCAATAGCTTCAACACAAGAGTAAACACTGAGCCCGAGATCGACTTAACGATCATCCTCAATCTCACTTAAAGTCAAAATCAGTGTATCACACATATCCAAGTTCACACATGAATATGTCCGCATATTATTCCTCGTTCTTTTCAAGATACTAAAGGACATACTAAACTCGCTTTGTTAACCGCCGAATCTAAGATTCGATCAAAGTTGATGTTCAATAACCTGACCATCTCTTACTAGAAAGAGAATCTATCCCATTTCTCTTGATCCGAAGATTTAGAGAGTCATTCCTGAGGCATAGGGTAGAACTTCCTCGTTGAATGTTGCATACACAGATGCATCATCTTAACCAATAAGATGGATGGGAAACCAGTGATTGATTCTAATGAATTCGACCGAGTCAAACTCTTTAGAATGTTGTCCAAATCTCTGTTACAGAGAATTGTGGCATTGTCAGATTCTGACTTCAGATAACACACCCATATCGATTCCAACTAGTGCAGTGTTATCCTTCACAAACACTAATGTATATATTCACTACTGTACTAAAATTGATATCTAGTCTACAAGAGACTTATCAGTATACTGGTCAAATCCACATATTGTAGAAATATATGACTTCCAATGACCGAGAGGTTTGCTTTTTATCCACAAAAGGACATAAGCCTTGACAGTCATCCTGTCATAAGTTCATAAGGCAATACCCTTTTGTTCCGAATGAATCCAGACTCCGTTTGTTCGGCAAGAAAGTCTCAGGGATTCACCCCTATTTTCTATTTTTGAACGAAATCATGCAATACTAAGTGGTAAGAGAGTCCAAGGTCTGATTAACTCTCTACTTCTTAGGGAATTACCCCTAGACCACTCAATCTTTGCTCTGAAAGATAAACTTTCCTATTCATTCTACTCTTTTCCATGTAGATCCAATTACTCCCATTTGGGCTGAGGCGCTCAGGTGGTTCTACAAGAGCATGAAAGAATCGGAGTACCGAACTCCATTCACAGGGTTATGGCTATTAAACCAACCTCTATTATCAGAATCCTATACTGCTCACAAAAGAGCCATAGGTCATCAATCAATCGTCAGACTACAAAGTCCGCAGAACCCGTAATGGGTAATGGATAAACCATACTCCCAATACTTACTGGGTGGATCGAAATTTTGATCTAGTTTAGTAGTGTTTTAGTGTTATCACCAACAACCGATGTTGGATGTGGTCAGATTTTAATCAGTTAGTAACTACCATGAGTAAACGTACTTCAAGGTTCAAGGTTTTGCTTGTTTATGGACTCTATCGAAAAAGGATGCAACAAAGATAAGCTGTCCCTTCCCGATTTCAAGAATCTAACCTTTATACACAATAGGTTAAAAGATATATCACGAATGGTCATTGACCGAACGTATGCGCAAAAAATTCCCAGTCTTACCTTCAAGCACCGTGTGCTAAATGCTTATATTTACGGAAGTGGGGTGAACCGAATCCACACCTTATCCATAAATTCCAAAGCATATTCTAGGTAGAATTCTCGGTCTTACATTTCAATGTAAACCGTTATTTTGCTTCCAATATCTTTATTGAGTTAAGCAGTGTATTGTAGCACATCTAAAACTATATAAGGCAATTTAACGGTTTCTCACTTAGTGAGAACATGTCACATTGAGGCAGGTTGAGCATCAGGCTCGAGGACTATGAATGGCCTATTCCAAGTATAGAATACTCTATCTCTTTTGAAAACAGAGAAACCACAAAATATTTTGGATAAACTTTCCAGAGTGTTTGAATAGTTATCAGACAAGAAGTCACTACTCGGAAGCTCCTACTAGCTTGTATCTTTCATCAGACCCCGAAGGTCGTCATGAACAAGCTATGTTACTTCTTTATAACCATTATCCTTTCCCGATTGAAAGGAAACTTAGTCATTGAACCTTTGAGACAATATAACCAGACTGGGAGAAAGGAATCACCCTAAGCCAGTCTTCAGGTCTTGTCTTTTAGGGACTATGGACTAACTATGGAATATGAAGAAGCGTTTATCTAAATATCGAAACCAATTGCTTTTAATAGTTCTTAAGATGTGTTTTATATACATATTTCAGCAGTTCTAAGTGGTTTTGACTTTATCAAACAAAAGTCCGAGTCTTGGATTCATACTACAAATGGTATATTCACTTTCTATACGACAAACAAATTATCGAATAGAAGGTAAATCCATTCGTTCCAACGAATCTTAAACCGAAAATAAATTTTCCGTGATATCCAAGGATTGAATCCGAGATTCATTTCCTTATATCACTCCCACTATTCTAGCTAAAATTAACTGCCCGTTGTTTACTCTTTTAATCGTTAAATGCACCGCTACCTTGTTCTTCCAAAGAACTTAGCTCGAGAAAATCGCCAAGGATTCATAGGTTGGTGATTCAAAATCACTGTCCTTATCCTATGATTTTCAGTTAATTAATTTTCGGTTCAGCCTTAAAGTTTTCTCAGTTTAGATGACTAACACTTTTAGACATATTCTCCCATTCTTTCCGTGAATGGAAATGAGTCTTGAACCAATGTTCGTTTGAGTAGACACTACTCTTGAACCGTGGGATGTCTATTTCGAGTGTTACTCGTCGGGACTTCTCGGATTTTCTAATATACCAGAAAAACAACAAATCATAACATTAAAGCTCCCACTGGTTTATCGGTTCCAAATACCGTCTAACGAGGAATGCTTTGTTTTTTTTTTTTTTATGATTTTCCGATTTTTTCGATTAGAAAATCTTTCGTACATAGTTCCAATGTTTCCATAAAAACAACAAATCATAGAACTCCCACTAGTTCATCGATTCCAAATATCGTCCAACTAGCGACATTTCATGACTTTCCGGTTTTTCAATTAGAACGGTTACGTGTGTAGTTAGTTACACTTTTCTAATGTTCTAGAAAAACAACAAATCATAAAGCTCCCACTAGTTCATCGATTCCAAATATCATCCAACTAGTAACACTTCATGATTTTTCGATTTTTCAATTAGAAAATTACTCGTGTAATCACTACACACTCAAAATTCACTAGAAGAATTTCAAAGTCCGAAATCACCTTTGATCAAACTAAGTTTGTCTTCCGTTTGACACGAATGACACTAGTGACATACTTATATGTCACTCTGGTTTTTAAAAGGCTTAAGAGAAAATATCTCTTTCGAAAAATAATTGCATTATCGATTAACTAGTTCAACGTCCTAGTTACTTTCCACTTTTAACGAAGTCAATACTAGTCAATTATTAATTTTTAAGCAATTTAGTAAGGGATATAATGCTGTAAATAAAATGACATATATTAATTCAAGTTTAACACTACTATATAAGTTTATTTTAGGAATTGTAAACTAAAATTAAGTCTACTCTACCATCCAAGGTTTTAACCTCGCATCTCGATTACCGCCCGTAGAGGCGGTCAAAGAGATGACTGTTAAATCGAGACAATCTCATCAATGAATAACTTGTGAGAATCGAACATCCCACGATAATCGAACATCCCTTTATTCATTGACTACCTTCCTTTTTTAGCCTAGATATTATCAAGAATACCCTTGATGAGTGTGACCTACTATATCGGATCTCTTAGAGTGCGCCCGAGTGTGCCGTCGTAGGATAGTCGGTGACCCGACAGTACCGGAAATCTTATCCTTTGGAGACCAAGCCATGAATGTTGATAGGGTGAACACCATCCGTAGGGGGGCGAAATCAAAGCGCCGCGAGGCGTCACCCTTCTCTCACTTACTTGTATCTATAGTAGAGGCCGTGGGGTTGGTGTGCGCCTCCCGCTCCCACTCAATATTTTGGAAGTGGTGGTGGGTTAACTAACCACGTCTTTTTGATGTTAACATAAAAGCACATCAAATCAAGGATTCCGAATGGTGTCGGTAACGTAGGCAATCCTACCCGTCCTATTCGTTGGAACATATGTGACAGTCGGACGAAGTCGGGTCAAAAGAGCCCTATTGAGATAAGAAGGAATCACCCCTCCGCTCACCGGTGTAGCTTAGTCTTGCCGGACCCCCGTGCATACATCACACTAGGAGGGTTAAGTCGGTCGAGCTAAGCTCAGTTGACCACCCAACCTGTAGGCGAGCCGTTGTTATCCAAGATTTATTGTTCTTTTACCATCATTCAATCTCGTAGACACTACGAATCGAAAACGTGATCTCGTTTAGGCTTTTAAGGCGGTTCACCGAGAACACACACCGAAAGGCTTAACGATTTCATAACCCGTCCTCGGATATTTAATTAGTTACTAAATTAATTAATTACCACGTATTAATTAAATTTCAACTAATTACGCGAGTTTGTATACATGCCTATTCTAATTACCAAAATTAAAATTCTACATGTATGCATGGAGTGGATTTATGATATGATGCATGTCATGGCAATTCCGATTTTATATCTATTTTATGATCTAACACATAAAAAATAAATTGCGGAAAATTTAATCATCGAGATGGATTGTTGGTACCCCGTATCTAATCTATCCTAGGAAAAAAAAAGTAAATTACAATCTTGTTGTCTTCATGTCTTCGATCTTCGAACCTTGAACCACGAACCGCGAACCCGAAAGGAGAAGGGGCCTTTATTTTATAAAATAAAATAAACAAAATATTTTTTTTTCGAAATTTTTTATTATTATTTTTTTTATAAAAATCCTGCAACAGCCGATTTAAATATATAAAAAAATTGATTTTTAATAAAATCCAAAACCTAACCTAGTTAGGAAAATTATGAACGAAAAATTTTCAGCCCCGACTCCTATTCATACCTCGAGTTCCGTCTTCATCTTGTGTTCATCATCGTTCTTTGTCGTTTTTCCGGAATTACAAAAAAAAAAAAAGCCGAAAAAATAAAGAAATAAAAAACAACAACTTTTACATCAATCCTATGCTCAAACGATCTAAATCAAGAGAGCTTACAATAGATCTAACGAGTAAACAGTACCAACCCCAATCCATCTCTTCAAACCACAACAATCGCAACATAAAAAAATATTAAACATGCATCGGCCCCTATAAAAAAATTTGGGACAAAAAAATCTACATGTTTACCACTCCTAGATGTAATATTTTATACGTATAAATATAGATCACCAGGCGACAGATACCACTGTTAGTAATACCATCCGCAACGGAAGCGATCTAAGGATCTAGATCTATAATTTACACATAATAAAATAACTAGATCTACTCTACAAAGGGGTTGTAGAACATACCTCTTGGATCTCAAAATCCAAGTTGAAGAACCGCAATAGGATGAACAAAAGATGGTGTGAAGAGCACCACGATCTTCCGCACGTGTGATCCAAGCAACTCCCGGTGGAAGGAAATTCTCGTCTCGAATCATTCCGTTATGCTACCCGGAAAACCTCCAAGATTTTCTCTCTTTCTCCCCTTGGCCAAAAATTATTTCTTCCTCTCTCTAAGAGATGAAGTCGAAAATAGTGTGTGTGTTAGGCTTGGGAGAACTCTCTTTATATAGGAGACACTACTACAAAATTGGACATAGGTCACACTTAAGATATGAAAACAATCACAGTTTCAATAAAACTGAGACAACGAAAAAATATATATCACACTTACAGATTTCTATCACGCTTATTGAAAAACTAAGATAAGTTATATTAATCAATCTCATTTTTAAAATGTGACTTAATCGATATGATTTTTCTGTCACAGTTATTGAAAAACCGAGATAAATTATATCAATTAATCTCATTATTAAACTGTGACTGAATTAATAAGATATTTCTGTCACGGTTTCTAAAAAAGCGAGATAAATTATATATATCAATCTCACATCTAAAACAGTGACAAAATTGATATGATATTTTTATCACAGTTATTGAAAAAACGAGATAAATTATACCAAACTATCACACTTTTAATCTGTGACTAAATTGGTATGATATTTTTGTCACGGTTATTGAGAAAGCGAGATAAATTATATCAATTACTCTCATTTTTAAACTGTGACTGAATTCATTATATTTTTGTCACAATTATAGAAAAAGTGAGACAAATTATTTCCACTAATAAGAAAAGAGATATAGATCACACTTATCTAAAGATAAGGATCACACTTTTAAAAGAACCGAGACAAGTAAAATGTATATATATCACACTTAAATTTTTTATCACAGTTATTAGGTGTGAAAAAAAAAGAATGATCACACTTTTTAGGTGTGATTGAAATAATAATAGATCTCGGCTTTTAAGTGTGATAACAACTACTAAAATAGATCACAGTTTTTTAATGTGTTGAAATTATAATCGATCTCGGTTTTTAAGTGTGATAACAATTATAATAGATCACGATTTTTAAGTGTGATAACAACTAAAATAAATCACAGTTTTTAAATGTGTTGAATTATAATAGATCTCGGTTTTTAAGTGTGATAACAACTAAAATACATCATAGTTTTTATTATCACGGTTTTTAAGAAAACTGAGACAAGAACATCAATCAATCACGTGTTTTAACTGTGATTAAAAAAATATGATATTTTATAATCATATCTTAGATTAGTGTGGTTGAAAATGATAATATAGTGGGCATCAACCCAGTGGTAATTAGTGTGGTTCCGTAATCCAGAGTATCCGGGTTCGAGTCCCAATAGCAACAAAAGATATGTGTGCGTATATTTCGTTTTCGAAAAAAAAGAATGATCACACTTTTTTTAGGTGTGATTGAAATTATAATATATCTCGGTTTTTAAGAGTGATAACAACTACTAAAATAGATCACAGTTTTTAAATGTGTTGAAATTATAATAGATCTCGGTTTTTAAGTGTGATAAAAACTATAACAGATCACAGTTTTTAAGTGTGATAACAACTAAAATAGATCACAGTTTTTAAATGTGTTGAAATTATAGTAGATCTCGGTTTTTAAGTGTGATAACAACTAAAATATATCACGATTTTTATTATCACGGTTTTTAGGAAAAATGAGACAAAAAATCAATCAATCACAGTTTTTGACTGTGTTTAAAATAATATGATATTTTATAATGAGATTTTAGTTTAGTGTGGTCGAAAATTAAAAGAAAGAAAACATCGGTCTAGTGGTAATAAGTGTGGCTCGTTAATCCGGAGTATCCGGGTTCGAGTCCCAACAAAGACAAAAAATATGTGTGCTTATATTTTGTTTTTGAAAAAAAAAACACTTTTATTGGTGTGATTTAAATTATTATAGATCACGGTTTTTAAGTGTGATAACAACTAAAATAGATCACAGTTTTTAAATGTGTTTTAATTGTAATAGATCTCGGTTTTTAAGTGTGATAACAACTATAATAGATCACGGTTTTTAACTATGATAACTACTATAATAGATCACAGTTTTTAAATGTGATAAAATTATAATAGATTACGGTTTTTAAGTGTGACACCAACTATAATAGATCATGGGTTTTAAGTGTGATAATTATTATAATAGATCACAGTTTCTAACTGTGATTGAGTTAAAGTACTTTATGTCACACCTCAATATGCCACACTTTGGAAGCCGTGACTAATGTAAATATATCACACTTAAAAACCGTGATCTTTATGCTTTTTTGTAGTAGTGAGAGTAATCCTTGTCCTCCAAGGATTTTATTTTGCAAATAAATAAATCCAATAAATAAAAGATAATGCCATAATATTCTAGAACAAATCTAGAATAATATTTATATTTATTTCTTACCATAAATATTTATCCAATAAATATTTTGTGCACATGTCTTAAAACAATTTCTTGTTTCCTAAAAACATGCTCTTGGCCAAAATTATCATTATTGACCTAGTCAATATTAATTTCGGCCATAACATTAATTTTGCCAAGATTATGAAAAATGTCTTCTTCACATATTTAATTATTTAGTCCAACTAATTTAATAGTTCACTAAACAATTAATTCACATATCGTTTTAATTAAATTCTAATAAGAACTAAATTAATATTATTAGGATTCGACGTCCGAGAATAGCTATCTTTGTATTGGAGGCACGTCGGGACCATGGACTAATAATCAACGGCTCCGATAAATCAAATAAATAATTATCTTACGAATGAATAATTATATTCGATAAATCAATCACGAGAATATGCCACCATAATCCCGTGGATCGCACTCCTCCGATTATGAGATTATATTTATCTCCTCACGAGAATGATAATAAGCGTCCATTGATATAATCATTACATACGGATTAATCCTCCATAGACTGTTCATTCTAAATCGGGAAGTTACCGTTAACCCTTTTTAGAACCTCTTATCCTTATTTACCATTAATCCCCTAGTGATCAATTAATTCATACAACTCACTGTAGCTAATCAGTGTAATATGAACTTCATGGATCGATCAGTTTCTAGGATTAACAAATAAGGGAACTGTCTTTCTACTTCCAGAAATGGAAAGAATGGATTCCGTATCTGTGATAACACAGACTACTCACTCAATCCAGTATAATGCCAAGATGGGGTAATTCAGATCACAGACTCAGTGTAATCCTTAACCGTCAAGTCAAACCTAGCAGTTGACTGTGATCACCTCAGGATTAAGATATATCCATAAGTATGATCATCGATTGATTCGATAAGACTTCTCGATTACGAAATTATATCGTGAACTCTAATCAAATCGGTTCAGCCCTATATGATATATCTATCATCTATAAATGCCCCACTAGGTTCTCTTAACCGAAAGTCCGGATAAGACAATCACACCTATTGTGTTCTGGACGCATTAATAGCATGTTAAAGGAGAGACCCGATACTCTCGATTAACTTCACTACGGGCTAATTTGTATTTTAAGTACATCTTCACTAACTCAATCCTCCTGTGTATATCCCATACACTGAGTTAAGTGATTACATAAACGATATACTTTAGGGTTTTCTGTAGTGTAAATACTATTGTCACATCGGTGAATATGAGAACAATAAATATGAATAATAATATCATTTCATTTATTAAATAAAACAATTACAAAATTGGCTTTCGGTCATTACACCTAACAAAAAACACTCTGCTATTCTATCGCCTCCTCGTCCGGAGGCCTGCGTCCACCCTTGCTCACGCACAATAATACTACTTCCTTCGTTTGTGTCCATTTAAAGTTTATCACAAAATTGTTTTACAACATATTTTCACATATATTAAGATACTCAAAACTCGTACATGTCATAAAGTCTAAGTTGTCATTTATTTCTCGCATTCATTATTTGTAATGGTGATTTAAACTATGCATTGCTGAGTCTATGGGAAACTGAGGTTTGGTCAGCAGAGCATGAAGTTTGTCTCTTGAGTCTTGTGTTCAGCTGAAGAAAGTCAACAGAGTTGGTCTGTTGAGTCCAGTTTGCTGAGTTGGATCTTAGCAAACTTAGGGAACAAGTTTTGCGTGGGTTTTCCGTTTTGGTGAAGGTTACTTCTGGGGTATTTCAGTCATTTACTGGGTTGGCTGTTAAGTCGGTTGGGTTTGTATTCCTAAGGCCTTAAAATACCATTTGTAATGAATGTAAATTGTAACTTTCTCGTGATAATAATATAATCATCGGTTGTCCGTGGAGTAGTCGGCACATTGCCGGAAATCACGTTAAATCTGTGTTCTTTTTTGCTTCTGTATTATGTACTTGTTAATTGTTTGATCATTACTCACAATCACTATCACTTCTTGATCGATCCGTGATAACAAACTGGTATCAAAGCATTCCAGGTTCATCAAGAAATCTGTTTTTCTGTTCCAGGATCAACACAAGCTTTTCTGGTGAGGAAAGATGTCTGCTTTGAATGTTAAAATTGACAAGTTTAAATGAAGAAGCAGTTTTAGTCTGTGGTAGATCAAGATTCGTGCTTTTTGAAACAACAAGGACTTTGGGGTTCATTGTCAAAATCAACAGAAGGAAATGCTATTGAGAGATCTAGTCTGGAGGAGAAAGCACATCCAACAATTATGATGTGCTTGTCAAATTATGTTGGAGAGATCCAGTCTACTTTACAGAATAGAGAAGCACTGGTCCAAGCTTGAGAGTCTGTACATGACAAAGTCCCTAACCAACAAGTTGTTATTGAAGCAACGTTTGTTTAGTTTAAGGAAGCATGAGGGTACTCAGCTGAGGGATCATCTAGATCAGCTGAACACAATATATTGCTGGATCTAAGGAATATTGTGTGAAGATTGAAGAGGAGGATGCAGCATTGATCCTACTTGTGTCATTGCCTGCATCATATGAGAACTTTGTGTTGTTTTTTATTGTTGGCAAGGACTCAGTGTCATTGAAGGATGTGAGATCATTTGTCATTGCTCGAGAGCTACGCCATAAGGCATCTGGTTCTAGTACAGACAGTCGGTCTACTGGGTTGGTGGCCAGTGGAGTTAGTAGAGGATCAGGTAATCCTGGAAAGGAGAAATTCAAGAAGGGTTATAAGGGTCCTAAGGAAAATGATGTCTCAGAATTCATCAGCAAGTAGCAGGGACATTGTAAAAATGAATGTCCAAAAAGGAAAAAGTAGCAGGGCACTCAATAGGGCATTGTTGCTTTGGCAGAACAAGACACCAACCCTGAAGAAGATATGGCCCTAAAAATATCAGAGTCAGCAAGGCACAAGGATGTGTGGATTCGGGACACCGAGGCATCTTATCATGCATGTCCAAATAGGGAGTGGTTCTCAACTTATCAGCAGGTGGAGGGAGGCTATATTGCTATGGCTAACTGCAAGGTCAGCAAAATAGTTGGGATTGGCTCAGTTCATTTGAGGACACATAATGGTAAATTTCGCACACTGAAGGAGGTTAGGCATGTTCCACAGATGACCAAGAACTTGATATCACTTAGTCTACTATACAACAAAAGGTTCAGGTTCAGAGCTGAAGGTGGAGTGGTGAATGTCTACAAGGATTCAACTATGATTCCAAAGGGAATTAAACGGGGGACATTATACGATGAGAGACAAATTGTCACTTATTATCACGATATTTTATCCCTATTTCCGATACTCGTTTGAGAATTATAACACCAATTCGAGCCATTATTTTCTTAGTTTAATCCAAATGTGTCGATAGTAATTATTATATGAAATATCTTATTTTGATAGGTTTTGTACCGGTTATCATAACCGGAGCATCGTTTCGGGTTTACGCTTGGCATTTTGATGATTTATTGCAGGATTATAGGTTGACCAAGAGCTCGAGTGATGGCACGTGTTGAGTATAAACACGTCTTTTGAGGACTAGATGAGTATGCCAGAAGCTTATGAGTTCAAGCGGATCATTTGTCTTTATTGCTTCTACCGTAGTACTTCTTCAATGGACATTTGACTCCCCTTGGAAGAATTTTATGGAGAAGGATTCTTCATGAGAGTTGTAGGTCATGAAACGGGATTTTCAACGCATCTTGAATCTTATCAATCAGAGGTCTATAACTCATGTGATGGCCAATTTACTGAACTGCTATGAGATTGGCGTATGCCATACTTAAAGTGACGTACGCCAAACATTGCCAGAGCTGTCAGAGATATTTTTAGTGACATTGGCGTACGCCATACTTATATCAGCGCACGCCAATACGCCGCAGAATCAGTTTTTCAGCATAAAAACCTCATTTTGGATCTATTTTTCATATCTCCTCCATTCCACCTTCTTCCCCAAACTCTCCAAACTTGAAGACAACATCTTCAAGGGCTCGTAGTGCCAAATTCCACCATATATTATCATCTAATTCGACTTGTAAACATTAAGAATTCTTACTTTTGACTTCTAGAATGTTTACTAGATGCATGTTCTTCATCTTTTGGTGTAAAAACTCTATTGGAGCAATTCTTGAGTTTGAATGCAAGTTTCCTTCTTCAAGTTAATAGTTTTTGGTTGGATAAATTCTTAGCCTTTACTTGTTATTTAGTTGTGTTCATAGATAAGAATTCCATGGGTGACATGTTGGATTTCATAGCTATGCGTGACTAGTTTTCTACTAGCAAAGATGATGTATTTGTGATAGTTATTAATCTCTATTGGTTGATTGGGAATGTTTGTTCATATTTCATAGCTTCATGTGTTTTTGTTATCTTTTTCTATTTGCATTGTATTTCTTGTTTGTATTGGATTGATGACTGATGACGGTTAAAATAGTCTATCCTACGGCATCAATATTCTATCCATTATAAGCTAAAAATAGTTGTTTCGACCTATAAATATGAACCACTTACGTTGAATATCATATGTCGGGTTCGTGAGTCGAGAAATCTGCACTTAGGTTTATTTTCCCTATATTGATATTATTTCGTGTATTATTTGATGATTTTCAGGATATAAAATATTGGGCTGAGCATGATGGACGAATCTAGAGTGGACTGAACGAAAGGAATGGGCCTAGGGTATTCCAGAAGCATCCAAGTTAAGTCGGTTGAAAAAAAAGACAAAAGTACCCCCAGTAACCCGGGAGGCGGTGCCGACTTACCGAGGATCGAGAATCTTCCGAAACATGTTTTCTTGGATGAGGGGTCGAACTAGTTGTTCCTAAGTCGGTTTAGATAGCTATAATTAAGAGGCTTCGACTTAGAACACAAGTGTACAATTTTCAAGACAAATATTATGCAATAAAAAGTTCTTAGTTCTTTATTTATTTATTTTATGAGTTTTGGTCGGAGACACGACGGAGTCGCCGCCTAAGGAGAGATCCGAAGGAGATCTACGCTCGTCTTTGAGGGTATGATTTTCTGTCTTTTCCAAGATGTACATCTATCGTTGTTCTATTCGACTAGGATGTTTTAATTGTTTATTTAGTTTAATTATGTAGTCGTTAGTTTATTTTACCCCATGTGTTATAGATCTGATTCGTTGGTGAAGAAATCATGAAATAGTGGTTGCGTTCTTCAGATCTGCGACGGTCTATATCGTTAGATCTGAATACTTAGTAAATAACTAATTCATGATAATCGGCGCCAGCTACGTTGATCGATAGATTTAATTTACATGTTTTTAGTCTGATCAACTATTTGCATGTTATCGTAAATTAACATGAAGGACTGTTAGTGAAGTGTTAATTAGGACATAATCTAGAATGGACCCTAGGAACGTGTTGGTCAATGTCGACAGCTGTCTAGGCGGGTTTGCGGTATGAGTTAGTGCTCGATATTGACAGCTCTAGTTCTTTATGCGTATGGGTTATAACGGACCAATTAAGGAGGGTAGCTTGCATATAGATTATCTACTGCCATTGTCGGAGTAGATAGGGTTTTGAGTTGTACTCGTAGCTGAACAATGAATAAATTCACCAATGGGGAGGACTGTTGCATGTTTGGGGGGAATAACTAATTACTTCTAATTGAACTAATACCTTAGAAACTCTAGTTTGCTTCGTTGAACTTACATAATCTTGCTAGTTGATTGTTACCAAATTTACTACTGTCTATATTATAGTTGGTCTTAGACCGTTATTGTGACAAGCTCAATCTTGATAATTAGACGTTCTTACGAGTCTCTGTGGGACCGACCTTGATTTTCCAGTACTCTACTACGATAGACCTAGTCCTATTGCTAGTAGGTGCTTTGCACGCGATCAAGATTTTGGCGCCGTTGCCGGGGACTCGTGTCAAGAATATTTTTTATTTAAGATTGAGTTTTTTGTATATATTTGAGTCTTTTTAATTGAGTATGTTTTATAGTCTGCTTATACTGGAGTCATATAGAGTCAGTCCTGTTAAAATATGAAAAAATGGTACGACCGGTTTACCGAGGGTCTGCCCCGATAAACCGAGGGTCCCAATTTTTCCGAATCATTTCTGTTAGTTTAGAGTCGAGTCAGAGTTAGAGTATGTATTTTTGAGTCTCACCAGGCATGTGTAACGACCAATGAGGCAAGTTACTAACTTTTTATTCCTTTTGTGTCTTGTAGTACGCTACACGATGTTCAATGACCAAACTCGATAGATTCATACTTGAGATTGAAAAGTTTGTTAGACAAAAGAGAAAGGAAACTCGAGAGAAATCATTAGGTTTGGCGGACGACGTGGTTTCACATTAAAGAGATCACAGCAAGAGAGAAGAAGAAGATATAGAGACCAATATGGCACATAATGGATAGAATGGACAAAATGGAGCAGGTGTTGTGGTGCAAGCAGATAGGAGAACTCTATAGAATTATGCAATGCCTACGATTGAGCAATTTGTGCCAGCAATTGTTCAGATTGAGGATGCAGCTGAGGTATTTCACCCAAAACCGAATGTGATACAAATGGTGACTAACTACACTACTTTTCATGGAGTAATGAACAAAGATCCTAGTGTACACATCACCAACTTTCTGGAGATAGTCAGTACGGTAAAGCCAGCAGGAGTGCCTGAAGATAATATCAAGTTGAAGTTGTTTCCAAGTGAACAAATGAGATTTGATGCCTCGAGCAACGGATGTTTTGCGTTGCTATCACCTGAAGAAGCCGAAGAGAAATTGGAGCAAATTACGCTTACAAGTCAATGGGGAACACACCAAATTGAAACGGCCAAAGTAGCTGAAGGCGTATTTGAAGAAGATACTTCTCAAATGATCTTATACCAGCTAATGGCAATGAATGAAAAGATAGATGGTATGCAAGATCACATAGTCAAGGTTGAGAAAGTTCAAGAGATTGAAGCAACGAACACTAAGGACGTGAACTATATAGGGAGGCAAGGAAATCCTTATGGGGGCGGATATCGCCTAGGTTCTCATGACCACCCAGGTTTTAGACTGAGTGACCCTGCTGGGGGTTTTCGACAATGTGATTTAAACGGTGGAGAGAGACTAAGACAAACTGGTGGATTCATGCCTCAATTCAATAAGTCCGGTGGTTGGGAAGCAGCCATGGATAAAATGTGCTCAACTGTGACCGATACGGTCAATTAACTTACGAAATCCATGACTGAGCTGAATACAAACTTCACCACTTATTGTCAGAAGAATGATACAAGACTGAACAATCAAGAAGCCTTAGTGCAGAATCTATAGCACCAAGTGGGGCAGATTGCAGAATAAGTGTCAGCCCGTCCTCCGGGAGGATTGCCAAGTAATACTGAGAAGAATCCGAAGGACGTGAATGCAATCATGACTAGAAGCGTAAAGGAACTGCCTGGACCTGTTATACCAACTGTCCAGGAAGAATCAGAAAGTAGTCAGCAGCAAAACACAGCAGAATCTAGAGAAAAGGAGAGGCCGGTAACCCGGGACACTACTCCGGTAAACCGGGAGTCTGAATATTCAGCAGACAAGCAGGCAGAGCAGTCGCAGTCAGCAGGTAAGTCTTCACGAACTGTAACTATTAATCCTGCTACTTTACCCTATCCCCCTAGGAAATATAAGCCGAATATTGATGATGCGCGTTATAAAAAGTTTATAGAGATGTTTATAAATTTGCAAGTAAATATACCTTTGGTAGAAGCTATGGCTGGAATGCCAGAGTATGCGAAATTCTTGAAAAAAGCAATTTCTACCAAGTGCAAATTGTTAAACCTTGAAACCATTTGCCTGAACGAGGAATGCTCGGCAGTTTTGCAACGCAAACTGCCTCCTAAGTGTAAAGATCCTGGGGGCTTCCTCATACCATGCACAATTGGAGGAGCATGCCTAAATAAAGCATTGTGTGATCTTGGAGCCAGTGTCAATCTAATGCCACTCTCCATCTTTCATAAATTAGGCATGAAAGATTTAAATGAGACATCTATAACCCTTCAATTAGCAGATATGTCAATGAAGCAACCTTGTGGAGTGGTGGAGAATGTTTTGGTGAAAGTTGATAAGTTTGTATTCCCTGTGGACTTTGTGGTGCTAAACATGGAAGCTAACCATGATGTTCCATTGATATTAGGAAGACCTTTCCTAGCTACGAGTAAAACCTTGATAGATGTTCATAAGGGTGATCTGATTCTAAGAGTGAATGAGGACAAGGTAGTGTTCAATGTGATGAATTCAATGAGATATGCTCAAGATGAAGGAGAAGAATGCTACATGCTAGATGTCATAGACGAAATTGTGTTGGAATTATATCAGCAAGTGGCACTAGACCACAAGTAGTTTGAGACTTTACTCCTGAAGGAAGAAGAAAGTTATGAGGAAACTTGGCACAGGTGTAGTGAAGGTCAAGTGCATGAAATAGAGCCTATATCCTCTGTGGATTTAGGAGGAACCATTCATAGACCTTCCTAGCACAAGTTCTTTGACTTACAGCTTGATCGGTAAGTTGTTAAAATCATCGTTAGAAGAGCCACCAAAGAACTTAACGTTAAAACCTTTGCCTTCTCACCAAGTGCAGCGTGCTTACAAGATGATACTCTCCCCCTTATAATTTCAGCGTCATTATCATCTTTAGAGGAGGAGAAACTTTTGAGAGTACTGAGAGAGCACAATGGAGCATTTGGATGGACAATTGTAGCTATTAGAGGAATAAGACAATCGGTGTGCATGCATAAGATCTCTCTGGACCCTGAAAAGAAAGCGGTAGCACAACCTCAAAGGAGGTTGACACCACAGCTAAAGGATATTGTTAAGGAAGAGATCATAAAGATGTTGGAGATGAGAATCATTTTCCCAATTGCGCATAAAGTGAGTGGGTAAGCCCGATTCATGTGGTGCCCAAGAAAGGATGATTCAACATCCAACCTAATGAGTTTGATGAGCTAATCCTTGTGAGACTAATTCTTGGACATCGAGTTTGCATAGACTTTAGGAAACTGAATGATGCAACTCGTAAAGATTATTTTCCCATACCATTCATTGATCAGATGTTAGAAAGATTAAATGGTCATGCGTTTTATTGTTTCTTAGATGGATATTCTGGTTATTATCGATCCATATTCCCTAAGGATCATGAAAAACAACTTTCACATGTCCTTATGGAACTTTTATGTATAATCGCATGCCCTTTGGGTTATGCAACGCACCAAAGAACATTCCAAAGGTGCATGATGTCATTATTTAATAACATGGTGGATGTTTTTATAGAGATTTTCATGGATGATTTCTCTGTATTTGGAGATAGATTTGATAAATTCTTGGACAATTTGAGTAAAATGTTGAAGAGATGTGAAGAGACCAACCTTGTACTTAACTGGGAAAAATGCCATTTCATGGTTACAGAAGGAATAGCGTTGGGTCATAGAATTTCAAAGAAAGGAATTGAAGTTGATAGAGCAAAGATAGAGTTAAGAGAGAAGTTACCCCCTCCAACGAACTTGAAGACGTTGCGAGCCTTTCTTGGCCACGCAGGATTTTATAGGAGGTTTATTAAGGACTTCTCTAAAGTTTCTAAACCTTTGACGGAATTACTTGCAAAGGATGTACTTTTCGTATTTGGAGAAGAGTGCATGAAAGAATTCAACACATTGAAGCGAATGCTTATAACCGCCCCAATTCTGGTCACCTGATTAGACAAAACTTTTGAGCTTATGTGTGATGCAAAAGACACGGCAGTCGGAGCAGCCCTGGGACAAAGGGAGGATAAAATCTTTAAGCCTATCTATTACGCTAGTCGTACCCTTAATAGTGCCCAGAAGAATTATGCGACTACAGAGAAGGAACTCTTTGCTGTCATCTTTGCATTTGATAAGTTTCGACCTTACCTGATAGGATTGAAAGTCTCTGTATTCACTGACCATGCAGCTTTGAAATACCTTTTAACCTAGCAAGACTCCAAGCCGAGACTTTTAAGATGGATTCAAATCTTATAAGAGTTTGATGTGCAAATCAAAGATAAAAGGGATCTGAGAACCAGGAGGCTGACCACCTGTCAAGGTTAACTTTGCTGGAAGAAGAGCAACCGACTGAGATTAAGGAAAGCTTTCCTAATGAACAACTTTTTTCCATCTCAGTGGTAGCTCGGGTTGAATCTCAAACCCGATATCATACATCAAGAGTGGGCAAGGTATACCCTTGGTTTGCTAACATTGTGAATTATCTAGCGGGAAAGTACACCTTACCGAAATTCCACAATCTGAGATAAGAAGAAGTTCTTCACATATACAAATTGTGCCCTGATGCCATTCTTAGGAGATGCGTGAGCGATGATGAGATTGCAGTATTTTGCACATGTGTCATGCTAGAGAAGCTGGAGGTCATTATGGGCCGGATAAAACAGCAGCAAAGGTACTGCAGTGTGGATTCTATTGGCCAACAATTCATAAATCCGCTTACAAGTTTACAAGATCCTGTCATTCCTGTCAAATGACTGGTAATATTTCTAAGCGGAATGAGAAGCCACTGCAGAGTATCTTAGAAGTGGAGTTATTCGATGTATGAGGAATTGATTTTGTGGGACCATTCACATCGTCAGAATCAAATCGTTACATCCTGGTAGCAGTCGATTATGTTTCCAAATGGGTGGAAGCGGTAGCTTCACCTACTAATGATGCCAGGGTTATCCTGAGATTTATTAAGAAAAACATTTTGACGAGGTTTGGAGTGCCCAGAGCCATAATTAGTGATGGAGGGAGTCATTTCTGTAATAGGTTATTTGAGAAGTTGATGATGAGATATGGGGTTAGACATAAGATTGCAGCAACATATCACCCCCAGACGAGTGGACAAGTAGAAGTCACGAACAGAGTGATTAAAAGGATCTTAGAGAAGACTGTGAATCCCTCAAGGAAAGATTGATCTTTGAAATTAGATGACGCTCTTTAGGCATACAGAACATCTTATAGGACCACAATTGAGATGTCACCATATATTGTAGTGTTTGGAAAAGCATGTCATTTACCGGTAGAACTCGAGCAACGAGCGTTGTGGGCTATGAGATTTCTAAACATAGATGAGGATTTAGCCGGTGAAAAGAGAATGCTAGAGTTGAACAGATTGGAGGAGTTTTGACTTCAAGCATATGAGAATGCAATGATTTACAAGGAAAGAACGACACGCATGCATGATAAGAAGATTCTGAACCGCACATTTCAAGTGGGGGATAAAGTGCTGGTGTACAACTCGCTTCTTCGTCTTTTTGCTGAAAAGTTGAAGTCTAGATGGAATGGACCATATGTAGTAACGAAAGTCTACAATTCAGGTGCATGTGAAGTTAGTCATGAACTCTCTGGGAAAACTTTCACAGTTAACGGCCACAGGCTGAAACATTACCTAGAGCACAAGTATAACCCTGAATTGGAAG
Organism: Gentiana macrophylla; assembly: GCA_026214975.1. Lineage (NCBI taxonomy): Eukaryota > Viridiplantae > Streptophyta > Magnoliopsida > Gentianales > Gentianaceae > Gentiana > Gentiana macrophylla. The sequence goes on from CM047813.1 coordinate 47,336,525, forward strand.
TCTTTACATTAGAAGAGCCGGAATATGAATGAAGGAGCCCTATTAGTACAGTCGAGCTGGCAACTATAAACTCAGAACTATTTCTAAAACCCTTATTTATTGATTTTGTTTATTTTGAGTCAATAAAGTAGCATGGCAATCGGAAGGTTTTTTTCATCACATATATCTTCAGTCACCTGGCTAGAGATATATGTGGTTTTTCCTTCACGATTCTCATGTGATTGTAATATCCCGAAATTTTGACTTCCTAATTAATTAGTAAAAGATCTAGTTATTTGGGAAATTATGGGATTTATTAATTGTACGGAGAGATTTAGTAATAATTAAAAAGGAGTTTTAATAAGGAGTTTTAATCACTTAATAAAAGGATTTTCACCCCTTTTCTCCCTTATTTTTCCCCAAAACAGAAATTTTCAGCCCAAAACCCCCCTTGCCGCCGACCCCCTTGTAAGGAAGAAGGAGAGAAAAAAAAATCTCTCCTTGGTGTTTAGGAATTCGTCATCGGTGATCGTTGTTTTCTTTTTATAGATTCGGACTTCGTGGAGGAGCGATTTTAGCTCGATAGCAGAGGGTTCTCAAGAAACGCAGCTTAACCGGTAAGAATATTTCTATGTTTTGTGCTCCGTTTGGATACTTGGCTTTGTTGTGTATGGATAGTGGTGTGTTTTTGCGTTGGTTGAAACCTATAGTTGATATGATGCTTTTGTATGGAGTTTCTGGGCTTAAAGGGTTGTTTTGCTGCTGTGTTGTGGAGAAACGGCTCAGAAATCGCGTAGAGAGCTGTTAGGGTTCTAGTCGAAACCCAGTTGGACGAAAGTCCTGATTCATGCGGACGGGCGTCTACCCTGGGTACATTTCGGACGGGCGTCTGGATCAGCTGGACGGGCGTCTGGGGTGTTAAATTTGATTCAGGATGTAACAGTTCTTAGTGGACGGGCGTCTGGGTTAAGGGTACGGGCGTCTGGGTTACCTGGACGGGCGTCTGGTTACCTACGGGCGCCTGGCGTCAGGAGGGTTTTTACATTCGTGATCTAACTCGATATGTTGGACGGGCGTCCGATGGTTTGGACGGGCGCCCAAGAGAAATCTTTGGACGGGCGTCCGGCCTTCCAAACGGGCGCCCGATCCTATATTGTTTCCTTCGTTGTGGGTTGTTGGCTAGTCTTACGAACATGTTCGATGGGTTATGCTTTGGTGAGTTAAGAATTTTAGTGTCTTGGTGAGATTCGGATTTTGGGCATCGGGTTCGTAGACCCGTAGTGGTTGGGCCGGATAGGGTAGCACCCGGCCGGGAACCCGGAAGGTTTCCTTACGACTTCGTCCTTAGTGTACTTGGGAGTTGCGAGGCGGTGGTGTGGTCGGGCCGGATAGGGTAGCACCCGAAGCCGGGAACCCGGGAAGGTTTCCTTGCACCCCAGTACGTGGTGGTCCACCTAGTTATGGTACCATTGGGTGACCTCTAGGATCCTCCTCTCTAGGGCTTTACCCTTTTGAGGGATGTGCACATTCGGGACCTTTAGGTGGTTAGTTGTGAAGTATGGTGTCCGTTATGGTTGGTCGTAACTTTTATTGATTTGTTGGGTCCTGCATAAATTGGGGGTATCCTTCATGGGTTGGCTTTACTTTATGTACACTAGATTTATTCTTACTCAACTTTGTAGTTGACGGTTTTGAAGGATGCAGGTTCTTGGATCTAAACGAGTTAGATCTATGCTCAGCGGACGGATCACGATTTACATATCATAAAACATAATTAAAGGATTTAACAACTACAAGGGGGTTGAGATCATGTTACCAATATTAGGAAGAGAAGCCAAGATCTTCCGATGTGTTCTCCAAACGGCGGTTGGTGGACACCCTTCTTGTTACACGAACCTCCTTGATATGCAAAACCAAGAAAAACTTAGAGTTTTTCTTCTTCTAAAACCCTAGACAAGAGAAAACTAATTTTTCCTCTCCCTTATGATATGGTGGTCGAATTATGCCAAGTGTGTTGAGGCTTGGGAGAACTCTCTTTATATAGGAGAGTAAACCTTGTCCTCCAAGGATTAAATAATTAAGAGATAATTATTCCATTAATCCTTTATTCCAAATAAAAGATAAATAAAATGATTATCCCAAACAAATTAGGATAAATCATATTATTATCTAATATTCCATGAATTATCATTTAACAAATAAAAGATAAATCACATGTCAAATATCCATCACAAATGGCGCCACATATAGGGTCATTAAGCCCACATAAAATGTCTTTCATGTGTATTATATTATTTAGCCCAACTAAATAATATCCATGCATATCAATTAATTAGCCCAGCCAATTAATTATCACTGAGGCCCAAATAACAAGATTATTGTCCGAATTACAGAAGCCACATCGGGGACCATGGACCTATAACCAGTAGCTCCAATAATTAATTATTCATCGAATGTAATAAGTACATTAATTATTAATTCCGGGATTACATACCACCATAAACCCGAAACTGAACTCTACCGATTATAGATGTATACTTATACTCAACCCATAGAGTGAATAAGCGTCCATTGATATAATCACTACATACGGATTAACCCTCCATAGACTGTCCATTCTGAGTGGGAAGTCTCCGTGAACCCGACTCAGAATATCTTATCCTTATTTACCATCAACCCCCTAGTGATCAATTAGTTCACATATCTGACTAGTAGCTAATTAGTCTAAATATGAACTCGGCCGATCGTTCACTTTCTTAGGGCTAACAAAAAAGGGAACTGTCTCTCTACTTCCCGCAGGAAGGAATGGATTCCATGTCTGTGAAAATCAGAACCACTCACTCATCTGGAGATAGTGCCAATGAGAAGTGGCTTGGAACACATTATTTAAGTGAACCGTAACTAACACATCAAACACTACCCCGGGACAAGCAAACCACAGTGATCACCTCAGGATTAAGGTTGATCCATATATGATCATCTAATGATTTAATAAGATTCCTCGATTACGGAATTATACCGAGAAATTGAGATTAAATCGGTCCAAATCCTATATGAATGCCATCATATATAAATGCCCCACGTGAGGTACCCTCTACCGACAAATCCGGATAAGACTATCACACCCTAAGGTGTTAGGCGCATTATTGGTGTTTTAATCAAGAGACCCTAAACTCGATTAAGTTCACCACGGACTAACAGATTTAAGCATATCTCCACTAACTCAATCCTCACGTGTAATCCATACACTGAGTTAAGTGGTTACATATAGATATACTTAGGGTTTGCAGCAGTGTATTACTTTACAAGCACAAAGCAAGTAACTAAGGTGAGATAAATTCTGTCATCCATTATTAAAAACAATTACACAAATTGTCTTTCGGGCACTACACCTAACAATCTCCCACTTGCACGAAATGACAAGTAATGATTGTTTTTAGAGCACACCCTTTCTCATCTTATTCACAACACTCTCCCACTTGCTCTAAAAGCATATGAGACATGTCCATTAATGCCGTACCCTCCAAGCACTCGACTTGGTACACTGATTAGTTAGGTTGTCGACTCGAAACGATCTTTAGGATTGAAACGTTGTCGGTCCTTCCAATCAGGCGGTACTCTCTCTCAATATGCTTTTGACTTCTTGTAACTGAGAAGATCCTTCTAAGCTATCTCTTCACTGTTTTCACAATGAAGTGATATCGGCTTATCAGACTTGGTGTTTAGGAATTCGTCATCGGTGATCGCTGTTTTCTTTTTATAGATTCGGACTTCGTGGATGAGCGATTTTAGCTCGATAGCAGAGGGTTCTCAAGAAACGCAGCTTAACCGGTAAGAATATTTCTATGTTTTGTGCTCCGTTTGGATACTTGGCTTTGTTGTGTATGGATAGTGGTGTGTTTTTGCGTTGGTTGAAACCTATAGTTGATATGATGCTTTTGTATGGAGTTTCTGGGCTTAAAGGGTTGTTTTGCTGCTGTGTTGTGGAGAAACGGCTCAGAAATCGCGTAGAGAGCTGTTAGGGTTCTAGTCGAAACCCAGGTTGGACGAGCGTCTGATTCATGCGGGCGGGCGTCGCCTGGTACATTTTCGGACGGGCGTCTGGATCAGCTGGACGGGCGTCTGGGGTGTTAAATTTGATTCAGGATGTAACAGTTCTTAGTGGACGGGCGTTTGGGTTAAGGTGACGGGCGTCTGGGTTACCTGGACGGGTGTCTGAGGGGTTGTTTTACATTCAGGATCTAACTCTGATGTGTTGGACGGGCGTCCGATGGTTTGGACGGGCGTCCAGTAGAGTCTTTGGACGGGCGTCCGGCCTTCCAAACGGGCGTCCAGTCTATATTGTTTCCTTCGTTGTGGGTTGTTGGCTAGTCTTACGAACATGTTCAGTGGGTTATGCTTTGGTGAGTTAAGAATTTTAGTGTCTTGGTGAGATTCGGATTTTGGGCATCGAAGTTCGTAGACCCGTAGTGGTTGGGCCGGATAGGGTAGCACCCGAAGCCGGGAACCCGGGAAGGTTTCCTTACGACTTCAGTGTCCTTAGTGTACTTGAGGAGTTGCAGACAGTGGTGTGGTCGGGCCGGATAGGGTAGCACCCGAAGCCGGGAACCCGGGAAGGTTTCCTTGCACCCCAGTACGTGGTGGTCCACCTAGTTATGGTACCATTGGGTGACCTCTAGGATCCTCCTCTCTGGGCTTTTACCCTTTTGAGGGATGTGCACATTCGGGACCTTTAGGTGGTTAGTTGTGAAGTATGGTGTCCGTTATGGTTGGTCGTAACTTTTATTGATTTGTTGGGTCCTGCATAAATTGGGGGTATCCTTCATGGGTTGGCTTTACTTTACGTACACTAGATTTATTCTTACTCAACTTTGTAGTTGACGGTTTGTACTTTCGTTTGACCTGCTATGATCCATTTATGGGGAGCGATTCTTAGCGAGTATTCCTTTGGATGTTTGCTTGTTCTTTGGGATGTCGCGCGTTTTGAGAGCCACGTAGTCGCAGCTCCACATGTCGCTCTACATTATTTGAAATTTCCAATTTTAAAGATTTTGACGTTCCGCATAATTTCATTTACTTGTGGATATTTGTACTCACTTTAATACTTTCTCTCAAAATAATGAATGGTGAATGTTTATTTTCTTTCTATTGTGGAATGTTGGATGTTACCGCCACGACTGTGTGTCGTGATGAGTGGCACTACAGTGACCAATACCGGCGGCCGACGGGATTGGGAACCGGGGTGTTACAAAGTGGTATCAGAGACGTTCGACTCCAGGACCACCACCTAAAATGAACCTTAAGAATAAGTTCACTAAAATGAGCACAGTGAGGATGTGTGGGGTAGGTATTGAGTCCTATGGAGGGAAGGTACGGTGAGTTCGATGTATGTGGAAATGTGGCGCATGTTACAATTAATTTTGGACAATGAAGTGTTAGTATATGTGAAATATTCGTGGCATGATATAGGTGATAATTGAATATATGATTGTTTACTTTTGTAGTTTTAGCTATGCCTCCTAGGAATGGAAATGAGAGGACCAAATGATTGATCAGTTGGTTAAGATGAATCAAGACTGATTCAAAGGTCAACAAGTCGACAGAGGATGTTCTCGTGGTCGACCACCGATGACTAGGGCCGTGAGTCGTGAGGCCTAGTCAAGATGCGATGGTAAGGAGATCCTAAGGACTCGAGCGGTGGATTAGGGAGTTTGAGAAAATCTTCGCCACTCTGGGTCAGTGTCGGAGGAACTAAAGGTCGACCAAGCCGCCTTTCTACTTGGTTGACAGGGCTGATTTGTGGTGGGGTGCTAACAAAGATCGGTTGGCTCAGGCATCAGTAAATGAGCAAGGGAAACGCATTTGTACCACTGAACTGGACTGAGTTTTTAAGCGGGAGAGCGAGCGTGAATTCTTTCCCGATTCTAAGAGGAAAGAGTCTGCGGTCGAGTTCGATAATCTCCGGCGGGGGATATGATCGTTTCTAGAATACTACGAGAAGTTTGTCGACTTGGCAATTTATGCATCCGAGCTAGTGCCGATCAAGAGGCCAAGATGGTGAAGTTTGAGCAACACTTAGATTTAGCGATCCGGGATCGTATGGGTGCAAGCGAGGGGCTTCACGAGCTTAAAAGAGATGTGTGAAGTAGCATGCAACATTGAGAGGATTCGGAGAGAGGTTAAAGCGGCGTATGCTACTAACAAGAGGAAGAGTGTCTCGAGGACAATCGAGGCAAAGCAAAAGCGGAGCAATTCGAAACCCACCAAGATCGACCATCCTTTTGGAAAATTCCCACCTTACCAGGGCGGTGGTGGTCGGCCGCCAGAGGTAGCTCCTGGGGGTTTAGTCGGCCACGAAGTTATCATTGCAAGCGGTGCCGAGAAATCATCCGGTACCGATTGTTCAGTCTTGCGAGTTCGATGTCACAATTGTGGGAAGTTTGGACATAGACGGTATGAGTGCTTTACGGCTCCTTTGCCGGGTCGGCATCGGTTACGGGAAGCAACATGGGTGGGACTCCAGGGAGCAACACGGGGAACATGGGTAGGGGTAACCAGCAGCAGAGTGGTACTCCTGCACAGAGCCGACAGGGGGGGTGCACCTACGGCCACTGGTGGAAACAGAAACCGACCATCAGGGTCGGCCAAAGACAGATCGGTGAGAAAAAATCAGACCGAGATTATTCGCCTTTGGCGAGAGAGGAGGCCGAGCAGAGCAACCATGTAGTGACGGGTAATTTTACGTTAACTCATTCTTATCCTATGTACTTTTTGATTCGGTGCATCATGTTCCTTTGTAGCAAGTTCGCATGTTTTGAGGTTAGGTCTAGTTACATCTGAGGTAATTGACATCAAATTTATGCAACCATCAGGAGAGTTAGTACCATGTTCTAAGTTGTATAGAGATGTACCATTAGTGATTTTGGGAGTCAACTTGTCGGTTGACTTGATCGAGTTCCCTCTCGAGAACTTCGACGTTATTTTGGGTATGGATTGGTTGAACCGGCATAAAGCCAAAATTGACTGTGAGCAGAAGAAGGTGACTTTGAGAGGTCCTAAAGGGTGCGGGTATCTTACAAGGGATTTGTGGACAAACCTAATGTGAAGATTATTCGGTGATGACTTTGAGATCTCTCGTCGAGAAAGGGCACCCGTTGTTTATGTGTCACGTACATGATGTAAGCACGGGGGATCCTAAACTAGCGAACATTGACGTAGTCCGTGATTTTGGGGATGTATTCCCTGATGAGATACCAGGCATGCCACCCCAGAGGGAGGTAGAGTTTGCAGTGGAGTTGGTGCCCGGGACCAGACCGATATCGAAAGTACCCTATCGTATGGCACCTAAAGAATTAGCAGAACTAAAGGTACAATTGGAGGAACTGCTCGATAAAGGTACATCCGACCGAGTGTGTCACCGTGGGGAGCACCGGTGTTGTTTGTGAAGAAGAATGATGGTAGTATCTGTTTGTGTATTGATTACCGGAGCCGAACAACGTCACGATGAAGAACAAGTATCTCATTACCGAGGATCGATGACTTGTTTGATCAACTACGAAGCGGTGTATTTTTCGAAGATTGATTTGCGGTCGTGGTATCACCACTCGGGGTAGCGATGCGGATATCCCAAAGACCGCATTTCGTGCTGTGCACGGACATTATGAATTCACGGTCATGCCATTCGGATTGACCAACGCACGGCCAGAGTTTTCATGGATCGATGAACCGTGTATTCGCACCCTACTTAGACAAGTTTGTAGTAGTTTTCATTGACGACATCTTAGTCTACTCTAAGACTAAGGAAGAACATACCGAACACCTGAGCCTCGTCATCTCACGATTTTACGGGAAAACAAATCAGTATGCGAATCTGTCTAAATGTGAATTCGTTTGAACGAGTGGCATTCTTGGGGCATGTCGTCTCGAAAGACGGTGTATCCGTTGGCCCGAGCAAGATAGAGGCAAGGATTTAGATGGCCAACACCTAAGAATGTTGCGTAAATTCAAGCTTCTTGGGTTTGGCTGGATATTACCGAAGATTTGTAAAAGACTTTTCCAAGATTGCGAGACCGATGGCTCGCATTGATGCGAAAGAGAACCGGTTTAAGTGGGATGACAATTGTGAGAGGGCGCCCAACTACTCAAAGAACGGTTGACTACTGACTCCGTGTTAAGCGTTGCGGATGGGAATGAGGACATCGAGGTTTATACCGATGCATCGAAGAATGGCTCAGGTTGTGTCTTTGATGCAACGGAGGCGAGTGATCGCGTATGCATCAAGGCAGCTTAAGCCGTATGAGAGTAACTACCCAACCCACGACTTAGAGTTGGCAGCTGTGGTCTTCACATTGAAGATATGGCGACACTACTTGTATGGAATAACTTTCAAAGTGTTTTCAGATCACAAGAGCCTGAAGTACATATTCACACAGAAGGAGCTCAATATGCGTCAGAGGCGTTGGTTGGAGTTAATTAAAGATTATGACATGGAAATTCAATACCACGAAGGGAAGGCCAACGTAGTGGCGGACGCTTTGAGTCGGAAGTCGATTCATTCCTTGTGCGAGGAGGTAGCACGGATTAGATTGCGAGAAGAGTTGGACCGCATGGATATTTGTGTCATCCAGAAAGGCGGAGATAAAAGCGACTTCGTCTTGCAACCCGAATTATACGCTGAGATCCGGGTGAGACAAGTGGGTGACAAGGTAATCGAGGCAAAGAAGGCCAAGATTGAGTGCAGATGGTGCGGCTGATTTTACGTTACATGAGGATGGTAGTATTCGGTTTAAGGGTCGGTGGTGTGTACCGGTGACGAAGAACTCAAGAGGCGGATCTTGGGTGAAGCTCATAGTACGCCTTATTCGGTTCATCCGGGAGGAGACAAATCGTATAAAGATCTCGGAAAACCTTTTGGTGGCCCAATATGAAACGCTGGCGAAGCGGAATTTGTGTCAAAATGCTTGACTTGTTAGAAGATCAAGATTGAACATCGACGGCCACGGGGTATCTTTGCAGCCGTTGGATGTGCCGGTGTGGAAGTGGATTTCCATCTCCATGGATTTTGTATGTGGATTACCGAGAGCCACAAAGGGAATAATATGATTTGGGTCGTTGTGGATAGATCGACTAAAGCGGCGCATTTCATTCCGATGAAAGACACTTGGAGTAAGACGGAGTTGGCTATGGCATACCGGAGGAATATTGTGAGACTACATGGTATACCCAAGCGAAGATCGTGTCGAGATAGAGATGCGAGATTCATATCTCGGTTTTGGCGAGAGCTACAGAGCAGCCTTGGGGACGGAACTACGAATGAGTACAGCTTTTCACCCTGCTACCGATGGTCAGACGGAGAGGACCATACAAACCTTGGAAGACATGCTTTGAGGCATGTGTGTTAGAATTCAAAGGCTCTTGGGAGGAAAAGCTCGATCTTATTGAGTTCTCATACAACAACAAACTACCATGCCAGTATTAAGATGGCACCTTTTGAGGCACTTTATGGTAGGAAGTGCAAGAGTCCGGTTTGTTGGGACGATTCGTCCGAGGCAGTGGTTTTGGGACCGCAGATGATCGAAGATACGGTCAAGCAGGTACAGATAATCCGAGAAAGATGAAGGCTGCCCAAGATAGGCGAAGAGTTATGCAGACTTACACCGCCGGATATTGAGTTCGCCGTGGGCGATAAAGTATTACTACGAGTATCACCAACCGCAGAGAGTGATGCGTTTTGGCAAAAAGGGGAAGTTGAGTCCCAAGTACGTGGGGCCATATGAGATCTTGGACCGCATAGGTGAAGTGGCATACCGATTAGCTTTGCCACCGGCGTTGGATAAAGTGCATAACGTGTTCCATGTATCTCAATTGCGCAAGTACGTGAGTGATCCTTCTCACGTGATCGAACCGGAGGTGGTTGAGCTAGATCAGTCCTTGACATACGAGGAGGTACCGGTGCAGATATTAGATACCAAGGTACGGAAAACAAGGGGACGTGAGGTTAGCATCGTCAAGGTCTTATGGTCTAACCATGCCACCGAGGAGGCGACATGGGAAATCGAGGATGCTATCACGGCGAAGTACCGCATTTCTTCTCTTAAGGTATGCAATTTTCAAGCCTTGCACGTTAAATCCTTTTGCTTATCTTCGGGGACGAAGGGTGTTTTAAGGGGGGGTGGATCAACGCCCGGTAAGAACCTGAACTTCGAGGACGAAGTTTTGTTTTAAGGGGGGGAGGATGTAATATCCCGAAATTTTGACTTCCTAATTAATTAGTAAAAGATCTAGTTATTTGGGAAATTATGGGATTTATTAATTGTACGGAGAGATTTAGTAATAATTAAAAGGAGTTTTAATAAGGAGTTTTAATCACTTAATAAAGGATTTTCACCCTTTTCTCCCTTATTTTTCCCAAAACAGAAATTTTCAGCCCAAAACCCCTTGCCGCCCGACCCCTTGTAAGGAAGAAGGAGAGAAAAAAATCTCTCCTTGGTGTTTAGGAATTAAATCATCGGTGATCGTTGTTTTCTTTTTATAGATTCGGACTTCGTGGAGGAGCGATTTTAGCTCGATAGCGTAGAGGTTCTCAAGAAACGCAGCTTAACCGGTAAGAATATTTCTATGTTTTGTGCTCCGTTTGGATACTTGGCTTTGTTGTGTATGGATAGTGGTGTGTTTTGCGTTGGTTGAAACCTATAGATGATATGATGCTTTTGTATGGAGTTTCGGGCTTAAAGGGTTGTTTTGTCATTGTGTTGTGGAGAAACGGCTCGAAATCGCGTGAGAGTCAAGTAGGGTTCTAGTCGAAACCCGTGTTGGACGAGCGTCTGATTCATGCGGACGGGCGCCCTGCCTGGTACATTTCGACGGGCGTCTGGATCACCGGGCGGGCGTCTCGGTGTTAAATTTGATTCAGGATGTAACAGTTCTTAGTGGACGGGCGTCTGGGTTAAGGGGACGGGCGTCTGGGTTACCTGGACGGGCGTCTGGGTTACCTGGACGGGCGTCTGAGGGGTTGTTTTACATTCAGGATCTAACTCTGATATGTTGGACGGGCGTCCGATGGTTTGGACGGGCGTCCAGTAGAGTCTTTGGACGGGCGTCCGGCCTTCCAAACGGGCGTCCAGTCTATATTGTTTCCTTCGTTGTGGGTTGTTGGCTAGTCTTACGAACATGTTCAGTGGGTTATGCTTTGGTGAGTTAAGAATTTTAGTGTCTTGGTGAGATTCGGATTTTGGGCATCGAAGTTCGTAGACCCGTAGTGGTTGGGCCGGATAGGGTAGCACCCGAAGCCGGGAACCCGGGAAGGTTTCCTTACGACTTCAGTGTCCTTAGTGTACTTGGGGAGTTGCAGACAGTGGTGTGGTCGGGCCGGATAGGGTAGCACCCGAAGCCGGGAACCCGGGAAGGTTTCCTTGCACCCCAGTACGTGGTGGTCCACCTAGTTATGGTACCATTGGGTGACCTCTAGGATCCTCCTCTCTAGGGCTTTACCCTTTTGAGGGATGTGCACATTCGGGACCTTTAGGTGGTTAGTTGTGAAGTATGGTGTCCGTTATGGTTGGTCGTAACTTTTATTGATTTGTTGGGTCCTGCATAAATTGGGGGTATCCTTCATGGGTTGGCTTTACTTTATGTACACTAGATTTATTCTTACTCAACTTTGTAGTTGACGGTTTTGAAGGATGCAGGTTCTTGGATCTAAACGAGTTAGATCTATGCGCAGCGGACGGATCACGATTTACATATCATAAAACATAATTAAAGGATTTAACAACTACAAGGGGGTTGAGATCATGTTACCAATATTAGGAAGAGAAGCCAAGATCTTCCGATGTGTTCTCCAAACGCGGTTGGTGGACACCCTTCTTGTTACACGAACCTCCTTGATATGCAAAACCAAGAAAAACTTAGAGTTTTTTCTTCTAAAACCCTGCAGACAAGAGAAAACTAATTTTTCCTCTCCCTTATGATATGGTGGTCGAATTATGCCAAGTGTGTTGAGGCTTGGGAGAACTCTCTTTATATAGAGAGTAAACCTTGTCCTCCAAGGATTAAATAATTAAGAGATAATTATTCCATTAATCCTTTATTCCAAATAAAAGATAAATAAAATGATTATCCCAAACAAATTAGGATAAATCATATTATTATCTAATATTCCATGAATTATCATTTAACAAATAAAAGATAAATCACATGTCAAATATCCATCACAAATGACGCCACATATAGGGTCATTAAGCCCACATAAAATGTCTTTCATGTGTATTATATTATTTAGCCCAACTAAATAATATCCATGCATATCAATTAATTAGCCCAGCCAATTAATTATCACTGAGGCCCAAATAACAAGATTATTGTCCGAATTACGAAGCCACATCGGGGACCATGGACCTATAACCAGTAGCTCAATAATTAATTATTCATCGAATGTAAATAAGTACATTAATTATTAATTCCGGGATTACGCCACCATAAACCCAAATCGAACTCTACCGATTATAGATGTATACTTATACTCAACCCATAGAGTGAATAAGCGTCCATTGATATAATCACTACATACGGATTAACCTCCATAGATGTCCCATTCTCGAGTGGGAAGTCTCCGTGAACCCGACTCGAGAATATCTTATCCTTATTTACCATCAACCCCTAGTGATCAATTAGTTCACATATCGACTAGTAGCTAATTAGTCTAAATATGAACTCGGCCGATCGTTCACTTTCTTAGGGCTAACAAAAAGGGGATCGTCTCTACTTCCCGCAGGAAGGAATGGATTCCATGTCTCAGTGAAAATCGTAACCACTCACTCATCCGGAGATAGTGCCAATGAGAAGTGGCTTGGAACACATTATTTAAGTGAACCGTAACTAACACATCAAACACTACCCGGGACAAGCGGCACCACATGATCACCTCGAGATTAAGGTTGATCCATATATGATCATCTAATGATTTAATAAGATTCCTCGATTACGGAATTATACCGAGAAATTCAGATTAAATCGGTCCATCTATATGAATGCCATCATATATAAATGCCCCACGTAGGTACCTCTACCGACAGTCCGGATAAGACTATCACACCCTAAGGTGTTACAGGCGCATTATTGGTGTTTTAATCAAGAGACCTAAACTCGATTAAGTTCACCACGGACTAACAGCTTTAAGCATATCTCCACTAACTCAATCCTCACGTGTAATCCATACACCGAGTTAAGTGGTTACATATAGATATACTTAGGGTTTGCAAAGATGTATTACTTTACAAGCACAAAGCAAGTAACTAAGGTGAGATAAATTACATCATCCATTATTAAAAACAATTACACAAATTGTCTTTCGGGCACTACACCTAACAATCTCCCACTTGCACGAAATGACAAGTAATGATTGTTTTTAGAGCACACCCTTTCTCATCTTATTCACAACACTCTCCCACTTGCTCTAAAAGCATATGAGACATGTCCATTAATGCCGTACCCTCCAAGCACTCGACTTGGTACACTGATTAGTTAGGTTGTCGACTCGAAACGATCTTTAGGATTGAAACGTTGTCGGTCCTTCCAATCAGGCGGTACTCTCTCTCAATATGCTTTTGACTTCTTGTAACTGAGAAGATCCTTCTAAGCTATATCTTCACTGTTTTCACAATGAAGTGATTCGTTATCAGACTTGCACCTGAATATACAAGCATATGATTCCTCGTTATCTAAAGATATTTGAGGACGTACTAAACCGCTACTTATTGCTTAAATCCAAGATTCGATTACTATTGACTTGTGATAACCTGACTTGCCATTATCCATGAGAGACTCTATCCCATTTTCTCTTTATCTAAAGATTTAGAGAATCATTCCTGAGAGTTAGGGTAGGACTACTCTCGATGAATGCTGCAACCGTATATGCATAATCATCTTATACAATAAAATAGGTGGGATAGCCAATGACTAATTCTCGTGATTTTGAATCAAATTCTTAGAATATAGTCCAATTCTCTCATCCAGAGAATCTTGGCCTGTCAGGTTCTGACTTCAGATAGCACACACATGTTGTTTCCAACCGTTTTAGTGTTATCATTTATGAACACTAATACTACTACTACATTACCAATATTGATATCCAGTCTACGAAAGACTTGTCAATATTCTGGTCAAGTCCACATTTTTAAAACATGTGACTTTAAATGACCGAGAGGTTCTCTTAAATCCACAAAGGATATAAGCCCGGCGATCATCCCGCCATTTGTTCTAACCAAGACCCTTACATTCGAATGAATCCAGACTCCGTTTTTCGGCAAGAAAGTCTTAGGGAATCACCCCTATTTTCTCTTTTTATAACGAAATCTTGCAAGATCGAGTGGTGAGAGAGTTCAAGGTGCAGTTAACTCTCTACTTCTCGAGGAATCATCCTGAACCACTCGACTTTGCGCTGAAAGTTTAAACTTTCCTATTCATTCGACTTTTTCCGTGTAGATCCAATTGCTCCCACTCGGGCTGAGACACTCGGTGGTTCTACAAGAGATCGAACAAAAACTGGAGTACAAAAACTCCATTTACAGGGTTAAAATTTTGTCAAACCAACCTCTATGATCGAGAATCCTATCACACCCTACTAAGAGCCATAGGTTATCAATCACCCCAAAGAGACCGTAAAGTCCACAAAACCACAATGGGTCAATGGTTAAACCATACTCCCACTGCGTTCTGGGTGGATTGACATTCTGATCTAGTAGTATTTATCAGTGCAATCACCAACAACCGATGTTGGACGTGGCCTGACTAAATCAGATAGTAACTTCCTATGGGTAACCGTACTCCAAGGTTTAAGGTTGTTACTTATAGATTCTATCAGAAGGCTTGTGACAGTTCAACCGTCACTTTTTGATCTCAAGAATCTTATAATCAACCTTCACTCGTCTCATTAAGATATTTCATGAACAAATACAATCTGAGCGTATCAAAAATCCCCGATCCCTACCTTCAAGCATTAAATGCTAAATGCCTACATTTACGGATGTGGTGTGAACCGAATTCACTCCTTATCCATAAACTCACTAGCATCTTCTAGGTAGACTTCTCGGTTTACATAATATTGTTAACCGTTATTTTGCAACCAATTATCTTAATCGAGTTTAACAGTGTATTGTAGCACATTAATAACTATATCGGGCAAGTGTATGGTTTCTTCCTCAGTGGAAAAACATTCCACTAGGAGGCAGGCCGAGCATCACTCCTAAGACTATGCGATAGCCTATTTCTGAGCATGGAATACTATATTCTCTGCTAAAATCAGAGACTCCTCCTCGTATTCTTTTGATAAACTAACCAACGTTTTGAGTAGTTATCAGACAGAATGTCACCACTCAAAATCTCCCACTAGCTTGTATCTTTCACTAGACCCCGAAGGTCATGGTGAACAAGCTATGTTACCCCTTTAAATCTATTACCCTTTCCGATTGAAAGGAAATTTAGTCATTGTTCCTTTGAGATAGTTTTCCTAGACTGGGAGATATGAATCACCCATTGCGGTCGTCAGTCTTATCTACGGGATATATGCACTAATTAATAGATATTGAAAGGTCGTTTATCTTAATACGGGAACCTTTTACCTTTAATAGTTCTAGATGAGTTACACATACCTATTCAACTTTTCTTAGTGGTTCGACTTTATCAAACAAAAGTCCGAGTCTTGGATTAAATACTACAAATGTCATATTCACTTTCTATGAGGCAACAATATATCGAGTTGAAAGTGAATCCATTTGTTCCAACGAATCAAAACGAAAAATAAAATTTTCCGTGATATTCAAGGATCGAATTCAAATTCATTTCCTCATACCACTCCCACTATTCTAGTGAAATTGATGCCCGTTGTTACTCTATTAATCGTTAATGCACGACTTCTTCCTTGTTCTTCCACGAAACTAAGCTCTTGAGTCAAGTTACTCTGTTAAGAAAGTGGCTAAGGATTCATTGGTTAGTGATCCAAATCACTTTCCTTATCCTATACTTTCTTTAATTAATGTTTCGTTTAGCCTCAAACTTAGTTTAGATGATTAACACTTGCAGACATTCTTTCCCATTCTAGACTTTCATTAAAAGGAAACAGATCTCGAACTAGCGATTCGTTTGAGTAGACACTACTCGTGAACCGGGGGATGTCTATTGAAAGCGTTACCCAGTGGGACTAATTTTCAGAAAAATATCACATAAAAGCTCCCACTAGTTTATCGGTTCCAAATACCGTCTAACTAGCGACACTTTAATTTATGATTCTCCAATTTTTCTATTAGAAAATTTCTCGTGTAGACGCTACACAATTAAAATTCACTGGAAGAATTTTATCGTCCCAATCACCTTTCAAACTAACTACGGTTGTCTCTCGTTCTGCACGATTGACAGCAGTGACATACTTATTTACGTCACTTAAGTTTTGAAGGCTCAAGAGATATATCTCTTCCGAAAAATTAATCGCATGTGAGATTAATAAATACAACGTTCTAGTTACTTACCACTTTTAACGTGTCGTTACTAGTCAATTTTACATACACTAGCGATCTAGTACCCTGTAGAGATATATAAATAGTTGTAAATAAAACGACGAAAATAAATCCAAATCATACACTACTAATAAATTTTAGGAACATAAACTAAGTACTTATAGTCTATCCTACCGTTCCAAGGATTTAATCTAATGCCTCAATGCACCTTAGGGTAGGTCAAAGAGGTTTCGATTAATATTGAAGGTCAAATTGAGAATCAAACATCTCATTTGTGATCGTCAATCACCTTTCCTTTTTCAGCCAAGGTACTTCCAAAAATACCCTTTATGAGTGTGACCCTCTTGTCTCGATTTTTAGGTAGACCCAGTGTGCCGCTTTAGGGTCGGTCGGTGACCCGACGAGTACCCAAAATCCTATCCTTTCGGAGACCAAGCCTTGAATTTTGATAGCGGTGAAGGCCTTCCTTAGGGGCGAAAATCAAAGCCGCACGAGGCATCACCATTCTCTCACGTTGCTTGTGTCAACAAGAGGCCGTGGGGTCGGCCGTCGCCTCTCCGCTCCCACTCAATATTTTGAAAAAGTGGTGGGTTTCTCGATCACGTTTTGGACTTGATGTTACATTAAGGAACAATAAATCATAGGCCCGAATGTTGTCGGTTATGTGGGCTAGCCCACCCGACCTATTCGTTAGAACATATGTGACCGTCGGACGGGTCAAGGCTAGGAGAGCTCCGTTGAGCCGTAGTAGCTCTTCGGATGGCTCGATGTGCGGACCCCGTGCAAACGCCACACGTGGAGGGTGAAGTCGATTGAGCCGTAGCTCTCGTTGACCACCCAACCGTGGTTAAACCACTTTCGAACCTGTTTGCCCGTGATTATCCAATCCTTAAACACCAAACTTTCACGTAGACACTACGGAACAAAAACGTAATCTCGTCTTGGGTAAGGTGGAATTCACCGAGAATCCAACACCTTAACCACGAGGTTTCGGGATTTACTCCTTATGCTTTAGCAGAGTGGGATTCACCGAGAATCCATCACCCAACCTCGACGATTGAAAAAACCCGTGTTCCTCGGTTTTTACCTAATTAGTTTCTAATCAATATCAAACAATTAATTAAAACTAATTGCGTGTTTTATACATGCCTAACTAATTCCTCGAATTAATATCTACATGTATGCATATGGAGTGGAATTAATGATATGATGCATGTCATGGCAATTTTCCGATTCTACTCATACAATCTACACATGTATACTAGTGCGGAAAATAAACACCGAGATGGACCGTTGGCACCCCCGTAACTAATCTATTCGAAAATAAATTAAAACCCTAATATGCAGCTGTTAAGAATCTTCGACGCTCGGCATATCAAACGAACTTGGATCGGGATGAAACTTTCCATATCTGATCTTCATTCTTCGGACTTCAAGATGGACGGTCGGATCGGAGCTTTGACTTGTCAATCTTCCTCAGTGAGCCGCCCAACTTGCTGCTGAAACAGACTCTCACAGCAGCGCATCATATACTTCCGGAGATCGATCGGGGATGAAGATGAATCCCGATCGTCCTGAAAATTTTATATCACGTCCAAAACTCCATGATTATCGATCTGACCGGTCGGATTTTAATTTGAACGGTCCAATTGTTCCCAGAAAATCGAAGAAGTCACAGTTAGGGTTTTTGTGAATCCTACGTTTTTCTGTTACAGCAGCCACTTCGCAGCAACGAACGGAAACCCAAACGGACTCTGATCGACACCAAAATTTGTGGGATTGTTCATCAACTTCCAATATTGATTCTGACAGGAGGGATCTTTGTTTTAACGGTTCGATCAACGGGAAAAACGAAATATCTAAACATCTACTAAACAGATCTATTTTCTGGAAATTAAAATTGCAATAAAAATAAATTACATAATTTCCTATACTCATATGAACGAATTTTCATCGTTCATATGAGTTTACAATAGATCTAACGGGTAAACGATGCCAACCCCAATCCATCTCTTCAACCATAACAATTTTAATCACATCAATGCATAAAATAAGAAAAAAAAAATACCTACATGCAATTCCACTCCTTTAAATCGTTTAACTACGATTATGACTATATAAATCGTGGAACCTGGCTCTGATACCACATGAAGGATGCAGGTTCTTAGATCTAAACGAGTTAGATCTATGCGCAGCGGACGGATCACGATTTACATATCATAAAACATAATTAAAGGATTTAACAACTACAAGGGGGTTGAGATCATGTTACCAATATTAGGAAGAGAAGCCAAGATCTTCCGATGTGTTCTCCAAACGGCGGTTGGTGGACACCCTTCTTGTTACACGAACCTCATTGATATGCAAAACCAAGAAAAACTTAGAGTTTTTCTTCTTCTAAAACCCTAGACAAGAGAAAACTAATTTTTCCTCTCCCTTATGATATGGTGGTCGAATTATGCCAAGTGTGTTGAGGCTTGGGAGAACTCTCTTTATATAGGAGAGTAAACCTTGTCCTCCAAGGATTAAATAATTAAGAGATAATTATTCCATAAATCCTTTATTCCAAATAAAGATAAATAAAATGATTATCCCAAACAAATTAGGATAAATCATATTATTATCTAATATTCCATGAATTATCATTTAACAAATAAAAGATAAATCACATGTCAAATATCCATCACAAATGGCGCCACATATAGGGTCATTAAGCCCACATAAAATGTCTTTCATGTGTATTATATTATTTAGCCCAACTAAATAATATCCATGCATATCAATTAATTAGCCCAGCCAATTAATTATCAATGAGGCCCAAATAACAAGATTATTGTCCGAATTACGAAGCCACATCGGGACCATGGACCTATAACCGTGTAGCTCCAATAATTAATTATTCATCGAATGAATAAGTACATTAATTATTAATTCCGGGATTACGCCACCATAAACCCGAATCGAACTCTACCGATTATAGATGTATACTTATACTCAACCCATAGAGTGAATAAGCGTCCATTGATATAATCACTACATACGGATTAACCCTCCATAGACTGTCCATTTTGAGTGAGAAGTCTCCGTGAACCCGACTCGAAATATCTTATCCTTATTTACCATCAACCCCTAGTGATCAATTAGTTCACATATCCGACTAGTAGCTAATTAGTCTAAATATGAACTCGGCCGATCGTTCACTTTCTTAGGGCTAACAAAAAGGGAACTGTCTCTACTTCCCGCAGAAGGAATGGATTCCATGTCTGTGAAAATCGGAACCACTCACTCATCCTGAGATAGTGCCAATGAGAAGTGGCTTGGAACACATTATTTAAGTGAACCGTAACTAACACATCAAACACTACCCGGGACAAGCGGCACCGTGATCACCTCGGGATTAAGGTTGATCCATATATGATCATCTAATGATTTAATAAGATTCCTCGATTACGGAATTATACCGAGAAATTCGATTAAATCGGTCCAATCCTATATGAATGCCATCATATATAAATGCCCCACGTAGGTACCCTCTACCGACAAACCGGATAAGACTATCACACCCTAAGGTGTTCAGGCGCATTATTGGTGTTTTAATCAAGAGACCCTAAACTCGATTAAGTTCACCACGGACTAACAGCTTTAAGCATATCTCCACTAACTCAATCCTCACGTGTAATCCATACACCGAGTTAAGTGGTTACATACTGAGATATACTTAGGGTTTGCAAAGAGTGTATTACTTTACAAGCACAAAGCAAGTAACTAAGGTGAGATAAATTCTGTCATCCATTATTAAAAACAATTACACAAATTGTCTTTCGGACACTACACTAACAGTTTGTACTTTCGTTTGACCTGCTATGATCCATTTATGGGGAGCAGATTCTTAGCAGTATTCCTTTGGATGTTTGCTTGTTCTTTGGGATGTCGCGGGGTTTGAGAGCCACGTAGTCGCGATCCACATGTCGTCTACATTATTTAAAATTTCCAATTTTAAAGATTTTGACGTTCCGCATAATTTCATTTACTTGAGGATATTTGTACTCACTTTAATACTTTCTCTCAAAATAATGAATGGTGAATGTTTATTTTCTTTACATTTGTGGAATGTTGGATGTTACCGCCACGTCGTGTGTGTCGTGATGAGTGGCACTACAGTGACCAATACCGCGCCGGCGAGATTGGGAACCGGGTGTTACTGATGATACCTGGTAAAGTTTTCGTCTTGCTTAGGCCGATAAAAGAATAAAGTGGCTTAAACTATTTTTGCGCATTCCATGGTATGCACAATTACAGCCACCCTATTCAATTGTTGCCTTTTGCATGTCACTCACAGTTTTTGGAAGAATTTTGCACCGCAGGTAACAACTTGGAAGAGAATAACCTAGGAGCTAATGATTTTGCTCCAGGATTTGTTTTGATTCAGCCAACGTTTCTAGAGCTAAGTACTTTTTCTTCTCTTTATTTTTAGTCATTGGGGACAAAGTCTATAATAAGTGGGGGGTAGGCATCTTAGCTGGTTAATCGGAAAAGGGAATATTTTTGAAATTTTAACACTGTTTTTAGCTTGCTTATTGCACGTTTTCGAGTAAGGAATCGGCAAAAAAGAAGCCCAAGTTCAATTTGAAGTGAGCTATAGCATATTCAATTTAGTATGGAAGAATGAGCATATGTTATTTGCATGAAGTAGTTGAAGTAGTATCTTATTAATTATTATTCTATCATTGCAATCAATATTTGAGCACATAATCTGAGTGAGAAGTGTTTATTTTCTGTCTTTTCCAAGATGTAGATCTATCGTTGTTCTATTCGACTAGGATGTTTTAATTGTTTATTTATTTAATTATGTAGTCGTTAGTTTATTTTACCCATGTGTTATAGTCTGAATCGTTGGTGAAGAAATCATGAAATAGTAGTTGCGTTCTTCACATCTGCGATGGTCTTTATTGCTAGATCTGAATACCTAGTAAATTACTAATTCATGATAATCGGCGCCAGCTACGTTGATCGATAGATTTAATTTACATGTTTTTAGTCTGATCAACTATTTGCATGTTAACGTAAATTAACATGAAGGACAGTTAGTGAAGTGTTAATTAGGACATTATCTAAAATGGACCCTAGGAGCGTCTTTGGTCAATCTTGTGTGTGTCTAGCCAGTTTGCGGTATGAGTTTGCACTCGATATCGACAGCTCTAGTTCTTTATGCGTATGGGCTATTACGGACCAATTAAGCAGGGTAGCTTGCGTATAGATTATCTACTGCCATTGTCGGAGTATATAGGGTTAGAAGTTGTACCCGTAGCTGAACAATGAATAAATTCACCAATGGGGAGGACTGTTGCATGTGTGGGGGGAATAACTAATTACTCCTAATTGAACTAATACCGTAGAAACTCTAGTTTTCTTCATTGAACTTGCATAATCTTGCTTGTTTATTGTTACCAGATTTACTACTGTCTGCATTATAGTTGGTCGTAGATCATTATTGTGACAAGCTCAATCTTCATAATTAGACGTTCTTACGAGTCTCTGTGGGATCGACCTTGATTTGCCAGTACTCTACTACGATAGACCTAGTCCTATTGCTAGTAAGTGCTTTGCACGTGATCAATGACCTGGCACTTGCACACACACACACACACACACACACACTTAGTTGAGACCGAAAAAAGATGCTTGGTGTGGGAGAAGGGGTAGGAAAACCGGAAGGTAAAATCGACCTTAAGTGGAACTCGATTTCTGATCCGGGGGTTATTGTTTATTCATTGCACTCAAGAACAAAATCATGTTGAATCATTAGGTCTAGGGTTCTTAGACCAAAAAGGAGGCATAGAGTAGTTCCGTACTCTCGTATGAGGGGGAATTACTAGCTTAGGAGTGCACCGATAACACACACTTTATCACTATTGAAGGTTGGTAGGTAGTTCATTCCCATGATGCTAGTAGAGATTGGCTCCCAAGATGCTAGTAGTGATTGGCTCTATCATTGCATTGTCTTAGCTAATCCTTTTATTATTTGATCACCTGTTTTAGCATAATTGATCTTTAGACTATTTACTTTCATGTTTATTGCGACTTAGATCAAGATAATCATAGATTTTTGGTGTTCAACCTCACAATCCTCGTGGATATGACCTTGACCACTTATGAGACTATAATTGACCCGGTACACTGCCGGTTAGATTGGACACCTAGAAAAGTTCGATCAAGTTTTTGGCGCCGTTGCCGGGGATTGTTTAACGGTTGATACTCATTTGAGCTACAAAATTCTTGAGAATAAGTCAATATTTTCTAGTCTTTTTTATTTTATTTCTTTGGTGCTCACCTCTTTGGTAAGTCACCAAGTGCTACTAATTGTGTTCTTGTTGTTTTCTATCTTGTAGCTGATGAACTATTCTCGACGAGGCATGGCCCCGGATACTCCTTACATCCTGGATATCAACAGCTTTATATTATGGATCGAATTATTGAGAATAAGGTTGGCCAACCTAGCCGTGAATTGGATCTTGGTGAAGCATCATAAAAATATCTTTACATCAAGAAGAGGAAATGGGCGAGGTGCAAGGAAAGGCACAAGGAGGGCATACCAATGAAAATTCTCAAGTTGAACAAAATCCCTTAAATCCAAATGAATTTATTCCACCACCACAAAAACCATATCCACAAATTCCACTACAACCCCAAGAACCATATCCATACGATCCACCCCCAAATCCACCCTACCAAGATAGACCGCTTTGTGACCAAGCCATTCAAAGAAAAAATCAAGTTCATAATCCTATTCGGCTACCTCACATTGATGCTAAAAACTTTTCAATCAAGTCTCATATTGTTGGAAATATTATTTGTGTTTTGATGATGATTCGTCACGTAATTAGATAAATCACTTACAACCCATGATGATGAAGTCGTAACTAACTGTTATAGTGCTTAATGAAAGAAGAAGCAGGAAATGGTCTAGAGATAAATGTATAAGTTCTATCTAGAGTCTGAACTTTGTATAGGTTGTTTCAGACAAGCTTTGTAATAGAATAGGAACTAGGCGAACAACTGAGTCACAACAAGAAAACTGAGTTATAGCAAGAAAACTGAATATGCACATGAAGAACTGAGGGTTCAAACTCAGTTATGCTAGAACTGAAGAAGATAAGTTCGCTGAGGGACACAGACTCAGTTGGCTTATCTAGATGATCAAGAATCGAGGACACAGACTCGCTTATAGGAAATCAAGAACGAGAGGTGGCAAACTCGGTTGGAAGCTAATTAAGTCGTGACTATAAGTCGGGATCGAGCAAGTCTGTGTTGACTGGAATCGAGCTATAGATCATGTAAAACTGAATAATCTTAAGGACAAAGATTATCAGTTGACTGGATAAGAAGAAACTGATTGGTGTACTCTGACTTAACCAATTAAAGTCAGATATTAAATATACAAGGTACTAAGTTTTGAAGAAGAGTAGAAAACTGAGTTAAGGCCATGTCAAATTTAAACTGAGTATACGACAAAAGATCGTACATGTGAACGTTGGCTAATCGACAAGTGTAATGGCTACAAGAGCTAGTGACCGTTACATCACCCCTATAAATACACAAGAGAATCACTCAAAGAAGAGAGAGGATCGAGGAAAAAGAGCTTTACAAGCATATATTCTAAGATCCAAATCCAGATCTACAAAATCAGATATACCTAGAAAAAGGGGAAGCCAATGGAATTGCCTTGAAGACTTCAGAAGAATCAGACAGCTCACTGAATTAATCCTTGATTAATTCTAAACCTAACCTTTGTGAAAAAAGGTTGGCTGTGTATAGTTTGAAGAGAGCAATTCTACCTTTCTTCATACGGCTGCAACTTGGTTGCCACAGCTGTTGGTGCAGTCTGAGGACTGTGTGTTGGTATTAGTGGTGAGCTGGTGATGGAGCAATTCCACCTCCGAAGGATCAGTGTGCAGAGTGAAGGGAGCAATCTCACCTTTCTTCATTTTGTGTAGACAGTGAAATCAGGGTGTCGTGAAGGACTGTCATAGTGCTAGGATTTTGTAACGGTTATCTCATTATTCTAGTGATACCTCCTACGCCATAGGAGAAGGGGAGACGTACGGGATTACACCACCCGGAACTTCCATAAACAAATCTTGTGTTGATTTACTTTATGCATTTGTGTTTATTTACTGGTTTATCACTCAAGAAACACTAGACAACCGAGTCAAAGACAGATCGATACATGAGAGTCTTAGAACTTAATTGACACATCTATTGCACTAAAGGCTATTACTTATCCGCTACCAGTTAACAATACTAAATATAAGTCAGTATTGATTTATATTCAGTTGAGCTAACTGAACTCCGCACAAGTTAAGGGACGAGAACAAAAGCGGGCGAAGATCGCTTGAGTTTCAAAGAAACTTCGCCTCTGGGGCTTTCGATTCGAGATTAGTTTTTGGTGACAAGTTTATTCACCCCCACCCTCTAAACTTGTGTTAGCCTTTCCAAGGGACCAACAATTGGTGTCGGAGCCGTTCCCTCTTTTGAAGGTGATCCAAATCGTTTACCGCTTCAAGGTTCAGTTGTTTCCGATACCAACAATTGGTATCGGAGCAGTGCTTCTGTTTTGAAGAGATCCATTACTGATCCAGTATCAGTTTGTCTACTTGAAGTATCTGTCTGTCCGTTACTTGTTTGGAGCATCCAATTGTTGAAGACCCCTCACTGTATCAGCTCACTTAGTTTCAATGTCTACATCTAGAAGTTGGCTTATTCACCCCCTGACTAATTGCTTGCAAAATATATCTGATTTTTAGGATCAAATGATCGAAAGGTTCAGTGCGTCAAATTTACATACAAATTCAGAACCTCAACTCAGTGATGATGTGGATACAAACTTCAATGCTCATATTAACGAATCCAGAGGAGTTCCATCACTAAGAGACCTCTCAAAAGGAGGAGGAAAGGAATTGTTGCAAATGGTTGTTGATATGAAAGACCCATCACAGCAACAAAAGTGTGTACATTCAAATCCTAAAACAAAGAACAAATCATCAAGAAAAGGTACATTCTTCAAATCAGTTATCATCTCACTAACTCGATCCGAGAAACTCGATCTTGTCAAGTTAATCAAAAACTTACAATAGAACTAAAATTAAAAGATAGGGAACTTGACAAAGCAAAAGATTGGAATGAGTTTCTTGAAACTGAGGTGTCAAATCTAGTTGAAAGATTAATGTCTAGTAAATTTGACAAAAGCAATGATAATCCCCACCCCTACCCGGTCTTGAGATTTTAAAAGTATAAACTTTAGAAATCAAGATATTTGGAAGATCTAGTGAATTGCACAAGGAAACTAAAAATGATAAATCTAAAAGAATCCTTGTGAAATCAACTAAAATTGAGCGTAATGGTTTATCCAGAAAAGAGTTGAGAAGGCTTAATTCTCTCAACAAAGAAACTGAAAATAATACTTCAGTAACTAACTCAGCCGGACCCAAAAAGATATGGGTACCGAAGAAAACTTAAACTGTTTTGCAGGAAAAGTCAGTTCACATTGCAAAATCCTCTGAAAACTGACTCCTATACAAAACTGAGAAAGCAAAGGCTGATGAAGGACAAATTGGTCAAAAGCAGAAAAATTTCCAGCTACCATCTGACGTTTGGACTGACATAACAAATAAGTCGAAGCCACGTGTCAATCTGGGAGAAAAAGTAGATGTACATCCCTACATAATCTCATTGATTATGACACGACTCTCATTTTTTTTGAAAACGATTGATAGACGCAATCTTGACGAAATACTGTTCAAACAACTTCAAAACTTTCAAGATTCCACCCCCAGAATTTCAGAAATCAAAAATCCATGGATCGTTACAACATTGATGAGGGAATCACTACAAGCCTGGACGAATTCTGTCAAAAATTCTCAAACTCCACTCTTTCAATCCAAATTGCACAAAAGATCAAAAAGATTCGAGGATTGGAGAACCTGATTGATACAAAGGTCACTACTTTATGTCCAGATGGCATCAAAGACTTCTACAGGAATGCCGAAATCATCAACAATGGAAAAAGCTTCAAAACGTCTGTTCAAGATAAAAGCTTTACGGTTGATGAACATTTGCTATCACTTGTCTTCGGGTTAGACATAATCGGAGGATCTTCATATTTCACATTCGGAAATGAAGAAAAAGTGAAACTTTGGAACGTCACTGCAATCAACAAGAAAGAGAAGAACTTTAGTGGATCTATCTATCGCCAGAAACGTGAATTTGCATTTTTGATTTATTCTTCCGACCAAAAATGTCATTGGTCATGCTAGAAATTTCTATACTCAATCGATAAAATGAAGATGATTTATGCTATTTGGTTTGGAGAGAAATTGGATTGGAATAAATTTATTCTCAATCAGTTGATAAAGCAAATTTCAGAAGAGAAAGAAAGAATCAAAGAAAGAAAGGACGCTGGAGAGAAGTTTCTACTAAAAAGGGCTACACCTATCTAGTCCAAAGAATACTAGATCACTACTCTATCTCCAAATCAACTCCAACCGAAGTCAAACAAGAACTCGTGTCCCACCAAAGCCGGGAAAAGGAAAATCACCGAAGAAGAAGAATGGAGTGAAGTTTCGGACTCGCCTCAAGCGAGACTGTGAGTTTAGATGATGAAACTCGAGAAGACAGAAAGGGATGTTGAACAAGTTTCAAGCAAACAAAAGCTGAACCGAGGAAGTAATTGAAATTGATCAGATTAAAATGAAGAAATTAAAGAAAATGATGATGATGAAACCGAAGTTAGTGATTCTTCAACCGAGTTGTATGGAGAATACATCGAAAACCAAAGAGAAGCTGTGGAAGATGCAGAAATTTTGTGAAGTTGAGTATGAAAAGGAACCGGATAGCCTCGATGTTCATTTTATCCCGAGGCCAAGACACCACATCTCAGGCCCCGAGGCATCTACAAGCAAATTGGCGATCAAGAATCTCAAAGATCAAGAAACCGAAGTCGAAAGAAAGAAAAATGTGGAAGAAATCATTGAGGCGTAATGCACACCCTACAAATGAAGCTTTTCGACCTACACGATTTCATTGGAAGATCACATTTCTCGTGTCTATTTGAATACTCTAACCTCATCACCCTTCAGAGATTATTTGAAGATTGCTATCGCTTATCTTCAAACTGTTGTGAATAAGATGAGAAAGGGTGTGCTCTAAAAACAATCGTTACTTGTCATTTCGTGCAAGTGGGAGATTGTTAGGTGTAGTGCGCGAAAGACAATTTGTGTAATTGTTTTTGATAATGGATGACATAATTTATCTCACCTTATTACTTGCTTTGTGCTTGTAAGTAATACATCGCTTGCAAACCCTAAGTATATCAAGATGTAAACAGCTTAACTCAAAGGCATGGCATGCACGTGAGGATTGAGTTAGTGGTGATATACTTAAATCATTAGTCCGTGGTGAACTTAATCAAGTTTAGGGTCTCTTGATTAAAACACCAATAATGCGCCCAAGAACACCTTAGGGTGTGATAGTCTTATCCGGACTGTCGGTAGAGGGTACCTACGTGGGGCATTTATATATGATGGCATTCATATAGGGCTGGACCGATTTAATCTGAATTTCTTGGTATAATTCCGTAATCGAGGAATCTTATTAAATCATTAGATGATCATATATGGATCAACCTTAATCTGAGTTGATCACGCAGGATGCTTTGCTTGTCCCGGGGTAGTGTTTGATGTGTTAGTTACGGTTCACTTTAATATGTGTTCCAAGCCACTTCTCATTGGTACTATCTCCAGATGAGTGAGTAGTTCTGATTTTCACGCACATGGAATCCATTCCTTCCTCGGGAAGTAGAGAGACGATCTCCTTATTTGTTAGCCCTAAGAAAGTGATCGATCCCGGAGTTCACATTTGACTAATTAGCTACTAGTCGATATGTGTGCTAATTGATCATCGAGGGTTAATGGTAAATAATGATAAGATATTCTGAAGTCGGGTTCACGGAGACTTCCCACCGTAATGGACAATCTATGGAGGGTTAATCCGTATGTAGTGATTATATCAATGGACGCTTATTCACTCTATGGGTTGAGTATAAGTATACATCTATAATCGGTAGAGTTCGGGCCGGGTTTATGGTGGCGTAATCCCGGAATTAATAATTAATGTACTTATTCATTCGATGAATAATTAATTATTGAGCTACTTGGTTATAGGTCCATGGTCCCCGATGTGGCTTCTGTAATTCGGACTAATAATCTTGTTATTTGGGCCTCAATGATAATTAATTGGCTTGGCTAATTAATTGATATGCATGGATATTATTTAGTTGGGCTAAATAATATAATACACATAAAAGACATTTTATGTGGGCTTTTAACCCTAATGTGGAGCCTCAATCTATTAATTATCACAAGAATTATTATTTTTGTGATGTGGAAAATAAAAGATATTCTTGTTATATGATTGGTTGGATGACTTGTTATTTGATTTTCTATTGGTCAATGCTTGTAACAATTAGTCATTAAGAAAAATATCCTTTTATTTTGATTAATTAATTAATTATTTAATTAATTAATACTTGGAGACCAAGGATTTACTCTCCTATAAAAGGAGAGTTATTCCAAGGGAAATTTACATTGAAAATTTCGACCCTAGCCACAAATTAGAGAGAAAAATTAGTTTTCTTGTCTTGGGTTCTAGAAGAAGAAAAACTTGAAGTTTTTCTTGGTGTTGCATATCAAGGAGGTTCGTGTATCAAGAAGGGTGTCCACCAACCGCCGTTTGGACAACACATCGGAAGATCAAGGCTTCTCTTCCCGTTATTGGTAACATGAACTTAAACCCCTTGTAGTAGTTTAAGTCCTTTAATTATGTGTTTTGATATATAAATCGTGATCCATCCATTTGCGCGTAGATCTAATTCGTTTAGATCTAAGAACCTGCATCCTTTCATGTGGTATCGGAGCAAGGTTCCACGATTTATATAGTCATAATCGTAATTAAACGACTTAAAGGAGTGTAATTGCATGTAGGTAAATCTTATTTATTGTTTTATGCATTGATAGTGATAAATTGTT
This sequence comes from Gentiana macrophylla, assembly GCA_026214975.1. Taxonomy (NCBI): domain Eukaryota; kingdom Viridiplantae; phylum Streptophyta; class Magnoliopsida; order Gentianales; family Gentianaceae; genus Gentiana; species Gentiana macrophylla. The sequence goes on from CM047813.1 coordinate 47,366,094, forward strand.
ATGGTTGAAGAGATGGATTGGGGGTTGGCACTGTTTACCCGTTAGATCTATTGTAAACTCATATAAACGATGAAAATTTCGTTTACATGAGTATAGGAAATTATGTAATTTATTTTTATTGCAAGTTTAATTTCCAGAAAATAGATCTGTACAGTAGCTGTTTAGTCTTTTCGTTATTTCCGTTGTTTGAGCCGTTAAAATGAAGATCCATCCGGTCAGAATCAAGATTGGAAGCTGATGAACAATCCCAAAAAATTTGGCGTCGATCAGAGTCCGTTTGGATGTCCGTTCGTTGATGAGAAAAGGCAGATGTAACAGAAAAACGCAGGATTCACAGAAACCCTAACTGTGACTTCCTCGATTTTCTGGAAAGTATTGGACCGTTGAAACGAATATCCGACCGGTCAGATCGATAATCATGGAGTTTTGGACGTGAGATAAAATGTTCAGGACGATCGGGATTCATCTTGATCCGCGATCGGCCTCGGGAAGTAAATGATGCGCTGCTGTAAGAGTCTGTTTCAGCAGAAAGTTGGGCGGCTCACTGAGGAAGATTGACAAGTCAAAGCTCCGATCCGACCGTCCATCTTGAATTCCGAAGAATGAAGATCATATCTGGAAAGTTTCGTCACGATCCGAGTTCGTTTGATATGCCGATCGTCGAAGATTCTAAACAGCTGCAGATTAGGGTTTTAATTTATTTTCGAATAGATTAGTTACGGGGGTGCCAACGGTCCATCTCGGTGTTTATTTTCCGCACTAGTATACATGTGTAGATTGTATGAGTAGAACCGGAAAATTGCCATGACATGCATCATATCATGAATTCCACTCCTTATGCATACATGTAGAAATTAATTCGAGGAATTAGTTAGGCATGTATAAAACACACGATTAGTTTTAATTAATTGTTTGATATTAATTAGAAACTAATTCGGGTAAAAACCGAGGAACACGGGTTATTTCAATCGTCGAGGTTGGGTGATGGATTCTCGGTGAATCCCACTCTGCGAAAGCATAAGGAGTAAAATCCCGAAACCTCGTGGTTAAGGTGTTGGATTCTCGGTGAATTCCACCTTACCTAAGACGAGATTACGTTTTTGTTCCGTAGTATCTACGTGAATGTTTGATGTTTAAGGATTGGATAATCACGGGCAAACAGGTTCGAAAGTGGTTTAACCACGGTTGGGTGGTCAACAGTAGCTACGGCTCAATCGACTTCACCCTCCACGTGTGGCATTTGCACGGGGGTCTGGCAATACTGAGCCATCCGAAGAGCCACTACGGCTCAACGGAGCTCTCCTAGCCTTGACCCGTCCGACGGCCACATATGTTCTAACGAATAGGTCGGGTGGGCTAGCCCACATAACCGACAACATTCAGGCCTATGATTTATTGTTCCTTAATGTAACATCAAGTCCAAAAACGTGATCAGTAAACCCACCACTTTTTTTCAAAATATTGAGTGAGCGGAGAGGCGACAACCGACCCCACGGCCTCTACCGTTGACACAAGCAACGTGAGAGAATGTTGACGCCTGCGTGCGGCTTTGATTTCGCCCCTAAGGAAGGCCTTCACCGCTATCAAAATTCAAGGCTTGGTCTCCGAAAGGATAGGATTTTGGGTACTCGCTGGTCACCGACCGACCCTAAGGCGGCACACTCGGGTCTACCTAAAAATGCGAGACAATGAGGTCACACTCATAAAGGGTATTTTTGGTAGTACCTTGGCTGAAAAAGGAAAGGTGATTGACGATCACAAATGAGATGTTCGATTCTCAATCTGATCTTCAATATTAATCGAAACCTCTTTGACCTACCCTAAAGCGCACTCGAGGCGTTAGATTAAATCCTTGGAACGGTAGGATAGACTATAAGTACTTAGTTTATGTTCCTAAAATTTATTAGTAGTGTATGATTTGGATTTATCTTCTCACAATTTTATTTACAACTATTTATATATCTCTCAGGGTGCTAGACCAAGCTAGTGTAAAATTGACTAGTAATGACTTCGTTAAAAGTGGTAAGTAACTAGAACGTTGTACTTATTGATCTTACATGCGATTAATTTTTCGGAAGATATATTTCTCTGAGCCTTCAAGACTTAAGTGACGTAAATAAGTATGTCACTGTTGTCAATCGTGTTGAACGAGAGACATCAGTAGTCGCTTGAAAGATGATTGGGACGATAAAATTCTTCTAGTGAATTTTAATGGTGTAGTGTCTACACAAGAAATTTTCTAATAGAAAAATTGGAGAATCATAAATTAAAGTGTCGCTAGTTAGACGGTATTTGGAACCAATAAACTAGTGGGAGCTTTTGTCTTATGTTTTTCTAATTTAGAAAATTAGTCCCACTGGGTAACGCTTTCATTAGACATCCTACGCTTCACGAGTAGTGTCTACTCATACTGAACTGCTAGTTCAAGACTATTTCCTTTTAAGGAAAGTTAAGAATGGGAAAGAATGTCTATAAGTGTTTATCTTCTTAATCAAGTTTTGAGGCTAAACCAAACATTAATTAAAGAAAGTATAGGATAAGGAAAGTGATTTCGGATCACTAACCAATGAATCCTTAGCGACTTTCTTAACCGAGTAACTTGACTCGTAGCTTAGTTCTTTGGAAGAACAAGGAATCAGTGCATTAACGATTAATAGAGTAACAACGGGCGTAATTTCACTACAATAGTGGGAGTAATATAATGAAATGAATTTCGATTCTATCCTTGAATATCACAGAAAATTTATTTTTCTCGCTTTTGAGATTCATTGAAGCAAATGGATTCACTTTCAACTCAATATATTGTTGCCTCATAGAAAGTGAATATGACATTTGTAGTAAGAATCCGAGACTCGGACTTTTGTTTGATAAAGTCAGAACCACTAAGAAATGCTGAAAATGTATAAGTAACATGTCTTAAACTATTATAGGTAAAAGGTTTCCGTATTAAGATAAACAACCTTTCAATATCTATTAATTAGTGCATATATCCTAGAGAAAAGACCTCACGATCGCTAAGGGTGATTCCTATCTCCCGCCTAGGAAAACTATCTCAAAGGAACAATGACTAAGTTTCCTTTCAATCGGAAAAGGGTAATAGATTTGAAGGGGTAACATAGCTTGTTCATCATGACCTTCGGGGTCTAGTGAGAGACACAAGCTAGTAGGAGTTTTTGAGTGGTGACATTTTGTCTGATAACTACTCGAAACGCGATTTAGTTTATCGAAAGAATACGAGGAGGAGTCTCTGATTTCAGCAGAGAATAGAGTATTCCATGCTCAGAAATAGGCTATCGCATAGTCTTGGGACTGATGCTCGGCTTGCCTCCTAGCGGAACGTTTCTCACTGAGGAAGAAACCATAGACTTGCCCTATATAGTTATTGATGTGCTACAATACACTGCTAAACTCGATTAAGATAATTGGTTGCAAAATAACGGTTAACATTATTATGTAAACCGAGAAGTCTACCTAGAAGATGCTAGTGAATTTATGGATAAGGAGTGACTTCGGTTCACACCACTTCCGTAAATGTAGGCATTTAGCATTTAATGCTTAAAGGTAGGACTGGAGATTTTGCGCATACGTTCAGATTGTGAATGTTCGTGAAATATCTTAATGAGACGAGTAAAGGTTGGTTATAAGATTCTTGAGATCAGAAAGTGACGGTTGAACTGTCACAAGCCTTCTGATAGAATCTATAAGTAACAGCCTTAAACCTTGGAGTACGGTTACCCAAAGGTAGTTACTATCTCGATTTAATCGTACCACGCCCAACATCGCTTGTTGGTGAGTACACCGATAAATACTACTAGATCGTAATATCAATACACCCAAGACACAAATGGAGTATGGTTTAACCATTGACCCATTGTGGTTATGTGGACTTTACAGTCTGCTGGGGTGATTGATAACCTATGGCTCTTGGTGGGCTGTATAGGATTCTGATCATAGAGGTTGGTTTGAAAACCTTAACCCTGTGAATGGAGTTTTGGTACTCAAATCTGTTCACCACTTGTAGAACCACCGAGTGCCTCAGCCCAGTGGGGGAGCAATTGGATCTACACAGAAAAAGAGTCGAATGAATAGGAAAGTTTAAACTTTCAAATACAAAGTTGAGTGGTATAGGGGTGATTCCCTGGCAAGTAGAGAGTTAACCACACCTTGAACTCTCTCACCACTCAATCTTGCTGGATTTCGTTAAAAAGCAAAAAATAGGGGTGATTCCCTGAGACTTTCTTGCCGAACAACGAAATTTGAATTCATTCGAAATGTATGGGTTTTAGCTAAGAATGAATAACGGATTCGTTACAAAGCGTAAGATAGGGGTGATTCCCTAATACCTTTTTTAAGAGACTAACGATATCTTAATTTATTCGTAAAGAACCATTGGTAGGAAGCCCGCCATGGCTTATATCCTTTGTGGATTTAAGAGAACCTCTCGGTCATTTAAAAGTCACATGTTTTAAAATATGTGGACTTGACCAAAATATTGATAAGTTTTTTCGTAGACCGGATATCAATATTGGTAAAGTAGTAGCATTAGTGTTCATAAATGATAACACTAAAACGGTTGGAAACAACATGGGTGTGCTATCTCAAGTCGGAAATCGACACGCCAAGATTCTCCTGATGAGAGAATTGGACTATATTCTAAGAATTTGATTCGGTCAAATTCACAAGAATGAGTCATTGGCTATCCCATCCGCCTTATTGGTTAAGATGATCATGCATATACGTATGCAACATTCAACGAGAGTAGTCCTACCTTACCTCTCGTGAATGATTCTCTAAATCTCCGGATAAAAGAGAAAATGGGATGAGTCTCTATTGGATAACGGCAAGTCGTTGTCACAAGTCAATAGTAGTCGAATCTTGGATTCGAGCATAAAATAGCGGTTTAGTACGTCCTCAAGTATCTTTGAAGAACGAGGAATAATGTGCTTGAATATTCGGTGCAAACTTGAATATGTTTGACTACAATGATTCTGACTTATAGTCAGATTAAGGATGATCGTTGGGACGATCTCGGGCTCAGTGTTTACTCATTGTGATGAAGCTATAGTCTGGAGAAATCCAGAACCGCCAATTCGATTTTAGTTAATCGGATACGTAGCGCCTTTTCAGAGCAAATAGAGTGGGCGATATGGCTTAGAATTTCCTTTCCGATCCGGGAGTAATTCCTGTCTAGTGAGCCGATATCACTTCATTGTGAAAACAAAGTGAAGAGATAGCTTAGAAGGATTTTCTCGATACTTTAGAGGTCAAAAGCATATTGAGAGAGAGTACCGCTCGATTAGGTGGACTCGGCAACGTTTCGATCCTAATGATCGTTTCGAGCCGATAACCTAACTGATTAGTGCACCAAGTCTAGTGCTTGGAGGGTACGGCATTGAGTGATATGTCTCATATGCTTTTAGAGCAAGTGGGAGAGTGTTGTGAATAAGATGAGAAAGGGTGTGCTCTAAAAACAATCGTTACTTGTCATTTCGTGCAAGTGGGAGATTGTTAGGTGTAGTGCCCGAAAGACAATTTGTGTAATTGTTTTTGATAATGGATGACATAATTTATCTCACCTTATTACTTGCTTTGTGCTTGTAAGTAATACATCGCCGCAAACCCTAAGTATATCAAGATGTAATCATAACTCAAAGGCATGGCATGCACGTGAGGATTGAGTTAGTGGTGATATACTTAAATCATTAGTCCGTGGTGAACTTAATCGAGTTTAGGGTCTCTTGATTAAAACACCAATAATGCACCTAACACCTTAGGGTGTGATAGTCTTATCCGGATCGCCGGTAGAGGTACCTACGTTGGGGCATTTATATATGATGGCATTCATATAGAATCGGACCCGATTTAATGAATTTCTTGGTATAATTCCGTGAATCGAGGAATCTTATTAAATCATTAGATGATCATAAATGGATCAACCTTAATCCTGAGGTGATCACAGGATGCTGCTTGTCCCGGGGTAGTGTTTGATGTGTTAGTTACGGTTCACTTTAATATGTGTTCCAAGCCACTTCTCATTGGCACTATCTCCAAATGAGTGAGTAGTTCTGATTTTCACAGACATGGAATCCATTCCTTCCTGCGGGAAGTAGAGAGACAGTCCCCTTATTTGTTAGCCCTAAGAAAGTGATCGATCCCGGAGTTCACATTTGACTAATTAGCTACTAGTCAGATATGTGTGCTAATTGATCATCAGGGGGTTAATGGTAAATAAGGATAAGATATTCTGAGTCGGGTTCACGGAGACTTCCCACTCAGAATGGACAGTCTATGGAGGGTTAATCCGTATGTAGTGATTATATCAATGGACGCTTATTCACTCTATGGGTTGAGTATAAGTATACATCTATAATCGGTAGAGTTCGGGCTGGTTTATGGTATGCGTAATCCCGAATTAATAATTAATGTACTTATTCTGCTCGATGAATAATTAATTATTGAGCTACCGGTTATAGGTCCATGGTCCCCGATGTGGCTTCGTAATTCGACTAATAATCTTGTTATTTGGGCCTCAAAGTGATAATTAATTGGCTGGGCTGATTAATTGATATGCATGGATATTATTTAGTTGGGCTAAATAATATAATACACATAAAAGACATTTTATGTGGGCTTTTAACCCTAATGTGGCGCCTCAATCTATTAATTATCACAAGAATTATTATTTTTGTGATGTGGAAAATAAAAGATATTCTTGTTATATGATTGGTTGGATGACTTGTTATTTGAATTTTTATTGGTCAATGCTTGTCACAATTAGTCATTAAGAAAAATATCCTTTTATTTTGATTAATTAATTAATTATTTAATTAATTAATACTTGGAGGCCAAGGATTTACTCTCCTATAAAAGGAGAGTTATTCCAAGGGAAATTTACATTGAAAATTTCGACCCTAGCCACAAAATAGAGAGAAAAATTAGTTTTCTTGTCTTGGGTTCTAGAAGAAGAAAAACTTGAAGTTTTTCTTGGTGTTGCATATCAAGGAGGTTCGTGTATCAAGAAGGGTGTCCACCAACCGCTTTGGAGAACACATCGGAAGATCAAGGCTTCTCTTCCCGTTATTGGTAACATGACCTTAATCCCCCTTGTAGTAGTTTAAGTCCTTTAATTATGTGTTTTGATATATAAATCGTGATCCATCCGCTGCGCGTAGATCTAATTCGTTTTAATTCGTTTAGATCTAAGAACCTGCATCCTTCACAAACAAGTGGGAAAATAATGATAATGTTGGTGATGAAGTTAAAGCTGGTACTGCTAAAGCTAAAACAGCTGAAGAAATCTATGCCAAACGGTTGATCAAAGAACAAGATGAACAAATAGACACCGATCTACGCACTCATTGATCTTCCGCTCATTCAAAAGAATGAAGGAGCGATTGACATTCTAATCGAAGAATTGGTCAAAGAAGAGATCTTCAAAGAAACAAGGACTGAGGAAGATGAAGAAACCACAGTCAAAGTTACGCTGAGTATCAGAAAGAAACTTGTAACCTGTATCAGATTGCAAGAGGGTCTACAAGCAGCAAAAGACAGAGGGACAAGAACTAAGGGGAAGCTGGATTGAAACAAGAAAGCAAAACTGAAAAGACTAAAGGGAAGGAATCCAGTCTTATCTCAGAGGAAGAAGAGAAGGTAATGAGTGAAGAAATCAAAGAGATCTTGGCAAAATCTAAAGCTGGCAACAATGAAGAAGCAAATCATTTGCAAAATGAATATTTAGAAATCAAGCCTAGAGATGGTGAAACTGAAGAAGAAGGAAAAGCAAGAAGATCTCTAGAGACAAAAAGGAGTATCTTTGTTGGTAAAAAATTGTTGGCTTTGGAAAAAGAAAATATGTAATCTATTCAGTTTTTAACTCAGTTTGTTTCATTTTGAATCTTGTAATAAACTTGGCTGTTCTAGTTTGCTATCTTATTTTGTTTTGTTATGATTTTTTGCACTATTCTTTTATTATTGCTTTTATGGAGGGTTATGATACATCATCAAAAAGGGGGAATTTGTTGGAAATATTATTTGTGTTTTGATGATGTTTCATCACGTAATTAGACAAATCACCTACAACCCATGATGATGAAGTCGTAACTAACTGTTATAGTGCTTAATGAAAGAAGAAGCAGGAAATGGTCTAGAGATAAATGTATAAGTTCTATCTAGAGTCTGAACTTTGTATAGGTTGTTTCAGACAAGCTTTGTAATAGAATAGGAACTAGGCTAACAGCTGAGTCACAACAAGAAAACTGAGTTATAGCAAGAAAACTGAATATGCACATGAAGAACTGAGGGTTCAAACTCAGTTATGCTAGAATTGAAGAAGATAAGTTCGCTGTGGGACACAGACTCAGTCGGCTTATCTAGAAGACTAAAGAACTGAGGGACAAAAACTCAGTTATAGGAAACTGAAGAACTGAGGTGGAAAACTCAGCTTGAAGTTAATTAAGTCATGACTATAAGTCGAGATTCAGCAAGTCTGCAGGGTGACTCAAATCGAGCTATAGATCATGTAAAACTGAATAATCTTAAGGACAAAGATTATCAGTTGACTGGATAAGAAGAAACTGATTGGTGTACTCTGACTTAACCAATTAAAGTCAGATATTAAATATACAAGGTACTCGGCTTTTGAAGAAGAGTAGAAAACGAAGTTACGGCCTTGTCAAATTTAAACCGAGTATACGACAAAAGATCGTATATGTGAACGCTATTAATCGACAAGTGTAACGGCTACAAGAGCTAGTGACCGTTACATCACCCCTATAAATACACAAGAGAATTACTTAAAGAAGAGAGAGAGGAGGATAAGAAAAAGAGCTTTACAAGCATATATTCTAAGATCCAAATCCAGATCTACAAAATCAGATATACCTAGAAAAAGGGGAAGCCAACGGAATTGCCTTGAAGACTTCAAAGAAAAATCCAGTAACCCATTAAGGGGGAAAGAAGGCATCTTGGAGCTACAAAGTCAAATTCAGAAGAATCAGACAGCTCACTGAATTAATCCTTGATTAATTCTAAACCTAACCTTTGTGAAAAAGGGTTGGCTGTGCATAGTTTGAAGAGAGCAATTCTACCTTTCTTCATACGGTTGCAACTTGGTTGCCACAGCTGTTGGTGCAGTCTGAGGACTGTGTGTTGGTATTAGTGGTGAGTTGGTGAAGGAGCAATTCCACCTCCGAAGGATCAGTGTGCAGAGTGAAGGGAGCAATCTCACCTTTCTTCATTTTGTGTAGACAGTGAAATCAGGGTGTCGTGAAGGACTGTCATAGTGCTAGGATTTTGTAACGGTTATCTCATTATTCTAGTGATACCTCCTACGCCATAGGAGAAGGGGAGACGTACGGGATTACACCACCCGGAACTTCCATAAACAAATCTTGTGTTGATTTACTTTATGCATTTGTGTTTATTTACTGGTTTATCACTCAGCAAACACTAGACACTGAGTCAGCACAGATCTGATACATAGAGAGTCTTAGAACTTAACTGACACATCTATTGCACTAAAGGCTATTACTTATCCGCTGCCAGTTAACAAGACTAAATATAAGTCAATATTGATTTATATTCAGTTGAGCTAATCAACTCCGCATGTTAAGGATTGTGAACAAAACTCGAATCAAGATCGCTTTGAGTTTCAAAGAAACTCGCCCCTGGGGCTTTCCAGCCAGATTAGTTTTTGGTGACAAGTTTATTCACCCCCCCTCTAAACTTGTGTTAGCCTTTCCAAGGGACCAACACATATGTTCGGTCTAGTGTAGAGTAGAGCTCAATCCCATTGAAAGGCCCATGATGACCCACATCTACATCTTTATAACCTTGAAGATATATGCAATATGGGATTCCAAAATAGTGCTTGTCAAGAAATGACCCGTCTTGCATTATTTCCTTTTTCATTGAAGGGTCAAGCAAAGTAATGGCTTATGTCACTTCCTCACCATCACTTGCAATCATGGGATGACATTCAATTTGAGTTTTTGAATCAATACTTTCCACTGGGTTGATATTTGGAGTTCAAAGTGAGATTTGCTACTTTCAAGCAAAAGTTAATTGAATCATTCGACAATGCTTGGGGCCATTTTCAGAAGCTCTTGAAGGTGTGTCCGAATTATGATTATACATTGGACAAGCAAGTCCAATTATTTTATAAAGGCTTACATAAAGGATCAAGGGCACAAATTGATTCCGCATGCCATGGATCACTTATGATGAGCACAGCTCAATATAAGGCAATTGAAAGAGTGGCAAGAAATGAGTAATTGTGGGATCCTGGCCCAAGTGAAACGAAATTTGAAATTAAGGATGAGCACAATTCAAACGAGAAATAAATATTGAGAGAAAAGTCAGTGGAAAATAAGAGTATTGATGAATTACAAGCAGGAAAGAGAGTTTTAAAGCATCGAGAATGTGAGAATGTGACATTGGGTGTTTTTCATATCAAAGAATCATCAATCTCCGATGTATCTACACAAGAAAAAATGATTTTATTGAGAAAATGTCGGGATTTGGACAGCACTCACACCAATGTTATGGACCCACCACTTATCGTACAACAAGCCCCGAACCAAACACAAGAGGATGTGGCCAATTTAAGCAAGTTAATGGATAATTTAATGGGTGTTGTTGCTACACAATCCGCCAACATGCAATGTATGATGTCCTCCATAGGCACGACAACTCAAGATTTTGGTATTTTGAAGACATCCATGAGCGTGCACGATATTAGAATGAAATTATGGAAGCGTCTATACGAAGCATTGAAGATCAAATGAGTCGGTAAGGTAAGAGAAATAGTAGTAGACCACCGGGTGGATTACCAAGAAACACCGAGAGAAACCCAAGATATGTCAATGCTATTACTACTCGAAGTGGAATGTTATATAGGTATAACGAATGAAGTAATGAAGTTGAAAAAGATTTGAATGACGAAAAAGAGGAAGAGTAGAGTGAAGAAGAGGAAGAGATCATTGATGGTTTCTTGAAAAACAATGGCTATGTTGAGGTGGAGAAAGAATAAGGATGGATAAAAGTCCCGAGAATATGGAAAAATCCAAGATTGAGTGATTTGAGGACTTTATTCAATGAACCAGGCAAAACGGTGTGCACCAGTGACAAACTGGCGTGCACCAATGACCAACTGGTGCACACCAATGGTAAATTGGCACGCACCAATGAGATTCAGAGAGATTCATCGTTGACACCAGGTAATATGGCATGCACCGACGATCAACTGGTGCACACCAAGAGCAAACAAAAAGTTATTGAGGCCGGACAGAGCAAAATGGCGCACACCAATGACAACTGGTGTCCACCAATAGCCCAAACTTGAGGAAAGCATCAACCACTTCATTGAACAACATGGGTAAGGGAGGTATAACTTCTACTTCAAAAATTATTGATCTTGAGCGACTTCCCTACACCCCGAAAGTGTAAATAAAAAAGATGAAGGTTGATAAAAAGTATACACGTTTTCTTGACACTTTTCAACACCTAAAAATTAACATCTCTATCATCGAAGCACTCACAAATATGCCGGCGTATGGAAAGTTTCTTAAGGACATACTCTCCAACAAGAAACAGCTTGGATGAATATAAGACAAATGTGGTTCAAGTGAGGAGTGTTCGGCAAGGCTTCAACACATGCTTTTTCCTAAGCTTAAAGACTCTGGGAGATTTACAATCGCATGTGAGATTGGGGGCTTTTTGTTTAAGAAGGTGCTATGTGATCTCGGTGGTCATAAACCTTATGTCCTATAATGATTTTATGAAACTTGTCATAGGCAAGCTTAAGCGTACGAAGATGACTCTCCAACTTTCGGATAGATCCATTAAACGTCCAAAGGAAGTCATCGATGATGTACTAGTGAAAGTTGATAAATTTTACTTCCTCGTAGATTTTGTTGTTATGGATATGGTGGAAGGGTACACTACACCCCTTATCCTCAGTAGACCATTATTAGCAATGGAGGAGGCTGTGATCGATGTCCGTAAAGGAGAGATTAGTTTGGGAGGGAATGACGAGCGCGTTATCTTTAACATTTACACATCATTGAAGTATCCACACACAATAGTAGAATCTCGTTCTTTTACGGACACGTCGTGTCCCCTTGTTGTAGATCGTACACACACGTAGGTAGTTGAAGAATATGTGAGTGATAAAGCGAAAGCTCACAAACCAAAAGCTTGGAAATCAAAGGAAAAGGTCAAGAATTGTTGTAGATTTGGTGCTATAGGAGTATCTATAGGTTTGGTCAGGAAAGTTTGTAGATTACTCAGGGCTAAGGGTTTTAGGAAGCACAATCTACTATCATGTCAGTGAAGGTAAACTTGAACCAACAGCCATGAAAGGAGTATTTATGGGGTATGAAGATAGAGTTAAGGTGTATATAATCTAGGCATCAACTGAAAATGGGGTTATACTCAGCAGAAGTGTAGTGTTTGATGAAAACTCTATGCTTAACTCATCTGTGAAGGCCACATCTATTACAGTATATAGGCTGAAAGGAATGCTGAGTGCACAAGCTGCTAATGATATGAAGACACCAAAGAACTCTTTGATTGTATAAAGCTCACGACAAGATTGAAGCCTCAACACCTGGCCGATCATTTTCAATATGATGTAAACTAAAAGGCGGTGAATCATATAGCTTGTTATGACCGTTTGTAACTTACTTCTGACTGATCCATGAGGTGTATGAAACTATAAATACCTCATGATCAGCTGCATTGTAATTAACTTGTAACTTTTACTTGATCAATAATAATTCCGCATTTTATTTTGTTTGTTTGTTATTCTACAAAATTCATCAACTTTTGAATCTAAAATTGGATCTGGGGCTGAGAAAGTTGATAACAGGCGGAGCTTCAAGTAGAATTTACTGAAATGAAAAACTCAGTAGAGGACAGTCAGCACCCAACAGATCTAGAGCTGGATCCAAACCATACTTTTGAACAAGGGTCAACAGATACTCAAATAGATGAAGTTGGTTAGCAGGTTATGGATCTTAACAGAAATAGAAGGACCAATGTTAGACCCCCCCACAAGGTATTTGAGGATATGGTTGGATATGAACAACAGATAGCTGATGAAATGGATGGTTTTCAACCAAACACTTACATGGAAGCTGTGGCACGTTCTAAGGCATCTCAATGGCTTGCTTCCATAGGAGAAAAAAATGGAGTCACTTCAGAAGAATGAGACTTGAGATCTAGTCAAACAACCACATGATATGATGGTGGTCAGCTGCAAATGGATCTATAAGAAAGAGTAGGAATATCACATGCTGAGGGCATATAATAAGGAACGCTTGGTTTCAAGAGGGTTCACTGTAAGAAGTAGGTGAACTATCAAGAGATATTCTCACCGTTGTCGTGCACACTTTCATCGGGTGTTACTAGCAATGAGTGGCGATCGTAATCTTTAGCTTGAGCAAATAGATATGAAGACATCTTTTCTTCATGGGGCAGTAGATAAAGAAATATATATGACTTAGCCGGAGGGTTTTCAAGTTCCTTGCAAGGAAGGGTTTGTTCACAAGTTGAAGAAGTCCTTGTATGGACCTAAGCAGCCCCAAGGCAAAGGTACAAGAAGTTTAACAGCTTATATGATTCGGCCATATATAGCAGAGTCCATATGATTGATGTGTTTATCACAACAAGCTGAATGATGGTTCACTCATCTATCTTGTTCTATATGTGGATGATATGCTGATAGATGGTGTGAACAAGTCTGACATTCAAGATTTGAAGAATCTGCTCAAGGCTAAATTTGTTATGAAGGATTTGGGGAATGCAAAGAAAATTTTAGGGATGGAGATCTATAGAGATAGGAAGCATGGGAAGTTGTTCTTGTCTCATCAGGGGTATATTGAGTAGATTTTATCCAAGTTTGGCATGTCAGCAGCAAAACCTATATATACTCCTATGGCACCAAATCTTAGGGCTGAGCAAACTATCCAGTGTACCAAACCAAACCATAAAACAACCCGAACCAATCCAAAAGTAACCAAACTAATACAAACCAAATGAATTGGTTTGGAACCAAATCGAATCTCATTGGGTTGGTTTCAGATATTTTTAATTATACCCAACCCAACCTGAACCCAAACCAAATTTTTTATACAATATATATAATATATCCACCCAATCCAATATAACCCAAACCTATTATGTAATAATATACTAATCTAGTAGTCTCGGTCCATACTACTCACTTAGTCCAAGTCCAATAGTCCATCTTAAGAAGTTGCGCCAATTCACGTTCAGTGTCATGTAACATTCTGCCCTACACCTAAACCTACCGCAGCAGCCAAAGTTTCTCGCCTCCTTCTCGCCATTTCCCAGTTTCAGAGTTCACCATCTCCATTCACCGCCGCTCTAGCCTCTAGATCTCCATCATCGCCTCCCTCTAGCTATTTCCCAATTTTGGTTGGAAGATACTAATGGTGTTTTGATCATTTTGTTGTGTCAACATTCAGTCTTTTTCTCTTTTGATGTAAATATGTAAATTAGTAAATGTATGCATGTAAGTATTCAACTATGGAGGATTGATTGTAGCTGAATTATATTGTAATGTGTTGTTACTTGTTAATTGTTTAAAGTTTTTTTTAATCGTTTTGGTTTGTAATTTATTTTAGTTTGGTTGTAGCTATTTATAGTTTATGTAAAAAGGTTAGTTTTGTCATAATCTTTTTTTAAAGATTAGGCTTGTTAAACTAAAACCAACCAAATCCAAACCGACCAATTCGAACCAAACCATTGGGGTTGACTTCGTTTTGGTTTGGTTTGGGGAACGAATTATGGCACCCCAAACCGACCCAAGTCTTTCAAAACCAACTTTAACCCACCCAAACCAATCCAAACTCAGCTCTACCAAATCTACATCTGTCTGTTGTGTTTGCTCCACAGTCACCTAAGGAGGATGAATACATGTCAAGAATTCCATATGCTAGTGTAGTGGGTAGTTTAATGTATGCCATGGTGTATACTAGGCCTGCTTTGGCATAGGCAGTTAGTACTGTCAGCAGGTTTATGGCTTTACCTGGGAAGGAACACTGGAAAGTAGTGAATGTTTAGGTGCTTTAGGGTTACATATGATATTGGACTCATTTATGGTGGTGATACTCAATGTTTTATCAAAGGGTACTTGTGATTCTGATTATGCTGTTGATGTGGACAACATGAGATCAATGACTGGGTATGCGTTTACTTTGGGTAGTTATGTGGTAAGTTGGAAAGGAACTTTACAAGGTTCAATGGCACTATCTATTACTGAAGCAGAGTATATGGCCCTAACAGAAGAAGCAAAGGAAGCAATCTAGTTAAAAGGGCTAGTCAATGATCTGAGTCTGCATTAAGATCAAGCCAGGGTGTACTGTGACAGTCTCAGTTCAATATGTTTGGCTAAGGATCAGGTTCATCATGAGAGAACCAAGCACATTGATGTTAGGTACCATTTTCTGAGAAATAAGAAGAGGGTGAAAGTCGGAAAGATCAACACTGATGTTAATCCTGCTGATATGTTCATTAAACCAGTTTCAAGGAGCAAGTTTCAGGTGTGTCTTGACTTGCTGAACATCCAAAGCTGTTAATCTGAATCTTGGAATGCTCAGCGGAAGGTGGGGTTCTTCTTAGGTATTCAAATCAAGTCAAAGAGGAAATCTGGTACTTGGTTGTGCATCCGTCACCAGTGGAGTTCAAGTCAAGGTGGAGATTTGAATTGGTTCTATGCATTGCTGAGTCTGTGGGAAACTGAGTTCTGGTCAGTAGAGCATGAAGCTGTCTGATGAGTCTAGTGTGTAGGTACATAAAGTCAGCAAAGTTGATTTAGTTCGATCTGTTTCTTGGAGTTGGATCTCAAAGAAACATAGGGAACACATTTTGCATGGGTTTTCCGTTTTGGTGAAGGTTACTTCTGGGGTATGTAAGTCATTTACTAGGTTGGCTGTTAAGTCGGTTAGGGTGGCATTCCCAAGGCCTATAATACCATCTGTAATGCATATAAATTGTAACTTTCTCGTGATAATAAAATAATCATCGTTTGTCCATGGAGTAGTCGGTATTGCCGGAAACCACGTTAAATCTGTTTTCTTTTTTGCTTCTATATTA
The DNA here is from genome assembly GCA_026214975.1 of Gentiana macrophylla. Lineage (NCBI taxonomy): Eukaryota > Viridiplantae > Streptophyta > Magnoliopsida > Gentianales > Gentianaceae > Gentiana > Gentiana macrophylla. Next base: position 47,382,213 of record CM047813.1, read on the forward strand.
TTTACTTGTTAATTGTTTGATTTTTACTCGTAATCACCATCACTTGTTGATCGATCCGTCATAACAATTATAATTTAAAAAAAAAAAGTTAATTGACATTTACGATACATCAGCTAGAAATGATTTTCGTTTATATCAATTTGCTGAAATCAACCATTATACGTGACTCTGCTGTAAAAAAAATAAAATTAATAAAGATAAAAAAACCATTTATACTGTTTTGTTGTTCACTCATCTTACGACTTACTCACCTATCTCCTCCATTAACAACACCTTACATCCTCCATATCTTCTAAATCATCACTCTAATCCTTATACGTTAGATTATTGGACTTTAGTAAGTATAAAATTGGTTTAGGCCTTTTATTTTATGATGTACTACCTCCGTCTCAAAATGTAAGTATTTTTAGTTTTTTGGTTTTGTCTCAAAATATAATTTCATTTAGAAAACCAACAAATCATTTATTACATTTTTTCTCATTCTACCCCTCATTTATTATATACTCAACCATTTTTTACTACTTTGCATTAATACCAATGAAAGGTCATTTTAGTCATTTTAATCTAAATTAATTACACATAACAAATTTAACTAACTTTCTTAATAAGTGTGAAAAAATCTAAAAAAACTTATATTTTGGGTTGGAGGTAGTACCAATCAAGATAATCTCCCAATTGTCTTAACTATTTTGGATTTTGTCTTTAGGTTTCAGGAAAGTTGTATCTTTTGTGTTTCTTCACTATAGTAATATATTCTCTTTCGCTTGTGGGCGTAGGTCACATTGACCGAACCACGTAAATTTGTTGTTGTATCTATTTCCATCCTTTCGTTATTTTGTGTTACTGTCGTTAAGGGGTATCGTTGAGTTTTTTTTTTTCTTTTCTAACAAACTGATATCAGAGCCAATGTTTTTTTTTCTTCGAGTTTTATGAAAACTACCCCTTATGACGGTAACTAAGTATTATTTTGAAAAGTTAAAAAAAAAACTCCAACTTCGGGATGTGGCTGTTGCAGATGGAGGCCATGCTGATTCCGGAGGGCATCTATATTGCGCTACTTGGGAAGGTGAAAAAGCTAGAGAATATGTTAGATGAGGAGTTTGTTTGTCTTGTCATGAAGGCCAGGTCACGTATCATCATTTTTCTTTCTAATGATGTTTTAAGAGAAGTAGCCACCGAGGTTACTACTAAGGATTTGTGGGAATAATTAAAATCCTTATATATGAAGAAAACCGTGGAGAATAAGTTTTATTTGTTGGAGATATAGATGAACTGAATTAAAAATGAATTAAAAATGATTTTATAATCATTTTATTTTGTGACTTTGTAAGCGATTTCGGATATATTCTTGTATAGAATATATGTAATGTTTTGATAATTCTGAAAACTACGTGAGTCGTAGATGAATTCAGGATTTGGAATCATTCAATTCGGATAACGAGTGAATGAGAAATTAACGCTTAAAGTCGGGTGGTTAAAAGAGCTAATGTTGGAAGTGAAAGTTGAAGAGTATTCAACTAAATAGTGTACCACATTGGGAGTTGAGAGAATCAATTCCTAGTATATATGTGGGAAGAATGTTGTATGTAGTATAAGCTCCTGTAGAGAGAGGAGAGATATAGCAGTTGGTTTTAGCGGTCGTGTTCTCGCTAAAATGGCCACACGCTGCTGCCGCCGCCGCCCGTGCCCGTGCCCGAGCCCGAGCCCGTTGACCATTGACCATGGTATTTGGATTTGGCTTTGGCTTTGGGGAATGGGCCTTCTTGGGCCTGGGGGCTCAGGACAGTATTAAAATTTTTATACAAAAGTCTATTGGTCTTGGCCCATATCAATACACATTCAGAATGAGCTATATTCGAATAAGCTCAGTCAGATCGGTTGTCCAACACAAGCTCAGCTCGGTAGCTCGAATTCTAGAAAGCAGCTTCAATGCTAAGAATTGAAGCAAATAGAATTAATGAGTGGAGAAGCTGAATCATTTTCAGTTAATATTCAACCATGAATGCCTATTTTAATGCCATGAATGCTTGAGCATTAATTCAGGAAATGAAAAGGCATCAGTTTCACAATAGGTCCACTATATAAACATCCTCAAATGAATGGAGGAAAGTGAGAGTTCAGATAGAGTTAAGAGAGAGTTCAGAAATTGCATCATACACATACAGCTTAGTACTTCGAGTCCTGTAGTTTTTGAGCATTTTCGACCTGTGTTCAGTTCGTGGTGTTCATTTCGAGTCCATTCACGAGTCAAAGAGATTCTGGGCATTGTCAGAGTTCGCTGTGGTTCAAGTCTGAAGTACCTCTACTTGAACAGGTATAACCGAGTTATCCTAGAAGACAATTGGTAACAACACGGGCCAAAATTGTCTTAAGGACAGAGTTTCGACTCGTCTCGGTTTTGTATTGCATCGTTTTTTTTTATTTCAATTACTATTGTAATATAGTCCTTTAAATATATTAAATAAAATTGTTGATTTATTTTTCGTTTATTTATTTTAATTGCGCACGGGGTATAACAGCTTAAGACAATTTTTGAAGAACTGTTGTTCTGATTCGAACCCGTGAGTAATCAAAATATTTGATGAAAATTTCTTCAATTTTATTTGGACGAGGTTGATTCAAGTTGAATTTTATGTTGAACAAGTTCAACTCGTTTGAAAGGTATATGAAAAAAAAGAGTATAAAAAACGAATCAAGCTGGGCAAGTATTATCCTTTTGAACTCCAGAAATTTCGGCTGAGTGAAGTCGAAATTCGCTATACCGCCTGAAATTTCGGCCGAGTGAAGTCAAATTCGCTATGGTCGCCTCGTAAATTTCGGTGAGTGAAGTGAAATCGATCAAGTGCTAAAGGTCGAGTGAAGCTAAAATTCGGTCAAGTGACAACGGCCGAGTGAAGCTAAAAATTCGCCAAGTGCCAACGGCCGAGTGAAGCTAAAATTCGCCAAGTGCCGCCGTCGAGAGTGAAGCGAAGAAATTGGCTAAGTCTTCAGCGGCCGAGTAAAGCTTCAAATTCGCAAAGTGCCGGCGGCTGAGTAAAGCTGAAATTCAACCGAGTGAAATAAGTCACTAAATGCTGAAACTGTTCAGTTGTCATCATTAATATTGTTCATTTTCAAACTTGTTTTCAAATGTTGATATTGTTACGATTTGATAAACGGTTGGAGAATCGAGTTGAAATAAACTCGAGCTTGTTTTGACGAGTCAAAACAATCTTCAACTTGTTTTACGAATTTAAAAAAAAATCTTAAGTATGTTTTACGAGTTGAAAACAGGCCCCAGTCTGTTTTATCAAGCTGAAACAAGTTTGAGTTTGTTATTGACGAGTTGAAAACAAACTTTACTTGGTTTGATATCGAGTCGATATAAAATGTGTTAAATATCAATTTTTTGGTATTTAAATGGTCGTTTAAAAACGAGCCTTAAAATTGTTTATCTTCCTGCTTGTGAATAGAAATGGAATTTTATAATCGATGACTCTATTGGTGCGCCCAATTCGAGGAGAAAGCTCCCAGTGTTGCGGGAAGTGAAGTGGTTTTAAAACAGTCAAAATTGAGCTCGACAGAGACCTCGAGGAAGAGGAATATGCTTGGGTTGTAGACACTGGGGCTACCCGACATATGTGTGCGAACAGATCATCGTTTTTTAATTACCAACATCTCAAAGATGAGAAAATAGTAATGTCAAATTCAACTACTTCCGATATCATTGGATGCGGTCATGTTCAGTTGAATTTGACGTCTGGAAGAGCATTGATTCTTCGAGATGTCCTGCATGTGCCGGACTTACTGATGAATGTGGTTTCTGCAAGCCAGCTTACCTACCTAGGGTCTGTGTTGGTATTTGATACATACAAATTTAGACTAATAGATGAAGGCGAGGTAATTGCTGAAGGAACGATAGATGGAGGTCTATGGATGTTGGATCTCTGTGTTGTTACGTAAAGTAGAAAATGTAATTTCTATTTTAATGTATGGAATAATAAATATTCTTAATGTGTATTGGTTCAAATAATTTCTTGTTGTGTTTTGAACCATTGTTGCCAGTTGAGGCATATATGATTAATACGTTGCAAACGAGAAATAATTTCGTATGACGAATGTACCTAAAAATTATTTAATTGGCAGATTAATCATAAGGAAAATATGCCAAAATGTTTAGTGAAAACATTAGTTTGTCGTGCCGTGTAAGTTGGAGAAATTATCTTCATGATAAAATTCTCATTTTGGTGACAACTCAGAGAACTTTATTCGTTGAATAAAATGAAATGAAACACCGAGGTGTTTTGATTTGAAATGCGTGCATCGTGGTGGTACAAGTTGTTGAATCAATAAATAGTCTTTTTTATACCGTGAGTTGAAATATGACTAAAATTGAAATGGTTGGTGATACAATGTGGTGTCACTAGCCTATGGCATAACGATTAGAAGTGGAAATTATTTATTTCCTATCTAAAAATGGATGAATATAAATCATTATGTCAAATGATTTATTAAACATGCCATAGATGTTTCAAAGCAAATATGACTTAGGCACGATTTCCTTCTGTGGAAAGAAACATAGACATGTAAAAGTTAAATTATACGAGTTGTGTGATTTAAATATTTATGCCAATCGAGAGTCGGTAAAGATTATTTATCGATCATTGTATAAAATAAAGTTGTGTCTAATTTTGCTAAAATAGCAAATATAAGACAACAAAGGAGTTATAAACCATAAGAATGAAGTTGGAAAAACAACTAAGCGAATAAACCTAGCAGAATCGTAGTGGAAAAAGTGCTGGCCACACTCTTTCTTTTGTTCATTGATTTTCGGCAAAAGCTGCTGTTTTTAACAAAAGCCGCTGGTTTCAGCAAAGGCTGCTGTCTTTAAACAAAAGCTGCTGATTTTCAGAAAAATGCTATTTCTGCTAGATTTACAGCCGGTGTTGATTGTTTTCAGATGTTATCTGAGAAATGCTGAATTTCAACCGAACTCTTAAAGAGTTGGTTAAAGCATGGTGAATAGTTTGAGTTAATCTCCGAACTTGTGGGGGGAAGCGATAGTTTCCACCGATTTCATTCTTTATAGGTTTACATCGAACAGATATATAAAGATCCCATATGAGTTGAGGGAAAGCTGAGAGCTTATCTACGAATACTTGGAAATGTGGGGGGTTTTTAGCAAAGGTGGGAATACCTAAAACTAAACAATGTAAGGCCAGGATGGTAGCCAGAGGTTATCACCAAAAGAGGGTTTTGATTTCTTCATACAAATTCACTAGAAACTCGACTTTCGTCGATATGAGTACTTATCGCAGATGTTGTGGTATGTAAGCTTGAAATCCATCAAATGGATATTAAGACTGTTGTCTTAAATAGTGATTTAGAAGAATATATGCTAATAATGAGGAGTACTCATGATATGAGACTTATAGATGTAATTCTAATAATAATTTTAGAATATCTGAGGGACTAGTGTTATCACAGTCTCATTATATTGAATTCGTCCTGAGGAATTCAATATGTTTGATGAGAGTCCTAAAGCACACATTCACATATTGTCTAATGTACATGTTGTGAATAAACTGTGCAGGTTTACAAGTAATCCTAGTGCGGATCATTGGAAAGCGATATTACAGTACACAAGTACTTGAAATATTCAATGAATCTGGGATTAGAAAGATACTGTGATGCCAAGTGGATTACTGATTCTAAAGAATTACAATTCACATGATTGGTGATGTTGCGGTGTTATGGAAGTCCACAAAGCAAACGTGCATTGCACTTGACAAAGCTGGTGAAGGAGCTAAGTGGCTTCTAAATTTCCTAGAGGAGATTTCTTGCTGGACTAAACCGATTGCTTCCACAGTGATAGCCAATCGGCTTTACACCGAGCACAAAATAGATTGTATAATGGTAAGTCTAGACATATACGTAAACGACATGATACCGTTAAATAATTGATCTCTAGTTGTATGATTTCCATCGATTATATTGGATCGAAGGAAAATCTTGCAGATCTGCTTTCAAAATGTTTACTAGAGATCGATTGTCAGTTTTGACACTCAGAATGGGACTTAAGCCTATTGAAAGATAAGCTTTGTAATGGTAACCCTACCATGTTGACTGGAGATCCCAAGATCTTGGTTCAAAGGGACAACTAGGTTATGAAGCAGTCGATGAACACTTTCCCATTCTGTGAATAAAAGTGTTGTCTGCCACAAGTGTTGAGGTTAAGTGAAAACTTTTAATGATTCCTATACCTTGATTAAATTCAAGTGGGGTATGGCAGAATACTATTGATAGGAGGTCACCTATGTAAGTGCGAAGTGGGGCCGCTTCTATGAGAATTCAGAGGCTAGAATTCTCTAACGCACTTTCTGAAACCAGGTGTGATTCAGGGCCAAAACGAATCCATTCATGAGAACCAAGTACAGTGTTAAGGAAAGTATTGTGTGAGTATTATTGTCTGGTTCTACACTAAAGGCTGAACAGTTCAAGACTTAAGTTCACTGATTAGCCGAGTAGATCCGATAGTATTTCACTAAGGCAGGTTCAAAGCCAGAAGCTACCTCTCCTGATGCAATATTTTTCTGTCAGAATCTCTTCAGAGTCTGCATTTGCATTAATTTCCATTCATGTGGGGGATTGTTGGAGATATAGAGGAATTGAATTAAAAATGATTTTATAATCATTTTATTCTGTGACTTTGTAAGCGTATTTCGGATATATTCTTGTATAGAATATATGTAATGTTTTGATAATTCTGAAAACTACGTTAGTCGTAGATGAATTCAGGATTAGGAATCATTCAATTCGGATAACGAGTGAATGAGAAATTAACGCTTAAAGTCGGGTGGTTAAAAGAGCTAATGTTGGAAGTGAAAGTTGAAGAGTATTCAACTAAACAGTGTACCACATTGGGAGTTGAGAGAATCAATTCCTAGTATATATGTGGGAAGAATGTTGTATGTAGTTTAAGCTCCTAGAAGAAGTAGAGATAGCAGGTTGGTTTTAGCGGTCAGGTGTTCTACTAAAATGGCCACACGCGCACGCGCCGCCGCCGCCCGTGCCCGTGCCCGAGCCCGATCCCGTTGACCGTTGACCGTTGACCATGGTCTTTGGCTTTGGGGAATGGGCCTTCTTGGGTCTGGGGGCTCAGGACAGTATTAAACTTTTTATACAAAAATCTATTGGTCTTGGCCCATATCAATACACGTTCAGAATGAGCTATATTCGAATAAGCTCAGTCAGATCGGTTGTCCAACACAAGCTCAGATCGGTAGCTCGAATTCTAGAAAGCAGCTTCAATGCTAAGAATTGAAGCAAATAGAATTAATGAGTGGAGAAGCTGAATCATTTTCAGTTAATATTCAACCATGAATGCCTATTTTAATGCCATGAATGCTTGAGCATTAATTCAGGAAATGAAAAGGCATTAGTTTCACAATAGGTCCACTATATAAACATCCTCAAATGAATGGAGGAAAGTGAGAGTTCAGATAGAGTTAAGAGAGAGTTCAGAAATTGCATCATACACATACAGCTTAGTACTTCGAGTCCTGTAGTTTTTGAGCATTTTCGACCTGCTGTCATCGATTAAATGGTGTTCATTTCGAGTCCATTCACGAGTCGAAGAGATTCTGGGCATTGTCAGAGTTCGCTGTGGTTCAAGTCTGAAGTACCTCTACTTGAACAGGTATAACCGAGTTATCCTGGGAGACAATTGGTAACAACCGGGGTACATACCGGGCCGAAATTGTCTTAAGGACAGAGTTTCGACTCGTCTCGGTTTTGTATTGCATCGTTTTTTTATTTCAATTACTATTGTAATATAGTCCTTTAAATATATTAAATAAAATTGTTGATTTATTTTTTGTTTATTTATTTTAATTGCGCACGGGGTATAACATTATTTAAAGCATAATTTGTATATGCTTCGTATGTCTGATGGGTGATCTCTATTATTGCACTTAGATAAATTTGATTCCCTACTCATTGATTTAAGTAATAAAGATGCTAAGATTGATGACGAGGATCTGGCCCTATTGTTATTATGTTCGCTTCTCCAGTCGTTTAAACATTTTAGAGAAACAATGCTTTAAGGTAAGGATAATATTTCTTACAAAGAAATTAAGTCGATTTTAAATCGAAAGAGTATATTGATAAAGACATAACTGAGGGAAGTACACCAAGAGAAAATGAGTAATTCGGGGAAGATAAAATAAGAAGGATGTAGATAGTAAAAATTATGTTTTGAGTCCCAGACAAAAAGATTTGACATGAAATTATTGTAAAAGATTGGGCATATCAAATCTGATTGCTTTCGACTTAAGAATAAAGACAAATGTTAACAAAAGAAAGAGCGTGGCAAAGAGTCTAGTCAGGCCGGTATCGTAGAAGATGAGAGTGATTGAGATATCTTCTTTGCTGATGATAAATAAGGTTTGTTGATGAGTGGATCTTGGATTTTGGTTGCATGATCACACGTTTCCCAATAGGGATTGGTTTTCCACGTACGTTTCAGTCAAGGTGGACTTGTTTCATTTGGCCATGGCGCAGTTTGCAAGGTTGTTGGTATTGGTACGGTTTGAATCAAGACCCACGATTGTGTTGTTAGAAAACTTATGAAAGCCAGACATGTTGCAGATTTAAAGAAAAATCCCATCTCTTTGGCATACATGAGACTCTTGGATGTAGGTACACTGCTGAATGTGGAGTTCTGAAAGTGATTAAAGGTGCTCTCGTTGATATGAAAGCTTGCAGGTCTGGTAGTTTGTATGTTTTGCAGGGATCCACATTCATTGACACTTCTACAATCCTTTTGTCGTCCCATTCAGAGTTAGATATTACGAAGCGTCGTCCGTTTGTTAAGTTCAAACAGTGTTTGGACTTATTTGACATTGTTTAATGATTATATAGTTTGTGGAGAAAGAGTAGTGTTACTGTTTCTAGATGTGAGACAATTGTCCCAAGGTGGAGCTTTAAGTTCTAATCTTTATTTTTTTTGTTACCATCTCTGATGACCCACCACCAAAACCCGTATTTTTTCTGCCATGAACCACCACCAACCTGTCCCATTTCTCCATTAATGATGCAAAGCTTCTATTCAGCTTGAACCACCTTCTATTTGAAGTTTGTAGAATTTGAAGCAATGAAGAAATTAATACCGCGAATCATATAGTGAATCGCAAGGTAAATCATACAATAAATTATATGGTGTATAATTTGATTGTGAATCATTCGATGGTTCAAGTATATAGTGACTTGTATGGTGAATTGTATAGTGAATTATAAAGTGAAACACAAATGGATAATGATATGTGTACCTTCAAAAATCTACAAAAGGTTTACACCCTCATCATCTCTATGATTCATTTTTTAAATTCAAAGAAAATTGAAAAAAACACATTAACAATCACAACCACAAGATGATATTGGGTGTAAACTTCATGTAGACTTTTTCGCGTACACATATCATTATGCATAAAGACGATGCCAAAAATTGACCTTACCGATGTGTCGCCTCCACATCAGTACAATAATAAATAAAGATAGAGAAAAGCCACCATGAAGGGCCAGAACCCCCAGTACACGAGCTGCATGAGCTCGGTCACCATCCTCCGATCTCTCCAGGTTGGCCTGTACTTGTGATCAAACTTGTCCTTGACCGAACCTACAGATCGGCTCAAGTCCCTCTCGGATCAAACCTCTTATGAAAGCAAGAATCCGAGCTGATCCCAGCTCGGCTATCGTCCCGACCTTCGTAGGTTGGCCAAAACACAGAAGGATTCAGCCAATTCAGCTCGGGCCATCTAAGTCTGTCAGAGTCACTCCTCAATCGTATTTACCACGAGTGTGATAAATCGATAAATATGGGAAGAATCCTCATATTGAATACTCGACGATTACGACAAATAAATATATCCATAATTATCTCCTAAAATTTAGGAGATTAACTCAGTAGTTATCTTTTCCTTAGGGAACACGAAATCCAGGCCCAACAAGGACAAGGCCCACACCGACTTAGGGCATAACTCTCCACTATATAAACCATCCCTAAGGAACTACGAAGACTTGATTCCAATACAGGCATTGGATACGTAGGCAGCTTGAGATACAGTTTCTCAAGTACGTACAGTCTAAACCACCACCAAAACACCCCATTTTTTTTATCGTTTTCTTAAGGATTTTTGCAGGTTGTCTTTAGGAGATTAGCCGTGGATTATCATCGACGATTTTTGGAATCGTCAAATGGTGCTAGAAGGAGGGTCTCCTATCGCAAATCGTGTTAAAAAAATCCAACAAGCAAAAATGCAACCAGATCTACGGCCAATTCCTAAAGATTGAGCCGTCAAAAAAAAATCCCACCGTTCATATTGAAGGAGAAAGGGTGGGAATGAGCCCCCCAAATTTCATGCCGATCGGAGTTGTTTCAAGGCCCGATCGTTGCCGTAAAGTTGCTGCTGCTGCTGTATCACCAGAAAACGCAACAGTCACATCGGCGGCTAATTTCCAGAGATTGAGCCGTTAAAAAATGATTTCCACCGTTCATATTGAAGATAAAGGAGGGACAAACAAGCCCTCCAAATTTCGTGTCGATCGGAGTCTATTTCAAAGCCCAATCATCGCCGGAGAGTAGCTGCTGTAACACCAAAATAAGCTGCGAGTTTTTTTCCTTATTCTTCAAGATCCAAGCCGAGCTCCCTAGCTCTCCAGATCCGAGCTCTCAAGATACAAGCTATCATCGGGTTTTATCTCTACAACTTTATTATGATCACACTTATTCATTTTTGGAACTCTCCCGACCTAAAGAGTCGGGACGAGGTTTCTTATATTTTCGAACTCGGCTTTGGGCGAGCCTTCTGTAAGTCCAAATTTAATTAAGCATCATAGTTGGAACTCGTCTTTGGGTGAGCATTCTATAAGTCTGAATTTAATTTGGCATCCTATTTGGAACTCGCCTTCGGGCGAGCCTTCTATAAGTCCAGCTTCAGGTCGGCATCATATCTGGAACTCGCCTTCGGGCGAGCCTTCTATAAGTCCGGTTTCGGGTCGGCATCATATTTGGAACTCACCTTCGGGCGAGCCTTCTATAAGTCCGACTTTAGGTCGGCATCATATTTGGAACTCGCCTTTGGGCGAGCCTTCTATAAGTCCGACTTTAGGTCGGCATCATATTTGGAACTCGCCTTTGGGCGAGCCTTCTGTAAGTCCGACTTCAGGTCGGCATCATATTTTGGAACTCACTTTCGGGCAAGCCTTCTATAAGTCTGAATTTAATTCGGTATCATATTTGGAACTCACCTACGAGCGAGTCTTCTGTAAGACCGACTTCAGTTCTGCACCAATAGATTACACCAATAAGCAAACTGTACGTTGATTTACTATTATTCTATTTTGCATTACGCATGATTTTTATTGATTTTACAGGACATTCTTTCATGCAAGATGTCAGTCAACCTGGCCCTGCTCGCTGTGCTTTTAAAACGAGAAGTTAGCACTATCCTGGCCTTGCTCATCCAATACTTTTACGTGAAAAGTCAGCACTAGCCTAGCCCTGCTCGCCGTTCTTTAAAATGAGAAGTCAGCACAACCTGTCCCTGCTCGTCAAATACTTTTACGCGAGATGTCGGGTCAATCGCCCAACTTCGTCCAACAATATGCGGAGCAGTCGGCCGCCCTGAATACCACAATTCTACGTGGCATCGTCACATCGGTACGATTGACAACACCCCTGGTGCACCAAGCGGTCAAGCCGTGATAAGGACAACGCCCCATCGTTCTCCTTAACGCTATTTTAATGTAACATTGACTCGTTCTATTATGTATTTTATCAAAAGCTCAAACTCACCTGAAATATTTCGACTCCTTAATATATGATACCCGAGCCTCACCTACCTGCTCAAGAAAAAACACATCTGAGGTCTCAAAAATCACCCCCGACTCACATAAATTTAATATGCGAAGTCAACAAAACTTCTAACTCAACTCACCAAAATATACATCCGTGCCTCCCGCGTCGGACCAATCAAACATATCCGTTGAATTGTCTGCAGGCAAGACAAGCCAAGCTTCGCGGCGGACTCCACTCAAATCTCTATGACTGACTCTTGAGCTCTGCAGTCCGACTCAACTTTGATCAAAGAAAGACCAAACTAATAAAGTCTCAAGCGTTACATGACTCAAATAATTAAGTCTACAGCCGGACTCGAGATTAGACAAACAAGCAACCAAGTATGCCATCCTAAAACTATAAGTTAGTGCATGGCATACTGAAGGGCAAGACGTCCCCTATTATAAAGCATTCAAGAGACCGAAAGTTCAGATTAAGAAAACTCATCAAGAGTATATCCGAGATCTGCAGTACAGAACCAACTTAAAATCAAATTTGCAAGACATGTTCGACTTAAGCTTCACAGGTCGAACTCAGCAAAGTTTGCAAAGGGTGGGACATACTCGAACGGAGCTTCGTAGGATGAGCTCCGTGAAGTTTGTCGGTCAAGCTCATTAGGTGTACATGTCGGACTCGAACCAAAGTCCGCGGGTCGCAATCAATTGAGCTCCGCAGGTTGGACACAAGAAGTTTGTAAAACAATCTCTTTATGTCCGCAAGTCGGACTTAACTGAATTCGTTGTATGTAGGGCAAACCCGAACAAAAACATGACAAAACCTTTAGTATGCCATCCAAAACTGCAAGTTAATGCCTGGCATAATAGAGGGCAAGATACATCTTCAATTTTCAAGTACTTAAAGAAGTAGTCGGAATAAAGTTAAGACCGAGAACTTAATGAAACACTCCTTCTATTATCAAAATTGTACAGAGTACAATTTCATTTGAAATTTTATTTCAAAGCAAAAACTACAAGCCTTCTAACCTAAGAACTCAATGGACTCTACGGTGTCTCGGAAGGAGCAAGAGGCGAGGTAAGAGCAGCCGCAACATGGCAAGAGTACTCGGACACAATGTCCACTCCCTCCGAGAAGTGCTTCAAATGATTGTCATAGACCGCACCCATGCCCAACTTATAAAAATCCTCGCTGGGGAGATTGTCCCTGACAAAATCAGCAATCTGACCCTCTGCCTTATTCAACCCCAAAGTGTAGCCATGGTTAAGCCGACCTTGCCTCAGGTCGGCAATCTTCTTCAAATCTCCAATAAACTTTCCCAGCCCGGGGAAAATGTCCTGGCCAATCCAGGTTCCCTGCAATTAAGAAACTCTATCAAAGTACAACACTCGAGTAAGAAAAGCAAGCATGCGTATTCTATGGTCTTGAAGCCATCGTCAGCTAGCTCTATATCAGTCATCCTAGAGATCGGCTCCTGTTCCACAGGCCGGGCTCAATATAGTCTGTAGGACACACAATCTGAGCTTCGCATGTCCGGCTTAGCAAGCCTATGTCAACTAAAAAGGACATTGAGTCCGCTTAATAGTGTGGCATCGTAAGCCCGTCCTCTTGACAAACACAAGAAGTCAGTCTAATCTGGCCCTGCTCACCGAGAAGCTTAACGCTAGAAGTCAGTCTGATAAGACCTCAAGTGAATCTTTTATATGCCCGACTCCGGCTCGGCATCATATTTAAAGCTCACCCTGAGCGAATATTCTCAAAATTATGGCCTTACGCCTCAAGCCTGGACGCGCTTAAAATTGGTCTCTACCTAAGCACAACACCGTGCACTACGCTATATGAGCCTTAAGTTATCTCAATAGATCGCCCTAGAACAAGTCACCTCAACAAACGGTGTATCAAGTCGTTACAACTTTACACCATGACTCTCGTTTACACATCCGAAAGCTTAAAGAGTACGGGGGCATTGATGTATCACATCACTCCAAGTCCCCAATTCCGGAAAGAGCCCATGGATCCAAACCTGGCCCATACATAAGCCCAGAAACGGATAGACCCCTCGGCCCAGCCAGTGTGCCCCCTAATAGGCCGGCCCAAGCCAAGCACGATCAAGCCCGCCTCGCACCATCACGATTCCTGTCTTGATTCTAGGCAACGGTAATGAAGCAACAAGCAGCTAGCTTGATACAAAGAATTAGGGGCTCAACCCGCTCGCTCCTTCAGTCCGCCATCCTTCAACACGAACAAAGCCAACGCAACTAGAAAACAAAGTTCATAAACGAAGCTCTCATGCCTCAAAGCTCTCGGCTCGCAAAAGGCTCTCGTTTCGCCAGCTCTTCAGCTCGGCACTCTAAGACCGATCTCGGTTAGGCGCGACTTCCTGGTTTGCGGCTGGCGTCCAACATCCTTGTCATAGCCAACTCATGGCCAAATAAATAAATGCGCACCCTTGACAAAAGGGGGCTCTCATTTTCGAAGAACTACGAAATTTGGACTTGATCCCTTACAAGTTAAAGGTACGTAGGCAGCTGTCTCAGATATTATGCTAAACGAAATATAACAAGTAATAAAATAAATCCGGTTTACCCCAAGTGCCGGGATCGTAGTATAATGATTAAAACCGGAGTCGAACTCATAGGGAATCGCCTTTGTCTAGTTTGATTAATTTTCCTAAAGTTGTCACGAGAAGTAAAAACGTCCTATCCTAAACAATTTAAAGAATACAACTAAAATAACAAAACAAAATGAACTAGTAATGAAAACAATAAAGTTAAACTGGACAGAAGATTAAAAATCTAAAGCCAGCGAAGATAGTTGCGAACCGAATAACGAAAATAATTCTATGCTATAAACTAAAAAGACAATAAAATTCTAAGATTGCTACGAAGAACAAGCAACAATGTTTTTCTCAATTAGTGTAACAACGAACAAGCAATGATCCACCTATCTCATGACCTTCAATTTCTTCTTCTAGATTGTTTAGTGATGATTTAGTAAAAATGTGATTCACCTATCGAAGGTATGAATTTCTAATATCTTAGAAAAATTCACCTATCAATCTTTTCATCTCTCGATCCTAAAAGATCAACGCTTTTAACTAATCAAGGTGTGAAATTTGTCAATCTCATAATCTAGATATTCAACCTAACAACTATCGTTAACTAGATTAAAAATCCAATCTTTACTATGGTGACCTAAATTTAACAACGATTCTCATCACATATCAAACATCACACAGCAATACATTCATCAATGAAATTGCATAACATCAATAAAAACATAATAAAGATACAATCTTTAATTAAACTCACAAACAATCCAAGAGTTGAAATCAAAACGCTGCTGAGACGGCTTCACAAAGCTTGTTCCAGAAAGCCTCAGCCTCTGACCATCGCTAGTACCAGACGGAATAAAATAAAATAAAAAAAAAGAAAAACACTCGGTTGACCGAGTGAAGAGGTTCGGTCGACCGAACCAAAAAAATTGCCAAGGGTTTTGTGCAAATGTTTTTCTTCGTGAAAAGCTCATCTTACATCACTGTCATCCGTCCTTTTATAGTTATTTCCGAGAATAATATAATTATTATTCTTTCCTCTTATTATTTAAATAAGAAAACCTAACCCTAAACAAGAGAAAATCTCTATTTTATCCTTCTGTTTAATCTTCAAATAAATGTTGTTTTCCACTTTTCCTTCAGCTCTTTGACCCATTCCATGATATGTTTGTATACCTACAAAATAGTAAGAACATGCAAAGTGTAATATCCCATATATAAATAGATAATTACTAATAAAATCACGTAAATAACCCAACTTTGCACTTTAATAATTTCCACATTCATTCTTTTAATAATTCAATTAAACACTTAATTTTGTATAAAAATTAATAAAATACCAAGGATATTGTTACGAAATAATGTAATATAAATCGTAAAAATCACCGTAAACAACTCCCCCACACTTAGCTTTTGCTCGTCCCGAGCAAGACAAAAGAAGACCAAGGCTTCGATTTACTTAGTACCACAAAGTTCCAACCAAAAAGAATAAATATAGACATCTTGACAAGTATACATCGTATTTAATAAGTTAGAGGTTCACCCCGGCGTGTGTGCAGAGCCATATAAAATTTCCACTAAGTCCAAACTTGAAACTTTCCAAGCAACTAGCAAATACCCATCTAAACTAGAAAAAGATGATGATACTTATTACATGTGCCTTACAAAACGTAACATGTCATGAAAAGGATGATAGAATGTGTTTAGGATCTTTCTGACATACTCAGAGGATATTCCCTACAACATGCCTGTCGGTTTATACTGGGGATAAGATAGGCAATAACTAAGTCTTCCACTTATTCATACCACTTTCCTTACGTAAGTTGATTCAATTAACTTTCACATATAAACGCACATCAGAATGAGCTATTGCCCGTCATAGTAGAATTGGACATTCGGGATATGCCCTACCTTACTCAAATCATAAGGCAACTTCTTCTGACTGTCGTTAGCTTTTGGTCATCATAGTGGTATAGGACATTCGTGGTATGCCCTACCTCACTCCAATCATCGACCAGCTTCCGACACACCCAATTTTTTCATTATTTTAACAACAACTTCCCAAGCACAGTAGTTACGTTTCACTTATCACATTCAAACCTAGGACATCCACAGTATGTCATACTCTGATTCTAAATACAAACTATTATAATTCCCATGACACGTACATTAGCACTAAGCACAGAATACTTATAAGATGATTAAATGTTACTAATCTAAATGGGTACAGCTTTATAATTTATAGCTCGTCATTTAACATGGCTACGTGAATGTATGTCGGGTGAGACATCTGACCTACTAAACATATAGTATAAAGCATCAATGACTATAATATGCCACGGTTGGAAACCACAACAGTAGTAAGCCAAACAAAATATGAACTTGCTCGGAACAAAAACAAAAAATTTTAAATTTTTTCAAGTTTTCAGCTCTTTCTAAGCATGGTAATAGATTAAGCACAATTGTAGGTACATACAACCCTCCCCACACTTAAACAACAACATGTCCTCATGTTGTGCGAATTAAGAAGAAATAAAGTACTTAGCTGATTTGGTATAGAAAGTCGACCCGTTGGTCAGGCACAAGCATGAAAAGGCCAACGTTCGAGATGTCACGTGTAGTCCTTCTCCAGCAACGACTTCAATACTAGCTTGACAAAACAGCTAAAAATGTACCTGCACTACTTGAGAAACACAGAAATATCTCGGGGAACAAAGGGGAATATAATACGTCGCGCAAAAGTAACGATAGATGATACTATAAAGTAGCAGGGCTAGATGCAACAAAATGACAACAGACACATAAACATAATGCTACAAAATGATATGCAAATATACTAATAATGCAAAGAATATTGGGATACACGAAGAAAATAGAAACACAAAACACTAGCCCAAGCTAATCTTCATAGATGTCGCCCCAATCTACAATCCGGATTAGGCGACGAAGCATATCGATCGCAGGAGGGATGTCATATTCATCTTGCAAGTTCCAATCTTCTCCCGCAACATCTACTCCTTTAAAATGTTCATCACAGAGTACCAGCAACAAATCAGTAAGCATCGGGTCATTTAGAATCATATACGGCCGTCCTAACGCACGTTGAAGGTCCTCAGTACTAAACTCTCCACCACCCACAGTGTGGGGTACAATGACAACATAAGTAATGGTCCTGACGCGCGTGATGATATGGTAATCAACGTCAAGGATAAGCGTTCCTCCAGGTCCATCATCTAGAGTTATATGGCGGATTCTATGAATGAATGGGATCTCATGCGGGGGAACTCCGTAATCCATTTCAAAACAAAGCCGAATCAAGGCAGATTCATACAACACTCTTATTAGACTTAAAACTAAAACACATAAACCAAAGACAAAAGAGTAATTGAAAAATGACTAATATATATATATATATATATATATATATATATATATATATATATATATATATATATATATATATATATATATATATATATCTAGGATGCCCCTAGTAAGCGCTTGTTGGTTTATGTCGTTGGCTCGACAATCTTCTTATTCAGCCCGGTCGGGCCATTTAACCTTCCTTCCGGCCACTACTTCGGTAAGCTCGATAATTGTGTGGCCACAAAAACAGCATCTAACACATGGGGTTAGGTTCCTTCATCGCTTTCAAATGCTCTTAATCTTCCCCATTGTCGACCTTTTCTTCTTGAGCTTTCTTCTTTAACTTGGCCTCCTTTCATACTCTTCCATGTCCCAACTCCCGCCCATAACTTGCTCGACCAAGCCACTTGCCGTCATCCTCGGAAAACAAGTCGGGCGAGAATTCTTCAAGCTCATTGACTTCAGTCCATACCACACCCGAGGATGTCGAGGAAATGGATAATCAAAGGTTTTTCTTTAGTTTGACCAATATAGTGCTTGCACCTTTGACCATTTACTCTAAATGGTCTGGTCACCATGACCTCTCAAATCTAAAACACCTCCAGGAATAATTTGAAGAATTTCAAAGGGGCCGGACCAACGCTGTCCTCAACTTCCCAGAAATGATGTAACCTGGAATTATAAAGTAAGACTTGCTCCCCAACTTGAAATTCCCGCTTTGATTTTAACATCATGAAGGAGTTTCATTCTGTCCTTGCTAATCCTGGCACTCTCGTAGGCCTGGAGTCTAAACTCATCCAATTCATACAATTTGCATCGATCGATGTTCACCACATGATCGGGCATCAAAGTTCAAGAACTTGATGGCCCAATACGCTTTATGCTCTAATTCGACTGACAAGTGGCACGGTTTACCATACACAATCGATAGGAGATGTACCCATGGGGTTTTATAGGCAATTACGGTACGCCCATAGTACATCATCCAGTTTGAGACTCCAGTCCTTTCTATGACCGTTCACAACTTTTTCCAGGATCTTCTTCAAACTTTGATTACTTCTCTCAACCTGGCC
This sequence comes from Gentiana macrophylla, assembly GCA_026214975.1. Lineage (NCBI taxonomy): Eukaryota > Viridiplantae > Streptophyta > Magnoliopsida > Gentianales > Gentianaceae > Gentiana > Gentiana macrophylla. Next base: position 47,401,036 of record CM047813.1, read on the forward strand.
ACTAGTCATAGGATGATATGGTGTGCCAATTTTGTGCCGGACACCATATTTCTCAAGGACTTTTTCTAATGGCCGGTTGTAGAAGTCGCTCCCTCATCACCGATTAAGGCGCGGGACATCCAAATCTCACGAAAATATTTTTCTTGAAAGCTCATGACCGTTTGTGGTCATTGCGAGAAGTGGCTTGAGCCTCCACCCATTTTGATACATAGTCAATGCAGACTAGGATGTATTTGTTTCCACAGGAAGATGGAAACGGGCCCATAAAATCAATACCCCATACATCAAAGACTTCACATTCTAAAATGGGCTTCAATGGAATGTCGAAACGCCTAGTTAAAGCTCCGGTTCATTGGCACCTATCACAAGCCTTGCAGAAAGCTTCTGAATCCTTGAAGATCGTGGGCCAATAGAAACCGGACTGAAAGATTTTAGCAACGGTTTTCCAGGGACCAAAGTGGCCACTAGTAGGCCCACTGTGGCACTGTTCAATGATATCTCGTTGCTCTGATTCGGGAACACACCTTCTCATCAATCCATCTTTACAGATTTTAAAGAGGTAAGGTTCATCCCACACAAAGGTTTTCAAATCAGAGAAAATTTCTTCTTCTCCGATAAGAAAATTCGGATTTAAATATTGGGAATGCAGTAGTTGACGATGGAAGAGTACCATGGAACATCTGGAGCGCAATCGTCTATAAGCATAACATTCTCAAGAGGAAAGTAAAGGTCTATATCGTCAGGTTCTTTCTCTTCCTCATTCAGCATCCTCGAAACATGATCAGCTACTACGTTTTCACTACATTTTTTGTCTTTAATCTGAACGTCAAACTCTTGCAGGATCGTGATCCAACGTAGTATGCGCGTTTAGCGCGTCTTTCTTGGCCATGAGATAGCGCAAGCGGCGTGATGATCACCCACACGAAGGATCGCAAAGACCCAACAAGTAACTACGAAATTTGTCCATAGCGAAAACTACGGCCAATAATTCCTTTTCGCCAGTGGTGTAGTTTACTTGAGTAGGGTTTAGTGTTGTGGTCAAGCGTAGGATATTGGCTGGAATTTTCCCTTAATTGTTGACCTCACGATCGCACCAACAACATAGTTGGATGCATCACACATGAGTTCAAAGGGTAGGTTCCAAATGGAGAGAGATAAGAATCGGTGTAGAGATCAATTGACTTTTAAGCTCCTCAAACGCTTGCTTGCAACTATCATCAAAATTAAAACGAAATCTTCTCTCAAGAAAGTAGAAAGGGCTTGGCTATCTTGGAAAAGTCCTTAATGAATCTCCTATAAAAACCGACATGTCCAAGAAAACCTCTAACTTCACGCATTTTCTAGGAAAATTCATCTTCTATATAGCTTCCACTTTTGCCCTATCTACTTCCATTCCTTTGGTTTGAGATCTTGTGGCCAAGAACTATTCCTTCGCCTACCATAAAATGGCATTTTTCCCGCTTTAAGACTAAGTTCTTTTCCACACAAGGGATAATACTTGATCAAGATTAGCAAGACAAAGATCAAAGGATTGACCAAAGACGAAAATCGCCCATGAATATCTCCATACACTTTTCAACAAGCCCATCAAAGATAGCCACAGATACATCTTTGGAATGTACACGGGCATTGCAAAGATCGAATGGCATTCGCTCAGTAAGCGAATGTACCATAAGGGCGGGTAAAGTTGTCTTTTCTTGGTCGATTGGGTCTATGGGTATCTGGAAATATCCCGAATAACCATCAAGAAAACAAGAGAATGCATGTCTGCCCCAGACGCTCAAGCATCCGGTCAATGAAAGGGAGGGGGAAATGATCTTTTTTCGTGACTTCATTGAGTTTTCTGAAGTCAATACAGACTCTATAACTCGTCACTAGCCTCAATGCTATTTCTTCACCCTTTCCATTCTTCTCGATAGTAATTCCTCCTTTCTTAGGAACTACTTGAGTATGGGACACCCATTCACTGTCAGCAATCGCAAAAATAATACCCATGTCCAAAAGCTTGATACTCTCTTTCTTAACTACTTCTTGCATGTGAGGGTTGAGCCTCCTCTGCTGCTTTCTAACACACTTAGCACCCTCTTCAGTCTTTATCTTGTGCATGCATATGTCAGGAGATATCCCTCTGATGTCTCCCACTTGCCATCCAAAGGCTTTCTCATTCTTTCTTAACACATTCAACAACATCATCTCTTCTAACCGGGATAACTTGGCAGAGATAATTAATGGAAGCTTGTCATCTTCTCTTAAGAACACGTATTTCAGATGCTTAGGCAATGGCTTCAGTACCAAATCTGCAGGTGGTTCTTCTAAACTAGATTTAAGCTCCCCACTTTTCAACTCAACATCACTGAGTTTACTCAGTGGCCCTACTGCCAAAGCTTCTCCTTTCAACGAACCTTCATCAAACTCAGCTGCTAGTTGTTCTAGATTCACCCAACCATGATTATTCAGATTTTCAACTAATCGCTCATATTCAGTCTCAACAGCCATGACTTGCTTTTCCAAGTAATCATTAAAGTCATCTGACATATCTTCTATGGAGAAGCCGGTTGGATAATCAGAGGGTCTCTGAATAGCTTTGGAGACACTGTAGCTTACCTCCTGATCACCAACTCGTATAGTCACTTTTCCACCATCACAATCAATGAGGGCTCGGGCTGTAGAAAGAAAAGGTCTGCCGAGTATTAAAGGGACGTTCTCATCCTTCCTAATGTCTAGGACATACCAGTCAACTGGGAAAGTGAATCTATCAATTTGAACTAAAACATCCTTTAATATCCCAGCAGCTTTCTTGGAAGATCTATCAGCGAATTGAAGATTCATGGTTGTGGGTTCTAAAAGACCATCTAGTCCAAGCTGTTTACAAACAGACAATGGCATCAGACTAATGGATGCACCTAGGTCACATAAAGAATTTGGAAAGACTAAGCCTCCCATCAACAATGTGAGCACAAATTTCCCAGGGTCACCCCTCTTGATTGACAACTCATCATAACTAATCATAGAGCAATTCTCACCAATTAACTGATCCATGTCTTCGAGCTTCTTTTTGGAGGAAACAACATCCTTGATGAACTTTGTATACTTAGGCATCTCAACCAAAACATCAGATAATGGAAGATTTACCTGAGTATTTTTCAGAAGATTAAGCACTTTTTCATGTTTCTTGTCCTCATGCAAGGAGATGCTGCTTTTTCTAGGTGGAAATGGAAGTTTCTTTAAATCACTCTCAGAAAAAACTTTCTTCCAGGATGAACTAACAGATTTATCTTCCAAATCTTTCCACCTCACCACATTTTCACCTTTCTTACCTGTCAGGGGATCAGCCACCTAACTCTCACTAAATTCTTTATTTCTCAGGGGATCAGCCACCTGAGTACTATCAAACTCTTTATTTCTCAGGGGATCAGCCACATGAGTGCTCTCATCCAGGACAGGGAAACATGGGCGCTCGAATTCCCCTCCTGCCTCATCATTGGCAGGAGGGGTTAGTGGTTTCCCTGGTTCGGGGGACCACTAAGCTGAGTGCCGGATCTCAAATTCATAGTACTGGCCTCTTCTCTACCATAAGGAACTGTGGGAACTAGATCAGTGCATTGGCTTTGATTTAACTCGGTCTGAGCCACTTGACCACCCTTGGGGTTCTTCTCAGTAAAGCTAGGTAACTGCCCCGAGGGTCTAGAAGCTTTTTGATCAGCTACTTGCCCGAGATGCCTCTCAAGATTCTTAATTGTGCTAAGAAGGAATTGGAAATTATTATTCTGCTCCTTCTGATAGGAGTACAATTTGCTTTCAAGATCACTAGATTGAGAGGGGCCTTGAGAGTTCTGGAAGTTTTGTGGGAAAGATTGGCTAGACCGACTTTGAAACATCGGATTTAGATTGTTCGGCCAGTTCTGGTTGAACCTCTGATTTTGATTGGAAAAATTCATATTATGGTTCTGATTGAAATTCGGGTTTTGATTGAAACCCTGATTTTGAAAATTGCTTTGGCCAGAGAACTGATTGTTGAATCTCTGATTTTGCTGGCAACTGAACGTATTGACTTTAGCGTTCTGTCCAACCATAGGACAGAAACGAGAGGTATGCCCCACATTATCACATGTCCGCACGTGGATCGGGTGAATCGCCCCGATTCGGGCGATATTGACTTGATAAGTAGGAGGGAAATAAACGACACCGCCAACCACATGGCCAGGTTGACAACAACTTTCTTTCGTAATGTAACTTGAGAGTTCCGAGGAATGACCGATTCGACCTATAGTATTAAGGGACATTTTAAGAGCTGCCACCTGCTGTTGCAGCATGGCGATCTGATTTTGCATGTTCACCTCCTCAATCCTGGGTGGAGGAGGTGTCTGGATAGCGTGAGATGAAGCGGCATAGTTGTACTTGGAAATATCTTCAAATAATTGCCACCCCTTGATGACGGTCAAGTTATAAAAATAACTCGATACCTAAATAACCTACTAGCAAGAGAACTAGGTTCAATCGTAGTATAGCTAAATAGAGTCGAGGTCGATCCCACAGAGACTCGGCTTAAACAAGTACAACGTTATTAAACTAAAAATAGATTAAAGGGCGGTCTCCGACCAACAATAACGTAGAAATAAAGGTTGACACGATAGAAAACACAAAGACTAACAATACGACAGTAGACACTAAAACACTTGTTTTTATGGTTTTATAAGACTCTAACAACCGGTATTGATTACGCTAGTAGTAATTACTCCCCCATATACGTATATCTAAGCCGAGACAGAAAAGACATTAAGGTTGATTATATTTTGGCTACGGGAGCTATCCCCTAAACTGGATCTACTTCGTGAATGGATAGAAGATCTTTATGTTTAATTACTTAATCCTTCCTTGGACAGATAGAACATCATATAACAAGCATGCTATACCAAACTAGGGATGCCGATCTAAAATCGTCACCTCGTCTAGGCAACCACCGTGGACAGGTTGGCACACCTCCTAAACGATCGGCTAACTTATGTCCTATTTAACATGGCAATTTTCACAATATATCATATTAATTTACGAGAACGATGTAACAAATTGGCGGATCTATTACATGTGTATATGAAAAGCAAAAGCACGACGTGGCGAAGTCGCTCACGTAAAATCACTAGAATCTTGATGGCTAGATCTAACCATATAGACCGTGGTAGATCTAGACCGATGACCCTAGAATTTGCTCATAAAACGCCTTCGCATTTACTTAGATCTACATGAATATGGGTTTGTTAATTAACTACATCACGAAATCAATACACAAACGACTACTCCATAACGAAATAAAATAGATCTACTTAATAAAAGCGACATATTTGGATAGACATTACCTCGTGACGGAGGGTCCTCCGATCCTTTAATGCGATCTCTAATCGATGAATCCATCGCCTCCGTGATGAAGCAACATAATATAAAATAAAAAGAACTATATTGATAAACTAAAAGTATTGTAGTATTGTGTTTTGTAGGTTGGTTGTTTTCTCAGCATCGTGGCTGCTGTTTATATAGGAGTTGTAGCCGACATAGGGAGAATCCAGAAGATATGCACGCATTAATCTGATTAGGCTCGGGTGACCGAACAGTTACGCTCGGTCGACCGAATGGCATGGCTGGGTCGACCGAATGGCATGGCTCGGTCGACCGAATGGCATGGCTCGGTCGACCGAATGGCATGGCTCGGTCGACCGGGCCTCCCTCTTTACGCGTTTTCAATTTCGCTTCATCTGACTTGTTCCCCACTTCACTCTTCTATGCTGATCTGATTTGTCTCTTCATTAATGCTCCGATTTTCTTCATTATTTATCTTGAGATTTCCCGATTGCATGACAATTATCCTCCCGATTCGTTACCATCTGCGAAATCAGCATTTATCACACAATTAATTGCTCTTTTATAATAAAAACAGCTAAATACCAATGATCACATTAATAATCACTTATCATTAAATAATAAATATAAACACGTGATTTAATATGAAATATATGTAATTAACTCTGATTTAAGGTTAGAATTGATGACATAAATAGGTATATTTTAACCACATCAAAATGCCCCCACTTAAACTTTGCTTCATCCCGAACAAAGCATCAATAAGTCATTCCCCAAGACAACATTTTCCGTGGTCAACTCTTACTTACACAAGAAACTCGAGTGAACTCATACCAGTCATGCTCATCGATATAAGCATTATTCATTACTCGCTATGAATCAAGTGATTGTGTGCATGTGCATTGGTTTTATATAAATGTAGCAAGATTAGAGCTTATGCAGACTTCATATCAAAATTCACCAACATCAAGATTCATACTTCTTATGCCTCGCAATGGTGAAAGCACTAGAACAATAAGCAAGAGCGTATCTATAGGGTTTTGGACTTGGAGACCGAGTACTACTCAAAGCCTCTAACAATTTATTTTTTCAATTTTGCATATTTTTGAATACTACTAATCTCAAGGAAGAAAACTTTTAAGTAGAGTATCCCCTATCTTAGATTAAGCATAGCATCGAATATTACCACAAGCGCGGGGCTACTTTGGTAATGTTACTACAAGCCCAGTGTTTTAATGCACTGTCAAAACACAGGTACGTCCCAAGCTTATTACTCCGCTTTTGTTGGCTAGAAGATCAGAATACATCAGTCGACAAATATCGACACTAGGTCCTCATAACCAATTATCTACGCAATGTACACATATTTCTTTCAAGTATTATAACTCATGTGGTACTAAACGATTCACATGTTGAGTAGTTGAACAATACCTAACTATTTGCAATTGTTGGCATGAATATCCTTAAGTTTACTAACAATTTATCGCAAAAGTATAATATGATCACGTATTCACGCAACTTGGTTCCTTTCCTATCAATTCTAAGTATAAGAACTTCACAAGTTTAAGGGTATGAGTTCAACAACTTGGCATTTATCCATAAAATCTTTTTTAAATTTTGCTCAATATTGCCTCAATATTCCGCTCCTCCTCTTTACTTTTTCAAAGATATAGCTAAGTCCCTTTCCCCCCACTTAAACATGGCATTGTCCTCAATGACAAAAATAAATGAGAGTTTAAGAAAAAAAGACTTAGCTCTGGGAACGGCTCCCAAGTGAAGGAACAATATCGGAGTAAACCTCAAAGACGTCGTGGAGAGACAGACATATCCTGTATAAACAAACAAGCTCCACGAAATCGTCAAATACCATGTCTATGGAAGTTATAAAATAATGTGGCAGTAATTAGATATAAATATCTAAAAACAGTTTAAGCCACTTTACTTTATACTGCCATGGACAATACCAAAAGGGATTTAAACCTAAATAAAAAAAAACTCACATGACGGCTATCAAGGAAAAAACCTCGTTTATTCCGAACTTAGACTCGGAACATGGCGAGATAAAAAAAACCGTGATAGGCGCATGCTACTTTATTCAAAGCAAAAACAAAAACAAATTTAAAAAAAAGTTTTAAGAAGTAGTTCTATGGTTATAGTCGTTAGCTCGACTGTACTCACATGATGGTCTAGTTGTAACTAGGATTGCCTAGAGTAAATACTTCTTCCTCCTTATCAAATTGATTCCCGAGGTAATGCTTTACTCGGTGGCCATTCACCACAAAAGTATTTCGATCATCCAGGTGACTTACCTCTACAGCTCCGGAAGGAAATACTTTACTCACTTTATAAGGACCAAACCATCTTGATTTTAGCTTTCGCGGGAAGAGTTTCAAGCGCGAATTGTAAACAAGAACCATATCACCCACCTGAAAGGTGCGGTCAAGGATATTTTTATCATGAAATCTCTTAATGCGCTCTTTATAGATCCGAGCATTCTCGTAAGCTTCAATGCGAAACTCTTCTAGGCGAGTTAATTCCAACAATCTCTTTTCTCCTGCTAAACTTTCATCTAAATTCAACACACGAGTAGCCCATAAGGCACGGTGCTCAAGTTCAACCGGTAGATGACACACTTTCCCAAAAACAATCTGGTACGGGGACATACCTATGGAAGTCTTATACGCAGTCCGATAAGCCCATAAAGCGTCATCTAACTTCAACGACCAATCTTTCCTTGTTGGGTTCACAGTTTTCTCTAGAATGCGCTTAATCTCTCGGTTCGTGACCTCAACTTGACCACTTGTTTGAGGATGATAAGCGGTAGCTAACTTATGTCTCACCCCGTACTTGGCCATTAACTTCTCAAACGGCTTATTACAGAAATGGCTCCCATTATCACTAATGATGGCACGAGGGATTCCAAACCGCGTGAAGATATTTTTCTTTAAAAACCGCAGTACAACTTTTGCATCATTGGTAGGTGAAGCAATAGCCTCAACCCATTTAGACACATAGTCGACTGCCACCAAAATATAGCGGTTTGAAACAGATTTAAGTGAAAGGTCCCACAAAATCAATTCCCATACATCAAAGATTTCTGGTTCTAGGATACTCCTCGGTGGCATTTCATTTCTCTTGAGATATTGCCCGTCATTTGGCATGAATGATGGGATCTAGCATATTCGTGGTGCGCTTTTGTAAAGATTTGGCCATAAAAACCACATTGAGAACTTTAGCGGCAGCCTTGTCCCCTCCATAGTGTCCTCCTGCTTCATAAGTATGGCAATGTTTAAGTATATCGAGGAATTCACTCCCAGGAACACATCTTCTAAAGATGTTGTCTCGAGCAACGCTTAAAAAGATAGGGTTCATCCCAATAATAGTGTTTAAGGTCCGCAAAGAACTTCTTCTTTTCTCTTTGGTTCAAGTTTGGTGGCAAATATTTCCCGGATAAATAATTCACATAATCTTTAAACCATGGTTGTTGCTTCTCACCATAACAACCTCACTTCGCGAAGATATTTCACAAGCAATCACTATTCCCTAAAATGGTAGAGATGGAGGATAATTGCTCATCGGGGGCTTTTCTAAGCGGTGGTGAATGCCTCCTCAGGGCTCTTTCTCCTTATCCCTAACATCCTCTATATTCTCCTCATTCTTTGGGATTGTTGGAGTAAGCTCATTTTCACTTCTAATCATTATCGCATTCACATCCCTCGGGTTCCTATCGTTGTTGCTCGGAAATCCCCCGGAGGCCTAGTTGACCGTTGTTCAGCTAATTGTCCTATTTGATGAGAGAGATTCGGACTAAGGCTTCTTGGTTGGTGACTTTGGCATCATTATTTTGACAATATTGGTGAAAGTTTGTAGCCAAGTCGAAATGGAATTTGCTAATTGATTCACGATTATCCGACATTGTGTTACTCATCTTTTCAAGTGCAACTTCCCAACCGTAAGTTTGAGCTTGCTGAGGTACATAAGTGTTGTGTGGTTTTACCCCTTCATTTGGATCATTCCATCGGAATTCAGGTTGGTCCTGATTTGGTTTGTAACCGCCATATTGATTCCCCTGTCTTTCAATGTAATTGGCTTCTTTAGTACCCGCATTCTCTAGTTGATTAATCGTTTCCATCCCTTTTCCGCTCCACTCGTTGAATCCTCTCATGCATACCATCCACCTTATCATTTATGATTAATAGAGTATGTAGGATCTTATGCGATAAATCCTCCTCGTATAAATTATCGGCCATCTTCACAGCTTGCTATTTCACCACCTACCCACCGGCTATTCATTGCTATTTGCTCCATCTTTCCTCGTGCCTCCTCGTGAGATAAAAGAACAAATGCTCCATTCTTTGAGGCATCTACTCTTATTTTCTCCGTATCTCTCAATCCATGGTAAAAGGTTTGCATTAAAATCCATGTAGGGGATATCATGATGAGGGCACTTCCTCATAGACTCCTTAAAACGCTCCCAAGCTTGATCAAAACTCTCCCAGTGTTGTCGCTTGAACCCCAAGATATCTTGGCGTAACTTAAAGGTCTTTCCTATAGGGAAGTACTTATTCATGAACTTTGTAGCAGCTTCCTCCCGGTCGTGATTGATCTAGCCTCTAAAGAGAAAAGCCATTGCTTAGCTTTATCTTTCAAAGTGAAAGGGAAAAGTCTCACTTAATGTTATCCTCAGGGAACTAGCCTCGCTTCACGGTACTAACGATCTCCAAGAAATTCATCACGTGAATGCCAGGATCTTCATTCAGGATACCATGAAAAGTGGAATAGTTTGTCACCATTTGAATGACATTAGGTTTCGGGTGATAAACTTCAAGAGATTTTTAGGCACTACGATAGCGAGGAATGAATTGTTCAATGGTAGGCGTTGCATAGCTTTGCAAAGCACGCCTTTCCCATACAAAACACAACTTGGTTAACAAAATTTGCCTTATTAAAATTATTTTCATTTACCTGGTTGGCTTCATTCAAGAATCCTTCCATGTCCGAAAGTCGATTGATGTGCTCCTTCGATTTTTCCTCGCCTTGCTCTTCGTTTGGATCCTTAGAAATTCCGGTAGCTTGTTTTTGTTTGTTTTTTTTTTTATTTTTTATTTATATTTATTACTTTTTTATTTGCAAGACAAATACAAAATTAAACAATTAAAATACGCCAAGGCTACTGCCTTTGGCGAGACTCTAAAATAGACAAAAATAGAAATAACAATAAACTATTAGAAACTTTAAAGGCTAATCCTAGACTCAATAAATAAAAACTAAACTAAAACAGACTTCGAGAAATACAAAAACACAAGCGAAAACTGTGTAAAACAAAATGCAATGTAAAACATAAAAACAATAAATGCTCGGTCGACCGAGAATTGTGGTTCGGTCGACCGAACTCTTTTTATTTATTTATTTATTTATATTTTTATTATTATTATTTTTAACGACACTGTTTAATATACTGACTCTTATTCACAATATTTACGAATCTACTTTTAATAAAATAAGCTATACTCAATTTAATGACACGAGTCCCCGGCAACGGCGTCAAAAACTTGATGACGGTCAAGATATAAAAATAACTCGATACCCAAATAACTTACTAGCAAGAGATCTAGGTTCAATCGTAGTATATCTAAATAGAGTCGAGGTCGATCCCACAGAGACTCGGCTTAAACAAGTACAACGTTATTAAACTAAAAATAGATTAAAGGGCGGTCTCCGACCAACAATAACGTAGAAATAAAGGTTGACACGATAGAAAACACAAAGACTAACAATACGACAGTAGACACTAAAACACTTGTTTTTATGGTTTTATTAGACTCTAACAACCGGTATTGATTACGCTAGTAGTAATTACTCCTCCATATATGTATATCTAAGCCGAGACAGAAAAGACATTAAGGTTGATTATATTTTGGCTACGGGAGCTATCCCCTAAACTGGATCTACTTCGTGAACGGATAGAAGATCTTTATACGAATCCTTCCTTGGACAGGATAGAACATCATATAACAAGCATGCTATACCAAACTAGGGATGCCGATCTAAAATTGTCACCTCGTCTAGGCAAACACCGTGGACAGGTTGCCACACCTCCTAAACGATCGGCTAACTTATGTCCTATTTAACATGGCAATTTTCACAATATATCATATTAATTTACGAGAACGATGTAACAAATTGGCCAGATCTATTACATGTGTATATGAAAAGCAAAGCACGACGTGGCCGAAGTCGTTCACGTAAAATCACTAGAATCTTGATGGCTAGATCTAACCATATAGACCGTGGTAGATCCGGACCGATGACTCTAGAATTTGCTCATAAAACGCCTTCTGCATTTACTTAGATCTACATGAATATGGGTTTGTTAATTAACTACATCACGAAATCAATACACAAACGACTACTCCATAACGAAATAAAATAGATCTACTTAATAAAAACGACATATTTGGATAGACATTACCTCGTAGACGGAGGGTCCTCCGATCCTTTAATGCAATCTCTAATCGATGAATCCATCGCCTCCGTGATGAAGCAACATAATATAAAATAAAAAGAACTATATTGATAAACTAAAAGTATTGTAGTATTGTGTTTTGTAGGTTGGTTGTTTTCTCAAAGATCGTGGTCGCTGCTTATATAGGAGTTGTAGCCGACATAGGAGAATCCGTAAGATATGCACGCATTAACTGATTAGGCTCGGGTGACCGAACAGCTTACGCCGGTCGACCGAATGGCATGGCTCGGCCGACCGGGCCTCCTCTTTACGCGCTTTCAATTTCGCTTCGTTCGACTTGTTCCCCACTTCACTCTTCTATGCCGATCCGATTTGTCTCTTCATTAATGCTCCGATTTTCTTCCTTATTTATCTTGAGATTTCCGATTGCATGACAATTATCCTCCCGATTCATTACGATCTGCGAAATCGGCATTTATCACACAATTAATTGCTCTTTATAATAAAAACAAATAAATACCAATGATCACATTAATAATCACTTATCATTAAATAATAAATATAAACACGTGATTTAATATGAAATATATGTAATTAACTCGATTTAAGGTTAGAATTGATGACATAAATAGGTATATTTTAATCACATCAAAATGCCCCCACTTAAACTTTGCTTCATTCCAACAAAGCATCAATAAGTCATTCCCCAAGACAACATTTTCCGTGGTCAACTCATACTTACACAAGAAACTCGAGTCCACTCATACCACCATGCTCATCGATAAGCATTATTCATTACTCGCTATGAATTGAAGTGATTGTGTGCATGTGCATTGGTTTTATATAAATGTAGCAAGATTAGAGCTTATGCAGACTTCATATCAAAATTCACCAACATCAGCATTCATACTTCTTATGCCTCGCAATGGTGAAAGCACTAGAACAATAAGCAAGAGCATATCTATAGGGTTTTTGGACTTGGAGACCGAGTACTACTCAAAGCCTCTAACAATTTAATTTTTTTCAATTTTGCATATTTTTCGAATACTACTAATCTCAAGGAAGAAAACTTTTCGTAGAGTATCCCCCTATCTTAGATTAAGCATAGCATCGAATATTACCACAAGCGCGGGGCTACTTTGGTAATGTTACTACAAGCCCAAAGTTTTAATGCAATCACAAAACACAGTACGTCCCAAGCTTATTACTCCGCTTTGTTGCCTAGAAGATCGAAATACATCAATCGACAAATATCGACACTAGGTCCTCATAACCAATTATCTACGCAATGTACACATATTTCTTTCAAGTATTATAACTCATGTGGTACTAAACGATTCACATGTTGAGTAGTTGAACAATACCTAACTATTTGCAATTGTTGGCATGAATATCCTTAAGTTTACTAACAATTTATCGCAAAAGTATAATATGATCACGTATTCACGCAACTTGGTTCCTTTCCTATCAATTCTAAGTATAAGAACTTCACAAGTTTAAGGGTACGAGTTCAACAACTTGGCATTTATCCATAAAATCTTTTTTAAATTTTGCTCAATATTGCCTCAATATTCCGTTCCTCTTTACTTTTTCAGCATATAGCTAAGTCCCTTGCCCCCCACTTAAACATGGCATTGTCCTCAATGACAAAAATAAATGAGAGTTTAAGAAAAAAGACTTAGCTCTGGAAACGGCTCCCAAGTGAAGGAACAATATCGGAGTAAACCTTAGCACGTCGTGGAGAGACAGACATATCATGTATAAACAAACAAGCTCCACGAAATCGTCAAATACCATGTCTATGGAAGTTATAAAATAATGTGGCAGTAATTAGATATAAATATCTAAAAACAGTTTAAGCCACTTTACTTTATACTGCCATGGACAATACCAAAAGGGATTTAAACCTAAATAAAAAAAACTCACATGACGGCTATCAAGGAAAAAACCTCGTTTATTCCGAACTTAGACTCGGAACATGGCGAGATAAAAAAAACCGTGATAGGCGCATGCTACTTTATTCAAAGCAAAACAAAAACAAATTTAAAAAAGTTTTAAGAAGTAGTTCTATGGTTATAGTCGTTAGCTCGACCAGACTCACATGATGGTCTAGTTGTAACTAGGATTGCCTAGAGTAAATACTTCTTCCTCCTTATCAAATTGATTCCCGAGGTAATGCTTTACTCGGTGGCCATTCACCACAAAAGTCTTTCGATCATCCAGGTGACTTACCTCTACAGCTCCGGAAGGAAATACTTTACTCACTTTATAAGGACCAAACCATCTTGATTTTAGCTTTCCCGGGAAGAGTTTCAAGCGCGAATTGTAAACAAGAACAATATCACCCACCGAAAGGTGCGGTCAAGGATCTTTTTATCATGAAATCTCTTAGTGCGCTCTTTATAGATCCGAGCATTCTCGTAAGCTTCAATGCGAAACTCTTCTAGGCGAGTTAATTCCAACAATCTCTTTTCTCCGGCTAAACTTTCATCTAAATTCAACACACGAGTAGCCCATAAGGCACGGTGCTCAAGTTCAACCGGTAGATGACACGCTTTCCCAAAAACAATCTGGTACGGGGACATACCTATGGAAGTCTTATACGCAGTCCGATAAGCCCATAAAGCGTCATCTAACTTCAACGACCAATCTTTCCTTGTTGGTCTCACGCTTTCTAGAATGCGCTTAATCTCTCGGTTCGTGACCTCAACTTGACCACTTGTTTGAGGATGATAAGCGGTAGCTAACTTATGTCTCACCCCGCACTTGGCCATTAACTTCTCAAACAAATTTATTACGTAAATGGCTCCCATTATCACTAATGATGGCACGAGGATTCCAAACCGCGTGAAGATATTTTTCTTTAAAAACCGCAGATACAACTTTTGCATCATTGGTAGGTGAAGCAATAGCCTCAACCCATTTAGACACATAGTCGATCGCCACCAAAATATAGCGGTTTGAAACAGATTTAAGTGAAAGGTCCCACAAAATCAATTCCCATACATCAAAGATTTCTCGGTTCTAGGATACTCTCGCTGGCATTTCATTTCTCTTGAGATATTGCCCGTCATTTGGCATGAATGACAGGATCTAGCATATTCGTGTGCGCTTTTGTAAAGATTTGGCCAAGAAAACCACATTGAGAACTTTAGCAGCCAGCCTTGTCCCCTCCATAGTGTCCTCCTCGCTTCATAAGTATGGCAATGTTTAAGTATATCGAGGAATTCACTCCCAGAACACATCTTCTAAAGATGTTGTCTCGAGCAACGCTTAAAAGATAGGGTTCATCCCAATAATAGTGTTTAAGGTCCGCAAAGAACTTCTTCTTTTGTCTTTGGTTCAAGTTTGGTGGCAAATATTTCCCGGATAAATAATTCACATAATCTTTAAACCATGGTTGTTGCTTCTCACCATAACAACCTCACTTCAAGATATTTCTCGCAATCACTATTCCCTAAAATGGTAGAGATGGAGGATAATTGCTCATCGGGGGCTTTTCTAAGCGGGTGTGAATGCCTCCTCAGCTCTTTCTCCTTATCCCTAACATCCTCTATATTCTCCTCATTCTTTGGGATTGTTGGAGTAAGCTCATTTTCACTTCTAATCATTATCGCATTCACATCCCTCGGTTCCTATCGTTGTTTCTCGGAAATCCCCTGAGGCCTAGTTGACAGCTTGTTCAAATAATTGTCCTATTTGATGAGAGAGATTCTGACTAAGGCTTCTTGGTTGGTGACTTTGGCATCATTATTTTGACAATATTGGTGAAAGTTTGTAGCCAAGTCGAAATGGAATTTGCTAATTGATTCACAAAGGTCCGACATTGTGTTACTCATCTTTTCAAGTGCAACTTCCCAACCGTAAGTTTGAGCTTGCTGAGAGGTACATAAGTGTTGTGTGGTTTTACCCTTCATTTAGATCATTCCATCGAATTCAGGTTGGTCCTGATTTGGTTTGTAACCGCCATATTGATTCCCTGCCTTTCAATGTAATTGGCTTCTTTAGTACCCGCATTCTCTAGTTGATTAATCGCTTTCCATCCCTTTCCCGCCTCCACTGCTGAATCCTCTCATGCATACCATCCACCTTATCATTTATGATTATAGAGTATGTAGGATCTTATGCGATAAATCCTCCTCGATAAATTATCGCCATCTTCACAGCTTGCTATTTCACCACCTACCCACCGGCTATTCATTGCTATTTGCTCCATCTTTCCTCGTGCCTCCTCGTGAGATAAAGAACAAACGCCCATTGCTTTGGAGGCATCTACTCTTATCTTCTCCGTATCTCTCAATCCATGGTAAAAGGTTTGCATTAAAATCCATGAGGATATCATGATGAGGGCACTTCCTCATGACTCCTTAAAACGCTTCCCAAGCTTGATCAAAACTCTCCCAGTGTTGTCGCTTGAACCCCAAGATATCTTGGCGTAACTTAAAGGTCTTTCCTATAGGAAGTACTTATTCATGAACTTTGTAGCAGCTTCCTCCCGTGTCGTGATTGATCTAGCCTCTAAAGAGAAAAGCCATTGCTTAGCTTTATCTTTCAAAGTGAAAGGAAAAGTCTCACTTAATGTTATCCTCAGAACTAGCCTCGCTTCACGGTACTAACGATCTCCAAGAAATTCATCACGTGAATGCCAGTGATCTTCATTCAGATACCATGAAAAGTGGAATAGTTTGTCACCATTTGAATGACATTAGGTTTCGTGATAAACTTCAAAGAGATTTTTAGGCACTACGATAGCAGAATGAATTGTTCAATGGTAGGCGCTGCATAGCTTTGCAAAGCACGCTTTTCCCATGCAAATACAAATTGGTTAACAAAATTTGCCTTATTAAAATTATTTTCATTTACCTGGTTGGCTTCATTCAAGAATCCTTCCATGTCCGAGTTAGATTGATGTGCTCCTTCGATTTTTCCTCGCCTTGCTCTTCGCTTGGATCCTTAGAAATTCCGGTAGCTTGTTTTTGTTTGTTTATTTTTATTTTTTATTTATATTTATTACTTTTTTATTTGCAAGACAAATACAAAATTAAACAATTAAAATACGCTAAGGCTATCGCTGTGGCAAGACTCTAAAATAGACAAAAATAGAAATAACAATAAACTATTAGAAACTTTAAAGGCTAATCCTAGACTCAATAAATAAAACTAAACTAAAACAGACTCGAGAAATACAAAAACACAAGGCGTAAAAATCGTGTAAAACAAAATGTAATGTAAACATAAAAACAATAAATGCTCGGTCGATCGAACTCTTTTATTTATTTATTTATTTATATTTTTTTATTATTATTTTTAACGATTAATCGCTTAATATAATGACTTTTATTCACAATATTTACGAATCTACTTTTAATAAAATAAGCTATACTCAATTTAATGACACGAACCCCGCAACGGCGCCTAAAACTTGATGACGGTCAAGTTATAAAAATAACTCGATACCTAAATAACCTACTAGCAAGAGAACTAGGTTCAATCGTAGTATAGCTAAATAGAGTCGAGGTCGATCCCACAGAGACTCGGCTTAAACAAGTACAACGTTATTAAACTAAAAATAGATTAAAGGGCGGTCTCCGACCAACAATAACGTAGAAATAAAGGTTGACACGATAGAAAACACAAAGGCTAACAATACGACAGTAGACACTAAAACACTTGTTTTTATGGTTTTATAAGACTCTAACAACCGGTATTGATTACGCTAGTAGTAATTACTCCCCCATATACATATATCTAAGCCGAGACAAAAAAGACATTAAGGTTGATTATATTTTGGCTACGGGAGCTATCCCCTAAACTGGATCTACTTCGTGAACGGATAGAAGATCTTTATGCTTAATTACTTAATCCTTCCTTGGACAGATAGAACATCATATAACAAGCATGCTATACCAAACTAGGGATGCCGATCTAAAATCGCACCTCGCCTCAGCAACCACCGTGGACAAAGTTGGCACACCTCCTAAACGATCGGCTAACTTATGTCCTATTTAACATGGCAATTTTCACAATATATCATATTAATTTACGAGAACGATGTAACAAATTGGCCGATATATTACATGTGTATATGAAAATGTAAAGCACGACGTAGCCGAAGTCGCTCACGTAAAATCACTAGAATCTTGATGGCTAGATCTAACCATATAGACCGTGGTAGATCTAGACCGATGATTCTAGAATTTGCTCATAAAACGCCTTCATTTACTTTAGATCTACATGAATATGGGTTTGTTAATTAACTACATCACAAATCAATACACAAACGACTACTCCATAACTAAATAAAATAGATCTACGAATAAAAACGACATATTTGGATAGACATTACCTCGTGACGGAGGGTCCTCCGATCCTTTAATGCAATCTCTAATCGATGAATCCATCGCCTCCGTGATGAAGCAACATAATATAAAATAAAAAGAACTATATTGATAAACTAAAAGTATTGTAGTATTGTGTTTTGTAGGTTGGTTGTTTTCAAGATCGTGGTCACGCTGCTTATATAGGAGTTGTAGCCGACATAGGGAGAATCCGTAAGATATGCACGCATTAACTGATTAGGCTCGGGTGACCGAACAGCTTACGCCGGGTCGATCGAATGGCATGGCTCGGTCGACCGAATGGCATGGCTCGGCCGACCGGGCCTCCTCTTTACGCGCTTTCAATTTCGCCCATTCTGACTTGTTCCCCACTTCACTCTTCTATGCCGATCCGATTTGTCTCTTCATTAATGCTCCGATTTTCTTCCTTATTTATCTTGAGATTTCCGATTGCATGACAATTATCCTCCCGATTCGCTACGATCTCGCAAATCAGCATTTATCACACAATTAATTGCTCTTTTATAATAAAACAAATAAATACCAATGATCACATTAATAATCACTTATCATTAAATAATAAATATAAACACATGATTTAATATGAAATATATGTAATTAACTCTGATTTAAGGTTAGAATTGATGACATAAATAGGTATATTTTAACTTTCATCACCCTCTTCAGCGCTTTTTCTTGAAATGCCCCTCCTGATGAACTGTTGACCATACCCTTGGTGAGTTCGGTCAATCCACCGAAGAGTGTTGACTTGCCTCTGCAAGTCTAAACCATGATGAGGGTATTTTCACAGAGAGCTTTAAATATCTTTCAAAGAAATAAAGAAAGATTCATTTTCCTTTGGAAAAATATGAAGATTTCATTCAGTGCATCAATGCCGCTTTTTTAGGGTGGGAAATATTGACTCAGAACTCACACTCGAGTTCAAATTTCAGTTGTAATTGACTCGGTATGCAAAGAGTTGTACCACTCTTTCGCCTCCTTTCAAGGAAAATGGAAACAATTTCAATTTAATCGCATCCTCATTTACCCTTGTATGCGAGTTGTACCACATATTTCTAAAATGTGTGTACATGAGTGTGAGGATTCTCGATTGAAAACTATGAAAGATAGATGCGTGTTGCATCATTTGGATAAGACCTGGTTTAAGTTCAAATGTTGTAGCAAGAATAGCCGGCAAAACGACTCACTGGGTTGACTTTGACTTTACCAGCATGGCATAGTCACCAACGACGCTCTATCGCTTGCGTTCCATGATGACGATTTCTTGAATCTTCTCTCGCTAGATTTCGTCAAATCTAGATCGGTTGTGTTTACTTCGCCCTAAGAACCGCATGACGGACTCTTCGCTGCTTGGTCCGACTATGGTTCGCCGAGGTCGTGGGTGTACATCAGTGGACCTTTCTGACTCCGAGTTTGCATAAACCAAAGCCAAAAACAAGATGTCCACACGAATTTCTTACAAAGTCTACACTAAAATCTAAAGTAAAAAAAACGTAAATAAAACAGAAAAAGAGACTATAATACGTAATGTAATGCAGAAATGTAAAAAAATAATTTTTTTTTATTTTTTAACACTCGGTCGACCGAGTGTCAGGGTTCGGTCGACCGAACGAAAATTTTTTTTATTTTTTATGTAAACATAGAAACTGAGAGCACCTGCCTACGAAAAATCAAAACAGAAACGGAAAAATTAATAAAAACCAGACAACCGTACCGATTCCCTGGCAACGGCGCCAAAAACTTGTCTTGGATTTTATGCTAAACGAAATATAACAAGTAATAAAATAAATCTGGTTTACCCGAAGTGCAGGGATCGTAGTATAATGATTAAAACCGGAGTAGAACTCACAGGGAATCGTCTTTGTCTAGTTTGATTAATTTTCCTAAAGTTGTCACGAGAAGTAAAAACGTCCTATCCTAAACAATTTAAAGACTACAACTAAAATAACAAAACAAAATGAACTAGTAATGAAAACAATAAATTTAAACTGGACAGAAGATTAAAAATCTAAAGCCAGCGAAAATAATTGCGAACCGAATAACGAAAATAATTCTATCCTATAAACTAAAAAGACAATAAAATTCTAAGATTGCTACGAAGAACAAGCAACAATGTTTTTTCTCAATTACTGTAACAACGAACAAGCAATGATCCACCTATCTCGCAACCTTCAATTTCTTCTCTAGATTGTTTAGTGATGATTTAATAAAAATTGTGATTCACCTATCGAAGGTATGAATTTCTAATATCTTAGAAAAATTCACCTATCAATCTTTTCATCTCTCGATCCTAAAAGATCAACGCTTTTAACTAATCAAGGTGTGAAATTTGTCAATCTCATAATCTAGATATTCAACCTAACAACTATCGTTAACTAGATTAAAAATCCAATCTTTACTATGGTGACCTAAATTTAACAACGATTATCATCACATATCAAACATCACACAACAATACATTCATCAATGAAATTGCATAACATCAATAAAAACATAATAAAGATACAATCTTTAATTAAACTCACAAACAATCCAAGAGTTGAAATCGAAACGCTGCTGAGACGGCTTCACAAAGCTTGTTCCAGAAAGCCTCAGCCTCTGACCATCGCTAGTACTAGACGGAATAATATAAAATAAAAAAAAAAAAAAAACACTCGGTCGACGGAGTGAAGAGGTTCGGTCGACCGAACCAAAAAAATTGCCTAGGGTTTTGTGCCGTGTTTTTTCTTCAAGAAAAGCTCTGTCTTATGTCACTGTCTGTCATCCTTTTTATAGTTATTTCCGAGAATAATATAATTATTATTCTTTCCTCTTATTATTTAAATAAGAAAACCTAACCCTAAACAAGAGAAAATCTCTATTTTATCCTTCTGTTTAATCTTCAAATAAATGTTGTTTTCCACTTTTCCTTCAGCTCTTTGACCCATTCCATGATATGTTTGTATACCTACAAAATAATAAGAAATGCAAAGTGTAACATCCCATATATAAATAGATAATTACTAATAAAATCACGTAAATAACCCAACTTTGCACTTTAATAATTTCCACATTCATTCTTTTAATAATTCAATTAAACACTTAATTTTCTATAAAAATTAATAAAATACCAAGGATATTGTTATGAAATAATGTAATATAAATCGTAAAAATCACCGTAAACAGCAGCCTTCTACGGCTCAACTCATAATCATAAGCATAATCATAATCTCAAACATAACATTTTCTTCATCCTTGTTTTTGAGTGCCACCACGCGACCACCAGCATGGGCTAAAACGCCTTGAATTCCGCAAAGTCATAGCAGAGTTACAATGGAACTTTGCCAGATTGGCAGAATAAGCTGCGTATCGGGTTTTCAAGTTTAGAGAACCGTGGCCAAGCTAGCTTAAGCAGATCCGAGCTGACCTCAAGGGCTCAGCTGGATCTGGGGGGCTTATGACAATGCCAAAAATTGACCTTACCCACGTGTCGCCTCCACATCATTACAATAATAAATAAAGATAGAGAAAAGCCTCCATCAAGAGCCAGAACCCCCAGTACCTGAGCTGCATGAGCTCGGTCACCATCCTCCGACCTCTTCAGGTCGGCCCATACTTGTGATCAAACCTGTCCCTAACCGACCCTACAAGTCGGCTCAAGTCCCTCTCGGACCAAACCTCTTATGCACGCAAGAACTGAAGTTGTTCCTACTCGGCTATCCTCCCCGACCTCCGTAGGTCGGCCAAAACATAGAAGGATTCAGCCAGTTCAACTTGGGCCATCTAAGTCGGCCAGAGTCACTCCTCAATCGTATTTCCCACGAGTGTGATAAACAGATAAATATGGGAGGAATCCCTCATATTTAATACTCTGATTCTGACAGTCAAATATATCCATAATTATCTTCTAAAATTAAGGAGATTAATTAACTCAGAGTTATATTTTCCTTAGTGAACACGAAATCTGGCCCCAACAAGGAGAAGACCCACGCCGCCTTAGGGCATAACTCTCCTCTATATAACCATCTCTTAGAACTACGAAGACTTAATTCCAATACAGATATTGATACGAGGCGCTTTGAGATACAGCTTCAAGTCCACTAAACCACTTACCAAAACACCCTCTTTAGAGAATAGTCCTGATTATCATCGGCGCATTTTTGGAATCGTCACATAACAATTATTAAACATACCGATGATTGTGAATCTTAAAAATAAAACATACATTCAATCATATAGTGAATTAAACAGTGAATTAAGTTTATGAATCGCAAAGATCAAACATAACATGAATCATAATGTGAATCATATAGTGATTCAATTCCGTGAATTGTTGAAATTATGTGGAAATATGGTCAAAACGAAAAAAAAAAAAAAAAAAAACTGTGCAAGATGTTTTTATATTTTAAAATGCTATAATAAAGAGAGAACTTGGTTTAAAAAAGGGAAATAGAAAAAGAGTATTATTATTCACAACTTTTGGTTAAGATGATCGAGGATAAGTATTAAATACCATGGAAAATACCTGGTACAATACAAGGTATCAAGAACATTATCAACCTGTATAGTTACCCTATTATCCACAATTTGCTGGAATCGAATGTGGTAGCGGACTTTTAAGGTAATGTAGCTTCCATGAATGAAACTACTCAACTCTATGAGCAGAACGATGATATGCCGCACCAACTTCGAAAACTGTTGCATGGAGATCAACTTGGTTTACCTAATATACGGATTATTCATTAATGTCGCTTCTATCACCGGACGATCCTTCATCTTTCAACATGAATGGTGCAAACTAGGTTGTAACTTATTCGGTTTAGTTTATCAAAAATATTTTGTGGAAAGCGTTCGCTCCTTCTTCTATCATTGGTGCATGAAAGACCGTAGATGTGAGGATCAAGTTGGCGACACGGTTTAAATCCTGGAGAGGAAATATGGAGGCACCCTTCACCTCTATGGAGGGTGCAAACCAGGCGTTATCTCTTCCATATTATTTAATTATTATTATTATTATATTAAAACAGATGAGGAACTTGTTGCACAAGAAAGAACAAACACAGAATCAATCAAACGTAAAAAATTAATGGCAAAGACAAACAACAATAACGGAAACATGAAGAACACAGTGATTTAACATGGTTTCCGGAGTTGTGCCGACTACTCCACAGACACAAAATAAGAACTTTTATCATGCACAGAAATAAAAGAGTTTTTCACACACTATATTGATTACAATCATTGGGCATTTATAGCCTTGGAATCCTAACCCTAGCTGCCATTATGACATTTTTGGACTAATCTAGATGTGGACCCCAACTCTAGCTGTCTCCACCAAATTAAACTCAACACTCACCGACTTTCTCTAGACTTGTAAACCAAGCAGCCGATTGTAGAATTTAGCAAAGATTCATAAACTCAAAGAGACTCAACAAAGCAGTCCGAACTAGAAGGATCTCAACTGACTTCACCAGCTGACTTCAACAAACATGAATACTCTTGCTCAGCTGACCCTAGATTAGTTCCAGCAGATGTAGAGTTAGTCATCTTGGCTGAAAATCTCCACCGTGACTTGAACTCTTATTCATAGTCAACTAGATAGCATAACCGTGATGCATTCACAATGCCAGATGTACTTATACCACTTCTCCATATAATCCACTCAAATTTTGCCCTTATCTGAGTATCCAGAAAACACGTTATAAGCTTTTAATATTCAACAAGTCCAGATGCACCTGAAACATGCTATGTTGAACTGGTATAGAAAAGATATCAGTGGGATTCTCCTTGATGTTGATTTTCCTTACTACAACCCTCTTCTCATTTCTCAGAAAATAGTACCTTATATCTATATGATTGGTTCTCTCATGATGAACCTGATCCTTAGCCAAACATATTGCACTCAAACTGTCATAATATATCTCTGCTTCATCCTGATGTAGCCCTAAATCACCGACTAGTCCCTTCAACCAGATACCCTCATTGCTGCTTTAATAAGAGCCGCATATTCTGCTTGAGTAGTTGATAAAGCCAATGTGGCCTGAAGAGTTTCTTTCTAGCTGAAAACTGAATTCCCCAATGTGAAAACATAACAGGTCATAGATTTTCTACTATCCACATCACCTATATAATTAGCAAAGACAAGACTTCGTGATTAGACCCTCGAGTGTCACCTCCATAAATGAGACCAACATCGCTTGTACCTTTAACGAATCGAACATTCTTTCCCCAAATTTCCAAAGGTTCCTTTCTCGGTTCAAATGCATAAACCCGCCGACAACACAGATTGCTTCAACAGACGTGCCTAGTGTACACCGGGAATACATCGAATGCCAACTACACTAGCATAGGAACTCTTGACATGTACTCCTTCTTCAAGTGATTGTGAAGTGTAAAAAAATAAATGTACATTATATTCAATTATAGTATCTATTGGTTTTGAAACAGACATATGGCAAACTTGACCAAAATCTTCAGATATAACCCCCACGAGACAAGAACAACTTCTCTCGAGTAATATCTCTCCAAATCTCCATCGCCAAAAACTTCTTGGTCGCACCTAAATCTTCCATTTCAAACTCAACAAAGGAGAAGGTCTTTCATTCTCGAACATCAAACTTCTCTCTTGCAGCTATCAACATGTCATCCACAAACAAAACAAGATAGATGTATGATCCATCTCTCGGCTGACTGTTGTAAATACATCAGTCATACGGATTTCTGTTATAACCTAGCTGGATCATGTAACTGTCAAACCTTTTATACCACTTCCTTGGAGCTTGCTTCATTCCATACAAGGGCTTCTTCAACTTACAAACAAAACCTTATTTGCCAGGAACTTGGAATCCCTCTGGCTGAGTCATGTATATCTCCTTATCCACCCCACTATATGAAAAGGCTGTCTTCACATCTTACTGCTCAAGTTCGAGATCATATTGTGCCACCATTTCTACTAACACTCTGATTGAAGTGTGTCTGACCACTGGTGAAAATATCTCATCAACGTCCACCACTTCTTTTTGATTAAACCGTCTTGCAACCAAACATGCATTATAATTGACTCATTCTGCCTCAGTCATTCCTTCCTTTTTCTTGAAGATCCACTTGCAAGTAACAACTCTCATAACACCTGGATGTTTGACCAAATCCCAAGTATGATTCTTTAGTAATTACTCCATTTCATCTCCCATGGCAGCAAGCCAATGAGATGCTTCAAAACATGTCACTGCTTCCCTGTAAGTAGAAGGTTCAAAACCATCCACTTCTTCTGCAACTTGAAGTGCATATCCAACCATATTATCAAACTCATACCTATTGGGAGGTACCCCAACATGGATCTTCTAGATCAACTAGTAGCTATCCTCTCACGACTTATGTTCTCTCGCTTGATTATCACCAACCCCTATTCAAATGACTTCTGGATCGACTGTTCAAAGAACAAGATCAGATGAGTGTTGACTTGGACAAGGTGAGTGTGGCATCTCAGCTGACTCCACCTGAAGCTCCACCTTACTGTCAGCCCTCTCAGATCTAGCACTGGTTTCAGACTCAAGTCCCTCTTACTGATGATCTGAGCATAGAATTTTCATTGAAAACTACATCTCTACTGAGAATAAATATGTTTTATGCTGATGACCGAATTCTATAACCCTTCACACCATTTCTATACCCTAAAAACCTCATTTCTTGGGTCTTGGTTCCAGCTTCCCTTCACCGACATGATAGTAAACTGTGCTTCCAAAAACCTTAGGCTTGAGTATTCAACAGGCTTACCTGATCACATCTCAAATGGTGTTTTGAGTTGATTACTGTGTGAGGACTCCTGTTGATTAAGTAGAATGCTATACTTACACCTTTCTTCCCAAAATCCCTTGATAAACCTCGCATTAGAGAGCATGCATCTTTCCCACCTGTATGTTTGATTCATTCTCTCACCACACCATTCTCGCAGAGGAGTTTTCCGATCAGATGATGTCCGACAATACCTCACCTTTACAAAATGTATCAAAATTAGACTAGTAGAATTTCGCACCATTATCCTGCTCAAGCCTCTTGATCTTTTCCCTGTTTGATTCTCCACTAGAGCCTTTCACTGCTTGAAAGTATTGAATGCCTCACTCTTGTGCTTCATCATCACCACCCAAGTCATTCTTGAATAGTCATCTATGAATGCCATAAAATATCCGTGACCACCCAATGATTCCACCATTGATGTACCCCATCCATCAAAATGAATATAATCAAGTGATGACTTTGTGTTGTGTGCCACTTTTAAGAACTTTCTTCTATGTAGCTTCCCAAATACACAGAGTTCACAAAAGTCCAAATGCTTGACCTTATATCCCTTAAGAAGATCATTACGAGACTGAACATGCATCCTATTTTCAACCATGTGACCCAGTCTCATGCAGTCAGCTGTGACCGATGAACCTCAACATATGCCAAAACAGACCCAACAAATGTAGACCCTTGCAGATTATACAAGGTTCCCCTCTTGACTCCACTGAGAACCACAACTAAACCTTTGTAGACATTTAGAAATCCACATTCACCCTTGAAATTGAACCCTTTGCTGTGCAAAAGACTAAGAGATACCAAATTCTTGGTTATCTGTGGAACATGTCTCACATTCTTCAATGTATAGAATCTACCATCCATTGCCCTCACATTCACTGAGCCAATCCCAACTACCTTGCAGACCCTGATGTTTGCCATATATATATATGACCATAATTTATCTTCTCATAGTTTGAGAGCCACTCATTGTGTGTGCATATATGATAGGATGCCCCAGAGTCTAGAATCCACACATCAACATGGTGTTCTGACTATCCTGCCACTAGAACCATGTCTTCATCTAAGTCATGCTCAGCTACCAAAGTAGTTATGCCAAAACTGTTCTCTTGTTGTTTCTTCCTCTTTGGGCAATTGGACTTCCAATGTCCATGCTCCTTACAGTAATTACAGACATCTATGGATGTAGGAGCTTTGGACCCTAATGTCTTGGAACTCTTCTTCCTAGACTGCCATGCCCTTTCCCACTATCACCGACTACTAGTCCAAAGAAATGATTGTCTCGCCCCTCGCCGCTTTATGTCTCGATCCCTAGCATGCATAGTGAACTTACATCCTCCAAAGCCAATGTATCCTTCCCAACTCTGAAGGACTGCACAAAATTCTCAACTATGGTTTTCAGTAGTGTATTTCTTACAAGCACGAGGCAAGTAATATGATGAGAATAAATCTGTCATTTATTAATTGTAAAAACAATTACATAAATTGTCTTTCGGGCGCTACTTCCAACAATCTTCCACTTGCCCGTAAGACAAGCAACAATTGTCTTTCGGGCACACTATATCTAATGTAAACCGCAATGAAACCGGAAAATTAGAGCATCATCTTCATCCTAAATCTCACATGAATATTCCCGAGATCAAGTAATTAATATTGTGTTCATTGATCATGATGATCCTCGCCAGCCCCCTCATGCATCTTTAGGCTAAACATCATGTGCTTCAAAGAAGAACTTGTTGGTTAATGACTTAGTCATATACATGCTCTCAAAGCTTTAACCATAACTTGGCAAGAGTGTCTTCCTCAAAGAACCACCGTGACAACATCATCGATAAGCACACAACATGATGATTGAATATGCTTTCTCCTCTGACATGCATAATTTACAAAGACTAGTATACCCTTTACCGTATAAAGAAGTCCACGATCCTTGTGGTTTCAACAAGGCCTCGTGATCTTGATTTGCCACATAATGAAACCGCTTCTCCTCAGAATGTGTCTATCTTAACGCTCATTGCACATATGCTTCTTGCTAATGAACAGATCTTTTGATCACAAAATCCTAGCAACGGTCTTGATGAAGATCAATAACGATCAACCTACAACTTCCTCTAAACCAACGCTCTAATACCAGTTTGTTAAAATAGATGAGGAACTTGTTGCACAAGAAAGAACAACTACAGAAGCAATAAAACATAAAATATTAATGGCAAATACAAACAATAACAGAAACAAGAAGAACACCGTGATTTAACGTGGTTTCCGACATTGTGACGACTACTTCATTGACAGAAAACGACAACATTTATTATGCATAAAAATGCATGATTTTTTCACCCACTACATTGATTACAATGATTGGGTATGTATAGCCTTGGAATCCTAACCCTAGCCACCATCATGACATTGTCAGAATTCCCATAAATGCCACATAAATGGGACCTAGCTCCAGCTGTCTCAAAGATATGAAAGTCAGAACTGCCGACTTTTCCAGACTTGAAACCTTGCAAACCAGATTGTAGAAATCAGCAACATTTATAAACTCAGCAGACTCAATAGTTTTCGTAACCAGAAAGATCTCAGCTAACTTCCACATACATGAATACTCTTGCTCAACTGACTATCATTCTCAGCTGACCGCAGATTTGTTCCACCAAATGTAGAGTTTAGGTTACCTTTGCTGACAATTTTTATAACGAAGCTGGTGCAACTATTTGGTATATCATCTACATTGAATGATTGGAAAAAATGGAAATACGAAGGTTACAGCTGAAAGACGGGTTATTTACCCACTGAAACATTTTGAAGACTCACGACAGCTCAATGCACAAGAGCATGGATGATATGCTAATACTTTTGTTGAAAGGAACCTCATACATTTGTGAAGAATTTGTCACATATTTCTTCCACTCCAATCTTTTGTAATTTCTATTCGGGGAACAAATTTTATGGAAACGTAGGTGCTACTCTTTCCTATGAAATGGCTCCTACACCGGGTTTGTTACTCAGAGGTTTTAAGAAGGCTAGACTACGTTTCGTCTACGTTTTTCGGTATAAGGGGAGAACCATATTAATTAGCTCAAATTGAATTTCCACCGTTGTATTAACCAAACTTATGAATTTATGTGGCTTTGATACTTAAAATTCCTCTCTGATCGACCTTGTAGTCACCTATATACTACGTTACGGTCTAGTAAAAATGATCAACACATATGAATCATATATAACATTGTTAGTATATATATATATATATATCATTGATTATTGCAATGAGTGATAGCAACACCGAAAACTAGAAATAAAAATGCGTTTAAAATAACACGGTCCACGTATTTTAAATAGCAAAAAAATTGAAGAAGACTCCAGAGGGAAACTAATCCTCTATCGGTGCACAATTGGTGCATAATATAATTACCGATCCAATGATTGATTTGATTTTCATTAAGATTCATAGTGTAAATGCGTATGACGTGAGACATATACATGGTCCTAGGCCGGTTTAGGGGTTGAGCATATAAATATATAAATTCTTAAAAACCTGAGTATAAAATATCATCACACCGATTAGATGCACCGATTAGTTTGTCTTATAGTTCTCTCGACTTCTATTAAAAGGCTTCACAGAGGGTGTTTTTTATTCGGGCCGGCATCATACGGCAAACATTGCATTAAAGATGCTTTACTTTTATTTGGCGTGTGGATTTGTACAACTAGAGTGTTTTTTAGGAATCTGGAGAACCCTATTAGTCCATTTATGTTGGCAAATTTGTACATTTCATTTGGTTTAATGAAAAGATATGCCGGATAAAAAAGATTCATCCGGCATCCGAATAATATGATTTCCTTTGTGTCCATTAATTTCTATTTTTTCCCGTATTCCGTCCTTTATTCTCATCACCTCTAAATATTATCACATTCTTACATATATTAAGAAAACTCAAAACTCGGTAAGTGTCATGAGCTTTAGTTTATGTCAACAAAGTGACTTGATGCAACGTCCCGCTCCCGGATACCGAGCCTTTATCTGTAAAAGAGCGTTCGAACCGTATAACATTAAATAAATCTAATATTTTACACCAGCCTCTACTTCGTCGTATCAAAAATAAAGCAAACGGAAGCCAAAATACTCTGCAAAATCATAAAAGCTACTAAAAATAGATTACAACAGACTAAAGATGGGAAGTTTAACTTACATCAATGAAAAACCAAAGGTTACAAAGTACAATGTCTAAAAGAGGAAGGTACATCAAACTTGTCCTAGAAGTAGTCTTTAATAGAAAAAGTACAACACTTAACTTACAAAGTCTGGAAATTAAAGTACAACAAGTCTAGTACAACATTTAATAAATAGAAAGAAAACAAAAGTATCATCGTGGCATCAACGCTATCAAGCATCATCCTCGTGAAGCTCATAGTCAATCGTTCATCTTCTCACCCCACAAAGCATACAACAAAATGCAATGCAAGTATGTACAACGATTTAGATAAGAGGAAGAAGCTAATGTATAAATAAGTCTTACAACGGGTGGTTCATGTTATTAATTGTTATCTTTATGTGACCGACACAACTCAAGGGTCATGCTCATCAACATGTTGTGACTAATGGTTTCTAAATTAGCTTATCTTTGTTACATCCGTATTCAATGCACTACGCATGGTGCTACTCACCGTGAAGTATCGGGTGCAACATATTGATGGATCACACCAATAATCACGAAAGTCTATTCTGGAAGACTTCGATAGTGTACGCGTTCGGTGAAGTCCTTATACTCTTAGTGCCCCTTCAAGGCTAGCAAAGTTATTCATTCATGAAGTCCCCTACTCCTGGTGCCTTTCAAAGGCCAACAGATTTATTCGCTTGATCCGAATGGCCAAACATCGCGATATGTCCTTGTGCCTTACCAAGAATAATATGATGTTTAGTCTTTTAACTACACATGTACGTTTGTTATTAATTGTTAACTAGGCACCTAAGTATTTTCAAATAAGCTCCCTCACAACTCCTACCTTCTTACTTAGACCCCTAGATACGGACAAGCGTAGCACATACACAGACATTGGTAAATACTAATTCACCAAAGCACAAGTCAATCATACTCTTCCGACGGTCCCCGACTTCAACGCTTATGAGAATCCATTTGGTTCCAGAACTAAACGTACCAGAAGCTTAATCCTGGCTTGTCATGTTCATTTAATATTATTATATCAAGAAACAACCTTCAAAACTAGTTTCGTGACTTAAAACAAGCTAACACCAAAAACTGTCCCAATGTGTGCGCATTCTACTCAATGCGCACGCATTGAGTGAATAGAAACATTGTTGGAAATAAATTTTATGTTTTGATGATGATTCATGAGTTATTCGTTGTTGTTCTTAACCCTATTGACGAAGTGTCATAACTAGCTGTTTAGTGCAAAGCAAAAAGATGTCTAGATACTAATGTATATGATTTAATAGAGTCTGATATTTGTATAAGTAAAATCAGACAAGCACTAACTAATTGATGAGACTATGAAAACTGAGTTCACAAATGAAGATTGAAAAACTGACTCAAAGCACACCTATAAAAGCTGAAGAAAGTAAGTTTCGTTGAGGGATACAGACTCGGTTCGCTTATCTAGAAGCTGAAGAACTGAGGGACACACACTTAGTTATTGAAGAATGAAGAATTGAGGGTTCAAACTCAGTTTATGAAGACCAAAGTTGAGACTAAAAGTCGGAATTTAGGCAAGATTGTGATGACCTAAAATGACTCTATAGATCTTGTATGAAGACCTAAGACACATAAGGACAATGATATCTTAGATGATTTATATGTTATGGTGTACTCTGATTAAATCAATTATAATCAGATGAAGAAAAATGTACTGATCTTCTGAAGAAGAGTACAAAGTCAGTTAATGATCTTAAAGCTGAAAACTGACTAGAACACAGAAAATCAGTTTGAAGCTAAAGTTATATGAAAACTGAAGAAAGATCTGACCGTTATAAAGCTACCAATTTTATTGGATACCCCGAAATGTTAGAAGGACACCGACATTCAACAAAATAAGCAAGACCACCAACGGATACAAAGATTCAAATTCAAACGTTCAAATTATTCAAACATTGGAAATGCCCCTATAAATAGGTCACTTCTTCCACAAGAAGAAGTGCGGAGGTCTAAGAATAAATTTATCTAGAAAGATTCTACTAAGGGAGAAAGTGAATTAAAAAAAAAACTCCTGCTATATACTTTATTGCAAGATCAAGAAATCTTCAAAATGTCCTCAAGCATTCAAAGAAATACCAAGATCAAGCACTTGAAGAAAAACAGAGCTTGAACATATTATACACATCAAGAAGAATAAGCTCAAATCACAAGTTGAATCATAGTTATTGATTCAACTCTCAACTTTGACTTTATCAAATGTTTTAGACTGTGAAACACCAAGAAGGTGTGAAGGACAGTTGAGCTGCAGTCAGAAATGTCAGGAAGACTGTGTTTGTGATTAGTTGGTGAAGAGGCAATAAAACCCTTTAAGGACCAAGGGCAGTGCAAGCAAATGCAGAGCAAAGAATTTACATGTTCTATAGTTGCTTAGATAGTGAAGCTGGGGATTAGCCAATAACTATCAGTTTAGGACTTTTTGTAACCGAGCTACCTCAAAGAGTTCTAGTGGAATTTTCCTCCGCATCACAAGGGAAGAGAGGACTGATAGGATTACACCACCTGGAATCTCTATAAATTCTGTCTTATTAATTTACTTACCTTACGCATTTACTTACAGTATTATAGAAGCACTCAGCAAACATAAGAAACCGTGTCAGCACAACACTGCATCTTAATTTAGCAAACTGATAACTCAAGTTTTATAAAAAGGCTTTAATAATCCGATGCCGGTTAACTCAGTTAAGCATAAGTCAGTTTTGACTTATACTCAGCTAAGTTAGCTTAACTCTACACAAGCTTTAGATCGAACTTATTCTGGTTCAAGATTCAGTTTTTGGGTTTTTAGGGACAAGTTTATTCATCCCCCCCTCTAAACTTGTGTCAGCCTTTCCAAGGGACCAACAATTGGTATCAGAGCAGCGCTTCTGTTCCGAAGAGATCCTTAGCTGATTCTCTATATCTCTTTGTTAGCTTGAAGTAACTGGGCTTTAGTTATTTCCGATACCAACAATTGGTATCAGAGCAGTCCTTCCTTTTCGAGCTGATCCAAAGTTGTTATTGCTTCGAGTCTTTAGTTTGATTAACTGGCCATCAATTATTTCTGATACCAACAATTGGTATCGGAGAAAATATTCTACTTTGAAGAGATCTCCAATGGAGCTTTATCAGCTGTAACTAAATCAGTTATTTCCAATTGTTTTCAAAGATTTTTCAAAACTGCATCATGGATACACTGCATCACTTTAGAAGTTTAATTGATTACTCATTTTTCGACTTGATGAATATAAAAGCAAATTGTAGCCTCTTGTTGCTGACACTCAAGAAAGATTAATCGAGACATTCGTTGAAGATCCAATGATTACCAACATCCATGAGAGTTTTGAGATTTTACCATTAAGTCTTGCTGCCCAAGGTCTCATTGAAAGTGATGAAGAAGTCATTCTTTTTGGCATTGAACCAGCAAAGGACAATTCTATATCATGTAAAGGAAACAGATAGTGCAAGGTGAAGAAGCCGAAACTGAGAACTTATCAATCAAACATCATAAGGTAAATGCTTCTACATCAAACTGTCACACTGCCATGAACAATAATAGAAATGTAGATTTCAATGAAACCTTAGACATACCCATAAGGGAATTAGAGGAAATTCAAAAGAGTTATGAGAATGTCAAAGAGGAAAAAGAATTGTTGAAAGCTCACTACAAGAAATCAAGGCACCATAAAATCTCTCCATAAATGGTTAAAGACATTAGCAAACATTTTCTATTGTGCTAAAACTCTAAAATTCACATATACAATTAACTCAAATTGGCGCCACCAAATTTTTTTCCTCCTCGCGCTTTATTTCGCTTTCCCACGCTTTATCTTATTACTAATTTGAAATTAAAAAAAAAAAAAAAAATACAAAAGAGCGGATGAGTAGCTAGTGGGTTCCTCTTATCTCCCTAATTTCGCAAACTGGTTCAAACATCAAACTCATTATCCCCAACAAAAAAACTATAATCCGTGAAATATTTATTTGGTAGATCTCAATTTTTTTCGCACTTTCTCACGTGCGTAATGAAGTCCATGTCACCGCAACCACCTTCAATTTCAGAGTATCGCTAATCCATCCACTTCCATTTTTGGTACGTGATTTGCTTGAATTTATATTTTCCCAATTTCTTTTGGTTTTTTTTTTTTGTATTTTGAAGCAAATAATGTGGTCAGATATGATAATTAACCTATATCCTTGATCCGCTATAAATATAATTTTTAACAAATGATTTACATAATTTTTTTCTTGTTTTTTTGTTTGTTTTCTGCTTGTTTGTTTGAAGTCAGAAAGGATATCACTTTTGGTTTTGCCACTGACTTACAAAACATTTATGTCTTACTAAGGTATAACTTTTGAAGCAATAAGGTTGAATCCGCAATTTTCGAACACCGAGAAGTTCAAAGTACTTGATACGGTTTGAGATTGACTGAATTGGTTGTGTTATCAAAGGGAATTTTATTGTGTATTAGAATCAAGAGAGAGAAAAGGTCACTTCTAGGATTTTTGTATGAATTATGTAACAATGTGATGCATAAAAGCCTTACACACTTGAGTGGAACAAAAGGTACTTCCAAATATACATTTCACTATCTAATTAACTCAAAGATGTGAATCGATGTAGTCTCTTTACCTTGAGCTTTTTCAATTTTGGATCGGTACAATGTTTCTTCAATTTTTTAAGTGGTGAAACTGCATTACTAGTATAACTGTGATCCCCAATTTTGTTTTTGGTAAAACTAACTCGCCTCTCTAAACTCGCCGATTAGTGTTTATCTTAGTCGCATTTTGATTAGCAAGTCATGAATGTCATTTCACCAAGAGAGATACATCCTCAAGTCCAACTCCCAAACATCACATAAACAAAATCATCACCTTACACTTTTGTTTTTTTCTCTTTATCCTATCTCATTTAAATAAACACACGGCTAAGATTTGTTTTCGTGATATTGTTGTAAAACAATTCGGGGGATCTAGCATTATTGGTCATTTCACAAACACTTGTGTGGTGATTATTTTGGTTGTTTCAACAGATTTTCTTCGGAGGATCAAAATTGTTTTTATTTTTTTGTGCTTGTGTTGATTCTCTTTTGTCTAATTCATTTAAATATATAGTCAAAGTATGTTGTTTAAGATTATGAAAGGAAAGCTATCTTTCAAAGATGTTGGAAATTGTTATGTGATGTAAAGTCTAAACTGAGAATACATATATTTAGATGTTGATGAAGGCAAGAATATGTCACATGATTTATCTAGTTTAAAGCTTTGATTTTACAGATCCACGAGAGGGGAATGACATTATCATAGAGACACTATCACCCAAGTTTCGAGTAAGTATGTATTGTTATGTATTATTCTTTGTCTCCTCTCGGTTTTATTTTATTTACAGATGAATTACTATAGTGCTTCACCGAATCACAAACCACGCTGTCGATGATGCACTTAGATATGTATTTGGCAAGAAGCTCCGGCAGAGTGTGGGAATGAGCTTTTGAGTTACACCTTCCAAAGTTGGAGCACAAATTCAAAAGAATGTTGTGGTCAACCAACTTCGTGATGAGGTTTGTATCCTAAATGGTAAGATGAAGGATTTCAGTGTCCATGTTTTAGTGGCAAACAAAGCAGACAAAGAATCTTGTCAAGAACATGTAATCAAAAAAGAAAAAATGAGTTTATTGTTTACATTTAGTTTGTTAGATTTAAATCGACCTTAACATGATTATGATTGCATAACCTGGCTGCTAGTGTTGGTGTTGTCAATTGTACCGTAAATGGAGTTATTGGCGAGGTGTCAAATGGAGTTATTGGCTATTACTTGGAGGTGTCAATGATGCTGTTGAGCTCAGTAAACCAATTACTATTACTTGTACATGGATGTTGATACTTTGCTTTGATATCAATTCCGCAACTAAATAATTGTTTGTTTAAGTTTCGGGTATATCGTGCATGAGCTTGGCATTGTAGATTGCATTTGACTTTGATCTTTAGTTTTCTTCATTTGGATGTTGGATACTTTGCTTTGATATGGACGGTGGATTTTTTTTTATCGTAATTTCCTTTGTTTCAATATGTTTCGGTTATATAGTTCGGGCATAAAATTTTTATTGTATTTTTGTATTTAGTCAAATCAGATAAACATGTCCAATCTTACTTGATTGGTTAGGTAGATTTGTTGAAGGTAAATTTGTTTCTACGGATCTTAAATTGTGATGCATCACATTCTTGGTGAATCTTTATAACGGAAGATTGAGCTAATTGAATGAAATGATGAAGTATCTCTCTCTAGAGCACGCAAGGGGAAGTATGATTGAATGAATGTATGTCCCGACGATTGAAATCTACTCACAACTTTTTGTTTAGAAAACACCCGATATGAAACATGTTCTTATTCGTATTTTTTGTTATGTAATCTTCGTGTCTTAGAAATTACAATACGCATAAAGGGGTATTTGTTTTCAAGGTGTGGTGGTATTAGAATCATAATATTGAGTATTTATTTTGTAATTACGGTGTTCTTTTTAAATTATGTATTCATTTTAAGATTGATCATATATATATATATATATATATATTATATTGTTTTGTAAAATATAATTTTTATAAAATATCCTTGTGTAAAAAAATTTAAAAACGAGATACAACTTATCAATGCAATCGCCAATAAGGATATCAATGATTACGGCAACAGGTAAAATGCAAATGTAATGACGAGTCTATTGGCAGCCAAAGAAATACATGATGCGAATCTTGTCTATTGCCGTATAATGAACGCCTCAATAACCTCGAAAAGTGTTTTGGCAAAGACAATCGATACAAGCCGCCAATTAAATATTTGCAAAGATACATGGATAGCCGCTAATAGCACTAATAGCAAGCAGGTGAAATTGTGTGTCGCAAAAGACTTGTAACTTTTAGCGGCTTTGAATTATGCAAAGATACCATGTACGCCCGCAAATAGCCATTTTGCACGCCGCGAAAAGCCAATTTTGTTAGGCAATTTAATTCCATCAAGGCTAACAATGGAACTCGGGGAAATTGCTCAACTGATGAGATAACAGAGGTAATAAATATCACACAGTCATCAACTGATCAAATTCCTAGTGTTCAGTTAAAACCAGGAAAACCATTTAGAGATAGAACAAAGTTTAGGTTTGACAACAAAAAGAATTCTAAGTTCAGAACTAGTTCAGCTGCACCTAAGGTTGTAGCTGCACAAAAGTCAGGATCTCGTAAAGCTAATAATAGTGTTAGAATGATGTAAACTCAACTCAAAGATAGCCTCGCTCAAAATTGACAAAATCAGAAAATCGCTTGGTGGCAATCCGCAAACCGACAGATTCTACAAAAACTAAGAAGGCTAAAAAAGGCAAAACTGATCAGAGATCAGTCAAAAGAACATTCAAATCATATTCACCTAAGAATGACACTCATTCATGGAATAATAGATTCAGAGGGAAAGGGAGACTATTTCCTACTGATGAAGACTGGAATGGACCGATGATCACTCAGTCTCACAAAATGTTCAAGAAAAAGACGATCGAGTCGAAACAACAAAATATTATGAAAACTGACTCTATCAAGTCAAAAGGTCAAGAAAGATATGTGAGAGAAATGAATCAATTTGGAGAAAATTGAACGATCTCAAAAAAGAGATTAATTCTAAGGAAAAGAAGTCATTTCCAAGAATTAACTCAAAAGCTAATCCAAAAGGACCCAAACAAATATGGGTACCAAAAAGCTCTTAATTTGTTTTGCAGATGAAAACAGACTACTAAGGAATTACGAAAAGCTGACACGTCAAAACTGAGATGTCAATAACTGATCAGGAAAAACAAGGCTGAGATCCAGTTTGATCATGTTACGGATAAGATCAAAGATGAAACTTTACAGCTGGAGATACGGCGCATCAATTACATTTATTGGTACAAGCTACACTTGGCAGAAAAGTCGTCCTACACCGATCTCAATCGTCCATCTTCTCCACTGATCACCATCTTTTTCGTATCTCAATACCTGATGTGATTTATGACAAGACGTTTTGAATCCCACCCAGATTTTCTAACTACCAAATCTACTATCTATAAATACCTTTGTATTACCTTCGTAAAAATCTCTACATTCGCCATTCACCCCGCCAAAGAATTATTTCAATCTTTAAATTCTCAAAATCCACTCCAACAATCGTAAATCATGACTTTACCCGAAGTTGAAGCCGGATTGATCATTTCACTTGATCAATTACTTGAAAATACAATAACTCGATCTTGCTACAAATTGTGACCAAGATCAAAAATCAAAGGTCTTGAAGAAGTGTTCAACATTGCACCGAAAGTGTTTTCCTCGGATCGATCGGTGATTTTTATGAGTTTGGAAGAACATGCATAGAAGAAGAAAGGATCTACACCTACACAACCAAAGTAAATGAGAAGGAAATTAATGTTACTGAGGACCTTGTTGCAGCTATCTTCGGTGTCAAGAAATCTGGATACTCTTCTGCTATCAAGTTAACCAAAGAGCAGAGAGAGAAGTTGTGGAATGATATTGCATTCAAAGGAGACTCTAATGTCTTATTGTCAGGTTCAACAGGTTTCCTCAAACCTGAGTTCAATTATTTGACCAATATGCTAGCAAATGTGTAATTGGCAATACAGGCAATTTTAGCAATCTTTCTGGCACCAAATTAGATCTGTTGTATGTTATTTGGTTTGAAGAAAACTTTAATTGGCAAAGATATATTATGGACCAATTGGCAGCACAATCATTTGGTGTACCCAAGAAGAAAACTGACGTAAGGATAGGAAGATTTTATGACAAAAAGACACTTGCATTATTGGCGCAAAAGATTATTGACCATTTTGGAATTGCAAGAAGAGGATCGACTGCAATTGTTGATGGTAAAATTGCAAAGAAAAGATGAGAAGGCCAACTGAAAGAGGAGAATCAAGCATCCAAGCTTAACCTAAAAAGAAAAGGAAAAGACCATCTAAGAAAGTCACAACAGATGAAGCACTGGTAGATCTTGAGAGATTAAAGGAGAGAAAAAGAAAACTGGATGATTTGGAGAAAGCCAAAGCTGTTGAAGAAACTGAGAAAAGCAAGGAATCATCACTTGCAAAATCTGTAACTTCAGAAACTGGAGGTCAAACAAAGAAACCCAGAGCTCTGAAGCTGAGACCCCTACCAAACCTATAGTTGAAGATGCACCCATACAAGAATCATTTGAAGAAGTTCAAGAAATCGACCCATCACTACCGGAAGCTGACATTCAGGGGGAACAAACCATGAGAACTGAAGTTGATGATGAGGAAACTGATTGTGATGAGGAACTGATTTGACTTGGTGTGATCTTTATGCTCAATTTAATATCTTTATCAAGATCTACACCGTAAAAGTCAGCCTCTAGACTTGAGTATGAGGAATCAATCAAAGAACTGCAAGCTTCTCAATCTAAAGAAATGATAGTTGTTGAAATTGAATCTGCCCCACAACAAGTCATCACCCTGGATGAAGAGGAAAATCAAGAGGAAATGGATAATGTTAAGCAAGTAAAGTAACCGGTTGCTGAACTGGAAATTGAATCATATAAGCTTCAGGCAGCTGAATCAAAAGAGAACCCCAAACAAGTTGCTGAACCTATAGCTGAAGAAGGAATTATTACTGAAGAGAATCTGGGAACTGAACAAGTTAGCATAGTTCCTGAAATTGAAACTGAGTCATCTATCATCCCAGTTGTTGCCGAGGGGGCATCCAAAGAAACTGGGCCGAGAAATTTGAAGAACAAGTCGGGACTCTAATAATCAAATCTGAAGATCCTGCAGAAATCAAGATATTACATCCCACCTTGATCCTTCTATCGATATTGGAAAGTCGATTGAAGATGACTATAGGAAAATTGATGCTTATCAACATTGGAAGTTCACCAATTGATAATCAAAGAAGCCAACTAGAAGCTATGGAAAGAACGGAGCAATGGGTCTTTGATTTATTCAATATCACTCATCTATCTCAATTATTCAGTTCTGAAGAATTCTTAAGTAATGGATATTCCCCGATTAGAAACAGTTACTGGAAGAAGTTTCCTGAAGGAGGAGGTTCTAAGTCAAAGAAAGATGATAATGATGACGATGATGATTCTCAGGGAGATCCTGATCTATAAAAAGGGATACTTGCCTCTCTTCAAGAAAAAGAAGCCGGGAAAGTTGCTGAAGAAAGTATTGAAGGAAGTGATGATTCAGATTCCGAGACTCAGTCTAGATCATAAAAAGAAGATGAAGAAGGTTATCAGTCACCGACTGATAGAGAAGTTCTTGAGATAGCAAAAGCTGAAGCTGATCAACCATGAGAAGAAATTGATGACGAGCTTGATGTAAAGCTGTCACTAGTAAGGGAAACTGATCCTTCTACACTAAATGAAATAAAAAGACAGTCTGAAGAAAGAAGGAAGTTTGAAGAGTACAAGGAAAAACTGAAAGGAATCATCTCTCCGTTGACAAAAGAAAAGAGAGAAACTGAGAAAGCACCTGAGTCTGAAGTATCCAAAACAGAAAAGAACGCTGAAACTAGAAAAGATGTGCCAACACAAGCTGAGTTCTTCAAGTACAAATTTAATGAGCTTGTGAGAATACAAATTGAAGATATGTGCATCTTTGGGAAAGTGTTACAATCCATGGAGGAAAATAAAAATTAAAGATCTAACATGGAGAAGAGATTGGATAGTGTCAAGAAGGATTGTCATGACATACTGACCACAATCAGAAAGGCATCTATTGAAACGGATGCTAGAAAAACTGAAACTCAAGAGAAACTGGTAGGCATGGTTACTAATGTACATGATGTAATCGTCACATCGAAAATGCCATGAAAGACTTAGTGGTTGCACAAACCATATTGGCATCAAATCAACAACACTTGAACTCTTATATGAGAAGTCTGATTCGAAAGGATGATGTTAATAAGGGGGAAAGTGAAGCCATCTTACAAGTCAATGCAGCTGAAATGCCAGAAGTTCTGGAAAGCATAGATGAGAAACTGGTCGAACTGAAGAAAGCCGGAGGAGACATG
Source organism: Gentiana macrophylla (assembly GCA_026214975.1). Classification (NCBI taxonomy): domain Eukaryota; kingdom Viridiplantae; phylum Streptophyta; class Magnoliopsida; order Gentianales; family Gentianaceae; genus Gentiana; species Gentiana macrophylla. The sequence continues at coordinate 47,442,237 of CM047813.1, forward strand.
CCTGATGAACAAGCTGATTAGGAAATTTTCTGAACCAACTGAGAAGAGACGTGGTTTAGATTCACAACTTTATAGTATCTTCAGGGAGCTACCCACTAAGGAAGGTGAATCAAGAACAAGCCCTAGAAAGTTTTCTAATCATGCAGAAAGTCCTTGTTCATTATTAGAAAAAGCTGAACAAATGGGAAAGAAATGGTATGTTGGATAAAGCTGGAAAGAAAGTTGAAGAAACGGACTCTGAGTTTGTCAAAGATCTACTGAAGACATCTACCAATGGAAAGTTAAGAAAGATTGTGTTTGTATTCGTAGTATTGTACAAAAGCATGTTTTTCGGAAAGCACAATATGACCAATTCACGGAATGTATGGGCAAACATAAATGGAATTGAGAGCAGTCTAACAAACCAGGCCATAAATGAAATTGCTGAAATGAATGACAAGCAGATTGAAGGAACTGACAAAGGAAAGGGAAAGGAAGTTGAAACTTAGTTTCTTTTTCACATTTTGTTGTATTTCAATACTTTATACTTTGTAACTCAGTATCATCAATAAAACTCGCTTCGAGTTCTTTGTGTTTGTTTTTGTCTTTATCTTTTTGCATTGCTTTTAAGGAGGGTATTGACATCATCAAATAGGGGGAAATTGTTGGAAATAAAAGTTATGTTTTGATGATGATTCATGAGTTATTCAGTTGTTGTTCTTAACCCCATTGATGATGTGTCATAACTAGCTGTTATAGTGCAACGCAAAAAGATGTCTAGATACTAATGTATAGGATTTAATAGAGTCTCATATTTGTATAAGTAAAATCAGACAAGCACTGTAATAGTTCTTGGACCAGAACTGAGATAACGAGTAACTAACTGATGATTTTATGAAAACTGAGTTCACAACTGAAGATTGAGAAACTGACTCAGAGCACACCTATGAAAGCTGAAGAAGCTAAGTTTTGCTGAGCGACATAGACTCGGTTGGCTTATCTAGAAGCTGAAGAACTGAGGGACACATACTCAGTTATTGAAGAATGAAGAACTGAGGGTTGAAACTCAGTTTATGAAGACCAAAGCCGAGTCTGTAAAGTCAGAATTTTGGCAAGATTGTGATGAATTAAATTGACTCTATAGATCTTTTATGAAGACCTAAGATACATAAGGACAATGATAGCTTAGATGATTTATATGTTATTGTGTACTCTGATTAAATCAATTATAATCAGATGAAGAAAAGAGTACAGAGCTTTTGAAGAAGAGTAAAACTCAGTTAATGCTCTTAAAGTCAAAACCGACTGAACACGTAAAACCAATAAGTCAAGTTATATGAAAATCAAGAAAGATTTGATCATATAAAGCAAGCAATTTTATTGATACCCGTAAATGTCGTAAAGGACACCGACATTCAATAAAATAAGCAGACCACCAACGGATACAAAGATTTAAATTCAAACGCTCAAATTATTCTAACATTGGAAATACCCCAATAAATAGGTCACTTCTACCACAAGAAGAAGTGCGGAGTTCTAAGAATAAATTTATCTAGAAAGATTCTACTAAGAGGGAACGTGAGTTAAAAAAAGAACTCCTGCTATATACTTTATTGCATGATCAAGAAATCTTCTAAGTGTCCACAAGCATTCAAATAAATATCAAGATCAAACACTTGAAGAAAAATAGAGCTTGAACATATTATACACATTAAGAATTATAAGCTCAAATCACAAGTTGAATCATAGTTATTGATTCAAGTCTCAACTTTGACTTTATCAATGGTTATAAACTGTGAAACACCAAGAAGGTGTGAAGGACAGTTGAGCTACAGTCAGGAAGACTGTGTTTGTGATGAGTTGGTGAAAAGGCAATACAACTCTTCAAGGACCAAAGATGCAAGCAAATGCAGAGCAAAGAATTCTACCTGCTCTATAGTTGCTTAGATAGTGAAGGTAGGGATTAGCCAAGGACAATAAGTTTAGACTTTTGTAACTGTGCTACCTCAAAGAGTTCTAGTGGAATTTTCCTCCACATCACAAGGGAAGAGAGGACTCCACATGATTACACCACTTGGAACTCTCTATAAATTCTCGCCTTATTTATTTACTTACCTTACGATTTACTTATCAGATTATAGTAGCACTCAAGAAACATAAGAAATCGAGTCAAGACAAAGATCAAGGCTTTACTTTAACAAACTGATAACTCAAGTTTTATAAAAAGGCTTTAATAATCCGCTGCCGGTTAACTCAGTTAAGCATAAGCCAGTGTTGACTTATACTCAGCTAAGTTAGCTTAACCCCACACAAGATTTAGTTCAAACTTAATCTGGTTCCGATTCAGTTTTTGGGTTTTTGGGGACAGGTTTATTCACCCCCGCTCTAAACTTGTGTCATCCTTTCAAGGGACCAACAAACATTCTACAGTGGCAATGTGTGCGCATTGCCCATTTGATACGCACACATTGTGCACGAGAGACAAATATGAGACATCATTTTGCCTCAATGTTGCACATTGCCCCTCAATGGGCATGCATTGAGCACAGTAACTCCCTAAAACACAGTTTTCAGCCCTTTGCCAATTTCTACTCCATTCCAACCAAGTTTAACATCAAAATAAACATCAAAACAGCATCAAATCACCTTTCTAACAACATTTATCAGCATAGACTTGTATAACAACAAATTAGGCATGATTCCACATTACCACACAAAACACTCAACCTCAAACATCATAAACCTAATTACACATTATGAAGAGCCTCTTAATTGTTCAAAGCTAAATACAAAGCCGAAACTATGAGAAATACTGCATCAACTCTCCTCCAAAACAAATCCAAAACCTTGATGAAACTTGAAAGTTTTTGTATCCACACAATCCTTGGCTTCTCACGAATCCATTTCTATACTTTTATCTAAAAACCGGTGTAAAACTTGTGAGAAATTGTAAGAACTCTCCTTAGCCTCCATTTTCCCTCTCAACCCTTCTCAAGTTCATGCAAGTAGTTCTTCCGACAAACTTCCGTGCAAAACTCCTACTTAATGGGAAGTTATTTTTCCTAGAAAACTCCTCCCTTTATTTTCCATTAAAATCAAATTAAATTGCCTTCATATATATATATATATATATATATATATATATATATATATATATATATATATATATATATGGAAATAATAATTGAGAAGGTAAACAAAACCTGATGAAATAATAATTGAGGATTTTAATAAATCTCTTGACAATTGGAAAATTCCAAAGGTAAACAAAAATAAAATATATGAATCATCAAGATTCATTAGTTTTAAATCCGATTTTACCATTTAAATGTAAGAAAGAGATATTCAACTATCAAAACCCTTTGAAACCATACAACTTCTTTCAAAGAAACTCCTTACAAAAACATCGTAAAAATAATACCAATATATTCATATTAGTCTAATACAAGTGGGAATAAAACCTCCACTGCAGAGAAGGATTAAACATTTCAATTCTTGCAGTTCTCAGAGATACAAGACACTTAGAATTTGAAGATTCACTTTTAAGTTCGATTGAATCTAGTCTTTGTACCGGTCCAATTACATTTGATTGTTGGCCAAATATTTCAATTTCATTAAATGATCAAAGTATCCTAAAATCACTTGTGCTTCAAATAAAAACGCACAATTACAAAATGTTAGAAGGATCAATTCCTATTACAATTATTTTTGGATTACACTTCAAAGCTATGATTTTAGCCTTTTCTACAAAAGTACAATGTTACAGTCCAAAAGGAGAAACACACCTACTACAGATTTGGATCTTTCAAGATCTAATAATAGTACTTCTAAATCCATCAAATGGAAAGATATTACTCTTCCCGATTTAATGGGTTTTAGAATACGGAGTCCCATTACACCATAAATTTCCGTAACCAAATTCGTAACTAAAACATGTTACTCAATTCACTCGATGGCAAGGTAAAACTTCTTTTGATGTAAGAAAAGTACGGTGCTCGATACAATCGATTCTAAGTCTGCTTCTAAAGATACTTTTTTACTATTGACCTAGGCAACAGATCACAAATCCCATCGGTTATAGGTACTCAAAACTGTGGAATTCAATCTCCGATATCCCTATTACAAGATTAAGAAACGTAGATTATGTTTCACAATACCAAGATCTTTTTATCATGTAGAAAATGAGGTAGGCAACGAACCAACAAACCCTCCGGAACCAACCAACCCCTCATTTTCAGCCATTACCGATAATTTTAATGAACTAAATATAATATAATTTTTTTTACACTAATAAAAAAATTCATCACAATGAATTTACTATGAAAGGAATGTAAAGAAAAGGACTTGATTCTTGACAAATTTCTATTAAAACGACAAGAAATTCAAAACAAATACTACGACTTTGTAAAAACTATAAAATTCATATAAATCTCTTTGACTCGGTTTGAAATTTATTACCTAGAACATCGTATTGACTACCCTTTTCAACCGTAATAAGACCTATTACCATTCGTAATAAGAACTGAATGGGAAACTACCCAAAATTCTGAAAAATAAAATCTTTTCACCCACCATTCCATGGAATAAAATACCGCACTCAAGATCAATATATGTAAGCTTATCAAATCAAAATTCCCGAGAAGACGACAAAAGAAATATAAAAATATTATCTCACAAAATAATTACACAAACACTAATCTCCACACAATTGAAAAACAATTATAAAAAATGGAAAGACACGTGAAGATTAGTCAAATTGAGAAAACTCCGCAAACTTATAATTCCAATGTACTAAAAAACCTAACAACCCCAAATTTCAAACCATACCAAGTGTCTTCATCGCTCTATCAAATATATCAAAACGAAAAATCTGATTTACTTAAAGATTTACAAATGCACTTCAAAAGATGACAACGAACTCATCTTTTGAAAATCAAATAGCACTGACACTCCACAACGATATTACATAGTAATACGATTGAAAAGAATATGATTTTGAATCACAAACAGACAATCGATACCTCACTAGATCAAAATCAAATAAACAAAATAGGGTGGAATTCACAACGCTGCTCCAAATTATCCTCTTGACATTATACCGCTCGACACTCAAATTCAAAATCGCTTTTAATGCGCCATCCGCTTATAATTGAACTTCGATACTTTGAATGAATATCAAATTTATCCCTCCTACAAAGAAATGACAATAGCTGCAATTGCATATAGAACACAAATACGTAGTCCAATATAGACTACCGAATAATTACTAATTGCAAGTTTCTCAGACAATTAAAAGGATGGTGGCATTTTTATTTAACACCTGACCAACATGACAAATACTTAGTTCACTAAAATACGATGAAGAACAAAATCTAAGTCTTTACGAGTAACAAGAACCTTTACAAGATGTTGTATCTACTCTAATACATACCATCTCAATACATTTTTCTTGGAGATCCAACAAATTAAAAGAGAGAAACACTCAGATTCTCTTGAATTTACGCTGTAAAAACTCAGTGATTTCCAATGGTATAAAAATAATTTCCTAACAAGATTAATGCAAAGGGATAATTCCAATCAGCCTTTTCGGAAAGAAAAGTTCTTAGCATGACTACCAACCTTGTTCGAGAAAAGTCGAAATAGAATTTGAGAAAATTCAGTAACTAAATTATTCCATACGATCACTAGACATATGGACAACTAGTTAGTGTTATTCAACAAGAGGGAATGAAAATATGCCAAGACCTCTAACTTCAAAAAAACACATAAAATGGGAAATGAAAAAGCTAATCTAGAACTTGAACCTTTTCAACAATTTGACAATAATCCTTTAGGCAGAATCCTCTTGCAAAGGAAATTGCAAAACCCAATTATAAAAACAAAACAACCTATAAACCCAATAGGAATTTTATGTCTAAATAACAAACAAAACAAACAACCTCAAACAATAATTTCTATAAAACTAAAAATATAATAAACCAAGTCCGAATTAGATATAAAACATTGAATGTTATGATGCCACAAAAAGGACATACAAATAATTATTGTAAATTAAAAAGAAAACTTAATGAACTAAATCGAAGATGATATTAGAACAAAATCTCAAACTTACTTATAGATTCTGCTAGTGAAACAACTAACGGAGAAAGTACATATAACAATGGAAAAGCAAAATGGACGACCCACATTCGCAAGTACTTCTTCCAAATCGTTTTAAGGAAACAATAGAAAATGTTAAATGTTATCTCAAAAAGCCAACAACAAATTTTTATTGATATATTACAATAAATTAATGACCCAACTCCGAGCCAACATGGCACACAAAGGCATTTAAAGCGGCACAAAGGCAACAAAGAGACTCAACACTTGCACAATATAATTGGGGAAACAATGTTGGTAGCAAGGATTGATCTCATGACCCATGGCGTAGTCACAAGAAAACCATGTGGAAGTTTCATGTAGACTTCCTCGCCGTGATCGCTGCAAGAAAGCTGCCAGAACGCCCATCTCGATAATTCCCAATTTTAGCCGCCGAATGTGCCTAAAAATACCCGGATAGTAACCATCTTAGCAATCGGGCAAAGGTCTCGTGATAGTCAAGACCTCCTCGGTTTGATGATTCCTAAAATCACCAGACGTGCTTTCAATCGCTCAATCATTCGTCCACACTTTATATTTAATTTTGTAGACCCACTTGGAGCCTAAAGCTTTCTTGCCATGAGGTAAGACGGCCATGTCCCATGTTCCTATTTTCGAGCCAATAATTTCATTTTTCATAGCCTCACGCCAACCAAAGATCTTGCATGGCTTTAAAATTACGAGGTTCTATGCCATCGGTGAAGAATGGTCGCAAGAAATATACGGTGTTGCGCTGTAAAATTTTTCACAATCAACAAATGTGCTATAGGAAAAGATGTACCGGAGGAGCTTGACGGAGACGATGAAGATTGGGACGGACTCAAAGGAAACAAAGAGCAGGTGTGACGAATGCTTGTGCCATTCTCGAGGATCGCTTATCACGCTGACCACTTCACCCAAAGGGAACGTATGATGGCACAACATCGTTGTTTGTAGCCGCACTATTGTTCATGTCGATATCCGCGACCGGGTTGGGCATGTCGCGAGATTACCGGCGTGTTATAACACTAGCGGTCGCCAGCAGACGGGTTGTTCATGGCGAGAACTAGGTCACCCCCTTCGCTCGTGTAACGGACTCAAGGTCACTTAAAAATCATCATCTAAGATGGCCACTTGTGGGAAGGGATAGAGGTTCTTCGGTGACGTGGTGGGAATCAAGGAAAGGGAAATTCATTTTCATGAAATTGGACGCCACGGACACAAAATTTCGCCGGTATCATAATCATACGCTTCCTAACCTTTCTTATTATTCGATACCCAATAAATACACATTTTCGACTACGGGTGCAAATTTGTCTCCTTGATTTTTGATCGTGAGCAAAACACGTATATCCAAAAACACGTAAGTGATTAAACTCGTGTTCCGCCCCAAATAGAATCTCAAAAGGTGCCGAGTATGGGCCCCACAAATCACAATGAATAAGTTTGATAATACGATTGGCCTCGCTTATCACTAACAGAAAACTATCACGAGTCCTGCTTGGCTTGGGGACATACCTCACAGCTTTATGTAATTTCTTTGCAAAGAGGAACACCCTTTAATTGCAGAACTAATTTGAGAACTCTATCGACGGATGACTCACCAGCCGGATGCCATAACTCAACACGGTTGAGTAGGTACAATACAAAGACACACTACCGGGTTGATCAAAAGATAGAGCCCGCCCTTCCTTTCACCGGTTCCAATCAATCTCCCCGAACGAGAGTCCTCGTAGATAGCAGACACGACGCTTTAGTAAAATAACCGAGCAATCGAGTCATCACTTAATCGTGACACGATATTAAATTGCAACGCAGCAGGTGGACAAAAACATTTTGAAGAGTGACATCGACCAAAGGTCAACTTTCCTTCCTTAGTGGCTATAACGAAGCTGGCCGTCGTAGACCAACCGAATCAGAGTCAATATTTATGATATGAGAGAAACATGAAATGTCGCCGGTAACGTGATGAGTCGCCCGGTGTCAACAATCCATGGTGTGGTAGAGGTTGATTCAATTCTTCACCCATGGTAGATCACAAAGACACGCTGCGCCGCAATTAGGCGAAAGAGAAAAGAAATTTGACAATTTCTAGGTTTGTGTAGGTTTCGATACCATGTTAAGATCAGCTACTATCTCTACTAAAACTTTAAAAAGAAATTACATCCAGAAATATATCATAAACATTATAGTCAAATTCATGAATGATAAGAAATATAGTTGCACTTAACTTAATACCATTGCACTTTTTTACATCCGTGATACCATTATAGAGCACTACTTAAATTGTATAAAAGTAGGATTTGTCCGTATAAAATTCGACAAAGAAACCCATGAAAAATTTCTCAGCAAAGAAATAATTAAAAACTAGTAATCTCTACAAAACCAAGCTTCAATAATCAATAATGGATCTCTTTTAAAACATCCTTTGTGGTTGTCAATGATATCCATCACTCAGAATTTTGGCACTGCTTATATACCTTATAACAAGAAGATACAAGGTTTGCCTGTGATGCTATTACCTTCAAGATAAACCACAAAAACACATTTTTCATTTTTTAGTAAAGTCCTAAACTAGAAGTCTAAATTTATTAAAAGCTTGTTCTATACATGAAAGCACAATTAATAATATAATATATAATAAGCAATTCCAAATTTTCAATGAGCTTCAAAAATGCTTCACACAAAGAATAAATAAATTGCTTGACCACCAACTATAAAAGAGAAAATACTAAGATTACAAAAGATATTCACATTAAAAGTTTGTGCTGAATTCACTAAATGCTTTCTCGAGCAGTAGCAACATATGGTTGATCTCGCCTTTGAAACATCTTTCAAAGAAAAGACATATCTACTAAAGCTCGGCCCATCCAAATGAATAAAGACCATGAACGATTTTGCAGAAAAGATATACACGATCTTGAAAACAAAAAATTAATCTCTAAAACTAGATCACCTTGGAGTTGTTATGCTTTCTATGTTAATAAAGCCTCTGAATTCGAAAGAGGAACTCCAAGACTAGTCAATAATTATAAACCACTTAATAAAGTATTAAAATGGATTCGCTATCCCATACCTAATAAAAAGGACCTTCTAAATAAACTCCATGATGCCTTTATATTCTCAAAATTCGACATTAAATCAGGTTTCTGGCAAATACAAATAAAACCAAAAGATGATATAAAACAACATTTACAGCTTCTTCGGCAATACCAATGGAACGTAATGCCTTTTGGCTTAAAAATTCCCTTCCAAATTTCAAAGAATTATGAACTAAATACTCAATGATAACTCCACATTCGTATTGTATAAATAGATGATGTACTTATATTTTCAAAAATTATTGATGAACATTTCAAACATTTAAAAACGCTTTTATATTTAATCTAAAAATCGGTTTAGCGATATCGTAATCCTAAAATGCCACTTTTCCAAACAAAATAAGATTTCTTGGGCACTATATTACTTAATGTACTATTAAACCCATAGAAAGATCTCTAAATTTTACCACAAAATTTCAGATAAAATTCTTGAAAAAAAACAATTACAAAGGTTCTTAGGATGTTTAAATTATGTCCTTGACTTTTACCCAAATATAAACAGACTAGCAAAACCACTTCATGACCGCCTAAAGAAAATCCTACACCTTGAATACAACACATACAAAAATTGACCAACAAATTAAGAAACAGGTCACACAGATTCCATGTCTCCACTTGGCAGATCCCGACCTTGATAAAATAGTAGAAACTGATGCTTCAGATATTGGTTACGGAGGAATCTTGAAGAAAAAGTAGGATTCTAAAGAACTAATTGTTCAGCTTATATCAAGATATTGAATGATACCCAAAAGAATTATTTCACAATCAAGAAAGATATTTTAAGCATTGTTTTGTGCATTCAAAATTTCAAAGTAATTTATTAAACAAAAGTTTATGCTATGTATAGCCGTAAGAGTGCAAAAGAAATTTTACAAAAAGATGTACAAATTCTTGCATCAAAACAAATATTTGCACGATGTCAAACTATTTTAAGCATTTTTTATTTTGATATTGAATTCATAAACGGAGATACAAATTCAGTTCTAGATTTTCTTACACGCGAATTCCTACAAGATAGATCCGATGGCCCCCAAAGTTGACAAAGGGTAAAAGGTCGCAAATACAAGTGTTACAAAACCTAAAATGTCCTGGGTATGACATTGCAAAAAAGAAGAACAAGACGCCGCAATATTGAAGATTCAGTGTTCCTTAGACTCCGTAGAGTCACATAAATTTCTTGAAAATTTATTAAAAGCCCGAATTTAGGAAATTGCATTTATCTCAATCAAACACACAAAACCTCGCTGAAATACCCATAGCATCATCATCAAAATCCACAAAGATCTTCATCAAAACCAACAACATCATCATCAAAACCCATTGTTTTAACATCAAATTCATTCCAAATTACCACAAAACTTTCTACCACACAAAACACAACCACACAAAAACGGCTTACACAAGAAACCATACTCTCAAAACATTACTACAATTGAAGTTGGTATTCATAAATAAGATCATTTTCAATCACCCAAAATTACTTTGGAAAAGGGTGGTTTTACAAGCCTTGGGATCTCGCAAAAACCCCAGCCTTTTACCAAACCATCTTACAAGTTACTCAATCAAAGAAGCTTTGACAACACATATTAACAAAATAACCAAACCACACCGCATATTCGACCGTAAAATTCACTTCAAGTCATTACCCCATCGATTGGTACGGAGGTCTTTCTCATCCTATTGCATTCCTGCATTTGAGTACAAAGAACAACCTTTTATAAAACGATATTTAACTATTAGAATATCAACAGTGCATGGTTTAATGCTTTCTTCATTCAAATCCAAAACAATCAACATACATGGTTGATGCATTTCGACACAAAACCATGGACATCTCAAAATTTCCATCATGGTGGGTTCAGTGGTGGGATTGCTTTGGTTTGGTACCGTAGATTGTGTAGGTGTGTTTTTGCAAAAGAAACCAGAGATAGTGTTGCAGTAAGATTTTTGTAATCTAGTGTTTGTTTTTTTCTTTTAGGTATTGGTAGATAATCCTTGTCTTCCTCACAATGTTTAATCATGCAAAGGGAATTGGGAGGTGACGCTTTGTGAATTTGATTCATATTGGAACGAAATTTGTTGTAATTCATCATCTGTTTTTGACACAGTTAGTAATGCTGCAACTTGTGCTTTCTTTTCCGAGAAACTTGTGTTTGCAGTAGATTGTACTTGAATTTGCAGGGTCTTTGTGTTGTTTGTAATCATGCCTCGATGTTTACTGGAAACAGGATTTTGACAATATTGCATTTCTCTCACCATCTTACCATATATCTTCTTCTGATAATTTGAATAGGATGATCATAAAATCTAAATACCAATTCACAATCCATGGTAGATAGAATTTTGTACTTAAAGTTTCAAATGCTGGAAATCTTTTTTCAGCTTCGGGGGGGCTTGTACTTTGTTTTCAAAATAAATGATTCAAGCACCGTTGGTTTTTGAATCTCCGGTACCGAACCAAAGCAATCCCACCACTGAACCCACCATGATGGAACTTTTTAGATGTCCGAAGTTTTTGTATCGAAATGCACATGTATGTTGATTGTTTTGGTTTTGAATGAAGAAAGCATTAAACCATGCCTGTTGATATTCCCAATAGTTAAATGTCATTTTATAAAAAGTTTGTTCTTTGTACTGCCTGGGAATGCAATAGGTTGAGAAATACCTCCGCACTCAACTGATGATGGGGTAATGACTTTGTGACTTTTACAGGTCAAATATGCAGGTGTGGTTTGGTTATTTTGATAATATTTGTGGTCAAAGCTTGCTGATTACAAGGCTTGTAGACTGGGGTTTATTTGCAGATCACAAGGCTTGTAAAACCACCCTTTTCCAAAGTAATTTTGGAATGATTGAAAAGGATCTTGTTTTTAAAAACCAACTTCAATTGTAGTAATGTTTTGGGAGTATGGCTTTACTGTGTAAGCTGTTTTTTGTGTGGTTGTGTTTTGTGTGGTACAAGGTTTTGTGAGCGGCTGGAATGAATTTGATGTTAAAACAATGGGTTTTGATGATGATGCTGTTGGTTTTGATGAAGATGTTGTGGGTTTTGATGATGATGCTATGGGTAATTCTAGCAGATTTTTTTTGTTTGGTTGAGATAAACGATTTTCCTAAATTCCGGCTTTGTCATAAAAGTTTTCAAGAAATTTTTGTGACTCGGGGTCTAAGGAACTCGAATCTTCAATATTTCCGTGTCTTGTTCTTTCTTTTGATTAAAATGTCCTACCATGACATTTTAGGTTTTGTAACACTTGTATTTGTAGCCTTTTTCCCTTTGTCAACTTTCGGGGCCATCGGATCTGCCTTGTAGGAATTCACGTAAGAAAATCCAGAATCGAATTTGTATCTCCGCTTATGAATTCAATATCAAAATAAAAATACTTAAAATAGCTTTCCATCGTGGCAAATATTTGTTTTGATGCAAGATTTTGTACAACTTTTTTAAAACTTTATTTTGCACTCTTACGGTCTATACGTGTAGCAAAAAAAATTTGTTTAATAAATCACTTTGAAATTTTTGAATGCATAAAACAATGCTTAAAATCTCTTTCTTGATTGTGGAATAAATCTTTTGGTATCATTCCAATGTGCGTGATGTAAATCGAACAACTAGTTCTTTAGAATCCTATTTTGGCTTCAAGATTCCTCCGTAACTAATATCGGAAGCATCAGCTTACTATTTTATCAAGGTCAAGATTTGCCAAGTGGAGACATGGAATCAGGTGACATGTTTCTTAATTTGTTGGACAACTTTTGTATGTGTTGTATTCCAAGGTGTAGGGTTTTTCTTTAGACTGTCATGAAGTGGTTTTTCTAGTCTGTTTATATTCGGGTAAAAGTCAAGGACATAATTTGAACATCCTAAGAACCTTTGTAATTGTTTTTATCAAGAATTTTATCTGGAAAATTTGTGGTGAAATTTAGAGATCTTTCTATTGGTGTAATAGTACATTGAGTAATATAGTGCCCTACAAATCTTATTTTTGTTTGGAAAAGTGACATTTTCGGTTCTGATATTTTACAGCCATTACTGATAATTTTAATTAACTAAATACAATTGAAAAAGATTGTACAATTAATAAAAAAAATTCTTCCCAATGAATTTTACTCTGAAAGGAATGTAAAGAAAAGGACTTGGTTCTTTGATAAATTTCTCAAAAACGACAAGAAATTCAAAACAAATACTACGACTTTGTAAATAACTATAAAATTCATAGAAATTTCTTTGACTAGTTCGAAATTTGTTCCCTAGAACATCATATTGACTACCCTTTCTCAACCATAATTAGTCCTATTACCGTCAGAATAAGAATCTGAAATGGGAAACTACCCAAAATTCAAAAAATAAAATCTTTTCACCCACCATTCCAAGGAATAAAAATACAGCACCAAGATCAATATATAGAAGCTTATCCAATCAAAATGCCCGGAGAAGACGGAAAAAGAAATATAAAAAATATTATCTCACAAAATAATTACACAAACACTAATCTCCACACAATTGGAAAAATTGTAAAAATGGAAAGACATACGAAGGTTAGTCAAATTGAGAAAACTCGCAAACCGATAATTCCAATGTACTAAAAACCCACCAACCCCAATCTTCAAACCATACCAAGTGTGTTCATCATCTATCAAAGTTATGCAAAAGAAAAATCTTATTTCTTTAATGATTTACAATGACTTCAAAAGATGACAAACCATCTCATCTTCTCAAAATCAAATAGCACCCGACACTCCCACAACGACATTACATATAAATATGATTGGAAAAGAATATGATTTGGAATCACAAACAGATTAATCGATACCTCACTAGATCAAAATCAAATAAACAAAATAGGGTGGAATTCGCAACACGCCCAAATTATCCTCTTGACATTATACCGCCGACACTCAAATTCAAAATCGCTTTAATGCATCATCTGCTTATAATTGGAACTTAGATACTTTGAATGAATATCTAATTTTCCTTCCTACAAAGAAATTACAATGGTCAAAAATGCATGTAGAATACAACACGGAGTCCAAGATAGACTACCACAGACTACTAATTGCAAGTTTCTCGTGACAATTAAAAGGATGGTGGAATTTTTATTTAACACCGACTCAACATGACCAAATACTTAGTTCACTAAAATACGATGAAGAACAAAATCTAATTCTTGACGAGCAACAGAACCTTTTATAGGATGTTGTATCTACTCTATACATACAATCTCAATACATTTTCTTGAGATCCAAAGAAAATTAAAAGAGAGAAACACCGAACTCCTCTCTCGAATTTACGTTGTAAAAACTCAAAGGATTTCCAATGGTATAAAATTAATTTCCTAACAAGAGTAATGCAAAGGGATAATTCCAATCATCCTTTCGAAAGAAAAGTTCTTAGCGGTACTACCAACCTTGTTAGAGAAAAGTCGTAAATAGAATTCGAGAAAATTCAGCAACTAAATTATTCCATATGATCAATACACATATGGACAACTAGGTAGTGTTATTCAACAAGAGGGAATGAAAATATGCCAATACCTCAAACTTCAAAACACATAAAATGGGAAATAAAAAAAAAAAAGTCTGATCTAGAACTTGGAACCTTTTGTCAACAATTTGACAAAAATCATTTTAGATAGAACTTCTGCAAAGGAAATTGCAAAAACCCAATTATAAAAACAAAACAACATATAAACCCAATAGAATTTATATAGAAATAACAAACAAAACATACAACCTCAAACAATAATTTCTATAAAAAAAATATAATAAACCAAGTCCGATTTGGATAAAAAAAAAACGTTGAATGTTATAGATGCCACAAAAAAGGACATACAACTAATTATTGTAAATTAAAAAGAAAACTTAATAAACTTAATCTGGAAGACGACTGTATGAACAAAATCTCAAACTTACATACAGATTCTGCTAGTGAAACAACTAACGGAGAAAGTACAGATAACAATGGAAAAGCAAAAATGGATGACACATTAGCAAGTACTTCTGAATCAGAAGGAAAGAATGGAAAAATGTTAAATGTTATCTCAAAAGAACAATAAATTTTTATTGATATATTACAACAAATTAATGACCCAAATTTACAACAACAATATCTTGAAAAGTTATCGTAAACTTTTAAACATGAGCTATTAGCACCAAGTACTTCCAAGTACTTATGATTTAACAACAATCTTAAACAACAATAAAAATAAAAAGATAATATTACTTAATCACGATCTACAAAAACAGATTAAAGAGATAAAAAATGAATTAAGAGAATTAAAAGAAAAACAAAAAAAAATGATTCAGTATTAATCCAAACCAAAATTGAAACATTAAAAGCCAATAGTGAAACAGATTCTGCTAGTGAAACAACTAACGGAGAAAGTACATATAACAATGGAAAAGCAAAAATGGATGACACATTAGCAAGTACTTCTGAATCAGAAGGAAAGAATGGAAAATGTTAAATGTTATCTCAAAAGAACAATAAATTTTTATTGATATATTACAACAAATTAATGACCCAAATTTACAACAACAATATCTCAAAAGTTATCGTAAACTTTTAAACATGAGCCATTAGCACCAAGTACTTCCATATTTATGATTTAACAACAATCATAAACAAGAATAAAATAAAAAGATAATATTACTTAATCACGATCTACAAAAACAGATTAAAGAGATAAAAATGAATTAAGAGAATTAAAAGAAAAACAAAAATGATTCATTATTAATCCAAACCAAAATTGAAACATTAAAAGCCAATCGTGACACGATACCGAAAATGAAGATATTACGCAATGAAATACAAAACATCACACATACCCCAACTGATTTCTTTTGTTTTAAAAGAAATTACAGCCTGAAATATATCATAAACATTACAAATAAATTCATGAATGATTACGAACTTAACCATTGCACTTTTTGATACTCGAGCGTACTTTAAATTGTATAAAACTAGGATTTGTTCAGATAAAATTGCTACAAAAAACCATGAAACAATTTCAAGCAGTTAAGCAATTCAAAACTAGTAATCTCTCAAAAAACAAGCTTCAATAATCAATAATGGGATCTCTTTAAAGACATCCTTTGTGGTTTTCAATGATATCCATCACTCAGAATTTTGGCACTCCGCTTATAAACCTTATAACACCATACAAGGTTTGCCTCAGATGCTATTACATTCAAGATAAACCACAAAAACACATGTTTCTTTTTTAGTAAAGCTAAAACTAGATGTATAAATTTATTAAAAGCTTGCTTTATACATGAAAGCACAATTAATAATATAATATATAACAAGCAATTCTAGCTCAATGTGCTTCAAAAGATGCTTCACATAAAGAATAAATAAATTGCTTGACCAACCAACTATAAAAGAGGAAATACTAAGATTACGAAAAATATTCACATTATAAGTTTGTGCTGAACTACCAAATGCTTTCTGGAACATAAAGCAACATATGGTTAATCAGCCCTATGAAACATCTTTCAAAGAAAAAGACATACCTACTAAAGCTCGGCCCATAAAAATGAATAAAGACCATGAACGATTTTGCAGAAAAGAAATTCAAGATATCTTGAAAACAAATAATTAATCTCTAAAACTAGATCACCTTGGAGTTGTTCAGCTTTCTATGTTAACAAAGCCTCTAAAATTGAAAGAGGAACTACATGACTAGTCATTAATTATAAACCACTTAATAAAGCATTACAAAGGATTCACAATCCCATACCTAATAAAAGGACCTTCTAAATAAACTCCATGATGCCTTCATATTCTCAAAATTCGACATGAAATCAAGTTTCGGCGCAAATACAAATAAAACCAAAAGATGATATAAAACATCATTTACAGCTTCCTTCGGCAATACCAATGGAATGTAATGCCTTTGGCTTCAATAATGCCCCTTCCGAATTTCAAAGAATTATGAACAAAATATTCAATGATTACTCAACATTCTCAGATTGTATACATAGATTATGTACTTATATTTTCAAAACCATCGATGAACATTTCAAACATATAAAAACGCTTTTTATATATAATCTAAAAACGTATATATATATACACATCACTCATTTACAACTCACTTACCCGTATTTGGTGTCCAAAAGGTTTCTAAAGGTTGAAAGGTAGGTTTAACTTTAGCTTTCATCTTACTTAACACAAAAGTTTCATTTGTCATTCTTGTATTAATTAAGCCCGACATAGCTAAGTTATCCTCATCAATGTATTTAAAGTTAACTATTCACTTTCATACATTTACAACGTGAAACTAATTCATGTTATAAAGTACTTTAAGAAAATAAACAAACTGGGGTGGGTACTTAGTATAGCTGTATTCAATGCAAACGTTTTGTCAAGTTGGCTTGTACTTCCTCGGTTGTTATTTTTGATTCTTCGAGTGTTTCTTGAAGGACTGCTCTTGCAATATGCCCGGTGTCTCCACACCGATAGCACCCACTGCACTTGTTCTAAACTCAATAGTGGTTCTTCGGGCACTTCTTGCAACCGGGTGCACCCATCGCTGACTTGGTGCTCGTGGTGCCGCAATCCTTTTGTCATCTTGTTGTCATGGGGGCGCTCTTGATCTTCTACGTGACTGCCCTCAAAAGGTCTTTTATTCCATCCAAACCGGTGGGTTTGTTCTTAATGTCTCAACTTTCAAAGCCTTGTTCAAAGAACTCCACCATGGTCTCCAATGGGAAACTTCGGATAAACCATTCGCATACCAGGCCATCTTCCTTGCTTCAACTCTTGTGATTTCGAGGTAAACCGACTCCAACCCATTAGAACCGATTTATGAATTGGCTGAAACTGCCATATTTAGATTCGCCGTGTGTTTCGTAAATCCACTTCCTTATCTCAAGCTTAAAAAATTGGGTAGGTGGAAAGTATTTGTATAACATCTTCTCAAACGCCTCTAACTGGGTGATCTTTCCATTGCTATTTTATAAGATCTATCCAACTCTCCGCCGTCCTGGTTAGAAATGTTGATGCTAATGCCATACTTAACCTCTGAACGCTCACATTCCTATAAGCCTTCTCAAAGCTCCTAATCCATATCTCCGTCGAAAACAGCCCACATTCGGAGTAGTCTTAAACCCTTTTTTTTCTCTTCAACTTTGAATACCAATCAACCGTGGAGTTTGTTTTTCAACCGGTGGTGCCACTGCAGGTCAAACCACTTGAGAAACTTATAGGTTAACCGGATGGTAAACCGTGGATAAACATGTAAGAATCCACGGGTACTTTGAGGTGTTTATGGCTACTGGTACGGGTTGTTGAGGTTGAACCATTTGCAGGTAAATGCTGTATCCTTGGTGGTTGATAAGTGGGATGTGGAAAAGGTTGGTGGGAAGTCCACAGGATGGATAACGAAACCGTGAGTGATGATTAACCTTGGTGATTGTAGTATGGTAGGCTGAGGCGATAACTTGTAGGAAGTGAGGCAAAATATTTGCTGAGAAAGGATAACTGTATAGCTGCATGGCTTACTGGGGTGGTGCAGTGGATGAGTACACGTGCATCTCGAGGTGGATATACATTTGTTACGGAGGTAATGTGAACCGTGGGATCTCACTCACCATGGTAACATGCGGTTCACCTGACCGATCTATGCGACCATGATTACGATGTGTTCCCCGTGCACTTTGATGGTAAGGGCCGCAATCGACGGAGCATCCATTCACGATTTTGATTCGATCACCTTCTCGCCTGTACCCTCTTGAACTCCCACCTCCGGTCAACACGCCCATTTGTTTCTACTATTCCCGAAGATCGTAAATGATCGTAATGTTACTAAGGTCCAAAGAAATCTTATCTCACGAAAGGGAAGTTTGAAGGAACGCTTTTCTCTGATACTGGGCGGTAACGCCCGCTCCCGGATACCGAGCACTCAACCCGGAAGAGAATGTTCGGCGTGTGTAATATTACGCGACCTAACATTCTCTTTCTTTGATATGGGCCTGAGCATCCAAGAGTAGTGCACGGCACTTGACCTCTATTCTAGCTAAGCTAATCTGTAAGTCGGGCTGAGAATAAGGTTCAACTGAGTAAGTAGGTTCGGCCTCGTGGAAAGTGGAGCTCAAGCCTTCTTTAAGCCAAGAGTCTATCGTCCTGCTTTTGTTAAGTTGAACACAAACAAGCCCTACATCCGAATGGGCTGGTTACAAGTCTACTATGTTTCGCTTGAAAGCTAAGTTTCGCCCTATGGGATAACATTTGGGAGTGGGGTCTACAACCTGCAGGTATTTATGACAGCTTAGACAAAGATCCTACATGCCATGGTTTAGTAGAATTGTGCCTATAACACAATAATGTTATAATCAACGCAAAGGTGTGAAAACCTTGGTAACTTTGAGCATAGTAAAATATTTCACTTTATGGCTGCGATTAGCTTCATGATAATGTCGGAAACCATAAGTTTTTATCACTCAGGCTTTCTTTGTTTGGCGTGTTTTATCACTTTCCGCCATTGTTTACGCTTAGTATTGTTTTGTTTTATCTTTCTTGAGTGCAAGTTTTCATATGTGTTTTAACAACCAAGTTATTAGACCACATAGTTCCGTAGTAATTTATGTCAATCGAGCCGATTTTCACCAAGATCGTGACCGTGCATGAATTATATGATCAAAGGTCCGCTTCTTATGTTAAGATGTAACAATGAACGAAAGATTGATAAATTTACAGTGATGAACAATTTTGGCCTAGGGCTCAAATCTTGTTAAAGAAACAAGAGGTGGACTTTTTATGTTATAAAAGAGGATGCCAATGCAAGCATAATATGCCACCTGGGGGAGAAGAAAGCGATCCAACCATCAAGGGTTGCGCTTATCCTGATGATGTTATCACAAAAGGTTTCTGAGAAGACACCGCTACCAACTTAGCGGTCAAAGTTGAAAGCCAATGATATGATTATGACATTGACGCACATGTTGTCAGGCCAAGCAGAGGATGTTTAGCCTCGAGGATACACGAGTGGCTTTGATCACACCTAAAATAGTACTATAAATCATACCCTAATTTTCCTCTAATCATGCTCAATTGATTAATGATAGATGGAATATTGTATGAAATAATGACGATTGCCTAATACCGTTCCTGGTTTAGCAATTCTCAGATCTTTACATATTATCCGATGTTTGGTACTATTTTGTCTCATTATGCGGATTTTCGTGAATACCATAATACGGGCTAAATGAGTCAGATCCGGATTAAAGAAAGACACATTAGTGCCTAAGTCGAAAAGTCAATACGTAGTCTCGGCCAAAAGAAAGAAAATAGTCCAAGGTTACTAGAACTCCTTGAATGCAGCCAATTGGAACTGGTGGAATGAAAAATCGTGAGAGCCGTGGATTTATATTAAGTCACAGGTTAGCTTAGCTAAGTCGGCTTTACTAACACTATATAAAAAGTTATACGATTTAATTGTATGTAACAACTTCAATATATACATACTTTTACTAGATCTATGGAAATAAAGCATTCTTTCTCTTCAATTGAGTTCAAGTGTTTGGCTATCTTCTCCAATCCATCAACTAGATTGCTGATCAAGCTTGGTCACCATTGCTGTAGGCACTTAAGCTTGAACGCCTTTGTATTTTAATCTTGGTAGACTTAGTTAGATTAACTGTTGTAATTTTTCTACATGTGTAAATCGAATCGCAATTAACTAAAGTAATTAGAATAGAACGATGTAGATTTCAAAATTAGAACCATCACCACCGGGTCCCAAGACGGTTCATATCATAAAATTAAATGATTTAATTAATGTAGGTTGGGGATATGGCCAATATGCTTATTGTATTCATAAATTAACATAAAGGACTTGCAAGGTATGTTAAGCGGTGGACATAGTCCGATCAATCCCCAGGAATGTGCTAGTTAATCCACAATAGCCGTGATAGGGAGGTACTCGGTTTGCACCGGCACTTCTAATACTTTAAAGACGTGCGAGCTAATACAACTAACAAAGCCGAGGTTAATCAAGCATTACAGACATCCACTATCCTATCAACGGAAGTAGATAAGATTGAGAATTCACCATAGCTAAACCGAATTAGGAAACGCTTCGTTAGTCTAGGTAATGACGTGGAAAAGTAGACGAAAGATCAATGACACCAAGTTAGAGAGATCTGAGATGAGAGATACACTAATTAGCTTTTCATATTTATGTTGGTTTCGAGGACCAAGTATTTGTTTTCTTGTCCGGAAGCTAATGTTTATTATCTATGTTGAATTGTCTCTGCTAGATCGACTTCGAGCACATCTACTTTATACTACGATTGACCTAAGTACTCTTGCTAAAGATTTCATGCGTATTTAGTTGACTTTACACCGATCAAGTTTTTACGCCGCTGTCGGGGACAATTGGGCAATGTGGATAATATGTTTATTAAATCATAATAAAAAATTATTTGTTTATTCATTAGATTAGATCTCGTTTCTCGTATCACACTGGGGCACTATTTTACGATCGTAAAAGAGAAATAGTTCAAGCCGCATTGGTTCCTCGCCAAGTACTATGAAAATCAAGCTGACTTTAGTTCTCATCACTTTTGTTTTTTCTATGTTCATCCTAATATGTTACTAGTTAATACAGTCCACAACAGCTTGGTCAAAGCCCAAATGAGGCGGAAATTACTAACCTTGTTGTTTTGTTTTGTCTATCTTGTAAGATACGGGAACGCTTTTTTGGCAATCACTAGTAAGATCAATGTAACGCTTTTGGAAATCACTAGTAAGACTGGCGGAATTCAAGACCAGCTTAGCACAATGCCAATAAAAGAATCATAAATGTCATGCCCATCTCAACGTACTCCACCCTGAAGGTATACGAGCAATACCAAGCCGGATAAGACGAGAGTGGAACAAGAGAACGGCAAATTGAACTAAAGAGGGAGGAAGCGAATATAACCTCAAAGACACGAGACTCATAGATCGTGAGTTTCATATTGAGCTAATTGATATATCCTTCTACTAACTCCGATCCTTAAGCAGGATCCGACACCATGTTCTCTCGATTTAGAAAGTTTACCTTCGATCTTGACTTGATTGAGAAATTGGGACCCTGGGTATGATTTAGGCTCCTACCTGATAAATGGAGTATCTTAAGACTGGGAATGCGCGGTTCAAGGTTGAGCTGCAACATATCTCTCTTTCTCTCACAGGCAATCATGCTAAATTTAAGGTCAAGTTGGACTGTGACATTGTAGTATGCATTTAAGGCTGACAGAGATCGAGAGATACTGCACCCGGCACGAAACCTGCGAACTCAGGAGAGGGAAGTTTTGTGTTCCCAAATTCTGACTTTCTTAGAAGTTATGGACATTCTCGATGATCCAAGTGCAAATGCTTTTGCCAGACGCCTTCTTAGTGACCACCGAGCAATCTTGGATTACGATAACTATGGGACATCACGCTTTAGGTCAATAATGATGCAAAAACCTATACTATCTTCAGAGCCACTCCCAAACCAAATTGCACAGACAATTACCGCTACTAAATAACGAGTAGTTAAAGTTAATGAGATAGACAACATCCTAGATCATAAGAGGCAAGTGCTAGTTGAAACTAGTGGAGCATGAAATTTTGACAGCTTACTCCGAGAAAATAACGAGAAGAATCACAATAATACGCCAAGAGAGGCGCGGCTACCTTGAGCAAATCCACGAGGTCAAAGGTAGAAAGTAGGATTAGCGTGAGGAAAAGGTAAATCTTTGTAAGCAGAGACAAGGAAAGCCGAATCGACCTGCAAAAAAGCGCACAAAAGTTCAGGAAGAATGCTTAAGGTTTCTTGAAAGAGGTTCGAGAAGTTAAAGCTTTTCAGATAGAAACGAGGCATGTCTCTACTTTAGGAAAAATCCCGTGAAGTGGAATTCTTAGGTAAAAAGAGGGGAAGACGCACTCCCGGCTAAGGCCCCTCAAGAGTGCAACGTCGGCGGTTGAAAACCCAAAGATGAGACTAAGTAAGAGTCGAAGAAAAGTCGAGCCGGGCGACTCTAAACCTCGTAACTACTTTACCCTTAGACTTATTTTGAATGAAATAAAAGTAGCGGTGATTGGACAACAAGATTGTTTTCATCCTACCGCATCCCGATGTTTTGTTTTGAAGAACGGGGGAATGTTTTTTTACTTGATGAACAAATTCGGTGAAATAGGTAAGTCGGTATGGAGAAGAAAAAGATCAGAGAAATGCAATACCACCCAAACCACCATTTTCACAAACCGAACCATAACTTTTCCCTAGATTTCTATTGTCAAATTTTGATTTCTACAATTTGGTGTCATTTCTATTCAAAAGTTGTTGCGAAAAACCCCAAAATCCGAAACCGAAAACACCGATACTCGTAAAGCAACGAGACATCCTCTCACAAAGCGGCATATCTGATTCAACAAAAATAGAGTTCAATTAATCAAGTTTAATGGCTGGTAGAGGCAATCGATTCCAAGACATAGAGGAGAACAACAGAGGCTTGAGGCGATGCCATGCCCACTATCAATGGCATCGACTAGTTTGCTTCATTGCTATTTATGAGTCATTCGTGACTTATTGGAAGAATGATCGGTTGCTGGGTAAGAGAGTCGACCTCAATGATTGTGGTGACGTGATACCATGAGTTCTTCAATTCCGCAAAGATAAGCGGACATGGCTTTCATTCCGGCCGGTTTTAATGCCACCATTGTTCATGAGTTCATGCCTATGTAGCGGCCAATCCCGAGTCTAATGTCGCTATTGTTCAATGGGTCCATATTGATTTCTCGATCGAGACCATCAATGCCCGTTACGGCATCATCAAAGCACCCCTACGCGATGAATTCACCCCGCTACGGAGTATTCACCGGTGCCACTAGAGAGCGCGATTGTTAGGAACATTTTATTTGTTTTGAGGATGGCCATACTAGCTGTTATAGCAAGCCTGAAATAAGTTAGAAATATTTGTATAAGACTTTACTTAGAGTCTGACATGTTGTATAAGTTCAGTCAGACAAGCATTATACTAGACTGGTAGGATGGCTCAGTGGAAGACTGAAGATCAGCTGAATGAAGGCCGCGAAGTACCAGTAGAGTAAAGTCAAGACCTATGGAATGACTTATAACCTGGGAAGTCTTTGATGACCATGGATAAGTCTAGGATATATTACAAGTGATGAAATCTATTCATGTAATATGGTGTACACTGATCTCAGACAAATAAAGGATTAGTGGAGTACAAGCATACTTGGAAAATCAAAGGAGAAAAACAAAACAGCAAAACGGCTAAGTAAAAGCTCTACCAGTTGACTATAGAAGTAACAGTGAAGGAGTCACTGGACCGGCCAAGCAACAACTAAGTGAGGAAATAGCAAAGTCAAGTATGCTACCCATGATTTATTCTAAACGTGAAAATAAGGAGATCAAGCAATTAATGCAGAATCAATCAGGGCGGGTTTTATGAATAATTTTTGAAGAAAATCTGATCATCAAAATTCAGAGAATAAAATCAATGAAGAATCAATGATTAAATCAAGGATTATTCTCAACATTAAATAGCCATGGGCGAATTTTCAAATCAAGGAGATCACGGCTATAAATAGAAGGCACTATTAGAAAAAAGGGATACATGAAATATGCATGCATATACAAAAAGTGCATAAACTCTGTCAATTTCAAAAAATTTCTATATGAACTTGAAAAGGCATATGTAGAGATCAATTCAGAAATTAAAGCTACAATTCCACATCAAGGACTGAGATTGATCAACTCTCAAGAATCTTATTCACACCCAATCAAGCAATTGAATCGGATCTTCTAAGAAGGAATTGCACACCTTGTGATAGCTACTAAAGGATTTGTTCTCAAGGAGCAGTGTTGAAGACTGAGACACTGAAGCTTTTGTAGCCAGGGAGTGATAGTCTTGAGATTGTGAAGCTTGTGTAGCCAGGGACAATCATACTATTGTATTGGTAAAAAAACAATAGTGAATTCCTCAAATCATCGCAGGAGAAGAGTGGCTTAAGAGATTACACCACCCTAAACCACTATAATCCTTTGTTTTCATTTACTTACTACACTTTGCCTTACAACATTTGCTTACTGTATTTTAGTTGTACTCTGTGTGTGCTTGAACTACTTTAAAACAACTTTAAGAAGGGACTTATCCGCTGCCCAATAGCTTTTAAAATAAGAAAAGTTTTGAAACTCTATAGTCATTCACCCCCGACAATATTCTCACCCTTCTGGGGGACCAACATTTTGATCGCTCAAGACTATTGCGAGAATATTATGATGTGCAATGGGATTTTGCAGACCCACAATTTCCGACTACCTTCTACTCAAACGAACGGGCATGAGGCGCTCGTATCTTTGCACATATTTGTCATTACCCATCTTTTGCCCAATGCTCATACGGACACCGTGACTTGTCTGCAGGCCGAGCTCATGTACTATCTCGATATCGAGAATCTTGTGAACATCGG
This sequence comes from Gentiana macrophylla, assembly GCA_026214975.1. NCBI lineage: Eukaryota > Viridiplantae > Streptophyta > Magnoliopsida > Gentianales > Gentianaceae > Gentiana > Gentiana macrophylla. The sequence continues at coordinate 47,467,905 of CM047813.1, forward strand.
TCTGTTGATACATAGACGGATTTGCTAGGTTGCCATGACAAAGCGAGAGATTTTACCATATGGCAACCTGATAGATGCTTTGGCCATGGAAGTTGAGTGCCCGCCTTGGCCACCGATGAGGAGTCGAGTCACCACCTATCCTTGAAAGTATAACGGTCCAGAGGATGGGAAGGAGGAGAAGATGGGCAGCAATACCGGCACAAGGACGTGCTAGACCTCAACATGAATTTCAAGCTAACATGACAAGGGAGTTAGCCGAGATGCGAGGAATGTTGACACATATGACGATGCATCTCCATATTCCTCCCTATGCCCCACCACCACGAGCCCCTAGGCATGCTCCATCTTCTTCGGGGGCCGGACTTTCTTCAGTAGCACCACCTCCTGTTCACGAGGACTACGAGCACATAGATTCTGATTATACCCTAGTTCTAGTTATTTTTTAAAAGTTTTTTTATTTTCCATTGTTGTATTTATTTTTTTATTTTTCTTTATTACAACTTTGAATTGAACGGCATTTCTTTTCATTTCAATAAAATATTTCATGGCTTAAATTGTTTGCATTTCACCAGTTTAATTGCTTACTGCCATTTTATATTTTATTATTGTATCACCTCTACTTTGCCCGAGTTTTTCATGTCAGAATTCTATAATAGATATTCACAGACTTTTCACGACTTTGAGCCCAAGACATGTTCGAGAAGAATTCATTTACTTCACTCCGCGCTTAACCCAAGCTAAGTTTCTTTTCGTTATTAATCTTTTCATCATTGGAGACAATGCTTCGATTAAGTGGGGGGTAGAAACATCACATAGCAATTGACTATGAATTTTGTCAAATTTTGTCAAGTTGTCACGAGTCTTGTTGATGCATTTTTTTACCACTTAGACCTTTTGGAAATAATTAATTACATCTTTGTTTCATGACCGAAATAAAAGTCGTGTCACTCTTGAAGTAGTAGCGTATTAACGGCATTTTCTTTGCATGGACAGACCTTTTTAAGCACGTATAACTTACTTCTTCAGTGTATAGTTAGATGACGCATTATTCAATTTAGTATTGAAGAATGAGCATGTGTTATGTTGCATGAAGTAGTGACTTATTAATTGTTATTTTACCATTGCATTCAATTTTTGAGCATGTAATCTGGGAGAGAAGTATTTAGTTAAGATGAAGAGTTATCTTAGACCGGGAATCGATATTTGTCGGTGGATATACTTTAACCAATTGTTGTAGGATGATGGTAGCAAAATGAGACCACAAAAGGTAAAATGGGACAAAACGGGCTTGTGAGTGAGAGAAAAAAAAGTGATAAATCTTCCAATGGAAGCCGATGGAGTGTAAAACGACGCGGCTATTGCAAGAAAAAAGAAAAAAAAAAAAGAAGAAAAAATATATAATAAAGGTGGTGAGGAAGCGAACTCGTTGCAAAAGGGCACGACCCACGCATGAAAATAAACAAGCGAGGATAATGAGTAAAACTCACCCCCAAGTCCGCCTGCCCAAGTAAGGTTTCATGTTGTTTGCCCGAGTCTAAAAGCAAGAGGAGTGAGTGTGCACATGGATAAGTAAAGGTTGTGGGGTCATTATAACATCATTATTTCTTAAATGCACTATCACGAAAGACTTATCACACGACACATTGACGCATTCGTAAGTGATGATTAATGGGAACTTATGGATTTGTGCATGATATATGTTTTGCTGAAATCTTTGTTGGTATAATGTGATTACATCTCATCATTTGTTGTTTGGAGCGTTATGGCACACACACACAAAGTTCGTGAATTGAAAAGTGTTTAATGCACCCCTTATGGATATAAGTTGGCATGATTTTCATCTCGGCTTATGACACATAGTTGTATATTAGCCCGGAGATGAGTTTCCTTCACCTTTTTATTCAGGGAAATCAAAAGCTAAGTGGGGGGAGTTGATCACACTGAAAATGGTACTATAAATCATACCCTAAGTTGCCTCGAATCTTGCTCAATTGATTAGTGATAGATGAAATATTGTACGAAATACGTATCGATTGCCTAATACCGGTTCCTCGGTTAGAAATTTTGCATCTTTTTTACATTTTATCTCGACGTTTTGTACTGTTTTGTGTCATTTTATGTGATTTTCGAAATTCTATAATATGGGCTAAATGAGTCAGGTCCGGATTAAAGAAAGAAACATTGGGCCGACGTCGGGAGAGAAGTCAATCTGAGTCTCATGGTCCGTAAAGGAAGAAAATAGTCCGGAGGCTGCGGGAAACCCTAGCCACGGCCAGCGACAACTTAGAGGGCACGCAGCGAGAGAGCCGTGATTTGTATTAAGTCGGTTAGGGTTAGCTTAGCTAAGTCGGTTTTAGAGCTCTATATAATGTTGTATGATTTCATTGAATACAAAAACTCTTGATGTATACATACTTTTTACTATATCTATGAAATAAAGCATTCTTTGTGTTTAATTTGAGTTCTTTGCTTGGCTATCTTCTCCAATCCATCAACTAGCTTGTGTTGATCAAGCTAGGTCACCATTGATAGAGGTATGAAGCGTTGAATGTTCTTTTGTATTTTAATTATGGAGGACTTAGTTAGATTAACGTGTTGTAATTGATCTGCATGTCTAAACGTATCGTAATTAACTAGATCAATCAGAACAGAACGATGTAGATTTAGAATTAAGAACCATCATCGCCGGTCCTGCGATGGTCTATATTGCAGCCGTGACACCCTAGGTCTCCTCTAATCTGAAGATTTGGTGCCAGCTATGTTGATCGATAGATTTAATTAACAGTAGGTTATATCTGGCAAATCTGCTTATTTTATTCGTAAATTAACATGAAGGACTTTCAAGGTGAAGTGATAGTTTGGACATAGTCAGATCAATCCCTAGGAACGTGCTAGTCAATCCACGATAGCAGCTTAGGGAGGTACTCGGTTTGCACCGGTAATCTCTAATACTTAGTGTGTGTGAGTTAATACAACCAACGAAGGAGGTTAACTGCACATAGAACTGTCCTTTCAATGAAAGTAGATAAGATTAGGAGAATGCACTCGTAGCTAAAACTGAATTAGAAATGTTCTGGTTAGTCTAGGTAATTATGAGGAAAAGTAGACATAAAGATCAATGACACCAAGTTAGGAGATCAGAGAGGAGAGATACGCCAATTACCTTTTCCGCATTTATGTTGGTCAATGACCGATATTTGTTTTCTTGTCTAGACTTAATGCTTATTATCTATATTGCATTTCTCTGTGGGATCGACCTTGACTCGCATCTACTATACTGTGATTGACCTAGTACTCTTGCGAGTATTTCGTGTGTATTAGTGTCTTACACGCGGATCTGGGCTCAGCTGTGGGTATAGTGGCAGACCAGCTGAGACAACCGCCTTACCAGTTAAGTCCACCACTGCACCACTTATAGCACCAGCTTACAAACCCCCAAAAAAGTTTCGATCCAGATATGGTCTTGGCTACAATAGTCAAAATGGGAAACGAAACAATGGACAATACAATTATGGACCAAGGACAAAAACTGGACCTAAATTCAGAAAAGAACAGATCATGGTTTCAACTACTCATCAAGTACCAGTGAAGTCAAAACCTAGTGTAGGGAAACAACATAGTAAATCATCTTACCATCCCACCAAGGCAAAGGTATACTAAAAGGTAAGGGCATACTTTACCCTTCAGAAGATGATTGAATGTTCCACCCCCAAATACAAGAAGAAACCATTTCATGCTATGCAACATGTATTTAGAAAAAGTCAACCCAGGCCTGTTCCTAGGTACAAGAGGCGATATGAAAATAGGTTTCCTCCCATATATTGGAAGGTGAAAATTGATGTAAATGCACCTAAAGGTAGAGAAATGTATCGAAATACTTTTAAACCTATTAGAATCTATTCTGCCATGCCTTATACATAAGAGTTTGATGACTTCAACCCTCCAAGAAGAAAATCATTTGGATATACACTTAGAGTAGGAGGCATGACTGCTAAAAGGTATGGACCCAAACAGTGTTGGGAACCTAAACTTGCTTAATTTTTTTATAGGATGTCCGGTACACATGCATGGGATGTTCCAGACATATGGCAGGTAACATGGGATGGCTGACTAATTTAAAGTTTTTTATGGACCCAAAGTTACTTTTGGAGGAAAAGACAACCCTGGAAAAATTAACAGGGAAGGCATCATAATGAAGAACAATAATAAGATTCGAATGTGGCATATGTCAAGGGATTAAACTTCAATGCATAAGCATCAATCAATTCGTGACAAAGGCTACGTGTGCATTTCAAAGAAAGAATGATGCAAAGTGATTCACAACCAAACCATCATAGTTGTACTTGCGCAGAAAGAGAGAACAACTTGTATTGTATGTGGTAGATTGGAGGACACCCAAAGCAGAAACTTGCTTACTAGTCAAGAACAAACAATCTCCTAGCTGGTTTTGGCACAGAAGACTAAATCATTTAAATTTTAAGACAATCAACAAGTTGTCAAAGAACAAGCTAGTGGAAGGCTTACCTGACATTACATTCAAGAAGAAAAGTCTCTATGATGCATGTCAGAAAGGGATGCATATCAAAAGTTCTTTCAAGTTAAAGCCACTTCAATCAACAACAAGGATCTTACATCTCTTACATATGGATCTTTTTGGACCTGTTACACCAGTGAGTGTAAGTGGAAAGAAATACACTTTAGTAGTGGTTGATGACTTTTCAAAATTCACATAGACAATCTTCATGAACAAGAAAAGAGAAACTCTCAAGAAGCTTCCAGATTTATTGAGAAGAATTCAAAATTAAAAGGAACTAAAGATCATCAAGATAAGATCAGACAGAGGCACAGAGTTTCTAAATAAAGTAATCAGAACTTACTTTGAAAGAAATAGAGTTCTACATCAACTATCAGCAGTAGGTACTCAACAACAAAATGGAGTAGCAGAAAGAAAAAATAGAACTCTGAAGGTAGCTGTTAGAACCATGATAGCGGAAGCAATCCAACCAAAGAGATTTTTGGCTGAAGCAGCAAATATAGTGTTGGTCCCTTGGAAAGGCTGACACAAATTTAGAGGGGGGTGAATAAACTTTCCCCTAAAAACTAGATTTTAGGCGAATTAGGTTCAGTTAAAACTTGTGCGGAGTTAAGCTGGCTGAGCTGAGTCTAAGTCAAAAACTGACTTAAAACAAGCTGAGTCAACCGGCAGCGGATATAATTTTTAGCCTTTTTCTTGATATTTTTATTCTCTGTGAATGCTGAGTGAGCTAAACTGAATTCTGATGAATGTCATTTCGTGAGTTGTGATTCAGTGTAACAATCGCCTTGATGACGATGTATGAAATGTAATTAAATGTTGTAAAAGAATGTAAGTACTTAAAGGAAATAAAACAAGAGTTATAGAGGTTCCAGGTCGTGTAATCCGGTCAGTCCTTTCTTCCCCTGTGGTGTAGGAGAAAAATTCCACTAGAACTTCTTGAGGTGAGCTATTATAAAAAGTCCTAAACAATACTCCTTGGCTAATCCTAGCTTCACTATCTAAACAGTCAAAGAATAGGTTGGATCGCTGCTCTTCAAATGCTTGAACCACTGGTCCTTGAAGGGTTAAGTATGCCTCTTCACCGGCTACCACCACAAACTCAGTCTACCCGACTGCTGATACAACTGTCCTTGGCAAATCCTTCACCGGATTGCTTCACAGTTTGAACCTTTGATTAAGAATCAAAGTTGGGTTTAAATTGATTCTTGTTTGTGGTTCTTCAAAGTGTTTGATTCTGAATATATTTTGTGTAGCTTGAACACTTGAAGAAATTCATGATTGATCTTGTTAGCGTAGCTATAGACGATAAATCGAATGAACTAGACTCTTGCACAAAAATTCTTGTAATCTTGTTAATTCTTGGTATTGATCCTTGATGAAAAGTCCTCTATTTATAGTGTGAGGTCCAACGTTCATTTTGCTTTAATTTGAATTGTATCAACGTCTATCTTGTAACGGCTATATTTTTTGACCGTTCTGACTTGTCAGTATTTCATCCAATAGAATTGCTTCATTTACAATGTTCGACTGTACTATCAGTTCATTGGATGACTGACTTATAACACTGAGTTTCCTGATCAGTTTTATACTGAGTTCGTCAGTTGTCATTTTCTTGACTGACTTGGAGCATTAACTGAGATTTACTCTTCTTCAAATATCAGTACTCCAGTTTTTCATCTGATTATTATTGATTAAATCATAGTACACCATAAGCAAATATCATCTAAGAGTTCATTGTCCTTATGATTCTTAGGTCTTCATACAAGATCCATAAAGTCAGTTCAGGTCACCATAAACTTGCCTGAAGTCTAACTTTATAGTCTCGACTTTGTCTTCATAACCTGAGTTTGAACCCTTAGTTCTTCGGTCTTCAATAACTGAGTTTGAACCCTCAGTTCTTCTATCTCCTAGATAAGTCAACTGAGTCTGTGTCCTTCAGCGAACTTACTTTCTTCAGTTCTGGGTGAGCTTCAGTACTTGGTGTAGTCTGAGTCAGTTTTAGATAACTGTCTCTCCAGTTTCTTAGATGATTTCCGGTTTTCAGTTTTATGACACTTCTATCTAATACAGTGCTTGTCTGATATAACCTATACAATTATCAGACTCTTGTAAAACTTATACATTCAGTTCTAGACATCTTTTAGCCTTTCACTATAACAGCTAGTTTCAGCACTTCATCAATGGGGTGTAGACAAACATGTTCTTGAATAAGATGAATCATCATCAAAACTTAAATTTTATTCCCAACAATTTCCCCTTTTTGATGATGCCAGAACTCTCCTTAAAAGAAAAGCTTAAAGATAAAAACAATACAAAATAAAGTAAAACTGGAAACTGGATTTCATTAAGATTTTTTGCAAAAACTGGATCGAGTTACACAATTTATATAAACTGAAATAAAACTTAAACAACCTTTTGTTTAGCTAAGACATACTTCCTTCTTTTGTCATGAAGGCGATATTCACCTTCAATCTTTGTGTCTTCATTACTGAAAGTCTTGAGGTAGTCCACTTGGCTTGTTAGCTTCCATTTTCTCCACATAGCTAACTTTAGTAAATGACTTTCATCTTTGTAGTAAGTTTCGAATTCATTGACATCTGTTTTCATCTGTTCAGTTTTGTCTCTGATATTCAGTTTTTCTTCAATCCTTTTGATCTTTTTGTGGTTTGCCATTTTTGTTTACTAGAAAGATCACACAAAAAGTAGTTGAGTGATTCTTCATAATTCTTGTATTTGTACTTGGCTTTGACACGACTGTAGTCTTCAATAAACTTCATCCAAAGATCTTCAGTGAGAGTAGCTCTTATGTCACCAGGTTGACTGTATTTGAGTATGAGCTGCTCATCAGTTAGTTCTTCAACTTGTTTGATGTTGTATTCTCAGAGTGATTTTGCTTTCTTGATTCACAACTCGCCAAGCTTTAGTTTTTCTTCACATAACTTCAGTTTTTCTTCCTCCACTTCCCCCTTTTTGGCATCATAAAACTCATTGATTAGTTGATGTGTTGCCTTCTGATTTGTTGACATCCCTTTCTGAGAGGTGTGGACATCTCTGAGTTGAGTTTCTAGCACATAAATCTGTTGGTTGAGGTGCCATTCAGCTTGAGCATGAGCTCTTGATCTACCAAAGTTTCTTGTTCAAGTTTTTCTTTTAGACTGAGAATCTCTGAAACTGAATCTGATGTGGATTTCTTGATAATGTACAACTTAGTATGAGTTGAGACAACAGTTTTCTTCCTGTAATCCAAATAACTGGAAACATATGATAGAAGACCACATATATCATCATTTTGGTTGAGCATAATCTTCAAGCCTTATTGTACTTTGCTCAATTCTTCTGTAGTAAGCTTCTCAGATGGGTCTTCTTCTTCTGTTTCTTGGATTCGGGACTGATTGGCATCTTCAATTAACATCAGTTGTTGATTAAGATCATCTTTAGCTCCTTTTTCTTTATTGTCATTTGTTTGAGTTTCAACTGGCAATTCTTCTTCCTTAGTATCAGTTTGTGCTAGTTGTTCAGGCTGAGTGCTTGACTGCAAAACTGTACTCTTTTGAACTTCTTTCTGTGAATCATCATCTTTCTTCTTTGAAATTTCCTTAGGTGTGGATGATGTGGTTGATTCAGTTCTCTTGACTATCACTCGAAATTTGTTATAGCAGTTGTTGAGAAATTCTTCTATTGGAAATAATGCGTATAGACTTGGTATTTCCAGTTTCTCCAACAATAGTTTTTCTTCATTAGGTAGAGTAGCTTCTCGAGAATCTTCAGTTTTGAGCTTCATCTTTATCAGTTTGATGATCCTCTCAGCATCAAGGAGATACTCCTTTGGTTGCTGAGATTCCTGTTTCTGTTGCTCAAAATTCATAACGGTAACTTGTTTCTCAGATATTCTCTGTTGAAGTTGAGAAACAATTCCAGGAACTAAAGCTTTCAGCTTACTGCTGTCAGTTGTCAGTGGTTGTTCCCCCTCAGTTAATGCTAACTGACTTGAAGTACCTGGGTATAAACAACGTACAACTGATTTTTCTCCTTGTGTCTCAAATTTTCCTTTTAATTCCTTTTTCTTTGAGCAATTTGTTTGACACAATTTGCCTTTTTTGCTTCAGGTTGGGAAGTTCCTTTTATTGAACTTGCAACTGCTGCAGCTTTTGTAGTAGTAGCTTGTGCATTCTTATTCCCACTATTGATTCTTTCCAAATAATATTGGATCACTAAGCTAAGTGATTTCTTCAGTCGAAATCTTCCATCAGTTTGTCTTCCTTCACTTGGTCTCTGGTGACACTTGCTAGTTCAAATAAGTGTTGCTCCTTGATCCGATTGAAGATATATCCAGAAGTTGAACTCAAATCCATCCTGTGATGACATTCATTAGGTAGATACCATCTTGATTAACTAACTTAGTCCTTTGTGCCGTCTGATGGCATGTTTGTTGATCCATCTGATGAGAAGAGCAAATTACGCTTTGAGAGATATGAATGTGTGTATCAACTACTGCTGGTTCCTTTGAAGCTGAATTTGTCTAAGAAAGGCACCGTGTTGAAGTGGTAAGCAGCCTACATCAATAGATTTCACCAGAGGATCTTTGAAGGCAAAAAGCTGTCTGATGATATCTTCATTGACCAAAATCTTCTGTCCACGAACTCTTATAAGTAGAGAGTTCATTAGCATCTTCATATTCTCCCAAAATAGCAATAGACCTTCCAAGTCCATGTCTTGTTGTAATTTTGCTTCCAAAAGATTTCGTAAGCCTGGTAATCTTCCAAGCTTTTCAGATATATAACTAGAGAGAAGGGTATTACGACACATTTCTTCGAATTCTTGAAGTGTGAAAGTATCGGGTACGGTGATTAACCGTTCTTCTTGTGTTTTGTTTGAAGCGGCCATTTTTAAGAAAAATTTGATTTTTCTTTCTTTTTGATTATTTAGAAATGAGAAAGTTTGATTTTTCTTTCTTTTTGGTACACAGAGAGTGAAAGAATGGTTCTATATAAAGGGTGGGAAGTTGAAAGGGTCCACGATCTTCTGATAGATTTGTACAATCTTTTCAAATTCCATTATGGTTTGTGTAACCGATGTGTACTATCTGACATAATAGGGGTATACACGCTACAAATTCTGACAGAAAAATGGCGGTAATCCAATGTGATATAACTGTTGTCGGTTTTATCCATTTCTCCATTGACTTGTTTGACTGAGGAAAACTGAGGCTGAAATCAGTTTTACAAAATTTGAGCTCCGTCAATTTTTCAGTTTCAGTTAGTCAGTTTGAGATCGTTGATGTCAATGACTGATATGTCAAGTGAGCGCACCCAGCATGACAAAGATCAATCCCCTTGACGAATCTCTAAGCTTGAACAGACTTAACTGACTTTGATAATCCCCAATTCAGTTCTCAGTTTAGCAAACCTTTCTTTGTCCAGGGTTGGGTAAATATGTCTGCTAACTGATCTTCAGTTGGAACATAGAGAACTGTTATGTCCTTCTTTTCCACATGATCCCTTATAAAGTGATGTCTCACATCAATGTGTTTCGTCCTTGAGTGCAAAACTGGATCGTCAGTTATTGCAATTGCACTTGTATTATCACACATTATAGGAATCATTCATTCTTCTATCCCATAATGTCTCAGTTGTTGTCTGATCCATAAAACTTGAGCACAACAACTTCCAACTACGATATATTCAGCTTCAGCTGTTGAAGTAGAGATTGAGTTTTGCTTCTTGCTGAACCATGACACAAGTCTATTTCCCAATAACAGACATGTGCCTGAAGTATTTTTTCTATCCACTTTGCATCCAACATAGTCAGAGTCTGAGTAGGATATCAGTTTGAATTCTCCTTATCTTGAATACCATATTCCAACTCCTTATGTATCTTTCAAATACTTCAAGGTTCTTTTTACAACTGTGAGATGACTCTCTTTAGGTCTTTTTTGAAATCTAGCACAAACACCAACATCAAAGGATATGTCTGGTCTACTAGCTGTGAGATAGAGTAGACTTCCAATCATTCTTCTGTAAAGAGTTTGATCCACATCCTTGCCATCTTTGTCTTCATCTAATCTGATGTTAGTTCCAATTGGTGTTGAAATGCCAACTGATTTCTCCATTCCAAACTTCTTGCTCAATTCTCTTGTATATTTAGTTTGGTGAATGAAAATCCTATTATCCAGTTGTTTAACTTGTAAACCGAGAAAATAATTCAGTTCTCCCATCATACTCATTTGAAATTTGCTCTTCATTAAACTTGCAAATTTCTCACAGAGTTGCTTATTTTCAGATCCAAAGATAATATCATCGACATAGTTCTGAACAAGGAGAGTGCTTTCTTCAACTTTCATCCTGAATAAAGTCTTGTTGAAGGTTCCTTTGATAAATCCATTATCTACCAAAAACTGAGATAGAGTTTCGTACCAAGCTCTTGGTGCTTGCTTCAGTCCATATAGATCTTTTCTCAGTCTAAAGACTTTATCAGCTTGATCTTTAATTTCAATCCAGGTGGTTGTTGAACGTAGAATTCTTCTTCTAGAATTCCATTCAAAAATGCACCTTTGACATCCATCTGGTACACTTTGAATTTCTTGTGAGCTGCAAAGGTAAGAAATAGTCTGATTGCTTCTAGTCTTGCAACTGGTGCATAAGTTTCATCAAAATCTATGCCTTCAGCTTGAGAATATCCTTTAGCTACAAGTCTAGCCTTGTTTCTGATGATATTCCCATCTTCATCAAGTTTGTTTCTGTAAACCCAATTAGTTCCAATGATGTTTACATGATCTGGTTTGTCTACCAACTCCCATACTTGATTTCTTTCGAACTCATTCAGTTCTTCTTGCATCGCTAAAATCCAATCTGGATCTTTTAAAGCATTTTCTATCTCTTTGGGTTCGATTGAGATAGGAAACATGCAATCATTGCATCTAGTTGATGTCTTGTTCGAACACCACTTGACTATCACTAATTACTTGTTCTTCGGTGATCTCTCATCCATTGATGTACTCTGGGGTTGCATCAAGGATCTACATTCTGTTGAACTGGTTCTTCGAGAATTTGTTCTTGATTTTCTTCATCTTGATCATCTTGAATCGGGTCGAGAATCTTGTTGTTCAATCGTAGGTGGTTCGATTGTTGGAAATCGAGGTTGATCTTGATCTCGATGATTCGAGATCCTTAATCTTCCAATGTCAACATAAAGCCGATTCTCGTAAAATCGTAATCGAGGCCGAAACCGGTTCGGTATGATTACGCTTTCTTCACCAGAAAGTTTGGTTCATCAAATACTACGTGTATGGATTCTTCATGCTTGAGTGTCCTCTTGTTCAAGACTCAATGCTTTGGTTGACACTTGAATATCCCAAAAATATTCCTTCATCAGCTTTGGGCTGAAAAACATGAATTTGATCTTTTCCATTATTGTGTATGAAACACTTACTTCCAAAAGCATGAAAGTATGAAACATTTGGTTTTCTTCCATTCCAAATTTCATAAGGTGTCTTCTCATGTCTCTTATTCATGAGAGCTATGTTCTGTGTGTAGCAAGCTGTGTTAACGGCTTCTGCCCAATATCTTTCTGGCAATATTGCTTCATAGATCATAGTCCTTCTTGCTTCTTTGAGTGTTCTATTTCTTCTTTCAGCTACACCATTCTGTTGAGGCGTTGCCGTGGCTGAAAGTTGATGTAAAATACCATTTTCTTCACAATATTCGATAATCACATTGTTGAGGAATTCCGTTCCTTTATCTGATCTTATCTTCACCACTGATACACTCTTCTGATTTTGAAGTCTCTTGAGGAGTTCTGTAAGCCTTTTGTTTGGTTTTACTTTTCTTAGTTAAGAAAATAACCCAAGTGTATCTTGAATAATCATCTACCACCACCAATGTATACTTCTTTCCACTGATACTGATTGGCGTGATAGGTCCAAATAAGTCCATATGTAGTAGCTCCAGGACTCTTGCTATTGAATGCTGAGATTTAGTCTTGAAAATAGCTTTTACTTGTTTTCCTTTTTGACAGGTGTCACACAAGCTATCCTTCTTGTAGGTAATCTCAGGTAGTCCAATTACCAACTGTTTCTTGACAAGTGTGTAGATGTCATCGAAGTTAAGATGACTCAGTTTCTTGTGCCATAACCAGCTGACTTTTGATTTGGTATGCACAAGTAAACAAGTTTCTGCGACTGCTGTAGTCCAATCAACAACATACATATTCTCTTTTCTTCTTTCAGCTAGGACAACTTGAAATGCTGTTTCACTGACGACAATGCAGTAATATTTGTCAAACGTGACTCTGTATCCCATATCACATAATTGACTGGTGCTGAGTAGATTGTAATGCAATCCTTCTACATAAGATACATTCTTTATTGTGAGTCCATTTCTAATCAAAGTACCATTACCCTTGGTATATCCAGGTTTGTCTTTACTTCCATAATTGACTTTTGGTCCATCTTTTGCAATAAAATTTCTTAGACAGTCCTTGCTCCTTGTCATGTGCCTTGAGCATCCACTGTCAAAGTACCATATATCATGCAAAGTAAATTAAACATTTTTAGGTACCCAACTCTGTTTGGGTCCATGGGGGTCACTTGTCAGTACAACCTTGGGAATATTTCCTTTAGGTATTCTTCGGATATTGTTGCACTTTTTTTCAAATATGTAAGCCACACTTCCATAGTATTTATGCTTCGACTGTGTCTTATTTATATGATCTATCAGATCCTTTGACTGAAATTGATTTCCATGATGCTTCCTATTATTGAAAATTGAGTGATAACCATCATTTCTTTTGTATTGAGGTCTCAGGCTTGACCTTGGTATCGAGGTTTCACGAGAGACCGAGATGATTCCTCTGCCGACCTTTAGACTAAAACTTGTAATTCGCATGCGAAATGATTGTTTCTTTCAATTTTAATAGTAGATTCAGAGAAATTCCAGTCATCATCAGTTGGAAATAATCTACCTTTCCCCCTGACCACGTGAATCTTTGAATAATTGATGTTCTTGGATTTACTTTGATTGAAGTTTTTCTGGGTTTTAGCTTTGATTAGCTTTAGTAGATTCAGCAGTTGATCTACCTTTTCGATTTTCATGATGTACAGTTGTTTTACCTTTTTGATTGACTCTAATGTTTGCAACTGACTTCATTGAAAATTAATACTGAGACTGATTTGATTCACTTTGAACTAGTTTCACTGGTTTAGCATGCTTCTCAGTTTGAGGACTTTGTTCAGCTATGAACTTAACAAAAGTTTTGGTATTAGGTTCAGTTGCCTTACTCGTTCCTGCCTTTGAAGTTTGCTAAGTATAAAATCCTAAGCCAGTTCTATCTCCATATGGCTTACCTGATTTGAATCCAGTGGCTGAACTAGATTGAGCAAAGGATTCGATTCTTTGTCTACGATGGAGTAGGTCGACATGAGTCTTTCCTTTATCAGTTCTGCTTAGTTTTAACGTGTTCAACTCATCTTTCAATCTCTTGACTTCTAGAATTAGAACATCTTTCTCAGCTTTGATTGATTCATAACCAGCCTGTACGGTGACAAGCTGATTCATCAATTCGTCAAGAGTTTCTTCTAATTCTGAGTTCTTTGGATTGGAATCGGCTGTTGAAGAACATGCATTTTGCATAGAAATTTGAGCTGAGCTGTATTTGGAATTTGATTCACATACCTCATTGGAATCTTCCATGTGAGCCATTAAAGCTGTATTGTCAGACAATATTTCTATACCAGCTTCGTAGTTAGATTCATCTCCAGCTAACAATGCTCTTCTTCCAGTTCTTCGTTGCTGAGTCTTCTTGGTCAGTTCTGGACATTCAGCTTTGTAGTGACAAGGCTCCTTACAGTTGAAGCAAAGATATTCATCATCTTTCCTTTTCTCAAGAGTCTTCTTGATATACTTCTGAGTTACTGGATGACCATTCTTCATCCTTCTGATTCGACTCATCATAAATGCCATATGTTCTTCCATTTCATCAAACTGTTGAAGATTATTTGTGGATGTTTCTTGAGTATCATTTGATGTTGCTGCAAGTGCTGTGGTTTTAGGTTCTTCCAGAGCTTTGATTATTACAGCTGTGCTTGTAAAATCTTCACTGAATTCATAAGCTTTCAGATCTGAGAAGATTTTGAAAGAATCCTCTACGTCAAGTCTTCTAGATTCTTCTATAGCAGTGACCTTCATCTTACAACACATGGGCAAGGCCTTCAAGATTCTTGTATTGATTACTTTCTATGTAAATTCAATCTTGAGTAGGTCCAGTTCATCCATGATTGCGCTGAATCTTGTCTCCATTTGGTCAATGGTCTCTTCGGATTTCATCTTGAAATTCTCAAACTTCTGCTTTGCAACTGATATCTTATTTTCCTTGATGGAGTCAGTACCTTCACAAACTAACTGAAGTGTCCCACATTTCCTTAGCAGTAGTGCAATCTTTCACCTTTAAGTACATGTTGCTATCAAGAGTTCTGAGGATATAGTCCATAGCAACGTTGTTGAGATTATTTCGCTTGTGATCATCACTGGTCCATTCAGCCTTGGGCTTTAGAACTCAAACTTTATTTCCATCAACAGTATGCATGTGAGTGATCTGGATTGGTCCATCTATGAGCACGTCCATCATCTCGTCAAGAGCAGCTGCTAGAAAAGCATGTATGCGACGTTTGTATTTGTCAAATCTATCCATGTTGCACATAAGCATTTGTCTAGCATACTGATTGTTATCCATTGTGAGTGAGTGAAAACTGATAACTAAGCTTTCTAATAAGAACAACTAGAGGAGGATTAGAGCAACTGAGTTTTTAACTGCTCGATACCAGTTGTTGACATCGGAATAACTGATTACTAGTTACCCTCTCAAAATTGGAACATAAAACTCTGCTCTGATACCAATTGTTGGTCCCTTGGAAAGGCTGACACAAGTTTAGAGGGGGGTGAATAAACTTGCCACTAAAAACTAGATTTTAGGCGAATTGGGTTCAGTTAAAACTTGTGTGGAGTTAAGCTAGCAGAGCTGAGTCTAAGTCAAAAACTGACTTAAAACAAGCTGAGTCAACCAGCAGCGGATATAATTTTTAGCCTTTTTCTTGATCTTGTTATTCTCTGTGAATGCTGAGTGTGCCAAACTGAATTCGATGAATGTCGATTCGTGAGATGTGATTCAAAGTAACAATCGGTTCTTGAAGATCTTTGTATGAACAAATTAAATGTCAGAAAAGAATGTAAGTACTTAAAGTAAATAAAACAAGATTTATAGAGGTTCCAGGTGGTGTAATCCTGTCATTCCTCTCTTCCCCTGTGGTGTAAGAGGAATATTCCACTAGAACTTCTTGAGGTGAGCTGTTACAAAAAGTCCTAAACAATAGTCCTTGGCTAATCCTAGCTTCACTATCTAAATAGTCAAAGAACAGGTTGGATTGCTGCTCTTCAAATGCTTGACCCACTGGTCCTTGAAGGGTTACGTATGCCTCTTCACCAGCTACCACCACAAACTCAGTCCACCCGACTGCTGATACAACCGTCCTTGGCAAATCCTTCACCGGATCGCTTCACAGTCTGAACCTTTGATTAAGAATAAAAGTTGGGTTGAGAATCAATAAATTGATTCTTGTTTGTGGTTCTTCAAAGTGTCAGATTCTGAATAAATTCTGCGTAGCTTGAACACTTGAAGAAATTCTTGATTGATCTTGTTAGCACAGAAATAGATGATAAATCGAATGAACTAGACTCTTGCACAAAAATGCTTGTAATCTTGTTAATTCTTGGTATTGATCCTTGGTGAAAAGTCCTCTATTTATAGTGTGTGGTCTAATGTTCATTTCGCTTGAATTTGAATTGTATCAACGTCTATCTTGTAACGGCTATATTTTGTGACATTTCTGACTTGTCAGTATTTCATCCAATAGAACTGCTTTCTTTACAACGTTCGACTCTACTATCAATTCGTTGGATGACTAACTTATAAAACTGAGTTTCCTGATCATTTTTATACTGAGTTCGTCAGTTGTCAGTTTCTTGACTGACTTGGAGCATTAACTGAGATTTTACTCTTCTTCAAATATCAGTACTCCAGTTTTTCATCTGATTATGATTGATTAAATCAGAGTACACCATAAGCAAAATATCATCTAAGAGTTCATTGTCCTTATGATTCTTAGGTCTTCATACAAGATCCATAAAGTCAGTACAGGTCACCACAAACTTGCCTGAAGTCTAACTTTATAGTCTCGACTTTGTCTTCACAAACTTAGTTTGAACCCTCAGTTCATCGGTCTTCAATAACTGAGTTTGAACCCTCAGTTCTTCTATCTCCTAGATAAGTCAATTGAGTATGTTCCCTCAGCAAACTTACTTTCTTCATTCTGGGTGAGCTTCAGTACATGGTGTAGTCTGAGTCAGTTTTAGATAACCGTCTTTCCAGTTTCTTAGATAATTTCCAGTTTTCAGTTTTACGACACTTTTATCGAATACAATGCTTGTCTGATATAACCTATATAATTATCAGACTCTAGTAAAACTTATACATTCAGTTCTATACATCTTTTAGCCTTTCACTATAACAGCTAGTTTCAACACTTCATCAATGGGGTGTAGACAAACATGTTCTTGAATAAGATGAATCATCATCAAAACATAAATTTTATTCCCAACACATAGCATGTTACACTCAAAACAGATCCATCATCAACAAACATCATGGGAAAACACCCTATGAAATGTGGAATGGGAGAAATCCTAACATATCTCACTTACACATGTTTGGATCTAAATGTTTTGTTTTGAACAGGAATCAGCTTCATACTTTTGATTAAAAGGCGATGAAGCAATATTCATGGGATACTCGAGACACCAAAGAAAGCTTTGAGTACTCAACAAAAGAACTCGTGATTGAAGAATCAATTCATGTAGTGTTTGATTAACCAAACACCAGCTGTGAAGGCTTACAATCTTTTGAAGAAGAGGCTCCACGAAGACAAGTCTACACGAGTACAACAGTACCGGCCACTATTCTAGACCACACTTTTGACAATCAAGAAGAAGTACCAGTTACTGCAACAACAGAGCCACCAAGACAAGATCAAGAAGTTGAAGCACAACTTCAACCTGACTTAAACTGGCTCAGAGATCGTCCAGAAGAACAAGTCATTGGTGATGTTCAAATAGGTGTTCGAACCAGAAGACAACTGGAAAGCATGCTCACTTGTTTTCTATCAAAGGTGGAACCCAAAACAGTAGATGATGCAATCCAAGATGCTAATTAGGTTATAGCCATGCAGGAAGAACTCAATGAATTTGAAAGAAATGAAGTTTGGGACTTTGTTGACAGACCAGACATGGCCAACATCATTGGAACAAAATAGGTGTTTAGAAACAAAATGGATGAACAAGGAACTATTGTCAGAAACAAAGCAAGACTAGTTGCAAAAGGATACTCACAAGCCGAAGGCATAGATTATGATGAAACCTTTGCACCAAAGAGCAAGATTGGAAGTAATCGACTTTTCTAGCCTTTTGCGCTTGACAAAGACTTCAAAGTCTATCAAAAGGGTGTCAAAAGTGCATTTCTAAATGGACTTACGGAAGAAAAGTATATGTGGAACAACCACCTGATTCCATATCAAAGGAAAAAAGGACAAAGTATACAAGCTCAAAAAGGCACTATATGGTCTCAAACATGCCCCTAGAGCCTGGTATGAGACACAGTCACAGTTTCTCAACAACAATGGATTCATCAAAGACCCTATTGACAAGACTCTTATCAAACTAGAAGATGGAACAAGCACATTGCTAGTTCAGATCTATGCAAATGATATCATCTTTGGATCAGAAGATGAAAAGTTGTGTGAGAAGTTTGCAAGTCTAATGAAAAGGAAATTTCAAATGAGTATGATGGGAGAGCTCATCTACTTCCTTAGATTATGATCGTGTGTAAGTCACCAACGTTGATATTACTAGAAAGAATACTAGGTACATCATAGTACAGTAAGGGCGAATCAAGGTCGATCCCACAGAGACAATGCAACTTTAAGTATAAACAATTCTAACCTAACTAAGAAGCGACATATGTGGTCTTTGACCAACAATAAACATGAAAGAAACTTTGTATTCCTCCCCCTCTTCCCACTGATTTGCTAACTAGGATTAGTTGATCTCAGATATTTACTTCCCACATAATTTCCTTAAATTAATCGAAATGAGCTTTTAATTTAGTTTTAAGCTACGAGCAACTCCTAACCCTATCTACTCTGACCATGGTAGTAGACAATCTATACGCAAGCTACCCTCCTTAATAGGTCCGTAATAGCCCATATGCATAAAGAACTAGAATTGCCGATATCGAGTGCTAACTCATACTGCTAACCCGCCTAGACAGCTGTCGACACTGATCAGCACGTTCCTAGGGTCCATCAAGACTATGTCCAAACTAACACTTCACTATCGATTATTTCATGTTAATTTCTGAATATAATATAATAAGCGATTGGCGGATCTAACCTCTCGTTAATTAAACATGTCGATCAACGTGGCGACGTGAATCCTCCGGATTAGGTTTCTAAATTTTGCCTTGGTAAACCGGTATAGACCGCCGGTTTACTGGTGGCAGCTTTTATTAGTTCTGGATCTACATTGCTCAATTACGATTAATCTAAGTAAATCATGGGGTCGTTAAAGGAACCACACCAACCCATCCCGAACTTGGTGGTTAAACTCTACTGCGGTGACGATACTGTAGGGGAGGTCCTGCGGAAAAATAGCTCGACGCCAGGATGATAAAAAGCTTACCACCTCTCATTATTATTACTTTTTCAATATGAAAACGAAAAAATGAAAAATCAAAGTCTTATTCAAAAACCCCGTCACACACCTCCTTCATGGCCGTCTCATTGGTCACCACCTCCTTCAGGGGTTGTGAAGCTTAATACGGATGCGGCTACTGCTGATGGCGGTTCGGAGGAGGTTTGCTAGGGGTTGATCAACTTCCTGACGAGCAGTCCATTCCTACCTACCGTACTCCGGCTATTCGATCTGTCTGTGTGAGGCTGATCTTCCCCAAGAGTTCACATCGACGGGAAGGTTTGGCACCTCGATGTCGGCTCTTCGCCACCTGGGGCTGTAGTATGTTCCAAGGGTTGGGCTGTTCGCCCATTAAAGCGGTACGTGAGCTGGGTTCAGAACGTCGTGAGACAGTTCGGTCCATATCCGGTGTGGGCGTTAGAGCATTGAGAGGACATAAATACGAACAGATCTACCATATTGAAGACAAAAAGGACCGTTCAAAGTTTTATACCTTCAACGATGGAGTTCTAGCTCGACCCACTCAAGCTAGAGATGGTAGAGAAGGGGAGAAAACCAGAAATAACTCCTCAAAAGCTTGGAATAACTTTATTTCATTAAATTGTATAATATATATAATATAATATGCAAAACTTATGAAAACTTCAGCCAATGCGGCTTTATATAGATACACTAGTCGACTTATGACTCTTAGAAACCCTAACCGACCTTGTTAATACGGCAGAATCAATTTTGTGTCCCCCAAGGCACCAGATTCGGTACATCCTGTAAAACACATAAAACGAGGCAAAATAGTACCAAACCTTTGGGAAAATAACACAAATGCAGAATTACCACTACAAGAAAAACAGGTTTCAATGACAGGAATTTAATGACGGGATGAAGTTTTGTCACTATAAATGTCTTTTAATGACGGTAATATATATATATAATTATATCATGTAAAAACGGTGAGGACATTCTAATTCTCGTCATTCTTGATTCCTTATCCTCTTATTATTGATACACAAAATATCATCTCATCATTATTATGTAATATATAGTATTATATAAATAATTATTTTTCCAGGACAAGCCTTTTTACAAATTTTATAATAACAAAAAGTCCCCAAATTTTAGGCGGGTAAATTCCCATGAAAACATTCCCAAATCCTTCCCAAATATTTCATTTTGAGGTTAAGGGTTAAAATCATTATTCGATTCGAAAACCAAAACCTACATAATATTAAAGTGTTCAGATTCACAAAACCACCGCCGACTACGCTACTCTCCCTCCAACAAAGAACTCCAACTCCAACTCCGGTGTCTATCACACCAATCCAAAATCGATGGTGTTTCCGGAAACTGCCATCCTCCATCATCTCCGAATATAAGTCTCCATTCTTTGATTTCACCGATTGCGCAGGCAGTAGGTCCGAACCCTTCACTATGAATTAACAACGTGAAGCCAATTGTAATACCAACCTCAAATCAATGGCCTTTCCGCGACTCTCTTCCTCCATCATCTCCGATGATCAATCACAATCCTTCGATTTCACTTACATAACACGAAGTGAGTCCAAACCCTTCTCTTTGAAGTACCACGTGAAGAAGACGGTGAGTACTTTGTTGAGACTTTATTTCTATTATCTAGGTGCTGAATCTTTTCAACCTTTCTCCTTGAATTTGACTAATTCGTTCCTTTCCCTGTTTCTGCAGAGCATTTTTGTGGTATAAGATTAAAAAACCATTATTTGTTCCTTGATAACCTTTGAGACATAGTAGTAGTTTAGCTCAATACTAGTAATTCAAGAAAAGTTTTTCGTATTTTCATTGCTAAATGAATTAGTTTTTGACTCAAGGGTCATGTATTTAGTGAGGAAGATCTAAGTTAATGTTAACACTTGACAACCTAGAGAATAATTTTCATAGAATAGATTTTACATCTATGTTCTACGATTTTAACATGTTTTCACTCATAATAGGGGCGAGCCAGATTCATGTTATGTTTAAATCATGTTTTTCAAATTAATTTTGGTGGAGTAGTTACTTCTTATCAATGTTCTGTATGTTACTTGACATGGAAATATAATGCTGCTATGTTCTTTTTTAATTGTTGGACCTTGCAAACTACAAAAGTTGATTTGTTCTTGATTTAGTGGGATGTTGTTACTCTCTCTATGTTTTGTTCCGTTAGGTGGAAGGAGTGAGTAGCTAGGACTAAGAATTCTCTGTGTATGGTAATGGTAAGGCACCTAAAGGGAATCTTTTTATCTGTGTTTATAGAGAATTGAATATGAATTTTGTTCCATGAGCCTTTGCTCTTTTGTGTGTCAGATGTTCTTGTTTGTTTTTGTTTACTTGTTAGCAATTGTGATTTCTTTTTCTTTGGGAATTCTCTTTGAAAGTTTTATGGGACTTTGTGAAGTTTAGATAGCTAATTAATTGAGAATATGAGTTAGAAGACGTTGTATATGTTTTGGATTTCTCTTTTCATGTTTGAAAAGATTATGGCTTTAGAGAAGAGTTCAATACATATCATGGTTGTTTGCTAAGGTAATGAATTGCACAATTCACAACTTCAAGCTATGATGCATAAATACTTATGTTGTGTGTTTCTATACATCCGGAACCGGATACCTAGGGTGTGAACACACCTGAAGGCAATTCTTTCATTTAAGTTGGATACGGGATTCGAACATGCATATCCATGACTCGGATTTGTGAGGCGAAGAACCACGTTGAAAATTGAGTAACAACTGTCAGATAATGAATGAATAAATGTCCAAAATGTTGAAAAACTAAAGAAAAATTAAAGAGAATCAGTAAATATTATTATTTTCTATGTATTATAGTATGTTTTATTTGACCCTCGAAGTTTCATTATACACTACTTGATCTTTTTGTATTTTATTTAATAATTACGTATGTTCACTCCGCACTCATAACTTATATTAACAAGTGAGTAACAAGTGTTTGTTTAATTATACATAACTTATAATTACGTATGTAACAAGTGTTTGTTTATCTTCCTATAGGTGGAAATCATGTCCACAATTTGTTTGTTCATTAAGGTGAAGATAAATGGGAAGAAAGAATTATTACTGAAGAAAGCTCTTTTTTGGATGTCTTGAGCATATGTAAACTATTTATTGACATTTATTCTGTTGGTGTCAAAGTTACGGATGCAGATGGTAAGCGTTTGACGAACGACAATGATTTCCTCAGTTTCTTGAATGAACATGAAGATGGGGAGAACATATCACTTTATATGTTTAAGGTTCCGACTGTGCAACCGTTGCTCTTCAAATTGCATAAAGACAATCCATCATTAGGTAGCCTTTAGTTAGAATTATTCAATTTGAATTTGTGTTCTGAAATAAACAATAAAATATTTTATTTTGTGGGGTACTGTTGCAGTTTCCGTCTCAAGAGCTTCACCGGTGAGAAATGTGATGGACGATGATGGTAGTAGTGATGAAACAAGTTATGACACTACAATAAAGAATGTTAAAGGTAACTATAATATTTTTTACATATAATGTATTATAAATCTTTTGTTGTGTTTTAGCTAAAATATACATGCACTTATTTAATATTCTATTTAATGATCAGTTTCAGGCACTAAAATGGTGAGAAAAGTTAAAGGAGTCAACAAGAACCCAAGAATTGCATCTCTAAAAAGAGGAGAAAAACTTGAAATTGAATTTTACAATAATCGTGGGGTGGGACCAAATCACACTTATTGGTCCAGACACTTGTGAAAAATTGTGCGGAACAAGCATATGTGTCCTATACGAGTGCATTCTTGGAAGGAGATGACTAAAGATAACAAGCAACACATGTGGGTTGCGGTAAAGGTATGTAAAATAAATTCACTGTTTTTTGGTAATGTTTTTTTTGTTTGGTTAAAGGTAAAAAATTTTATAACCAAGGTATGCAAAGTACAAGAAATTACATCCTAAACAGAATTTAGAACTAAAATAACACCTACACAGTGTTGAAAAGAGGTTAGATTTGTTGATTCCAAGCTGCATAAGACCCCTGAGGTTATATGCAACAAGAAACAACAGTCACTAAACACTTAATGTTTAGTTAGTAACAGTGTGTCTGAGTTTGCCTTAGCTAGTAACAGTCCTTGGTCGATGAACTGGCTCAAAAGTGTCGATTCATCCGGAAATTCTTCAAAATCACCTTATTCAATTGGTCAGAACATGGGGTTTACATTCCTATATGCTGAAAATGGATTGAACTCTTTCCTGACATTTTGGCAATGAACATCAGAAAGCAGCCCAGAATAGATAAATACATTCCACTTGGGGTTCTTTGTGACTTATTTGAATGTGTTTGTGCTCATTTTGTGATACAGAAACAAATATATCATAGCCTTCAGAGGTTGAACTTTTTGTTCTCATGATAAATAATCCAACTCATAGTTGCCACTTGACAGTACGTGTAAATGTT
Source organism: Gentiana macrophylla (assembly GCA_026214975.1). Classification (NCBI taxonomy): domain Eukaryota; kingdom Viridiplantae; phylum Streptophyta; class Magnoliopsida; order Gentianales; family Gentianaceae; genus Gentiana; species Gentiana macrophylla. The sequence goes on from CM047813.1 coordinate 47,491,677, forward strand.
TGTTGTAATTATGAGTTCTAACATTCTTTTTAAAAAAAAAGTGTGTCTGAGTTTAATGATAGTCTCTTCAAATATTGGACATCAAAATAATCTTGGTACATTTAACTCTTATTTTTATGATAATTTATAGATTGTTTTCCAATCCACGTATGGAATTATACCGTGAACATACATTGGATCATATGGACACTTTATGGACAACATGGAGGTCATCCTTGAATAAAAAGTACGTGAAGACTTGCAAAACAAAAGCGCTTGTGTTGAAAAATGTACCTCCAGGGATGAATGATAAAGACCGGGAGTGGCTTGCCACAAATAAGTTCCTAAGTGATGAGTTTCAGGTAATATATATATATATATATATATATATATATATATATATATATATATTCCATTGTTAACTTGTAAGTGAAGGCTTTTGATCGTAATGTCTCTTTATGAGAAATGAGGAAAGTCGATGCCGAATTTACGATAATCGGGTGAAGGAGTGATGCCTCATCGAACCGAAGCCACCAGCATAGGCACGTCATATATGAGATGGTAAAAATACAATTAGCCGACTTATTGTTTTATATTTGTTATGTTTTCTGTTGGATATATATTTAATGTTTAGTTGCCATTATTAAATCATTTAGAGAGGTAAGGTAGATACCCGACCCGACATTGCAAAAATCTTCCATGCGACTAGACAGAAAAATTGAAAGTTTTCGGTACCAAGAGAGCAAGCAAAATATGTAAGTATTAGTACTTAACACTTTTGCATAATTTTTTTGTTCATCAATTTTTATTAGACAAATGAAACTCGAGTTTTGTAGGATGAGATTGTTAAGACTATTCAAGCCAATGAATCACTCTCAAATATTGAGTTTGTTGAAACTTGCTTTGGACCACAAAACCATAGCTATGTCTTTGGTTTTGGTGGTGGGATAAAAAGGAAATCTTTTGGTGATCCTAAAGCTACTCAAATAAAAGTACTTAAGGCTAAGCTACATGATAAGGAAGACGAAAATAATGACCTTAAGAGACGTGTTGATAGGAATGAAAGTTTATTGGCTCGAATGGGTAGTGAAAATATACCAATTCCAGATGAATTGCCAAGGTGTGACGATGAACAATAGCTCTTGATAAGGTATGTAGTGTAGGATGTAATATCACCGGATGGATCAAGATCCACCCGATTACGCAGCGGAATAAATATCACATCTAGATCTAAATGAACAAAATACATAAATAATAAATCTAAACTACGAGGGGGTTTACATACCAACCTTTTTATGGTCAAAACGCCAAGATCAAAGGTCAATCCAATCCGAGGTAGATGAGATCCTAGTTGAGAAGCCAAATTCTTCCAACGTGTGTCCCCAAACACCACCAGGTGGATAGTGTTTCAAGCCGCCGGACCTTCTCGATATGCTACCTTAGAAAACCCGAAGTTTTCTAAACTCGAACCCAAAGAAAAATAGTCCAAAATTCAAAGTTATTTTTCACCCAATATTTCGTGTATTGCATTGTCATTTTAGGCTTAGGAGTACTCTCTTTATATATGAGAGAAATCCGAGTCTCCAAGGCATTATTTAATTAATACAAAATCAATTAAAATATTCATTTTCCTAAAAAGATAAATCCAAAATATTCCTAAATTAATAAGGATATATAAAAGATTTTCTTTTCCTTAAATTATTTAACAAATAAAGAATTTAATCACATGTTTTATTATTTATCAAGAAAACTAATTTCCCAACAAATAATAATTAAAATATGCGGCCACCTTAATTAATAATTAGGTCACACGCATAATACACCAAAATGGGCCGAGTCCATGAAAAAAGATTTCTTTTCCATGTATTTAATTATCCAGTCCAACTAAACAATTAATCCACATATCGATTAAATAATCCAATCCAACTATTTAATTATAATTGAGGTGAAACGACGAAGAAAGCGTATATGCTATATTAGGAGCCACGTCGGGGACCATAGACCCATATTCGATAGCTACAATAAATTGAATAAAATTATTAAATCGACCGAACAATAATATTCAATCTATTAATTCGGGATTACACCACCATAAACTCAAACCGAACTCTGCCGAATATAGATATAAACTTACACTCAACTATGAGTTATAAGGTGTCACTGATATAATCATTACATACTGATAAATCCTTCATAGATCGCTTTCATTTCGATTCGGGATATCTCTGTAGACCCTTCTCAAAACATCTTATCCTTATTTACCATTAACTCCTAGTGATCAATTAGTTCATAACTAATATAATATGAATCGGGCCCATCGATCGCTTTCTAAGGTTAACAAATAAGGAACTGCCTGCATCTACTTCCTAGAGAAGGAATGGATTCCATATCTCGTGATAAGAAAGCGATCACTCATCCTAGAATAGAGCCAACGAGAAGTGTTGGACCACATACTACTGAAGTGATCCTTACTAACACATCAAACCCTACCTAGTCTAAGCGTTAAATGTCTGTGATCACCTCAGGATTGAGATTAATCCATATATGATCATATTGTGATTCGATATGACTTCTCAATCACGGAATTATATCGAGAACTCAAATCAAATCGGTCCAGCCCTATATGATTATCACCATATATAAATTCCCCATTAGATACCCCTATTACCGATCCGGATAAGATCACACACCTATAGTGTTCTCAAGCGCATTATTAGCAAATTAATCTAGAGACCCGTACTCAGATTAATAAACGCTACAGACTAAGTTAATTTTAAGTATATTTCACAAACTCAATCCTCGTGTGTATAGCCATACACTGAGTTATGTGATTACATAATCAATATACTTAGGGTTTTCTGTAGTGTATTAATATAGGAATTAAATGAGTATAAATAAGATGAAATAAATTCTGTCTTTTATTTAAATAAAACAATTACAATTGTCTTTCGGGCATAAAACCTAACAATCTCCCACTTGCACAAAAGGCAAGTGGATTAATTGTTTTAGAGCACATCCTATATCTATATTACAACAATACAACTCCCACTTACTCTAAAGCAATTTAGTCATGTCCCTAATACCAATAGACTCCAAGTGCCGGTTGAAGGCTTCTAACGGCAATGTCTTGGTGAATGGATCAGCAGGGTTGTCTGCAGAGGTGATTTTCTTGACGGAAATGCCTCTTCTTTGGACTATGTCTCTGATCAAATGGTGTTTTCGCTCAATATGCTTTGACTTACGGTGACTATGGGGTTCCTTCGAGTTTGATACTACCCCATTGTTGTCACAATAAAGAGTGATCGGATCGTTGTGATTTGGAGAGACCCCTAAACCACTCAGGAACATTTTGAGCCAAACTGCTTCCTTAGCCGCCTCAGAGGCCGCTATGTATTCAGCTTCCATAGTAGAATCAGCCGTGATAGATTTCTTGATGCTTCTCCAAATGACTGCACCGCCACCAATGGTAAACACTGAGCCTGAGGTAGATTTGAAATCATCTCGATCTGACTGGAAGTCAGAGTCAGTGTACCCCTGTACATCTAGGTTTACACCCGAAGATACCAGCATATAATTCCTAGTCCTTTTCAAGTACTTTAAGAGGTTCTTGACTACAATCCAATGCTCATTGCCCGGATTCGACTGATAACGACTGACGAGTCCAATGCCATAAAAGATGTCAGGTCTTGTGCACAACATAACGTACATTAGACTACCTATAGCCGAAGCATAATGCACTCTTTCCATAGCCTATGTTTCCTCAGGAGTTTGAGGACTCTGAGTCTTAGAGAGATGGACGCCGTGACAAGTTGGTAGGTAACCCCTCTTTGCGTCCGTCATGCTATATCTAGCCATCATCATATCAATGTAAGTGGCTTGTGAATGAGCTAACATCTTGTTCTTACGATCCCGTATTAATTGTATCCCGAGAACATAATTCGCCTCTCCTAAATATTTCATTTGGAATTGGCTGGCCAACCAAATTTTAACGTCCGACAACATCCCCTTATCGTTTCCGATTAGGAGAATGTCATCTACGTACAACACTAGAAACACAACCTTATCCTTAATGACTTTCTTGTATAAACAAGGTTCATCAGGATTTTGTTTGAAATCATATGACTTAATGGTGTCATCAAATCTATGATTCCAAGACTGTGATGCTTGCTTCAACCCATAGATGGATCTCAGCAACTTGCACACTTTGTGCTCTTGGCCTTCCTCGATGTATCCTTCTGGTTGTTGCAAATAGATTTATTCGTCGAGAAAGCCGTTAAGAAACGCTGTCTTGACATCCATTTGCCAGATTTCATAATCTAGGCATACAACAATAGAAAGGAGGATCCGGATGGATTTAAGCATGGCCACAGTGGAGAAGGTCTCTTCGTAGTCAATACCCTCTCGCTGTGTGTAGCCCTTGGCTACAAGCCGTGCTTTAATGGTTTGCACCATACCATCTACTCCTCGCTTCCTCTTGTAGAGCCACTTGCTCCCTATGGGTTTTACGCTTTCGGGGCAATCTATAAGTTTCCAGACAGAGTTGGAGTACATAGACTCCATCTCTTGATTCATCGCATCAACCCATTAATCCTAGTCACGATCATCCATGGCCTTGCGAAAAGACATAGGATCATCTTCCACACCATCGAGAGATGGCTACGTTAAGCTCCGATTGTCCATACCGATTTGGTGGCGAACCACTCTCTCAAGACGTCTGGGTGTATTAGGATTAGGGGTGATCATTGCATTCATAGTCTGTCTACTATGACACTAGGTGGCACTTGTGGTCTGACCTCGTCAGAAAGTAACTCCTCAAGTACGACTTTACTTCGAGGCTTGAAGTTTGTCATATACTGATCCTCCAAATACGTGGCGTTAGTAGAAACTATCACCTTGTTATCTTCCGGATCGTAAAACAGACCTCCACGTGTTCTCTTAGGGTAACCAACAAATGCGAACATACTTTCAATGCGCTTTTGTAGTTTCGTAGTCTTGTCAACCAGTATATGTGCAGGACAACCCCAAATTCGAAAGTGACGTATGCTTTCGCCACGTCCCTTCCAAAGTTCCAAGGGTGTCTTACTGACAGACTTAGACGAAACCACATTCAAAATGTGTACCGCTGCTTCTAGAGCATATCCCCAAAAAGATATCGATAGCGAGGCGTAGCTCATCATTGATCTGACCATGTCAATCAATGTTCTATTTCTCCTTTCAATAACTCCATTTTGCTGAGGTGTCTTAGGCGCAGAACGTTAGGAACAGATCCCATGTTCAAGTAGGTAGTCAGTGAACTCAGTATCTAAGTACTCTCCTCCGCGATCAGAGCGAAGGCATTTCAAAGACTTGCCTAACTGCCTTTCGGCTTTTGCCTGAAATTCCTTAAACATGCCAAAAGTCTCGGATTTTCGACGCCGCAGATAAACATATCCGAACCTCGAGTAGTCATCGATGAAACTCACAAAATACTCGAATCCGCCTCTAGCTTGCACATTCATCGGACCACAAAGGTCTGAATGTACTAACTCTAGAGGTTCTTTGACCCTATTCCCTTTTGACGAGAAGGGATGCTTAGTCATTTTTCCCTCCAGGCAAGATTCGCAGACCGGCAACGAGTCAACATATAACTCTTTTAAGGAATCACCCTTAGTCAGTCTTTTGAGTCTTTCTAAGGAAATATGACCTAGCCTAAGGTGCCAAAGATATGTACTATCTTTTTTATGAGAAATTTTCTGCCTTTTAGCAGATTGTTGATGCGCTACTTTAAACATTTCAGTATTTAACAGGGGAGCTTGTGTAGGTTTAATGAAATACAATCCGTTCTCTAATACAGTAGTACACAAAGTAAAACCATTCTTTGAAATAGTAAACTCAACAATCATAAAAGAAACAGAGTACAACTGGTCTTTCAAAGCAGAATACGAAATTAAATTTCTCTGAAAATTTGGAATGAAATAAACTTTGTCTAAATGTAAAAATTTATTTCCAAAATGTAAAACCGCAGCTCCCACTACTTTTGTTGAAACTAATGCCCCGGTGCCAACTCTCATAACTTGAGCTCCTTCCTCTAGCTCCTGAAACGAACTAAGGATCTGCAAAGAAGAACATACATGGTTAGTAGCGCCAGTATCTAATATCCAGATTGATACATCTTTAGCTACATTCAAAGATTCCAAGACAAGTAATTCAGGATTACCTTTCTTATCTTTCCCATTGCTAGCCTTAGCCTTCCCATCCTTAACATCTTTGAGACATACGGGGCAGTGACGACGCCAGTGCCCTATCTCATTGTAGTAAAAACACTTGCCCTTGGGCTTGGATGGTGCATTCGGCTTAGCCTTCTTCTTCATAGGTTTAGGCGCCGGCGCAGTTTGTTTCTTATTCTTTGGCTTACCCTGCTGGTTAGACTTAGATGCCTTGGCTACGACCATGTTGGCCTCAACCTTCTTTTCCTGCTCTTGGGTTTTATCTTTCGTAGAAAGACCCTCGAAGACTTGATGTTCGTTGATCAACTCCGTCATGGAAAGGCAAGCCTTAGTCATGACGTAGTTAGTCCTGAACATTAGGAAATCATGTGTCAAAGATTCGAGAATCACGGACACTTGGGTAGCATTGTCTATAGTTGCACCATGAGTTTCTGCTTCAGTAAAGTAATAATCATGTTCATCACTTGACCAGTAACCGAATGACCCCGCCTCATCTTGGCATTGAAAGCCTTCCTCACGGCCTCGTGTCTTGCTTGATCAGACGGTTTGCCAAACATGGTGATCAAATGCTGCATGATTGCTCGTGCAGTATTAAACCCTCAATTTTGGTCCGAATGACCTCCGACACGGAGGCTAAGAAGATGCCTTATTATTCGCCTCTGTCCATTTTTATGTTTCATCGCAAATGTGTTTAGGCGGATTATGAGGGAATAACATGGCACTCCTCACCAAAACAAATTGCACATTCTCAAATATGAGCACCACGTTTACGTTACTTTTCCACTTAGTAAAATTGTCGCTATTTAGCTTATCCTTGAAGAAAATTTGAATTTGCGAAGACATGTTGCTATAAATAAAATGACAGAAATTTAATCAAATATACACAACGATAAATTTTATTTTAGGAATAATAAACTTTATTTAAAGTCTATCCTACCATTCCAAGGATTAAATCTCACACCTCGATCGCTACTTGGTCACCAAAGAGGTTATGATTAAACTGAGACAATCTCTCTCAATGATTAAGCTTCGAGAATTGAACATCTCAAAGGAATCAGACATCCCCGGCTTAATCATTGATTACCTTTCTTTTTCTAGCCTAGATATTTCGAAAATATCCATAAAGAGTGACCTACTATATCAGATCTCAAAGTACGCCCCGAGTGTGCCGCCGCAGCGTCGGTCAGTGACTCAACGAGTACCCGATATCCTATCCTTTCGGAAACTAGGCCTTGAATTTTGATAGGGGTGAACACCACCCGCAGGGGGCCAGAATCAAAGCGGCTCGAGGCGTCACCCTTCTCTCACGTGCTTGCATTTATAGTAGAGGCCGTGGGGTTGGTTGTCGCCTTCCCCGCTCCCACTCAATAATTTGAAAAAGGGTTGGGTTTACTAATTACGGTTTCAGCCTTGACAATAAAAAACAATAAATCAAAGTACTCCGAACAGGGTCAGTTAAGTAGGCAAGCCTACGTCGTCTTATTCGTTGGAACATATGTGACAGTTCAGGCTAATCCGGCAAGAGAAGCCCCGTTTAGCCCAAAGGATTATTGGCTATACTAAGTCTTGTCGAACTACTGTAACGTACATCACATGTCGAGGGGAGTCGATTGAGCCGAAGCTCGGTTGAACTCGCCCAACCATGGTTAGACCATTCCGAACCCATGTACTAAGATTTTCCGATTTCTAAATTGTCAACCAAAGCGTAATCTCGTTTCTGTTTAAGGTGGGTTCACCGAGAAGCCATCACCGAAAACTCAATGATTTATCTAAGTGGGATTCACCGAGAATCCATCACTAAAATCGTAACGATTGACAAAACCCGGGTCCTCTGTTTTTATAATTAGTTACTTAATTTTAATTAACTACCACATATTAATTAAAACAAGTATGTTAACTAATTAATCGAGTTAACACACCTAATTTAATTCGAAATTAAATATGTATGTGTATGCATTGGAGTGGAATCATGAAGATGCATGTCATGGCAATTTCCGGTTATATCACACAATTTTCGATCATACACGAAAAAAAAAAATAACGGAAAAGTAAACACCGAGATGGACCATTGGTACCCCCGACTAACCTATTTTCTAAGGAAAAGTAACTAAAAACTTAAACTAATCTTCGAGTCTTGATCTTCGAATCTTGAGCTCAAACCGCCGGATCACGAACCACGAGCACCCGATAGGAGAAAGGCTTTTTAAATTAAATAAAACCAATTTTTTATAATTAAAACCCTTTTCATAAATTTTTTTTTTTCATATTTTCCAGAAAAAATAAATTTTTTTTTGCTGTCGGCATTTTAAAAAAATAAATTTAAACAGATTATAAAAAAATAATACAGCCGCTTATATTATCAAAACCTTAATCAAATAAGGTATTCAACAGTGGCGGCGACAACAGGTGTTGCAGTAAGTGCTGCTGCCGCACTTTTCATAAAAAAACCAGGTTTTTCAGCTTATAGAGGCGCTGATTAAGCGACGCAACAGGCTGTTTCAGCCTTAAAAAACAGATTTTTTTTAAGGGTTTTTAAGCGTTTCTCCTCATTCATACCTTGGCTTTCGCCTTGATCTTCATCTTTTTTTCAAGATCTTCATATTTCGAGCCCGGAATATAAAAAATTACAATAAAGCTTGCATCTTTTTACATAAAATTCGATTGACATATAAATTAAATACAAATCCTATGCTCAGTTGTTACTAAACAAGAGAGCTACAAAATAGATCTACGGGTAAACAATACCAACCCCAATCCATCTCTTCAACCACAACATTCACAAGCATACAACATGATATATTTCGAATTCATAAAAAAAACGAAATAAAAAACATCTAAAACATGCTTTTCCACTCCTAGATCTAAAATTCACATATTTTGATCGTTAGATCAAAGACTCCGATACCACTTGTAGGATGTAATATCACCGGATGGATCAAGATCCACCCGATTACGTAGCGAAATAAATATCAGATGTAGATCTAAACGAACAAAATACATAAATAATAAATCTAAACTACGAGGGGGTTTAGATACCAACATTTTTATGGTGCAAAACGCCAAGATCAAAGGTCAATCCAATCCGAGGTAGATGAGATCCTAGTTGAGAAGTCAAAGTCTTCCAACGTGTGTCTCCAAGCACCACCCGGTGGATGGTGTTTCAAGCCGCCGGACCTCCTCGATATGCTACCTTAGAAAACCCAAAGTTTTCTAAACTCGAACCCAAAGAATAATAGCCGAAAATTCAAAGCTATTTTCACCCAATATTTCGTGTATTGTATTGTCATTTTAGGCTTAGGAGTACTCTCTTTATAAATGAGAGAAATCCTAGTCTCCAAGGCATAAATTAATTAATACAAAATCAATTAAAATAATCATTTTTCTAAAAAGATAAATCCAGAATATTCCTAAATTAATAAGGATATATAAAAGATTTTCCTTTCCTTAAATTATTTAACAAATAAATAATTTAATCACATGTCTATTATTTATCAAGAAAACTAATTTCCCAACAAATAATATTTAAAATATGCGACCACCCTAATTAATAATTAGGTCACACGCATATTACACCAAAATGGGCCGAGTCCACGAATTTTTTTTTTCCATGTATTTAATGATATAGTCGAACTAAACAATTAATCCGCATATCAATTAAATAGTCGAATCCAACTATTTAATTATAATTGAGGTGAAACGACGAGAAAACGTATATGCTATATTAAGAGTCATGTCGGGGACCATGGACCCGTATTCAGTTGCTACAATAAATTGAATAAAATTATTCTTCTGACCGAAGAATAATATTCAATCTATTAATTCCGGGATTACACTACCATAAACCCAAAACTGAACTCTGCCGAATATAGATATAAACTTTCACTCAACTATGAGTTATAAGGTGTCCACTGATATAATCATTACATACGGATAAATCCTCCATAGACTGTTCATTTCGATTTGGGATATCTCCGTACACCCTTCTCGAAACATCTTATCCTTATTTACCGTTAACCCCCTAGTGATCAATTAGTTCATATCTAATATAATATGAACTGGGCCCATCGATCAGTTTCTAGGGTTAACAAATAAAGGAACTGTTTGTCTACTTCCCGAGGGAAGGAATGGATTTCATATTTTTGATAGCACAGACTACTCACTCATCCTAGAATACAGCCAACGAAAAGTGTTGGACCACATACTACGAAGTGATCCTTACTAACACATCAAACCCTACCCTAGTCTAAGCAGTCGTCTGTGATCACCTCAGGATTGATATTAATCCATTTATGATCATCTTGTGATTCGATAAGACTTCTCGATCATGGAATTATATCGAGAACTCAAATCAAATCGGTCCAAATTTATATGATTATCACCATTTATAAATGCCCTATTAGATACCCTATTACCGATAAATCGGATAAGATCACACACCTAAAGTGTTCAGGCGCATTATTAGCAAATTAATCTAGAGACCCGTACTCAGATTAATAAACGCTACGGACTAAGTTAATTTTAAGTATATTTCACAAACTCAATCCTCGTGTGTATAGCCATACACTGAGTTATGTGATTACATAATCAATATACTCAGGGGTTTTTTGTATTGTATTAATATAGGCCTTAAATGCATATAAATAAGATGAAATAAATTCTTTCATTTATTTAAATAAAACAATTACAATTGTCTTTCGGGCATAAAACCTAACATGTTGTATTTACTACCCTTTAATCTACTCATGATGTTCAATTAATAAATAAGAGCCTATAAGAATGTTTTCATGTTTGTCTTTATTTTGAAGTTATGGGCTCTTGGACCTCTTGGATTAGTGAGTCATTAATGAAATGAATGTTTATATCTTTGCATACATGGAAGAAGTTACAATACATATCTTGAATGGTATGAATAGTTGCTTAATCTTTGAGACTTGCTGTAGATATATAAAAGTACAAAATTCTCGTCTTTTGATTGGTATATTTTCGTGATCAATTGGTCAAACACAACATTCAGTCTTTCATTCTGCTAGTCCATTCTAGTCAAGACATTATCCATAACAGCTTGAAATACTTCCATACCAACCCATTGCCTTGATTTCCTTCAGCTTTGACACTCTCTGCTCTTTCTTCAAACATGTACCCTTCAAGCACCGTATGATCCATTCCGGATGAACAACCACTTGTAGTTGATCTTGAGCTTATTGGTTCATTGTTGCATCTGTTGAATCTTCCTTATTGTTTCTATTGTAATTGTTAATAAATGTCATTTGTATCCATAATGCAACCGATTTGATCGTTTGGTTTCCAGATGCATTTGGTTTCAAAGGTTCTTATTCTACCTTGAATAAACTTGATTGTGCATGCATTCTCTGTTATTTGAAAGTTGGTTCAGCATAGATTTTAGAGTTCAAGTTGGACCTTTTTGAAGTCAAGTCTCTTTTTACTGTCTACTCTTTCTTCAAATATGTACCCCTCAAGTATCATGATCCATTATGGATGAACAACCACATTTAATTGTTCTTGAGCTTGTTGGCTAATTGTTGCAACCATTGAATCTTCCTTGTTGTTTCCATTGTAATTGTTAACATCCACTTATTTGTAATTGTTAACAGCCACTTTGGATGAACAACCACTTATTTATTATTCTCTTTGATTCTTTTTCCAATCTATATGCATATATGATTATAATAGATTTCATTTCCCCCTTGCTTTATGGAATTTCGGATAACTGGGTCTCATTAGGAACATGTTAACTTTTTTACTTATGAATCATTTTTAGATTGTTAAAAACTTTGCCTTATATTTTATTTTTGTTGTCATGCATATGTATGCAGGCTTTTGAAAGGTTTTGATGCTTTTGGAAGATATATGTGTAAGGATTGATACTTATCATATCCTAAGATAGTGTAATTTTGCTGGTCAAGTAGCTTGCTGTGTAGAAATCAATCACTGAAGGTGCTCGATGTTTTGGTGACCGACATTTATGGTTGTTAGATATTAGTATTTTGAAGATGTGATATTAGAAAATCCTATTATTATGCATCTATATGTAACTAACATGTCCTTTTGAATCTCTTGAAACAACTCTACCATCGTGCATATGAATGCATAATGTTGCTACTATGTATTTATTGCATAGACTAATCCAAATGGTTTCAACTTAGAGCAAGAGTGATATATTTAAATGTGTTAATTAATATTTTTATATTTGTTCATAATGGCCATATGGGTATCTATAACAATAAATTTTATCGTCATTAAAGCAGTTTTCATGACGGTATACCAGGTCATTACATGTCTTTTGTTGATAATGGAATAGCTAATTAATGAGTGGGTTTCTATCCATTAATGACGGTTATATCCGTCATTAATGGATAGAAACTACTATTCAACTTTAGTTCTAATGAGAGGCAAATAGTATAATAATTAGGAAATTACACGTTACTGGAAATATTTTTAAAGAGAGTCAAAACTCGTCATTACTTCCTTCATATTTTTAATGACGAGGTGGGTTTCTCGTCATTGAATGCTTTAACTAGAAGGGCAACTATGAGGAGGGCATGAGGGGCATTTCCCGTCATTGAAAGTCTTTAATGACGAGAAAACGGCATATAATGACAAAAATTCCCGTCATTAAAACCTCTTTTCTTGTAGTGTACGATCCTAGGAACATGCACATACCATTTAACACATATTCCATATAATAAAAAGCCTATCTATCCTCTCTTGAGCTGAGTTCGGGGTAAATAAAGGTATAATTAATGGTACTATTTAGAGCGTTTTCAACTACCCCCACTTAGCTTTTGATCGTCCCGAGCAAAAAGGCGAAAATAAAACAACATCTTGATCACTATACAAATTAATTGAAATCAACTATGCTCCACAAAGTCAAGATCAAGATCATGCCACTCATATCCATCAGTAATCTATTAAACACTATTCATGTCATGAGTCAATGTGTGTGTGCAATAACTTTCACAACCGCTTAGTAGTGCAGACAATCTCATATTATGTCAACCCATAGTCGAACTAACCAGTCTCGAACATGTTTTTATTAGTCAAATTAGCTGGCAAGGTGGATCGAGAACCGAGTATCACTCTTAGGCTTGTGTTTATCGGTTTAAAAGTCGTGCGTTTTACGCTCCATCGACTCAACTTTTGCCAAAGAGATTATAGATGTATATATTTTTCAATGCACTTCTCTTTCTTGGTGGGTGAACTCTCATAAATTTATCTATCCTCACGGTCTCACTCTTGATAAACTACCAAATCCAAAATTCCTTTGCCATTTTAAGCGTTGGTGGAACATGATTTAGGATAAAGCCATGGTCAACTCTAGTTAAGGCAATATGCTATCGACTACACACCATGGAAAGTGAGTTATACGTGCGTAAGATGGTAGCTCACAATAGATTATGCACTTAATAACCCACTACTTCAGAAGTGGACACAAGTCTACTTGTACATCGTGGAACAAAAGTGAAGTCAATTAACTCAAAAAGATCAAAGATATCATATTTTTTTTCAAATTCATTAAAATGAATCAAAATATATGTGGTGAACAGTGCATCAAAGAGAATCAAGATAATCACGCAATTAATGGAATATAATGTTAAAAAGCTAAGTGACTTCCCTTACCCCCAACTTAATCGAAACATTGTCCCCAATGTGTAAGATGAAAAAGGTAATACGAAAAGAAACTTAGCTTCGTTAAGGGCGGAGCCAAATGAGCGAATGTAAGTAGTCCATGAATAGTCTACGCTAAGTATCTCAAACAATCCAAGAAGAATGGTGGTGACAAGAAATCGTATAATAAATCGCAGCAGTAAAAGAGAAAATAAATAACTCCAAACAGTTTAAGCCGACAAAATCATTATATTAGTAATCTACTATATTACTAGATAGGAAATAAAATAAAATAAAAATGGAAAATAACAACAATGAAAAGAAAGAAATCTAATCCTCATCATAATAATCCCCCCAGTCATCTCTAGGCTCAAAACCAGGAGGTGGTGCAGAACTTGAGGCAGCAGCGGTGGAAGATGAAGCTCGGTGACGTGGGGTAGTCCAAGGTTGTGGGGTCTCAGGAGGAACTCCTAGAAAGTCTATAATTCTATCCATCTTGCGATGCAGACTCGCAATTTCTCTGGAATGCTCCTCCAATAAAGCTCTCTGAGTTCGAGGTGCTTCGTGGACCGGAGTACGCTCTCTCTCAGCTCTTGAAATGACCCGTCTTTGTACTCTTGAAACTGACTGTGAACTGATCATCGGTTCAGGGTCTTCCCAGTCGTCACTAACCAGAACCGGAACCTCATCCTTTATAGCGAACATGTCAATCATAGGCCTATATGAAAACTGTTCACGCTCAGTTGTGGCGGCAAGCTAGTGAATGTGGCTGTGCATCAGGAGGCCTATGTTGACTGGAGATCCCTGCTCCAGATAGAACATCAATTCCACCCTCTTCGGTGTGACAGACAGCGTGTGCTTGGTTGTTAGAAGGTGAGCACAAACAAATCGATTGACCACCTTCCTATCCTAGGATAATTCATTTTCTAGGAAGATGGTGGGGGCTCCCGTAGGATTGCGCTTCCATTGCACCCCAAAATAATCACCAATCATCTGCATCCTCTCTAGATCTTTAATATTGGTCGAGGATGTGTACTCATTTGGGCCCACTGGTGAATTGCGAACCCCGTAATAGGCATTGATCCGCTCAATCGTGAAGTCAACCTTAACTCCACGGACCATCGCAAATGTAGCTCCTGGGTTATGCAAAAGATAAGCATAAAATTATCTCACCACTGTAGCATTGAACCGCATCGGTGCCTCAGCCATATCTAAAATATCTTGTACTTGTAGGGCTTGTGGTAAGATCGTACCACAATCATCCAACTCTACTCCTCGTTCTCGGGCAACCGGTCTTCCATTCCAATGCCCTCGAATGATTCATATATCTCTAAAGAATGAAATTGCACAACCCCGTCTATCAAGGGGTTAGGATCTCAATAAACGTACTGGTGACCATTTGGACGATGGGCTGTTTAGCTACGCTTGGGACCCATCCTGATTGATACAGAGACTGATGATGATGCTGACTCTGAAAAAGTACACTCGGTAAACCGGCATGTACCCCGATTTACCGGCCTGAATTTTTCTCAGTTCTGACTGTGACAGTGCTCTATGGATAAAAAAGAAGAACTGTAGCTGCTTCTCTTTGCAGCATCACTACAAATCAGCAACATGGATGGAAATATTAGTGTTTTGGTTGGTGTTTATGGAAGAAAAATGTTTGATTTTGGTGGAGGTATGATGGTGATAGTGGTGGTGATGGGAGCCGAATTTTCTAGAGATAGAAGAAATGGAGAGATTTTGGTGATGGAAGAAGAAGATAGTTGGTGAGGATGATGAATAATGATGGTGTAAGGTTGTTTAAATAGGAGAAATGATAGAAGGTGGAAGGATTTGGTGGGATAGTTGGTAGAGGAGTAATTTGGGTGAGGGATTTGAGGGGTTGATTGATGGGATTGAGGTGGAGTTATGGTGGAGTGTGGGAAAGGATGAAAAGGTGGAAAATAGGGAAAATGGGGCGGTTTTGCTGACTGGTAGGTTTCTGATGCAACGTGTGTCCTCCTCGTGCCTTTAAAAATCCTTCTTTTTGATCTGACACTCAGAACCTGAAAAACACTAGCTCGGTAAACCGGAGGTGACTCCCGGTTTACCGGGGCTTCTTTTCTCCAAATTTTTCTATACTCCTTCTCTGCACACTTTAATTAAACTCACTGCTCAATCCTGACCTCAAAATGACTAGTTCCTTACTCCTTTTGTTGCTATTTCCGACTCAATCCTAACCTACTTCAGTAGAATCCACAACAAGTAAAAAACCTTTCCAACAACCATCGGTTTCAAGCCTAAGGGTGCCGTAGCATGAAAAAAAGCTCGACCCTTCATCCGGCTACTTTTATTCATTCCTATTCAACCTAAGGGTTCAAGAGAATAGTTTGAGTTTAAAGTCGTCAGCTCGACTTACCTTCGGATCTTCACTCAGTCAAAAGTTGGGGCCTTAACTCAACAAACTTGCATATTTGAGGTTTCAACCGTCATGCACTTCCATTCTCGTCGGTCATTATCTTTCAAGAGTGCCTTTTCCCTATTTTCCATATAAACTTTCTGAGCTCTCTTCCTAGCATGCCTCTCTCTCTTTGCTCGTATGCTAGGTCGTCCTCTGCTTCGAGATTTAAACCTTATGCCCAAGGACTCCATATTTTCCACTTTAAGCTCTACTCTTTCACTAGGCAATACGGAAGGACTAGCTTCTGTGAGCGTCTTGATGTGGTCCTTCTCTTCGATCTCTCTAAGCATTAAACTCATGAATTCATGCTCACAAGTTTCCACTAAAACCTTTCGTTGCCTATGCCCTTCCTTTTCTATCTCCATGATTTCCACTTTTCCTGAACCATAAGTCATTTTGCAACTTTCCGGCCTATTATCTAGGGGCTCTAGGATTTTCATCGATACGGCATCATTGTTCAATCTTAAAGTGATTTCCCCATTATCGAAGTCCTTGATTGCTCTGCTGGTCGCTAAGTACGGTCTTTCTAATAGAACAGGGGCACTTGGATCCTCAGGTACGTCTAAAACCGTGAAATTTATAGGAAATGAGAATCCTCCTGCCTTATTCGTACAATCCTTTAGCAAGCCGGCAGGCATTTCTCGGGTTCGATCGACAAAAGTCATGGACCGGGTTTGATCCATGACAACCGGATGCTTAATCTTTTGGCAGATGGATAGAGGAAGAATGTTACAACATGCACCGGAATCACAAAGACAAAAACCTACAGATATACTATTGATAGAAATTGGGAGTCTAAATGTTCCAGGGTCTCCTAACTTTTCAGGTGAGGCAGTGTCAGGTAATCCGCACTCGAGAACATAGTGCCGGATACTCCTCCGGATCATCGGAGTCGACTATAGATCAATTAGCTTGATAGGAAACGTGCACGGCCGATAAGTCTCATACTCCTTCGAGTTTTCCTCGGCTTCCCAATTAAGGTTTTCGTTTCCTCCTTCACACGCTTCTTATCGACTTCATATTGCTCCTGGGCTTTTGATCCGGGATACATAGATATTGGCTTGATGTTCAACACAAGATGCAGGCATTGCGTTTGACTCGTCTAGACTTAATCGCTCTTGCTTGACTGAATTTTTGAAGTGTCTAGATACTCCTGCAAAAAGAGACAAAATAAGACAAGGAAAAGGTTAGCAACTCTCGCTTCAGTTAGGGATGAGCCCAACTGTTGTGGGCATACTAACTAAAATCAACTGGGAATAGCACAGAATAACGAAGGCTATTCAGAATTCGATTTTCTGGGCCTCGATAAACTGGGGGTAAGCCGCGGTAAACCGGACCTAGAATTTCTTATTCTGGGAGATTAACGGATGCAGGTTTGATCCAGAACGACTGAAGACTCAAAAAAAAAGAAAATAATAAAAAAAACAACTTCTTAAACAGAATTAACACGTTTATTCTTGAAATTGGCCATTGTCCGCGGCAACGGCGCCAAAAATCTTGATCGCGTGTAAGTCACTAATGTCGATATTACTAGCAAGAATACTAGGTACATCGTAGTATAGAAAGGGAGAATCAAGGTCGATCCCACAGAGACAATGCAACTTTAAGTATTAACGATTCTAACCTAACTAAGAAGCGACATATATGGTCATTGACCAACAATAAACATGAAAGAAACTTAGTATTCCTCCCCCTCTTCCTACCGATCCACTAACTTGGATTAGTTAATCTTTATATTTACTTCCCCACATAATTTCCTTAAATTAATTGAGCGATCTTTTAATTTAGTTTTAAGCTACGGGTGCAACTCCTAACCCTATCTACTCCGACCATGGTAGTAGACAATCTATACATAAGTTGCCCTCCTTAATTGGTCCGTGATAGCCATATGCATAAAGAACTAGAATTACCGACATCGAGCGCTAACTCATACCGTTAACCCCTCCCAAACAAATATGCCGACACCGATCGGCCGCGTTCTGGGTCCATCAAGACTATGTTCAAACTAACACTTCACTATCAATACTTCATGTTATTTTACGAATACAATAAGTGGATTGGGCGATCTAACCTCATTGTTATTTAAACACTGTCGATCAACGTAGCAGATGTGAATCCTCCAAATTAAGTTTCCTAAATTTTTCCTCGGTAAACCGGTATAGACCGCCGGTTTACTGGGGGTGGATCTTCTTAATTCTGGATCTACATTGCTCAATTGCGATTAATCTAAGTAAATCATGGGGTCGTTAAACATGCAGATTAACTAAAACACATAAATAAAAACAGATCTACCATATTGAAGATAAAAAGGAACGTTCAAAGCTACATACCTTCAATGATGGAGATCTTGCTCGATCCACTCAAGCTAGAGATGGTAGTGAAGGGGAGAAAACCTGAAATAACTCCTCAAATGCTTGGAATAACTTTATTTCATTAAATTGTATAATGTATATAATATAATATCCATAACTTATGAAAACTTCAGCTAATGCAGCTTTATATAGATACAATAGTCGACTTATGACTCTGAAAAACCCTAACCGACCTAGTAGATGCGGCAGAATCAATTTCGTGTCCCATAAGGCTCTCTGTTTACCGGACCTAGCCCATGGTAAACCAGGCTCACTTTTCCTCTTTTTCTTCAGCAGACCTCTTCTTGGACTTCTTTTACTTGGCACAACATGCATTCTTCGATCCAGATCCGTTCTCCAATGCTTCAGATTCGGTACATCCTGTAAAACACGTAAAACGAGGCAAAAGAGTACCAAACCTTCGACAAAATAACACAAATGCCGAATTATGATCCTAGGAACAGTTACATAGCATTTAACACATATTCCATATAATAACGAGCCTATATATACTCTCTTGAGCATAGTTTGGGGTAAATAAAGGTATAATTAATGGTACTATTTAGAAGGTTCTCAGATTACAAGTAAAACAGATGAAATATAGGATCTTCATCAATCGTGCAAAGTATACAAAACACTTAATAAACAAGTATGGGATGGACACTAGTGGAACTTCTTAAACACCTATGTGTGCTAGAATTATATTTGGAAAGGATGAAAATGGGAAGGATGTTGATCAAGAACTATACATATGAATCATTGGATCACTACTCTACCTAATTGTAAGCAGACCTGATATAGTATTTGCAGTAGGAGTATGTGCAAGATTTCGAACTCAACCAAAAGAATCACACTTGTTGGTAGCTAAGAGAATCATCAAATATTTGAAGCACACATTCAATGTAAGAAGTTCCACTAAAAAGATGGAGATTCAAATTAATATCCTACTCAGACTCAGACTTTCCTGGATGCAAGAATGATAGAAAAAGCACCTCTGGAACTTGTCAAATACTAGGCAACAGACTAGTATCTTGGTTTAGTAAAGAGCATAATTCCATATCCACTTCAACAGCTGAAGCAGAATATATAGCAATAGGTAGTTGTTGTGCACAAGTATTATGGATCAGACAACATCTAAAAGATTATGGAATAGAGGAGAAGACAATTCCAATCATGTGTGACAAGTGCAATATCTATAACAGAAAATACAGTGCTTTATTTAAGAACAAAACACATAGATGTGAGATATCACTTTATAAGAGATCATGTGGAGAAAAGAAATGTAATCTTGAGATATATATCTACCAAAGATCAATTGGTTGATATTTTCACAAAACCACTCAGTCATGAATGATTTTGTAAGTTGAGAACTGAGTTGGGAATGATTGAAATTGACTAAGTAATAATGAGCAGCTAACTGGAGTAATCAGCAGAGTGACTTTACCCACTGACTGAACCTTTTCCATTTTGGGTGTGCTAACTTGGCAGGTAAGGCAATGGTACCAGCGAAGTTCACTTCACCGATTGTTAGGAATAGTTTTGATAAAGCAGCCTAGTGAAAGACCGGCAGAGTAAACAACATGCTCATCTCTCCACCAGTGAACGAATTTTCAAGACAGTGTGAAATGAATAATGCATTTACACATGTGGACGATCTGAGAATTTATCTATTAATTATGAAGGATTACCCACGTTGGGTTTATTTTCTTATAATCGTGGAAGTTATTATTTGACAAGAGAGAATGACGGCAATGCCTCGATTCCCGGGCACTATCACCACATGCCTCAATCCTCTCCCCCACTTCACTCAAAAACCATGATTTATATAAAACAAACCATGCCATTACTCCATATCAATCCTTCCATATTCAACAGCATTCATACTGCTATCAAAATCTCCACCTATATAAGAACCACTTCAGTTTTTCATAAAGTTTACGCCCCCTTTAAATTTCTTGAACCCTATTCTCTAAGTAACAATGGCTTCATCTTCCTCAAAAACCAATTCTGGAAAATATATCAGCTTAGGGGGGTGAATAAACTTGTCACCAAAAACTAGATTCTAAGTCTGATTAGTTCAGTTTTAAACTTGTGTAGAGTTGAGCTGACTTAGCTGAGTATAAATCAAAACTGATTTATGCTAAAACTGAGTCAACCAGCCGTGGATATATTTTAGCCTTTATGCGGATCTTGTTGTTTCTAAGAAAAAGATGATGAGTATGCAAAACTGAATTCTGGTGAATGTCAGTTTGTGAACTGTGAGTGAATATCAATCGGTTTGTTCAGCTATGCTGTAGTGATAATAATCACAAATACTAATAAAATAAATAACAGAAAGTAAATGCATAAAGTAAGCAAGGCATAATTTATAGTGGTTCCAAGTGGTGTAATCCTGTCAGTCCACTATTCCCCTTTGATGTAGGAGGAAAATTCCACTAGAACTCTTTGAGGTAGCCAGTTACAAAAAGTCCTAATTGATAGTTCTTGTGTTGGAATAAAAGTAATGTTTTGATGATGATTCATCAGTTATTTTAATTATTGTGTTTAACCCCAATGATGAAGTGTCGCAACTAGCTGGTATAGTGCAAAGCAAAAAGATGTCTAGAAGTCAATGTATAGGATTTATTAGAGTCTGATAATTATATAAGTAATTCAGACAAGCATTGTAATAGTTCTACGTTCAGAACTGAGAAAACGAGAAACTGACTTGATGAAGAACTGAGTTTACAACTAAAGATAAATCAGTTTGGAAAACTGACTCAAAGCACACTGACAAAAAATAAAAAAAGGTAAGTTCGCTGAGGGACACAGACTCGGTTGACTTATCTAGAAGCTGAATAACTGATGGAACAAACTCAGTGGATGAAGAACTGAGGGACCCAGACTCAATTATTGAAGATTGAAGAACTGTGGGTTCAAACTCAGTTTGAGAATAATAAAGCCGAGACTATAAAGTTGGAATTCAGGAAAGTCTGTGATGACCTGAACTGACTCTATAAATCTTGCATGATGATCTAAAATACTTAAGGACAATGATATCCTAGCTGATTTATGAATTATGGTATACTTTGATTAAGTCAATAATGATCAGATGAAGAATATTTATAGAGTACTGAGATTTTGAAGAAGACAAAAAACTCAGTTAATGCTCTTAAGTTTGGCCCGACTAAATCAAAAGACCGCGATTTTCATCTTGAGGTTAAGAAAAACTGAAGAAAGATTTGACCGTTATAAAACAAGCAATTTTATTGGTTACACAGAAATGTCAAAAAGGACACTGACATTCACCAGAATAAGCAGGACCACCAATGGATGTAAGGATTCAAATTCAAATGCTCAAAATCATCTAACCGTAGGAGAAACCCCTATAAAAAGGTCACATTTACATCAAGAAGAAGTGTGCAGTTCTAAGAAATAATTCTATCAAGAAAGAGTTTCACAAAGTGGGAAAGTGAATCAAAAGAACTCCTGCTACATTTTACATCGCAAGACCAAGAAATCTTCAAAGTGTTCATAAGCATTAAAAGAAAGATCAAGACTCACACTTAAATAAAAATAGAGCATGAGCATATTTTATTTACTTTCAAAAGAAGAAGCTCGAATCACAAGATGAATCATAGTTATTGATTCAAGTCTCAACTTTGATTTCATCAAAGGCTTAGACAGTGAAACACCAAGAAGGTGTGAAGAACAGTTGAGTGCAGTCAGGAAGACTGTGTTTGCCAAGAGCTGGTGAAGAGGCAATCCAAACCTTCAATGACCAGTGGAGCAAGCTTAGTTTAAACAGCAATCCCACGTGTTGAAGACTGAAGCTGGAAGATTGTGAAGCTAGGGATTAGTGAAGGACAATCAGTGTTTAAATTTACTTTGTGTCTTGTAACTGTAAACCTCAAGAACATAGTGAATTTGGCCTCCTACATCACAGGGGAAGAGAGGATTGACATGATCACACCACCTGGAACCTCTATAATTTCTGTCTCATTTATTTATTTACTTTACGTATTTATTTACTGCATCTAAGTTTACATTGCACCTAATCATAGACTCAACAAACATAAGAAACTGAATAAGCACAACATTACATTTTTAACTAGACAAACTGATAACTCAAGTTTTATAGAAAGGCTTTTATTAATCCGCTGCCGGTTAACTCAGTTAAGCATAAGTCAGTCTTGACTTATACTCAGCTATGTTAACTTAGCTCCACACAAGTTTAAGATCGAACTCAATCTGGTTCAAGATTCAGTTTTTAGGGTTTTTGGTGACAAGTTTATTCACCCCCCTAAACTTGTGGCAGCCTTTCCAAGGGACCTACACCTTGACTAATCCCTAGCTTCACTTTCTAAACAACTGTAGAATAGTTGGATTACTGCTCTGCATCTGCTTGAAACAATGGTCCTTAGAGGGTTGTTTTGCCTCTTCTCCAGCTCCACCACAAACACAGTCTACCCGACTGCAAAAACGACAACTGTCCTTGACAAATCCTAAACCGGATTGCTTCACAGTCTAAACATTTGATAAAAATCAATGTTGGGCTGGGAATCAATAAATTGATTCTTGTTTGTGGTTCTTCTAAGTGTCGGATTCTTGATTGAGTCTTTGTAGCTTGAACACTTGAAGAATTCTAGATATGATCTTGTAGAGCGCAAAGATTGATAGCAATTCAAGACTTGGGCACAATAACGCTTGTATTCTCATGTTGTTGTGTTTGATCTTTGATGCCATGTCCTCTATTTATAGTGTGAGGTCCAACGTTCATCTTACTTGAATTTTGAATTTTATCAACCTCTATATTTTCAGATGTCAGAAGTCAGTGACCATTTTGACATGTCAGTGCTTCATCTAATAATTTTTCATGATTAATAACGTTCATATATAAATTTAGTTCCTTGGATGACTGACCTTAAAACTGAGTATCCGGATCCGTTTTAGTCTGAGTATGTCAGTTATCAGTTTGTCAACTGACTTAGAGCATTAACTGAGTTTTTACTCTTCTTCAAAACTTAGTACTATATTCATCTGATTTCACATGAATTACTCAGGGTACACCATATCCTTAAATAAATTTTCTAAGATATCATTGTCCTTATGATTCTTAGGTATCATTGTCCTTTTGTATCAAGACCTAAACAAGATCCATAAAGTCAGCTCAGGCCATCACAGACTTACCTGAATTCTAAATTTACAATCTCGACTTTAATCTTCATAACTGAGTTTGAACCCTCAGTTCTTCATTCTTTAATAAATGAGTCTGTGTCCCTTAGTTCTTCATATACTAAGTTTGAACCCTCAGTTCTTCATCTTCTAGATAAGTCAACCGAGTATGTGTCCCTCAGCGAACTTACTTTCTTCAATTCTGAGTAAACTTCAATTCTGAGTGACATCTTCAATTTTAGTCAATATCCAGTTTTTTAGATCATTTCCAATTCTTAGTTTTACGAATCTCTAACTATTACAATGCTTTCTGATATAACCTATACAATTATCAGACTCTAATAAATCCTATACATTCAATTCTAGACATCTTTTAACTCTTCACTATAACAGTTAGTTTCAGCACATCATCAATGGGGTGTAATCAAACAAAGAGATAAATAATATGAATCATCATCAAAACATAAATTTTATTTCCAAAAATTTCCTCCTTTTTTTATGATGCCAAAACCCTCTTTAAAAGAAAATCTTAAATATAAAAACAATGCAAAACAAATGTAAAACTGGAAACTGGATATATCATTAGAATTCACACAAACTGGAATAAGTTACACAATTGATCATAAAAACTGAATATAAGCTAAACAGCTTTCTATGTAACTAGAATGAATTTTTCCTTTGTGTCTCATGGAAATGATATTCATTCTCCAACTTTGTATCTTCCATGGAGAAAGCTTTGTTGTAATCCACTAGACTTGACAATTTCCATTTTCTCAAAAGAACTAACTTAGGAAGATCATTGTTGTCTCTGTAGTATTTTTCAAATTCATAAACATCAATCTCCATTTGTTCCTTCTTGTTCTTGTTGGAAAACTTAGCTTCCATGTTTCTCATTTTCTTGTGATTTGCCATCTTCTGACTGTAATATACATCAGATAAGATGTAAACAAGAAATTCTTCACAAGTCTTGTATTTGTACTTTGCCTTGACATGATTGTAATCTCTGACAAATTTCATCCACAAATCATGTGTAAAAGTAGCTCTTTTATCTCTAGGTTTACTATATTTTAAAATGAGCTGCTCATCACTGAGTTCTTCAATTTCTCTGATATAGGAAGTTGCTGACGATTTCCGTTTCTTCAATTCTGTCAGTTCAGCTTCTAGCTTCAGTTTCTCTTCTTGTAACTTAAACTTTTCTTCTACTACCCCATTTTTGGCATCATACATTTCATTTATCAAGAGATGAGTTGCTTTTTGATCTTCTGATATGCCTTTTTGAGAAGTTAGAACTGCCTTGAGCTGATTTTCTAGACCATAAATTCTTTGATTCAAGTGTCATTCTGCTTTAGCTTGTGTTTCTTGATCCTCCATGGTTGTAACTTCAAACTTTTCCTTTAGTTTAAGAATTTCGGAAACTAAGTTAGAAGTTGTCTTCTTGATAGTGTCTAGCTTTGTATGAACTGAGACATCAGTCTGTTTCCTGTATTCAAAATATCCAGAAATTATTGACAGTAGAGCATTGTACTCTTCCTTCTGATTGAGCATGTTGTCCATGGTTGATTGGACCTTGTTCAGTTCTTCAGCTGTCAAATTTTCAGTTGGATCTTCTTCTTCTTTGCTTACAGACTGAGTATCATCTTCTATCACCATTAGTTGTTGATTATCAGCTTCTTTTGCTTCTTCCTGATTGTCAGTTGTCTGATCTCCAACTGGCAATTCCTTCTGCTGAGTATCAGTTTTACCTACTTGATTTTCAGTTTGTGCTTCTGGCAGTAAATTTGTACTCTGTTATGCCTTCTTCTTTGAATCATCATCATTATCATCATCTTTCTTCTTTTAAACATCCTTCGGTATAGATGATGTAACTGATTCTTTTCTCTGAGCTATTTCTTCGATTATCTTATTGAATTTGATGAGAAATTCATCCATAGGAAGCAATGCATATAAGTCTTCTATTTCAAGTTTATCCAAAAATAGCTTCTCTTCATTCTACAAAATATCATTGATAGATTCTAATTAGTTTGATGATTCTTTCAGGTTCAACGATGTATTCTGATTGTTGAGTCTGTTGTTCCTGAGTTTCTTTATTCTTTGAAATTATCATGTTGCTCTTGATCGAAGATACACAAATGGAAAATTGTTTCTCTGATATCATCAGCTTCTTTTGAGAAACACCTTCTGCAAACTGACTGTATGTGGTTTTCAGTTGTTGTTCCTCCTCAGTTGGTGCTGTCTCGCTTGAAGTACCTGAGAACAAACGTCTTCCACCGACTTAACCTTCTGTGAGTCAGCTTTCCGCTTAACTCCTTTCGTTCGACTATTTCTGCCGAGATACGATTTTCTTGGCTTCAGGTTGGGAAGTCTATACCTTTGAACTTACTAGTCTTGCAATTTCCTCGATCGTCGGTAGTTTTGATACATCAACTTGTGTAGATGTACCAGCAATTTGTGTAGATGCAGCAGCAATTTGTTCTGCTTCTTTCCCTTGATTGAGCCTTTCCAGGTAATGCTGAATTATCATACTGAGTGATTTCTTCAACCCAAATCTGCCAACTAACTGTCTTTCTTCAGCTTTGGTTTTGCTAACACATGCTAACTCAGCTATGTGTTGTTTCTTGATCTGGTTGAACACATATCCTGCCCAGATGAAATCAAATTCATCCCATATGATGTTCATCAGATGTATCCCATCTTCAGATAAGTTATCAAACCCTTTGAAATGTCCGATAACATACTTGCTGATCCATCTGCTGAGTAGAGCAAACTCAGTTTTGAGACTGTTGAGTTTTGTATTGAGGTCGGTAGGTTGATCTATTGCTGAACTTTGGGTGAGAAAGGCTTCACGCTTGAGCGGAAAATAGGCTAGGTCTATTGATTTCACAAGTGGTTTCTTGAAATCGAATAACTGCCTTATTATCTCTTCATTGATAATCACCTTCTCTCCACGAACTTTTGTTACTAGTGAGTTCTTCACCATCTTCATATTCTCCCAGAATTGCATTATTCCTTCCTAGTCAAGATCTTTTTTGCAATTTCACCTCCAACAGGTTTTTCCAACCTCGTGTCTTTTAGATCTTTTCGTGTATAAAACTTGCGAGAAGAGTCACTACAAGAAAATCGAGTTTTAATGACGGGAATTCTCGTCATTATATGTCCGATTTCCGTCATTAAAGACTTTTAATGACGGGAAAATTCCTCTTATATCTGCCTCTCCCGTTAAAGTTTACAATGATGGGAAACACTTACCCGTCATTAATTGTAAATTATATTCAATGACGGTACTATCCTGTTATTAAAAATTCTTTTTAATAACAAATTATCCCATCATTATAGGATCATTTTCCCATCATAGATACATCAATTAACAAGGACATATCCCCTCATTATTGGCTCATTTTCCAGTCATTAAATATCAATTTATTGATGGCATATCCCGTCATTAAAAGTTCAATTTCCCCTCGTTAAAACATAAATTAACGACAATATAAACCCTCATTACAGGGTCATTTTCCGCTCATTAAATCATGATTAAATGGCAACATATACCCTCATTATAGGTCTTTTGTCTCTCACTAAACAATGATTTGATGACGACACACCCCATCATATGATAATTTTCCCATCGTTCAATCCTTATATAATAACAATATATTACTATTAGATGGTTATTTCACCCTTACTATACACTTTTTGTGATGAAAAGTACCAAGCAAGCAATAAAAAGACCAGCAAGGCCAACCCTCAAGCTAAACGCAAACAACACAAGCAATAATTCAATGGTAAAAGGAACGGGATAGTTACTAGAATGACATACTCAGTGAATTTCATTGAAATAAATATCAAATGGAACAAGAAATAATGTAATAGTTTGCAGAGTGCAACACAACGTTGACATAGATCAAACCGAACATATCATTGTTAATGGTAAATAAGTACGGAAAAAAGTGTAACCTCCAACATCCATGACAAAGTTCAGAGTGTTATAAAATAATCAACTTGTTTCTAGACCAACATGAGATATGATCACATGAATTAATTCCAAAAGTAAGTAGTAAGCAATAAACAACAAAAGTGTGAAGGGAGAAAACCTTTTCGTCAAATTCTTTAAGCTGAGAAGGTGTACAATGACTGAGTTTCTCCGCACTAAAAGTTGCATTTTCTCCAGTCAAGTGAACACCTATATGGAACATGTAAAACATACCATGTTAGACAAGCATCTACATTTGTGTTTATAATTGCAACATGTATGGAAAAAAAGTCATTTCCAGTTTTAAAGGGGAAATGTGTTAAAAAAAATTCAACAAACAATCAGATCACATAATCAACAAAAACTAAAAAAGGTAACAAATAAGAAAAAATAGGCACAAACTAATTGTATAGTGGAATACGTTCCTTGGCCCAAGATAGCATTTGAATATATATCAATAAGAAGAAATGTTTAATTCCATAATCATAAAATTCAATAAAAGTAAGTACATAAATCCAAAATTGTCATATCATAAGACAATACCATGAAAATTCAACTCATATTTGGTTTCAGAACAGTAAAGTGTTTGAATACCAATGACTTTAATACAGCACATTCCATTAATTCAAGTGGCCATATAATATGTAGGTATCAATCTCATCAACATACCTTAGTAAATATTTGGGGTATTAAGCGCATTTTTCTTTTTCAAACAATTTAAAGAAGATACGTTAAATGCATTATCTTATATTTATAACTCAACTAACTTTTTAAGGAGGAATGGATGACTGAATATGCTACCTGGACCTTATGTCAAGTAACTTTTTCATTACCTACCTTTTGGTCAAGTCAATATTTAAATCTAGATGACTCCACCAACATTAACAATCAAGAAATTTAATCCCAAATGAAGCTTAGTGATTACCATCATTTCCAAATGCATAGCTGAAAACAAAAGCAACCATCAATCACCAATCCACATATGTGCTTATAGATGGATTTCTCTGGTCCCATCAATGATATTAGACTCATAACCAAAACCAGAAAAAATGTAACCTTCTTGCATGTCTGCCTAGGTAGTAACATACATATCCCAGTTCTAACCTGTTGTAGTTGAGAAACAAAGCACACAGATATCCAAGAAGAATAATAATCATACTTTCTTAAACCATACATTAACCCAAAACATAAGTATTGTAACGGACTTGGCACAAGTAAAGACACAATAATTCATTCTCTAATTAAGCAGAAATGAGTGAGACGACCAAATTTTTAACAAAATGCTATGAAGGAGAGCAAACTAGAAAAGCTGAAGCATTCTGAAGCTTCAATAAAAGTAAAAAAATTAAAAAAAGAACCAAATATTTACAACATCACCAACAAACTCAATTTTTAAGTATATGACACGAAAGAGGATATAAAAAAACTGTGTTGATGCAAGGACGATTGCTGTCAACCAACGACCAAGCAGATTTACATTCAAACAGAGCATAACACATTTTTATAAAAAGATATGAAAAGGGTGAAAGATAAGCATTCATTGATCTTAACAAACAGAGCATAACACATTTGGGGGTTATTTTTTGCCGGTATTTGTCGTTTTAATTGATGTCTGAATGACAAGAAATTACAAAGAACGATCAAGTTTACACCATCTCAACAGCTAATGCATTGAATGTAATTGTCATGTGGATAATAAGTAAAAGTCTAATTTCAAAGAAAAGTAAAAGTTTCAAACAAATGAGCACGAGAACATATGTCTTAAGTATATGGTGCACAACAAAGAAAATACAAAGCACATAAAAGCCCTACCAGCAGTAACTAATTAAAAGCAAAATCTAACAAACTAGCTAATCAAAAATCAGTCAAAGTTCAGATACTCTATTCTATTGAATGTTAAAATTGACAGTCTTACCAAGAACATTGAGAAGCAAAGCCCACCTCCAAGGATGCCAAAGATATCTACACCTCTCAGTAGTAACCGAACGAGCCTACCCAAAACAATCAAAAAGAGAATCAAGATCATCTTCTAACTCACTTGCTCTAGAATACACATCTTAGGGGAGGATGATACATAAGAAACTCAAAGTAGAGAAGAGATGGGTTACAAACCTGTTGAGGCAAAAGAAGATGATCTGAAGCCATTTCCTGATCAGCATCCCATAACCATTTAGGCTTCTACATAGTGCGATGCAGCAAATAAAATTCCTCCAATGAGGGCGTCAGGATTTCCCTTGCATCCACCCCTAGTCAGTGACCAAAAAAGATTACAGAGGACAGAGAAGCTAAAAGAGAATTTACAAGAACTATACGAGAAGAAGAAATAAAGATTAAATATTGAAATGAAAGAGTACCGTCATAAATTGAAAGCTATGGTTATGCACTTCGGCAGAGCTATAGCTTTGTTTGTGTCTTAGAAGATGAATAGACATCTTCAGTAGAGAGCAGAGAAGATGTTTGTGTTCTTGGAGTACTTTTTGGTCAAAAGGATCTCATTTATAACTGAAGCATAATCAGGTACAGTACAATGTCTGCCAAAATTATTAATAACAAAAGCAACTATGGAACACCTTAGCAATTCCTAAGTCAAGAAAATAAATGACAACTAGGAAAGTACGTACAACTAAAAGCTTTTTAAGAGAACTAACGAAAGTCGAGGAACCAGCCCTTACAATTCACACGCATTAGAAACATTAATTATGACCTATATGACCCTGTTCGGGTAGGCCCGTATCCACCATTAAAGTTACATAGTGCAGCAGGACATCAATCAAACTACCTTCCTCAATTAAAAGTAAATGATTCACCTCATGTTGATCAGGTGAATGTGAACAGTCCATAGCCTTAGAAGTTACAGTCAGAGGTGGTACCTCAAGATTTGAAGATGGCTGAGGCTTATGTTGATCGGACTTTGTGGCAGTTTTTCCCATCCTTGAACCCCCTCTATGATTTGATCAAGACGTGGAAGTTGTCAGTCCTACCACTGAAAGCTCTTCCTTCTACCACCAAAAGAGGTATCTCCCTTGGGCATAAACGTCAACGGAGCTACATCATAAGATGAGAAGGCCTTTTCCAAACATGCTGTAATGGTGTCAATTTGATCCATAGCAACATGATCCTCCATCGAATTAGCAGGACTTGAAATCTCAATCACGATAACGGAAGCAGTCTAAACAATCAGTTCAAACTTCAACGGTCTTCTAACCACTACAACAAAGTTATCTCATAGTTTCTCTTCAAAATAATGCTTAAATACTTGCCTCACATGAAAACAAGCAAAAAGGCAGTCCAAATCTACCCAAATACCTATACGTAAAAGATAATGATAGAGATAACAGAGGTGTTCAATTATCAATTATGCTTACATCAACTCTACAGTGTAGAAAAAGAAGAATACTAGAAGCTTTTTAGTTGCGCCTTAATGCAGCCATCAAATAGACATTATTATATTGGATGAACAAGTAGTTTACACTATCATCATGCATTACAGATCTCATGAATGAGAATCCTATTATTACCAAATTATGATAGAAATAAAGTACAATTTGACTAGCTAGACTGTTAATTGAAGATGAAAGCAAACTCTTCTGAGGCTTAAGTCAAACAGATGAAATCAAAATATGTAGAGCTCAATTTCCACCAAAAAGGATAAAATAAAAAGCTTATCATGTGAATTCAAGTACCAAATACAAATAATTTAAGTTCCTAAAATCATCAACATAACAGATGAATGAAGAAGGATGCAAAACAAGCAAAAAAATGTTGAAAAAGATCAGAAGCCAAAAAAGAAAAAGTTTATCAGATTAATTCAGTTACCAAGTATATTACACTCAAATTACCAAAATCATCAAAGCACTAAAAGGGAATGTAAATCCAAAAGGGAAAACATATTACTGAAAAAGACCGAAAACTTTTTTCTGAATGAGCCAGTAGAAAGGACATGTCCCTCAATTGCAAACGAATGCCTTCTAGGGTTAGGAATCATCCGTAGGAAAAACGGTCTATTGGTATCTCCACTTGGCGCATCAATAGATTCTTTGTTCTGCATTTGATCCCCAGAAGGGATAAAAAAAGGCTGGACATGCTTTAACTCGATGCTCGTAACACCTGCATATGAAATTAATCAATTGCAAGCCTTCATACTCAACTTTTTGTCAAATCCCATACATACTGATACATGCTATGACTGGTTTTTTAGGTCTATCTCCACACATACAAATGCAAACTTAACCGTAGAATGAATTTTAGTTCCCTCACCCATTTTCGATGCCCTTTTCTAACGAGATACAAAGACTAAGCTACACTTTTTCAATATAGAAGTATTTGAGGTAGGCAAAACCATACCATGGTAAATGTTATGCATTCATTGGAAGGTCTAAACAATGGTCACCACTTTGAAACCATCAAGTAATTCCTTGTTACACACCAGGGCCCTCCTACGAAGATGTGGTGATAATCTTCCTTGCAATGGAACCGAACCAGAATGTACTCGTCTTCCATATGACTCAGCTCACAACCAAAAGATGGACCCTAAATGTCCTCAAATCTCAATCATAAGACCTTAAAACTTACAAATCGTCCTAGAACCGTAGACAACAACACTTTCTTCCAAGGACGTAAAATTTCTTTAGCATCCTCTATGCTTAACGTCCTTGATGGTCCAAAAGAAGATGGGCCTACCTCCGAATCTGACTGCTCAGAAAACAGAGCACAATATAAGTCTTCGCCAAGGCCAACCTCTTCTGCACCGATATAAAATTCCTTGCAAGAGTTAGCAACTTCAGCAACCTGAGCATAGGATAACGACCGAGGGAGAGACGAAACACCAGTAGAAGTAGAAGGCTCCTAACATGAAGCCATTAGAGCTTTCAACACCCTAAGCAACTGGAATTCG
Source organism: Gentiana macrophylla (assembly GCA_026214975.1). Taxonomy (NCBI): domain Eukaryota; kingdom Viridiplantae; phylum Streptophyta; class Magnoliopsida; order Gentianales; family Gentianaceae; genus Gentiana; species Gentiana macrophylla. Next base: position 47,524,297 of record CM047813.1, read on the forward strand.
GAAGAATGGAAGAGGAGAGTGGCAAAGATGGTGAATTTACAGGGGTCGGTGGTGGAGGGCGGTGGTAGGGGGGGGGCGGTGGGCAATGTTCTTGGAGTACTTTAGGGTTATATAATGAATTGGGAATGAACGACTGAATGAGAAGGGGTGGGTTGGTTTAGATGTTTTTTTATTGTGTTTGTTTTTTTGTTAAAAAACTGTAAATTAAAAAAATGAATTATACAAAAATATATACAAATAATGAGAGGATTTTTTTTATTGTATTCGTAATGACGGGAAATAAGATCACTAATGACGGGAATTGAAATTCCGTCATCACTCAACAAATTAATTTGTGTCCCGTCATTATAAGTAACATTTAATGACGGTTTTACGTCCTGTCATTATGTTTTCGTCATTGATTCACAGTTTTCTTGTAGTGAGTGTTGTTGCACAATTCTTCAAACTCATTAAATGATATGCTTTCTACAACGGCGATTAATCTGGATTCTTGAGTTTGTTTAGAGGCGGCCATTGTAAGAAATTATGGGCTTTTGAGAGAGTGAGAAAATTTGATTTTTGTAGTTTGAAGGATATGATAATGTGAAATTATATAGAGGGGAGGATGACTTTTTCTGATTTGAATCCACAATCTCTGAAGATCTTGTACCAACTTTTCAAATTCCACTGAGTGGTTTGTGTTACCGATGCATGTACTATCTGACATTAGTAGGGGTGTACACGCAACAAATTCTGATAGAAATGGCGATGAATTAAATGCGATGTAACTTTTGGCGGGTTTATCCTTTCAACTTTTGTATTCCTTTGACTGGATAAAAACTAAGGTTGAGATCCGTTCCTTGTTGAGTTCAGTTCCGTCATTCCTCAGTTTGAGATTGTTGATGTCAATGACTGATCTGTCATGTGCCATCATGACAAAGATCAATTCCCTTGACGAATCTCTAAGCTTAAACTGACTTAACTGATTTTGATAATTCCCAATTCAGTTCTCAGTTTTGAAAACCTTTCTTTGTCCAGTGGTTTTGTAAAAATGTCAGGCAACTGATCTTCAGTTGGGACATAGAGAACTGTAACGTCCTTTTTCTGCACATGATCCCTTATAAAGTGATGTCTTACTTCAATGTGCTTTGTCCTTGAGTGCAAAACTGGATTATCGCAATTGCCCTTGTATTGTCACACATTATAGGAATCGGTCCTTCTTCTATACTATAATCTCTCAATTGTTGTCTTATCCATAAAACTTGAGCACAACAGCTTCCAGCTGCGATATACTCAGCTTCAACTGTTGATGTTGAGATTATGTTTTGTTTCTTACTGAACCATGACACAAGTCTATTTCCTAGTACTGACATGTGCTTGAAGTACTTTTTCTGTCCACATTGCATCCAGCATAATCTGAGTCTAAGTAGGATATTAGCTTGAATTCTCCTTCTCTTGAATACCATATCCCTACTCCTGCTGTCTCTTTTAAATACTTCAAGGTTCTCTTGACAACTGCAAGATGACTTTCTTTAGGTCTGGTTTGAAATCTGGCACAAACACCAATTGCAAAGGATATGGCTAGTCTACTTGATGTGGGGTAGAGTAGACTTCCAATCATTCGTCTGTAGAGAGTTTGATCCACATCCTTGCCATCTTTGTCTTCATCTAATGTGATGTTGGTTCTAATAGGTGTTGCAATGTCAGCTGATTTCTCCATTCCAAAATTTTTGATCACTTCTCTTGTATACTTGGTTTGATGAATGAATATTAATTCATCCTTTTGTTTCACTTGTAATCCGAGAAAGTAATTCAGTTCTCCCATCATACTCATCTGAAATTTGCTCTTCATCAAACTTGCAAATTTCACAGAGATGTTCATTTTCTGATCCAAAGATGATATCATCAACATAGCTTTGAACTAGGAGAGTACTTTCATCAACTTTCATTCTGAATAAGGTCTTGTCAATGGTTACTTTGATAAAACCATTGTCTACCAGAAAGTGAGATAGAGTTTCATATCAAGCTCTTGGTGCCTACTTTAGTCCATAAAGAGCTATTCTCTGTTAAAAAACTTTATCAGCTTGATCTTTGATTTCAAAACCTGGTGGTTGCTGTACGTAGACTTCTTCTTCAAGTATAACATTCAAAAATGCACTTTTAACGTTTATTTGATACACTTTGAATTACTTATGTGCTGCAAAGGCAAGAAATAGTCAGAGTGCTTCTAACCTTGCAGCTGGGCATAAGTTTCATCTAAGTCTATCATTTTTTCTTGTGAGTAACATTTGGCTACAAGCAGGGGCGGATCCACACTTACATTAGGGGGGCACTTGCCCCCCCTCGGATCCGGGAAACACACTATTATATATATGTTATGTATCTTTTTCGCCTCCCATAAAATTTATATTTGCCCTTATCATGTATAAAAAATAGATAATTTGATATAAAACTTTTATAATGTAAATAAAAAATATCAAAGTGATACATTTAAAAAAATATTATTAGGTTTCGGAACGTTAGTTTCTTTTAAGAACATTGTTTGTACTGTTTTAAAGCTTTATTGAAAGAAGCAGAAGGGTTAATGTGTTCGGATCATACAATATGTAGTAGTTTTTTAACATATAATGCAAAATATATAGTCGTGTTATTTTACGATTTATAGTAGTTTTTTTCGAATCGCAAGGGACAGAAGAAAAAAAACACTAATATATACTTTTTTTATTACAAAAAATCTTTAGAATTTTGCCCCCCGTCACCCAGGATCCTGCGTCCGCCCCAGGCTACAAGCCTTGCTTTTGTTATTGAACATAGCTGACTTCTTGGAAAACTGATGCTAAGACTGAGTTCATTCACGTGGAATTGGTTTTACTGGTTCAGCATGCTTCTCAGTTTGAGGAAATTGCTCAGCTACAACCTTAACTCTAGTTTTGACATTGGATTTAGTAGCTTTGCTCATTCCTTCCTTTGAAGTATGTTGTGTATCAAATCCTAAGCTAGTTCTGTCTCTATATGCCTTTTCAGATTTGAATCCAGTAGCTGAACTTGCTTGAACAAAAGATTTATTTGCTGTTGCTAATGCAAGAGTGTCGACATCGATTCTTCCTTTGTCGGGCTCTCGTCGGGTTTAGCATGTTCAATTCAGCTTTCAATCTTTTGACTTCTAGAATTAGAGCTTCCTTTTCTGCTTGACTGATTCAAAACCATCTTGTATAGTTACCAGATGATTCATTAGTTCATCAAGAGTTTCTTCTAATTCTGGATTTCTAAGATTGGAGTCAGTAGTTTAAGAACAAGCATTTTGCATGGAAATCTGTGCTGAGGTATACTTAGAATTGGATTCACATACTTCAATTGAATCTTCCATGTGAGCCATCAGAGCTATATCATTTGAGATTCTTTCAGTGCCAGCTTTATAGTCTAAATCATCTCCAGCTAAGAGAGCCCTTCTACCGGTTCATCGTTGCTGAGTCTTCTTACCGGTCAGCTCTGGACATTCAGCTTTGTAATGTCATGGAGTTTTGCAGTTGAAGCAAAGATATTCATCATCTTTTCTTTTCTTTGGAGTCATTTTGATATACTTTTGAGTGACTGGATGTCCACTTTTCAATCTTCTAATTCTATTCATCATGAGAGCCATCTGTTTTTCCATTTCATCTAATTGCTGAAGATTGCTTGAGGAAGTTTCTTGATTGTCATTTGATGCTGCTGCAAGAGCTGTTGTTTTAGGTTCCTCTAAAGCTTTGATCAGTGTTGCTGTGATTGTGAAATCCTCGCTAAATTCATAAGATTTCAGATCTGAGAAGATTATGAAGGAATCTTCTATATCAAGTCTTCTTGACTCTTCTATTGCTGTGACTTTCATTTTCCAGCACATAGGTTAAGCTTTCAAGATTCTGGTATTAATTTCCTTCTTGGTATATTCAATCTTGAGTAGTGCTATCTCATCCATTATTGCACTGAATCTTGTTTCCATCTGTTAGATGTTTTAGCCTGATTTCATCTTGAAATTCTCAAACTTCTGTTTGGCAACTGAGATCTTGTTTTCTTTGATTGAATCAGTTCCTTCACACATGAGTTGAAGTTTCCCCTACATTTCTTTTGCAGTTGTGCAATCTTTGACCTTTAGATACATGTTGCTATCAAGAGTTCTGAGGATGATATCCATTGCAACATTATTCAGATTGTTTCTTTTCTGATCATCATTATTCCACTCGATTTTGGGCTTGAGGACTCTGACTTGATCACCATTAACTATCTACATGTGAGTGATTTGAATAGGTCCATCAGTAAGTACGTCCATCTTCTCATCATGAGTTGTAGCAAGAAAGGCCTACAAACAACGTCTATATTCATCAAAGCGATCCATATTGCACATGAGCATCTGTCTGGCATACTGATTGTTATGCATAGTGTAAGTGAATTTACGCAATAACTGAAAACTGAAAACTGAGCTTTTTTAGGAGAACAACTAGAGTGTCTAATCAGAACAAGTGAGCTTAAAGAACACTGCTCTGATACCAATTGTTGTTCCCTTCGAAAGGCTGACACAAGTTTAGAGGGGGTGAATAAACTTGTCACCAAAAACTAGATTCTAAGTCTGATTAGTTCAGTTTTAAACTTGTGTGGAGTTGAGCTGACTTAGCTGAGTATAAATCAAAACTGATTTATGCTAAGACGGAACCAACCGGCAGCGGATATATTTTAGCCTTTATGCAGATCCTATTGTTTCTAAGAAAAATCCGATGAGTATGCAAAACTGAATTCTGGTGAAAGTCAAATTGTGAACTGTGACTGAATATCAATCAGTGTGTTCAGTTATGCTGTAATGAAAATAATCACAAATACTAATAAACACAATACTAGAAAGTAAATGCATAAAGTAAGTAAGGAAAGATTTATAGTGGTTCCAGGTGGTGTAATCTTGTCTGTCCACTCTTCCCCTGTGATGTAGGAGGAAAATTCCACCAGAACTCTTTGAGGTAGCCGGTTACAAAAAGTCCTAATTGATAGTCCTTGACTAATCCCTAGCTTCACTATCTAAACAACTATAGAACATGTTGGATTGCTACTCTGCAACGGCTTGAAACACTGGTCCTTAGAGAGTTCTATTGCCTCCTCTCCAGCTCAACCACAAACACAGTCTACCTGACTTCAAAAACAACAACTGTCCTTGACAAATCCTAAACCGGATTGCTTCACAGTCTAAACCTTTGATAAAAATCAAAGTTTGGCTAAGAATCAATAAATTGATTCTTGCTTGTGGTTATTCTAAGTGTCGGATTCTGGATTGAGTCTTTGTAGCTTGAACACTTGAAGAATTCTAGATATGATGTTGTAGAGCACAAAGATTGATAGCAATTCAAGAATTGGGCACAATAACGCTTGTATTCTAGTGTTGTTGTGTTTGATCCTTGATGCCAAATCCCCTATTTCTAGTGTGAGGTCCAACATTCGTCTTACTTGAATTTTGAATTCTATCAAAGTCTATATTTTCAGATGTCAGATGTCAGTGACGGTTCTGACATGTCAGTGCTTCATCCAATAATGTTTTTGGAATTGTAATGTTCATATATAAATTTTGTTCCTTGGATGACTGACCTTAAAACTGAGTATCCTAATCAGTTTTAGTCTACGTATTTCAGTTATCAGTTTGTCAACTGATTTAGAGCACTAACTGAGTTTTTACTCTTCTTCAAAAAAACTTAGTACTCTCTTCATCTGATTTCATATGACTTAATCAGGGTACACCATATCCTTAAATAAATCTTCTAAGATATCATTGTCCTTATGATTCTTAGGTATCATTGTCCCTTGGTATCAAAACCTAGACAAGATCCATAAAGTCAGTTCAGGCCATCACAGACTTACCTAAATTCTAACTTTACAGTCTCGACTTTAATCTTCATAACTAAGTTTGAACCCTCAGTTCTTCATTCTTCAATAACTGAGTCAGTATCCCTCAGTTCTTCATATACTGAGTTTTAACCCTCAGTTCTTCATCTTCTAGATAAGTCAACCAAGTATGTGTCCCTCAGCGAACTTGCCTTCTTCAGTTCTGAGTAAACTTCAGTTCTGAGTGACATCTTCAGTTTTAGTTAATATCCAGTTTTCTCGATGATTTCCAGTTCTCAGTTTCACGACTCTTTAACTATTACAGTGCTTGCCTGATATAACCTATACAATTATCAGACCTTAATAAATCCTATATATTCAATTCTAGACATCTTTTAGCTCTTCACTATAGCAGTTAGTTTCAACACTTCATAAATGGGGTGTAATCAAACAAATGGATAAATAAGATGAATCGTCATCAAAACATAAATCTTATTTCCAAAAAATTTGAAAAATCAATTGCTACTGCATCTTTTTTCCAATTTGTTCATTAGTTAAGACTGTGTGAGAATGACACTCAAGCAAAACGATTGGTGGATGGCTGCACAAATTTAGGGTTGATGACCTTCCTCAACCCTCTTATTCTTAACATCTGCTATGAAAGTCTCATATCCACATCTCAGGCCTCCTTGAAGGAGATGAAGGAGAAGACAAGATAGTTGCTTCTGTCAACGGCACATATGTTGTGATAACGGAGAAGGTAATTCACCAGCACCTTCAACTCTCGAATCAAGTTTATGCAAAAGTAGGACTCGTCCCACAGGACATAGATGCCTTTTGGCAAGAAATTAGAAAGAATTCCACCCCTAAAAATAAAAAGTTCAACTGCCTGAGATCGGCTCTAAAAACGCCCTTCAATGAGTTTAGCGCGTTCGTTAGGAAGAACATCGAAGGAAAGTTGGGGGCAATGGATGCCATGACTGAGGCCAGAATGAGGTTTATGGGCATTATTTTCTATGGCATGGAATTCAATTGGGCCACCTACTTTTTCAGACGTATAAAGGAGCAAGTACAAGGGGAGGCCACTGCTGCTGAAAAAGGGATAGCAACGGGAAAGAAGAAAAAGGGAAATTTTTGGGTGAAGAAATCTTATGGGATTCCTATCCACTACCTGTTGCAGCGTCTGAATGTCTCTTTTGTCACACTTCACCGACTGCATGACGCCAAAGTTATGTTTACCTATGTCTAACAAGCAAAAGCAGCCGATGGAGGAAAAAGAAAGAAAAGAAGCAGAAGAACCTCCGGTCAAAGAAAGAAGTAAAAGGTTCAACGAAATTTGGACAAGGAATCTTTTACAAAATGAATAGATGAGGAATAAGAACTCCAAGAGGAACAGGAAGAGGACGGAAATGGTGATGGTGAGGAACAAGAAGGAGCTCATGAAGAACCAACAGAAATTCCTGAGAGAATTATTGATGACAGAGTGGCAGAATATCTCAACTGGAAGATGGGAGACTCCTGAATTAAATTTGAAAATCCTGGAAGAATGTTTGATGAAGAAGCTTGGTTCATTGGTTTTCTTGGTGTCACAACCCTTGTAGAGTGCTTGATGAGACTCTACTTTAGGAAATGATAAAAACAAACCAAAGCTAAACTGCGAAGTCATTTGATGATGAAGATGGAAATCTTGAACAATCGGCGATGACGATGATGATCAAGATGATAACAATGACAGAGGAGCATAGGTGCAAGTGATCATGATCACTAGATGATGATGATGAAACAATGTAGATTCAATTGATGATGATATAACTCTAAATGCCTTTTTACAGACAAAGGGATTTGCTAAAACATCATCACCGGCTAAGAGAAATGACCATCAAACTGAAGCAGTTGAGTGCACTCCTGAGCAAAGTCACAAAAGAGTACATATATTTATTAACATATCAACTAATCCAACAGCAGTTTTGGACACCGGATCAGCTACTGCAACACCAGTAAAGTCAACTCCCAGCAGCAAGCAAGGACGAACAGGAGTAGTTGCTACACCTGCAATCATAACTACTCAAGTGCTTGAAAAATGAGAAGGTGATGTTGATGTTACTCAACCGGCCTATGCAACCAGGAACCAGAACTGGCTCCTTCTACACAACCAACTCCACCACAACCAACTACACAACAGCCAACTGAATCTGCACCAGTTCTAACAACACTAATTGAGAATAGGCCAGAAATTTTTCAACTTCCTATTGGCATATCAAATGATTCGTTTCAAAAGGCAGTGGACTCATTGCTAGAAGAACTTGAGCACCAAGCATTGTGTCTCAGAACAATGTCTGCCGCCTTCAAGGATGAAAGTAAATCAACAGAATGGAGATTCCATTTAGTTGCTGAGTACATAGATGCTCTAAACATAGTTGTGCAAAGGCAAAGTGACTTGATGCGCTAGATTAACATAAATGTCACAAACAACTTCACCAGCTTGAGACAATATTTCTCCATGGAAAATGAGGCTATGGCCTCAGCTTTTGGCTCAAGGTTTGGAAGCGTGTGTTAGGTGTAGTGCCCGAAAGACAATTTGTGTAATTGTTTTTAACAATGGATGACAGATTTTATCTCACCTTATTACTTGCTTTGTGCTACATCTGCAAAAACCCTAAGTATATCTCAGATGTAACCACTTAACTCGGTGTATGGATTACACGTGAGGATTGAGTTAGTGGTGATATACTTAAATCTGATAGTCCGTGGTGAACTTAATCGAGTTTAGGGTCTCATGATTAAAACACCAATAATGCGCCCGAGAACACCTTAGGGTGTGATAGTCTTATCTGACTGCCGGTAGAGGGTACCTACGTGGGGCATTTATATATGATGGCATTCATATAGGACTCGACGATTTAATCTGTATTTCTCGGTATAATTCCGTAATCGAGGAATCTTATTAAATCATTAGATGATCATATATGGATCAACCTTAATCTGAGAGTGATCACGTGGTGCCGCTTGTCCCGGGTAGTGTTTGATGTGTTGAGTTACGGTTCACTTAAATATGTGTTCCAAGCCACTTCTCATTGGCACTATCTCCAGATGAGTGAGTAGTTCTGATTTTCACAGACATGGAATCCATTCCTTCCTGCGGGAAGTAGAGAGACAGTCCCCTTATTTGTTAGCCCTAAGAATGTGAACGATCCCGGGAGTTTCGCATTTGACTAATTAGCTACTAGTCAGATATGCATACTAATTGATCATCAGGGGGTTAATGGTAAATAAGGATAAGATATTCTGAGTCGGGTTCACGGAGACTTCCCACTCAAAAATGGACATCTATGGAGGGTTAATCCGTATGTAGTGATTATATCAATGGACGCTTATTTACTCTATGGGTTGAGTATAAGTATACATCTATAATCGGTAGAGTTCAGTTTCGGGTTTATGGTGGCGTAATCCCGGAATTAATAATTATTAATGTACTTATTCTGTTCGATGAATAATTAATTATTGGAGCTACTGGTTATAGGTCCATGGTCCCCGATGTGGCTTCTGTAATTCGGACTATTAATCTTGTTATTTGGGCCTCAGTGATAATTAATTGGCTGGGCTAATTAATTGATATGCATGGATATTATTTAGTTGGGCTAAATAATATAATACACATAAAAGACATTTTATGTGGGCTTTTAACCCTAATAAGTGGCGCCTATTGTGTCTCTTTTAGCACAAGAATTAATTTTCTTGTGTTATGGAAAATAAAAGATATTCTTGTTATGTGATTGGTTGGATGACTTGTTATTTGATTTCCTATTGGTCAATACATGTCACAATTATTCATTAAGGAAAATATCTTTTTATTTTGTTTAATTAATTATTTATTTATTTAATTGAAACTTGGAGACCAAGGATTTACTCTCCTATAAAAGGAGAGTTATTCCAAGGGTAAAAAAACAATGAAAATTTCGCCCCACTCATTAAAAAGAGAGAAAAAATTTGTTTCTCTTGTCTAGGGTTTTAGAGGAAGAAAAACTTGGAGTTTTTCTTGGTGTTGCATATCAAGGAGGTTCATTTATCAAGAAGGGTGTCCACCAACCGCCGTTTGGAGAACACATCGGAAGATCAAGGCTTCTCTTCCCGTTATTGGTAACATGATCTTAAACCCCCCTATAGTAGTTTAAGTCCTTTAATTATGTGTTTTGATATATAAATCGTGATCCATCCGCTGCGCGTAGATCTAACTCGTTTAGATCTAAGAACCTGCATCCTTCATGTGGTATCAGAGCCAGGTTCCACGATTTATATAATCATAATCGTAGTTAAACGATTTAAAGGAGTGGAATTGCATGTAAGTGATATTTTACTTATTATTATGCATTAATAATTTTTAAATTGCTATGGTTGAAGAGATGGATTGGGTTTGGCATCGTTTTCCCGTTAGATCTATTGTAAACTCATATAAACGATGAAAATTCGTTCATATGAGTATAGGAAATTATGTAATTTATTTATTATTGCATGTTTAATTTCCTGTAAATAGATCTGTTTAGTAGCTGTATAGTGTTTTCGTTTTTTCCGTTGTTTGAGCCGTTAAAACGAAGATCCCTCTGGTCAGAATTAAGATTAGAAGTTGATGAACAATTCAAAAAATTTTGGTGTCGATCAGAGTCCGTTTGGGTGTCCGTTCGTTGCTGCGAAGTGGCTGCTGTAACAGAAAAATGCAGGATTCACAGAAACCCTAACTGTGACATCTTCGATTTTCTGGGAACAATTGGACCGTTCAAATTAAAATCCGACCAGTCAGATCGATAATCATGGAGTTTTGGACGTGATATAAAATTTTCAGGACGATCGGGATTCATCTTGATCCCCGATCGGCCTCGGGAAGTAAATGATGCGCTGCTGTAAGAGTCTGTTTCAGCAGCAAGTTGGGCGGCTCACTGAGGAAGATTGACAAGTCAAAGCTCCGATCCGACCGTCCATCTTGAAGTCCGAAGAATGAAGATCAGATCTGGAAAGTTTTGTCCCGATCCGAGTTCGTTTGATATGCCGATCGTCGAAGATTCTAAACAGCTGCAGATTAGGGTTTTTAATTTATTTTCGAATAGATTAGTTACGGGGGTGCCAACGGTCTATCTCGGTGTTTATTTTCCGCACTAGTATACATGTGTAGATTGTATGAGTAGAACCGGAAAATTGCCATGACATGCATCATATCATGAATTCCACTCCATATGCATACATGTAGAAATTAATTCGAGGAATTAATTAGGCATGTATAAAACACACGATTAGTTTTAATTAATTGTTTGATATTAATTAGAAACTAATTAGGGTAAAAATCGAGGAACACGGGTTTTTTCAATCGTCGAGGTTGGGTGATGGATTCTCGGTGAATCCCACTCTGCGAAAGCATAAGTAGTAAAATCCCGAAACCTCATGGTTAAGGTGTTGGATTCTCGTGAATTCCACCTTACCAAGAGCGAGATTACGTTTTTGTTCCGTAGTGTCTACATGAATGTTTGATGTTTAAGGATTGATAATCACGGGCAAACAGGTTCGAAGTTGTTTAACCACGGTTGGGTGGTCAACGAGAGCTACGGCTCAATCGACTTCACCCTCCACGTGTGGCGTTTGAACGGGTGCAGCAATCTTGAGCCATCCGAAGAGCCACTACGGCTCAACGGAGCTCTCCTAGCCTTGACCGTCCGACGGCCACATATGTTCTAACGAATAGGTCGGGTGGGCTAGCCCACATAACCGACAACATTCGGGCCTATGATTTATTGTTCCTTAATGTAACATCAAGTCCAAAAACGTGATCATGAAACCCACCACTTTTTCAAAATATTGAGTGGGAGCGGGAGAGGCGACAAATGACCCCACGGCCTCACTGTGACACAAGCAACGTGAGAGAAGGGTGACGCCTCGTGCGGGCTTTGATTTCGCCCCTAAGGAAGGCCTTCACCGCTATCAAAATTCAAGGCTTGGTCTCCGAAAGGATAGGATTTTGGGTACTCACCGGTCACCGACCGACCACTAAGGCGGCACACTCGGTCTACCTAAAAATTTGAGACAGATGAGGTCACACTCATAAAGGGTATTTTTGGTAGTACCTTGGCTGAAAAGGAAAGGTGATTGACGATCACAAATGAGATGTTCGATTCTCAATCGATCTTCAATATTAATCGAAACATCTTTGACCTACCCTAAGGCGGCACTCAGACGTTAGATTAAATCCTTGGAACGGTAGGATAGACTATAAGTACTTAGTTTATGTTCCTAAAATTTATTAGTAGTGTATGATTTGGATTTATCTTCATCAATTTTATTTACAACTATTTATATATCTCTCTAGGTGCTAGACTGCTAGTGTAAAATTGACTAGTAATGACTTCGTAAAAAGTGGTAAGTAACTAGAACGTTGTACTTATTGATCTTACATGCGATTAATTTTTCGGAAGAGATATTTCTCTGGAGCCTTCAAGACTTAAGTGACGTAAATAAGTATGTCATCGTTGTCAATCGTGTTGAACGAGAGACAGTATGTCGATTTGAAAGATGATTGGGATGATAAAATTCTTCTAGTGAATTTTAATGGTGTAGTGTCTACACAAGAAATTTTTAATAGAAAAATTGGAGAATCATAAATTAAAGTGTCGCTAGTTAGACGGTATTTGGAACCGATAAACTAGTGGGAGCTTTTGTCTTATGTTTTTCTAATTTAGAAAATTAGTCCCACTGGTAACGCTTTCATTAGACATCCCACGCTTCACGAGTAGTGTCTACTCATACGAACTGCTAGTTCAAGACTATTTCCTTTTAAGGAAAGTTAAGAATGTGAAAGAATGTCTATAAGTGTTAATCATCTTAACTGAAGTTTTGAGGCTAAACCGAAACATTAATTAAAGAAAGTATAGGATAAGGAAAGTGATTTCGGATCACTAACCAATGAATCCTTAGCGACTTTCTTAACCGAGTAACTTGACTCGGTAGCTTAGTTCTTTGGAAAAACAAGGAAGCTGTGCATTAACGATTAATAGAGTAACAACGGGCAGTAATTTCAGCTACAATAGTGGGAGTAATATAAGGAAATGAATTTTGGATTCTATCCTTGAATATCACAGGAAAATTTATTTTTTCTGTTTTTCATATTCATTGAAGCAAATGGATTCACTTTCAACTCGATATATTGTTGCCTCATAGAAAGTGAATATGACATTTGTAGTAAGAATCCGAGACTCGGACTTTTGTTTGATAAAGTCAGAACCACTAAGAAATGATGAAAATGTATAAGTAACACGTCTTAAACTATTATAGGTAAAAGTTTTCGTATTAAGATAAGCGACCTTTCAATATCTATTAATTAGTGCATATATCCTGTAGAGATAAGACTGACGATCAAGCTAAGGGTGATTCCTATCTCCCAGTCTAGGAACACTGTCTCAAAGGAACAATGACTAAGCTTCCTTTCTATTAGGAAAGGGTAATAGATCTGAAGAAGTAACGTAGCTTGTTCACAATGACCTTTGGGGTCTAGTGAAAGATACAAGCTAATGGGAGCTTTTGAGTGGTGACATTTTTTCTGATAACTACTCGAAACACGATTTAGTTTATCGAAAGAATACGAGGAGGAGTCTCTGATTTTAACAGAGAATAGAGTATTCCATGCTCAGAAATAGGCTATCGCATAGTCTTGGGACTGATGCTCGGCCTGGCTCCTAGTGGAATGATTCTCACTGAGGAAGAAACCATAGACTTGCCATATATAGTTACTGATGTGCTACAATACACTGATAAACTCAATTAAGATAATTGGTTGCAAAATAACGGTTGACATTATTATGTAAACCGATAAGTCTACCTAGAAGATGCTAGTGAATTTATGGATAAGGAGTGAATTCGGTTCACATCACTTCCGTAAATGTAAGCATTTAGCACTTAATGCTTGAAGGTAGGACTGGAGATTTTGCGCATACGTTCAGATTGTGACTGTTCATGAAATATCTTAATGTGTCGAGTGAAGGTTGGTTATAAGATTCTTGAGATCAGAAAGTAACGGTTGAACTGTCACAAGCCTTCTGATAGAATCTATAAGTAACAGCCTTAAACCTTGGAGTATGGTTACCCAAAGGTAGTTACTATCTGATTTAATCAGACCACGTCCAACATCGGTTGTTGGTGATTACACTGATAAATACTACTAGATCAGGATGTCAATCCACCACGCAGTGGGAGTATGGTTTAACCATTGACCCATTGTGGTTTTGTGGACTTTACGGTCTGCTGGGGTGATTGATAACCTATGGCTCTTAGTGGGGTCAGATAGATTCTCGATCATAGAGGTTGGTTTGACACCTTTAACCCAGTAAATGGAGTTTTGTACTCCAGCTTTGTTCATCAATTGTAGAACAACCTGAGTGTCTCAGTAGCAGATGGGAGCAATTGGATCTACATAGAAAAGAGTCGAATGAATAGGAAAGTTTAAACTTTCAAATAAAAGTTGAGTGGTATAGGGTGATTCCTCGACAAGTAGAGAGTTAACCAGGACCTTGAACTCTCTCACCACTCGATCTTGCTAGATTTTGTTAAAGCGAGAAAATAGGGTGATTCCACGAGACTTTCTTGCCGAACAACGGAATCAATTCATTCGAAACGAAGGGTTTTAGCTAAGAATGAATAACGGATTCGTTACAAAGCGTAAGATAGGGGTGATTCCCTAATACCTTTTTTGCGTAGACTAACGATATCTTAATTTATTCGAAAAGAACCATTGGTAGGAAGCTTTGTCATGGCTTATATCCTTTGTGGATTTAAGAGAACCTCTCGGTCATTTAAAAGTCACATGTTTTAAAATATGTGGACTTGACCAAAATATTGATAAGTTTTTTCATAGACTGGATATCAATATTGGTAAAGTAGTAGCATTAGTGTTCATGAATGATAACACTGAAACAGTTGGAAACAACATGTGTGTGCTATCTGAAGTCGGAAACTGACAGGCCAAGATTCTCTGGATGAGAGAATTGGACTATATTCTAAGAATATGATTCGGTCAAATTCACGAGAATGAGTCATTGGCTATCCCACCTATCTTATTGAATAAGACGATCATGCCTATACGTATGCAACATTCATCGAGAGTAGTCCTACCCTACCTCTCAGGAATGATTCTCTAAATCTTCGTATAAAGAGAAAATGGGATAGAGTCTCTCTGGGATAAGGGCAAGTCATCTTAACACGAGTCAATTGCAATCAAATCTCGGATTCGAGCATTGAATAGCGGTTTAGTACGTCCTCAAGTATCTTTAGATAACGAGGAATCATATGCTTGTATATTCAGGTGCAAACTTGAATATGATTGACTACACTGATTCTAACTTGTAGTCAGATTAAGGATGATCATTAAGTTGATCTCGGGCTCAGTGTTTACTCATAGTGCTTAGAATTTCCTTTTTTGGTCTGGGAGTAATTCCAGTGTCGATAAGCCGATATCACTTCATCGTGAAAACAAAGTGAAGAGATAGCTTAGAAGGATCTTCTCGATCCACAAGAAATCAAAAGCATATTGAGAGAGAGTACCGCTGATTGGAAGGACCGCCTACGCTTTCAATCCTAAAGATCGTCTCGAAGTCGACAACCTAGCTAATCGATGTACCAAGTCGAGTGCTTGGAGGGTACAAAGATTGATGGATATGTCTCATCCGCTTTTAGAGCAAGTGGGAGAGTGTTGTGAATAAGATGAGAAAGGGTGTGCTCTAAAAACAATCGTTGCTTGTCATTTCGTGCAAGTGGGAGATTGTTAGGTGTAGTGCCGAAAGACAATTTGTGTAATTGTTTTTAACAATGGATGATGATTTTATCTCAACTTATTACTTGCTTTGTGCTTGTAAAAGTAATACACTGCCGCAAACCCTAAGTATATCTCAGTATGTAACCACTTAACTCGGTGTATGGATTACACGTGAGGATTGAGTTAGTGGTGATATACTTAAATCTGTTAGTCCGTGGTGAACTTAATCGAGTTTAGGGTCTCTTGATTAAAACACCAATAATGCGCCTGAACACCTTAGGGTGTGATAGTCTTATCCGGATTGCCGGTAGAGGGTACCTACGTGGGGCATTTATATATGATGGCATTCATATAGAATCGGACCGATTTAATCTGTATTTCTCGGTATAATTCCGTGTCGAGGAATCTTATTAAATCATTAGATGATCATATATGGATCAACCTTAATCTGAGGTGATCATAGGTGCCTTTGCTTGTCCCGGGTAGTGTTTGATGTGTTAGTTACGGTTCACTTAAATATGTGTTCCAAGCCACTTCTCATTGGCACTATCTCCGGATGAGTGAGTAGTTCGATTTTCACAGACATGGAATCCATTCCTTCCTCGTGGGAAGTAGAGAGACGTTCCCCTTATTTGTTAGCCCTAAGAAAGTGATCGATCCGGGAGTTTCGCATTTGACTAATTAGCTACTAGTCGATATGCATACTAATTGATCATCGAGGGGTTAATGGTAAATAAAGATAAGATATTCTCGAGTCGGGTTCACGGAGACTTCCCACTCGAGAATGGACAAATCTATGGAGGGTTAATCCGTATGTAGTGATTATATCAATGGGCGCTTATTTACTCTATGGGTTGAGTATAAGTATACATCTATAATCGGTAGAGTTCGGCGGGTTTATGGTGGCGTAATCCCGCATTAATAATTAATGTACTTATTATGTTCAATGAATAATTAATTATTGGAGCTACTGGTTATAGGTCCATGGTCCCCGATGTGGCTTCTGTAATTCGGACTATTAATCTTGTTATTTGGGCTTCAGTGATAATTAATTGGCTGGGCTAATTAATTGATATGCATGGATATTATTTAGTTGGGCTAAATAATATAATACACATAAAAGACATTTTATGTGGGCTTTTAACCTTAATAAGTGGCGCCTATTGTGTCTCTTTTAGCACAAGAATTAATTTTCTTGTGTTATGGAAAATAAAAGATATTCTTGTTATGTGATTGGTTGGATGACTTGTTATTTGATTTCCTATTGGTCAATACATGTCACAATTATTCATTAAGGAAAATATCTTTTTATTTTGTTTAATTAATTATTTATTTAATTAATTGAAACTTGGAGACCAAGGATTTACTCTCCTATAAAAGGAGAGTTATTCCAAGGGTAAAAAAACAATGAAAATTTCACCCCACTCATTAAAAAGAGAGAAAAAAATTTGTTTCTCTTGTCTAGGGTTTTAGAGGAAGAAAAACTTGGAGTTTTTCTTGGTGTTGCATATCAAGGAGGTTCATTTATCATGAAGGGTGTCCACCAACCGCCGTTTGGAGAACACATCGGAAGATCAAGGCTTCTCTTCCCGTTATTGGTAACATGATCTTAAACCCCCCTGTAGTAGTTTAAGTCCTTTAATTATGTGTTTTGATATATAAATCGTGATCCATCCGCTGCGCGTAGATCTAACTCGTTTAGATCTAAGAACCTGCATCCTTCAGTGTGGCCAAAAAGATGTCTGATTATGACAAAAGATTCACATCCATCAAATCCAAATTGGAGACTCTGATTAGCATAGCTGAAACTACCAACATCATTCTATTACAACAATAGGATGATGCTGCCAAAAAGGGAGAAAGAAGTGATAAGCCTGAAGGATCAACAGCAAGACCCCCACATTTTATAGAGGAGCAACTAAGAGCTAGAGAACTAAGAGTAAGATCTAAGGCTGAAGAACAACAGAAGAAAGCACTGGAGGAAAGGGAAAAAGCTAAAAATGATGCATGTCTTGTACTTCCCTTCCTAGTAAAAAGAAGTGATGATGACAGAGATAACCAGGAAATCAGCAAAGACCTGGATCAAATTAACAAAGAGGCTCTGGAAGCCAACATCGATCCAAAGATCGCAAAGGCGTGGCGGTGGACACATGACGCACATTGGAAGTTTCTCTGGTCAGATAAGGCACATCACCACTTACGAAACAAAGCAAGAAAAGAAAGCAGCCGTTCTAGAGAATGTCAAAGAATTCTTCAGAGTTCAACACTCAGTGTATCAAAACAAGTCACAAGATGAAGCATGGGCGAGAGTGCCTTGGTTTTTAGGATGATGATCTGGTAGTAGATATGGCAAAGTCAGACAATGAAGTGAAACGAGATTATGCATCCTTAAAGCTAGGAGCAAAGAAAGGAGCATCCGGCTCAAATAGTAGACCAAATTCTTCAAGATCTCTAATCAAGCAAAGGACTAGAGGAGTTGTCTAGTGAAGGACAGGTGGACGTCAACAGCATGACAAAGTTTTTCAAACCAATAGGCAGATTGAATCCCAAACAACAGTGGGTGATGTACAAGGACCTAAAGTTTGTAGACCCACACATTGCTGAAGCAAAGAGTAGATTGGAAAAATACTTTGCAGAGCCATTGGCACATGAGACTTTGCCGGATTTGAATAGGCTCTTCAACAAAAAGGTATTCCTAGGTCTTTCCTACAATACTGCTTTGGATTATTGGAAATGGAAGTTTCCTGAGATTGACTGGAAATACATGGAAGGGATTCAAACTACAAAGTTCAAGTGGTACAAGGAAAATCTAAGTAAATCATAGTTGTAATACTATCCGTGTTTTCTTGATTATCATATGCCCTGAATGGATGAATAAAATTGTTGAGTATTATTCCTTATCATATGAAGACATGTTTACTTATGTTCCGGCTTATGAGGGTTTTGGCATTATCAAAAAGGGGGAAATTGTTAGGAACATTTTATTTGTTCTGATTATGGCCATACTAGCTATTATAGCAAGCCTGAAATAAGTTAGAAATATTTGTATAAGTCTTTACTTAGAGTCTGACATGTTGTATAAGTTAAGTCAGACAAGTATTGTACTAGACTGGTAGGATGGATAAATGGAAGACAGAATATCAGCGGAGTAAAGGCAACCAAGTACCAGCAGAGTCATGTGAACACATAATGGGCTGACTTATAACCAGGGAAGTCTGTGATGAACTTGGATAAGTATAAGATATATTTCTAGTGATGAAATCTATTTTTTTAATATGGTGTACACTGATCTCACACTAATAAAGGATTAGTGAAGTGCAAGCATTCTTGTAAACTCAAAGAAACAGAGAAAACAGCAAAACGGCTAAGTAAAAGCTCTACCGGCTGACTAAAAGAAAACAGTGAAGGAGATCTTAACAGCAAAGGAAAAGGATTCACTAAGCCGGTCAAGCAACAGACAAAAACAGTAATGTGGAAGTATGCCATTTGCATTTTATTCCAAACGTGAAGAATAAGCAAATCAAGCAATTAATGCGAATCAATCAAGTATGGATTTTATGATGAACGTTTGAAGAAAATCCGATTATCAATTCAAGGAGAATAAAATCAAAGGACTAAATCAAGGATTATTCTCTGGATTAAATAGCCAATGGATGTAATTTCAAGTTCAAGGATAATGAAGGCTATAAATAGAAGGCATTGTGAGACACAAGAACACACAAGAATATACAAGAACAACGAAACTCTGTCAATTTCACAAGCCTTTATACTAGAACTAAAGGGATAAATCTAGACTTGTTCAACTCGAAATCGAACTACAATTCACACATCAAGCACTGATATTGATCAACCTCTTTATGAATCCAAATCACACCCCAATCAAGAAACTGAATCAGAGACATCTGAGAAGAAGTTGTGTTTGTGATAGTTGTTGAAGTATTTGTTCCCAAGGAGCAGTGTGTTGAAGTCTGGGTCACTGAAGCTTTTATAGCCAGGGAGTGATAGTCTTGAAAATTGTGAAGCTTGTGTAGCCAGAGACAATCACACTATTGTATTGGTGAAAGTCAATAGTGAAATCCTCCAATCATCATAGGAGAAGAGTGGATTAAGCGATTACACCACCCTGAACCACTATAAACCTTGTGTTCATTTAATTACAACACTTTACTTTACTGCATTTTATTACCGCATTATATTCAAACTCTTGTGTGTACAATCTACTTTGAATTTTTTTTTAAGAAGGGACCTATCTGCTGCACAAGAGCTTTTAAATATAAGAATAGTTTTTGAAACTCCAATATAGTCATTCACCCCCCCCCCCCCCTCTGACTATATTCTCACTGTTGATATTTTGCCTACTTTTTATTACTTGGTGCTAGAGTCATTTTTGGTTGGTATATGTTTTAGTTCAGGGAAAGTGAGTTCATTGTTCTGTGAAATGGACTCATTCAACCAATCGTGGTGGTGGGGATTGAGCCCCATATTTCTCTTATTTCATTTTTAGGGGGTGCTCGATTCCTACGAATTTGGTAAGGAAAAGAAATGTTGTGCTCTCCTTTGGTATAGCTATCCTTGACATAGTTTGGGGTAGAGAGTCGAGCTGAGGACTCTAAACTCAGAATGTGTTTTTATTTCTTTACTTTCCACTCTTGTATCTTTGTATTTCATTAGTTTTCAGTATGATACTACGGGTAAGTTTTGTTGTAATATAACCCGGAGAAGTGTGTATCATAAGGGATAATGTGGTGTTTTTGGTGTTTTGGTTTTTGTCCCGGATTTTATCAATACAAAACAACAAGTAATAAACCGGTTAACCTCAAGTGCAAGGATCGTAGTATGGAGGCTAATGCCGGGTCGATCTTACGGGGAACTAGACGAATGTGAATCCTAGCTTTTGTTTTCAACTAACCTATTGTCACGAAACTAACCTAAACGAAGAACTAACCTAAACAAATATGCATAAAAGTAACTAGACAGAGGAAATTAATCCAATGCTAGGCAAGATTGAAAGCGATAAAAACTAGAGTGCAATTAAAAGTAAACTAATCTAGCAATTCAAGTTTAAAGGATTAAAATCAAATTATAACGAATGAACAAGCAATCGATCCACCTATCCTATCAACATTCAATTCTAATTCGGATTAATTCATGATCCCCACTCAAGTTGTGATTCACCTAATCTAAGGCATGAACACCCACTCTCGTAGACAAGTTCGTTTCCTAATCTTTTATCTTTCGATGTTAAAGATTACGTCTTTCTAACCTAGGCGTGAAATCTTTCAATTTCTAATCTAGAAAATCAATCTAACAACTCTCGTTTTAGTTAGATCGAAGATCTATTCTTTTATCACGGTGATCTAAGGTTTATATGATTTTCATCAATAAAACAATCACAAAGCAACGATCTTTCGATATAATTGCATTAAAACAATGTAAAGCATGATAAAAGAAACAAACTTGAGATAGAAACTCACAAATCAATCACGAATCAAAACTGAATTGTTGAAGGAAGGCTTCACGGTGCTTGTTCAAGAGGGTTTAGCCTCTTAACATCCTTGTTGCAACTCGAATTGATGAAATAAAAGACATGAATCTATCTAATCTAATCTAAGAATTAAATTGCATAAAAGTAGATAAAAACTGTAGAAAAACGCAGCCAAGCTGCCCCTAGGTTTTTAGGGTTCGAATTGTGTGTCTAGGGTTTGAGAAATCGCGCCTATTTATAGATTTTTAGGTCGGTTTAGGCTAAGGCGGTGCTTGGGCGCCCGTCCCACTATCTTGGGCGCCGTCCAAAGCAGCTTTCGGATGGAGGTGAACGCTGCTCGTTGACGCGTCTCAACTCTCTCGAATGTAAAATATGATTACGGGCGCTCGTCCCACTTATCAAACGCCTGTTCGGTCTTGGGCGCTGCGTTATTTCGAGATGAACGCTAGTCCACTTTCGCTCAAGACTTGATAATTCCATCTTTATCTTCATTTCTCATCTCTATCTCGATTTAGCTCGAATTATATCAACATTTGATCATCAATTTAGCCTCAAACAAGTACCTACATGACATCAAAAACACACATAAGCGTAACATAATTCCAATAAACATAAAATCATAATTAAAACATATAAATTCACCAACTTTGCGATTAACTCATTAAAAATATTATTTGCTCAATAATTCATTTAAACACTTAATTCCCATGCAATTAATACGAATATGGGGGAAAACATTATAAAATATAACGTTATAAATCATATAATTTCACCCTTAACAGTTTTTGATCACTTGTAGTAATCTTTATAGTTTTTATTCGTTATCTCCATACCGGTGTATTCTTGGATGTTGTGTTGCTTGTCGATATTAGCACTGGTACCATGAAAGGACATTTACGGATGCCACATGATCGTACTCGCACCTTTTTCGGTTGTAAGCTAACTCTTCTACCCTTATCATTCAAGTTTTGTTTTAAAGTATGGGTGGTTGGTTTAGCTTCAATGTTCCGTTTTCATGTCGAATTAGTTATATTGTGCATGCTATCCCTTTAGTGTAAATGAGACAGTTTTCGAGAATTTCGATGGCTTTGACATTTTAGAGATGATACGTCGATCCTTTGATATTGTTTTGATAAACATTTAGTGATTATATTAATTCATTTGAGTTTATTTGTGATCTTGTATTGGAGAATGGAATTGTTTTCACGTTAGCTTCGACATCATAATCACTCGACTAGTGAACGATTATAGTAGTCGTATGACCCGGTTACCTAGAACTTATATTAGTGACTTCGAGACGAAATAGAAAGGTCGTCGTTTTTAGGTACGGGGTGATGTTTTTGGCATTAATTTTCACCCGATCAGAGCCAAAGACCAACCTTAACATTTAATCCACAATTACCCCAATAAGCCTGTTGTAGGGCGTGGTTAGTGTTGAAATAGTGTCCTAAACCCAATCGGGTTTCACCGGATCCGACCGGGTCGGATCATTTCTACTATTTCCTTATGTTTATACATATGATAAATGGCTTTCTGTTATTATATATTTGTTCGTTTAATATATGATAACGTCCCTAGTGTCAAACTGTGAAAGAGAAATTATAATAGTGATTATGGCTGATGAGATCTCAACTCACTTTAAGAGGTTTGATACTTAAATGTCTCTAGTCGTATGTACTATCAAATGGGACATTAATAGTACGATTAGACTAGCACGTATTAGATGTCTTCTATCTTATGAAGATAGGGATAGATCTCGTCTTTCGAAGTGTAGGGGCACTTGGACTGTACGTGGATGTGTATTAGAGAAAGCGTACGTTAGACTGACCCACTTACTTTATTAAGTGTCGCACTATGTGGCGGTTGTGTAATTATCCTAAGACCGGAGTCTTCATGACATCACGGTGTGGATTGTCATACTTTGACACTATTGAGGTTTTCCCTAGTCATGGGGTGATCATGCGATAGTGATTGGGTGTGATCTTCAAGCATGCATAGATTCATGTCGCTCGCCTGTAAAATCGAGTATCCTAATAGTAGGAGTAAATTCTTATAAGGAATGGCTTATTCTTGAAAGTCTTTCCCAAGTGGAAGTAATATGTTACTTCAAGAGAGTAGGATATCCATATTATAAGATACGGCCGTTAATGTTTGACACTCGAGGTACGACCGTACGGATTTTATTACAGCGATATGATTCTATTTACACGGTAACCGTTTCACATGAAAGGTAGTAGACATTGCATTTTACTATTCCGATGATTGGGGGTCATGGCGTGTTGCTAGACGTTATCCATGATCGTTAGGAATGAATGGTATTTTAGTAAATGCACTTTGTGCCTATAGCCAACATATTCGTAAGCCTATTGGGTCTCATACATCAGGACATCTAGCCGGATTAAAATGCGGTTATAGTGATAACCAAATAAGAAAAGTTTATC
Organism: Gentiana macrophylla; assembly: GCA_026214975.1. NCBI lineage: Eukaryota > Viridiplantae > Streptophyta > Magnoliopsida > Gentianales > Gentianaceae > Gentiana > Gentiana macrophylla. The sequence continues at coordinate 47,547,821 of CM047813.1, forward strand.
TCGACTATAAAGTGTTATAGTGGTGAATTAATATGGTGGTATTTATTTATCATGAAAAAATTAAATACCAGATATTAATTTTGTGTTTAATTAAATATACATATTTTTAATGTGTATGGGGCGAAATATGTATGTATATATGATACACATGTATTTTGCGAATTAATTAATCATAGCTTTATATTAATTAATTAAGAATATGTTGGAAGCCAATTAATGGCTTTATGGGTCGAAATATATGTATATATGATATACATGGATTTTGAAAATTAATTAATGGCATTATCATATATCAATATTAATGTGTATAGATTTGCAGACACATGTAAATTGATTTTTGGTAATATAATAAAGATAATAAATATTAGATATTGACAATATCTTGAAATAATTTAATATGAAATATTAAATTAAATGAGATAAATCTAGAATATCAATTTTTCTTATTTTATTAGGAATTGGTTTTCTTTCTCCACTATCCAATATGAAGCTTCTCCCAATAGGATTGGGACTACATTGGGGTGCACTTACACTATAAATAAGTGTGGGTGTCAAGCTCTTTTGGTATCACAATTAAAAGAGTTTTAATTTACTAAAAACTTGAGAGCTTCCTAGAGAGAGTTTTTTAGAGTGAGAAAAAGGCGGTCTAGCAATCGAGTTTTTCTAGTAGCAATACATGGTGGGATTCCGGCGGTTGTTCGTGTGGACTAAATGGTAGAGGCCGAACACTTGAACGGCTTCGTGTAGAAACTACAACCGTAGACAAAGCGACAATCTATTTTAGATCATCCAAGGTATTCTTTTAGTCTACTTCTTTTATGCTTGTTGCCTAAACAAAGACGATCTTGGTTAGAAAGGAAATAAATTTTAAATTCCGCTGCGTTCCCGCGTAGATTTTTTCCTAACAGTGGTATCGGAGCGGTCTTCGAGCTTAAGCAATAAGCATTAGAAATTTGCGTAGTTAGTTGCATCGTTTAAATCACATAATTAAAAGATGAAATATTTTGATTCGCAAAAGGAATACACAAAAAAAAATAAAAAAATATTCAGCCATGGTGGTGCTCGGCCGATCGGCCCGGCACCACCACCGTATGATTGCCGGCGGCGTCGGCAGCCTCCTGGCTGTCGGCGGCTACTGGTATGATGCGGAGGTTTCCCGTGTTGTTTTGTGTATTTTGTCTTTCAATATAGTTCATAGTAGTAATTGCAAATATCTCTTTGTTTAGTTAATGTCATGTGGCTAACCAATGATTCAAATAGTTGGGGTCATTGGGATGCCACATGGCACGATAGTACAATTGGGTTGGTTTATGATCCACAATTATAGACCTATGATAAACCTAAGCCTTTGCAAATTTTGTTTGGAATAGGCCTAGGCCATTTTCAAAAAATTTGATTTTGGAAAAAAGGCCCAGGTGGGTGCCTTTTGGTTTTGGAAACAAAAGAGACTTAATTTTAATTTTGATTTATTTCGGAATATTTCTAATTGATTAAAATTAAAATAGAAATCGTTTTAAAATTAATCGTTAATTTTATTTCGATTAAATTAATTAATTAATTAATTAAATGCTAATTAGTTAATTGATTAGATGAAATTATTTAATTGATTAAACGTAAATCGATTAATTAAGATGCAATTTGGTAATTTTAGATTTTTATCTTTTTTATAAGATGTTATTGTATGGGTTAGATATCGTGTAGATATAATATGATTATATGGACCCCGATTGATCATGGAATCGACCAATAGGATAGATGTGAATGATTTAATTTTCTGTTGGTTTTGAAATTGTCCTAGGCCGTTATGAAGAATGTGATCTAGTTTATTTTCTGCATTTATCACATTCCCGTTAGTTCCCCCGTGTACGGCGGGTGTATTTATTTTATTAGATAAAATTTTATGTAACAAGAATGGAGCTGAAGATGGAAGCCAGCGAAAGAACACATAGAGATCATATTGGCGGTTGCAGCTACCCTTAGATTGTGACCCACTTTTTCGTTAGTTGGTATTTGGAACCGCACTTAGGAAAAGTCCATGATCATAACGGTTACTTTACGCATTTATTTATTTTGTGCATGTGTTTATTTTATACGATACGATAGATGCATGACTATGCACGATCTCGATGAATGTGTAGGATGTATGTCTATAGAGATAGATATATTTGATGAGACCATAATTAATTAAGTAAATTAATTTGTAAAATACTCCCACAACAAAAATTAAGTTGTACTTTTGTCTCCCAATATTATAACGACGGTGAAGAGCCCTTGTTTGGATCCAACTGATCGACCGCCGCCGGGAGTTGACCTACATCGGGTATATCTTCGTTATTGAGACATGATCGTATGAGATCTCGCAAATACTGGCTTATGACATAACTAAAATTTTGTGGTGATTGACCAACGTCAGGACCGTCTAATTTTAGAGACAAGGGGTGACTAACACATAGTGATGTGCATTGTCAAAGAGTTGACTAGTCAACCACTGAGAATTACATAGAGATGTGATTGGTAAAGAGTTACCTACCTTTCAAAATTATATTGGTTGATCGATCACCGCCGGAAATCGAGGTAACTAGATTGGATCTCAGCCACTAAAGAATTTTAAAAAAATTCTTGATAGTCAATTGGGAGTAGTTGACTAGTGGGAGCAAAATCATAAATCAATAGACCATTTTTGATTTTGCATATATAAACAACAACACTCATTTATCTTTATTTTTATGTTGTTTTTAGCAAACTTTTATTTATGTTTTTTTATTCTCGATTGTTAAAACCAAATTATGACTGTTACCTTTTGAGAAACGTTGTCAAGTATGGTTAAGTAATTTTAATTCTTTTATAATGGGAGCATTTATTCACACCACAGCTGATCTACCCCTGCACCACTCTACCTTTTACACCACACCAAAAAAGTAAAATATACCTTTGCACCACATTGAATTTCAAACATTTTTCATTTTTTATTTACACCACATTTTCTACCATTCACCACACTTTTATATTACTACCACACCAATTATTTTTTAATACATATAGGTCCCTAAATTAAATATACCTTACATCCTACACCCCTACCTACAGACCCCATATTCTTCATCCTAAATCATCATACTCATCACAAATCATTTACAAAATCATCACAAATCCATTATCTTCATCATATTCATAATATTCATCATCTTTTTTTTTCTTCACAATCTTCATCACATTCATAACTTTCATCATCTTTTTTTCTTCACCATCTTCATCATCTCCCCACCTTCATCATCACCCACCATCTTTTTTTTCCATCATAATCATCCTCATCATCATCTACATCAATTCCCACCAAAATAAATGAAAAAGAAGGTCTCTTTGGAGGTTGTAAACCAAGATTTAGATGGATCAAACAATAGATTCAAAAACCCCCAATTCGAGAAATTGGGGTTCCAAGAAAATTGACTTGGGAGATATAAATCGTGATTTAATTCTCCAATCCACTTTCAAATACAATTTTTTCGATTCAATGTTGTTCAAAAGCCTCTTAGAATTTCCAAAAATTGTATTTTGAAAATTTATTAAGCAAATAGCAAATTGGGTTTGGTGACATGAACATGAGTTTGGGTTTGAAGATTAAGATAGAAAAATGAGTTTGGTGATAGGAAAATTAATTTGGGTTTAAAGATGAAGAAGATGAAGATGAAAAGTATGAAAAGATGAAGAAGATAGAAAAATGAGTTTGGTGAGAGGAAAATGGGTTTGGGCTTGAAGATGAAGAAGATAGAAAAAATGGGTTTGGTGATTGAAAAAATTATTTGGGTTTGAAGATGAAGAGGATGACGAAGATAGAAAACTGGGTTTGGTGATTGGAAAAATTGATTTGGGGTTTAAAGATGGAGATGGAGATGGTTTTTTTTTTTTTGTAAATTTATAAAGTTTTGTGGAAGATATGATATTATAAAATTTTGGTGGTAGTAAAAAGTACTTGGCAATAGTCATTTTTTTCTTAATTTTGTAGAAAAAATGTGGTGTAGAAGTAGATTTTGAAATATGTGTGGTGCAATAAGTAGATGTTACATTTTTTAATTTAGATGTGGTACTGTGGTAGATTTAGTGTGGTGCAAATAAAAACTCCCTTTATAATAAGCAATGACACGAGTAAGTACGTTATAGTAGTTAAAGACAAGGAGACTACATATTTGATGGAGTGTTATAAGACTTTAATTATTATTCAAAACGGAAGCTCATGATCTGATTAATCACTTTAAATGAGTTTCAAAGAATTAATCATATAACAGATACGATGATGTCCAATGGGTTAGTCTGTCATACGATGATAATGAATTCAAACATTAGATGTGTTGAATGTGAATGACCACAACAAATTTTGGAAATGTTGTTTTCAAAATTATAAGATTTAAGTATCGACTTAATTCTTTAATCCTTTCTTGAAGGTTGATTAAATAGTTCATGTTTTGAATATGCTTCAAAAGGTTAAATAAACTATCTAACAAACTTTGGATTTTCTTTGTGAAAGAAATTTGATGACTTAACTCCTGTGATTTTCTTAAGTCTTATGAAGACTAAACTAAGAAAAAATTTACAAGTGCTTAAAGGATTAAAAAGGAAAGTTAGGGCATTTGCTAAAATAGGGAACTCATTGAAGTCTCCATTCTAAGCGAGTAAGTTGAGATAAATCTATCTAAGCTGAAGTAGACTCTCAGATATATGATATCTTCTGAGTATGAATGAATTAGAAAGATTGTATATAGAATATCCTAAGATACGGAAAGTGAAGCAAACGTTGTTTCCATATGGTATTCTGAATATGGTAAACTAATAAAGGACTAAATAAATGTTATTGTGTTCCTGTTCCTATGAAGAACACGATTTCAGTTATATGTTAGGATTAATGGACAAATTCAATTGTAAGGAATTAACGTTATTCCGATAAAGTTGAATAGTCATTGAATCTAACATACTAGATCAATGTCACTGTATAGTTGATATAGGTGATGAAATCTCAACCAAATATTTGTATAGCTGTTACCCTTAATATTTTGTGGTTGTTCTAGACATAGTCTCTGAGAAAGAGAAACGTGTAGTCAAATGTTATTCTGATGATGTCTGAACCATGTGATTATGAATCATGTGGGTAATACGTATCTTATCTAAAGATGACTAAAATACCCTTTTATGGAAAAGGTTATAAAATCTAGGAAATTGCTTAAAGCCTAAATATACTGATGTTTGTTAGCTTGTGACAATTAATTCCATGAATAATTTTATTGTGTATTACTCTCTTTGACTGTTTTAGAAACAGTCGAACGTACTTAGTGAAGTACGAATTTCGGAATGTCTGAAAAGTTTGTACTAGTACGAATATGAGATTGGTAGACAATTTAGGAATTAATCTTCAATTGGATTGAAGTAATTAATACCTGAAGGTGTTTCAGAAGTTGTCTGAAAGGGAATAAGATTCTCCCTTGAAGGATACCATTTTTGGGATGTGCAATTAGATTGTGTTTCTATTATGGAAATAACACTTTATACGATAAAGATGAGAAGTAAGCCATGAAAAGTATCCCTTACCTGTTTTGGGATAGTGCCCTTATGCATTACATACACTTAACCAAGTTCCGAAGAATAAAGGTTGGATAAATTTCATATCTGATATGGAAGATGATGACATCAAATCCATCTTAACTGATTGATAGGTTCATATTTGACTATATATGTGGTGCATTTTAAGGGTGTTTTATGTGAAAGGATCTCGCTTGGGTGGTTGTTTTTGGTGTATTTCAGGTTTAACATGATGGAGACATGATTTTGGATGTTTTGAGGCATTTTGGAGTCAATTTGAACTATTTGTATGAAGTGGAAATGAAGCGCTCCGGTTGGAAAAGAAAATAGTGCTGAAAAGCTAAATGCTGGAACGGCGGATCCTACCATTAGGCATGCGAGCTGGGCAAAAATGAATCGAATTGCTGCGAATGTATAGTTAATTGCATCATCATTAAACACTCTTTTTTCATATTTTGACTTTATGAATAGACCCACTTTATTATTTTATTAGTTTTTTATTAGAATTATTCCTTATTCCTTATTGGATATTAAAAATTAGACAATTAATTAAGGAAACATGGCATTTAGTCGAAATCAGAATTTGGAGACCTGAATTTTTCATCAACGTATGCGACTTGGGGAGGAGCCACTATCGACTTTCACCCTTTTCTTGCTCCTAGGATTTTTCCTCATCAACAACTCAATTCCTTTCTTATTTTCTGCAATTGATTAAGGTACTCTTTATTATTTATTGTGTTTTTCATGATTATGATGAGTAGCTAATCCTCTTTATTCCAGTTAAAGCATTGTGAATCCCTAAATCTAGCGGTTGTGAGATCAAATTGATATTTCTCCTCGTTTATTTTTTTGTATCGATTTATTCTCTGTTTTAATCGAATTATAATTAGAAGATCAATCTAATTTCCACTGCAGTGTTTTTAGGTTAATTATCTTTTTCTTCGCCATAATTTACACCAAGACGGTTGTTTAGGTGAAATTAAAAGTGGTAAACGATAAATTTCAGCCGGATCGTCCCCCCGTAAGATTCACTGTTGTGAGAATTAATCGTTCTATAGTTAAAATTAGACCGGTTGGCTTAATACCTAGCAATTGGGTCTCTCTAATCTTTAAGGCTGTTATGTCACCAAACTCCGGGCGGTCGTTGTGGGGTGTGCCATAATTAGAGTGTAATTAGTGGCGGTTGTCCTAATTAACGAATTTAGGAGAGATTGGTTGATTCACGGTTGTGGTCAACTATAAAAAATTTATTGTTAAGTTAACGAGTCATTCTTGAATCAATGATCAATCGTAGGAATTGAGGGGGAAACAATTAATTAGCTGGAACCTTTCTTCGTTTATTTTTATTTATTTTCTATTTTTTTTCTTAGGAAATAAGATATAAAAAAACCAAATATCATTTTCTTTACAAATTTTAGGAGAAATAAATCCACCGATCGATGTAGCTAGTATAGTAGAAGTAGGGGTCGAACAGAGAACAGTAGTCTATTTCTTTTCAGAACAATAATAAAAATAATCTTTGGGGTGCAACTTAAAAAATAAGAATAAAATCACAGAACAAGCATAATTAAATACTGACGTGAAAATACGAAGCAGAGTAGAGTAAGTAAATTAGGAAAAAACAAGTTGAGACAAATCAGATAACAATACGCCTGAAAGGGCTACTGATATGTTCATCTTGAAGAATGAATATCTCACGACTTATGCAGGAATGCTTGAAAGGCAAGAATAAGAGATATGGCTTGAAACCATAATGTCTGAAACAGATTCCATGTGTGACAAATGGGTTATGAACCCAGTCTAACTTACCTGAAGGGAATGTCTCTGAAAGGTGTGGTAGGTCATTATGAAAGACTAACATGGAAGGTAATAAGATTACTAGTTAAGCTAAATTGATGGCTAAAGGGCTATGAGGCCAAAACCTTGTAATTACCTTTATGCTACCAGCTATGATTAAATTTATTCAGATAGTGCTTGTTGTCGCTACATATCATGGCTATATGATAGTGTTGAAAACGTTGGGCCAATGGCTTGGTGTTCATAGACGATAACGTGATGTGTAAGCTTACGATATTCATTTATGAGTTCTTTACTTTGAGAATCAAAGGAGTTTGATTTGATCTAAAGTGAAGATATGCATAATGTGCAACGGGGTTAGTAGGAGTGTCATAGTTCTTGAGCAAGTTATTGGATGTCCTTCTTGAAAGTAGTTACCCCATATCACAATCAATTAATGTTTGATAGTTCAAGTCCTTAACGAAAGTTCTTGGAATGGCGCTTCTTATTTCGAAATAATAATCTATAGAGATAGATTTAGATACCGCTTGATTATCACAAATTCACCATTGCATATGAGATACTAAAGGAGTTTAGCATGGACCACGCCGAGAGACACATCTAGCCAATGTTCTCGGGGTCTATCTTTGATAGGACATAAGTCCTAAAAGATAAGGTGAAAGATGATACTTACGGAAGGCCCCATTTGCTTCTGCAATAGGGTCCATCATAAGTGTTGTGAGTTAAACCAGATGTTCATACTTCATGAAGAGTCATGAGCAAGTATGAAAGTGATTCTGGTATATGTCAAGAATATCCTTTAAAGCGTTAAGGATGGTTTCCTAGTTTATTGAAACTTGGAATTGGATAAACGTGGATATATAGATGTATACCCAGAGTCTTATGAAGATAGTGGGAGCTACATTCTGGGTTTGCGGTCACTTTGATTAAGTGACACAGTGAGCTAGAAATGTTCTTAGCTAGAGATCACTATAGATTCTACGACTGGTCCAAAACACAGTATTGCCTTAGAGGTGCAGCGGGAGCAGTACTAGAAGGTTCATTCATGAACATTGTGCGGTTCTTTCATATTTCTATATAGCTGATATAGTAGTGGATTCATTGCATGAAGCAAGGACCAGGGTCTCGTCAGAGATTCATGTGTGTGTTGAGTCGGTTCCTTTTTCATTTGGAGCATGATATAAGGATAGTCTGAGTCCCCACGGATGGTGATCCGTTCACACTTAGGGTTGGTTACGAGTATTGAGATTCTTGTATTTCAACTTGCTTTGTGTGTACGAGTGATTGGCTTTAGGCCAAGTGGGAGATTGTTGAAATAGTGTCCTAAACCCAATCGGGTTAGACCAGATCCGACCGGGTCAGATCATTTCTACTATTTCTTTATGTTTCTACATATGATAAATGACTTTCTGTTATTATATTATTTTCATTTAACGGGCCAATTATGATATTGTATATATGATAACGTCCCTAGTGTCAAACTGTGAAAGAGAATCATAATAGTGATTATGGTTGATGAGATCTCGACACATATTAAAAGGTTTGATACTTAAATTTCTCTAGTCATATGTACTATCAAATGGGACGTTAATAGTACGATTAGACTAGCACGTTTTAGATGTCTTCTATCTTATGAAGATAGGGATAGATTATTGAAATAGTGTCCTAAACCCAATCGGGTTGGACCGGATGCGACCAGGTCGGATCATTTCTACTATTTCTTTATGATTATACATATATAATAAATGGCTTTTCTGTTGTCATATATTTGTTCTTTTAAAGAACCAATTATGAATTTTTATATGGCGTCCTTAGTATTAAACTGTGACAGAGAAACCATGATAGGCGATTATGGTTGATGAGATCTCTAATCACTTTAATAAGTTTGATACTTAAATGTCTCTAGGCTGATGTACTACTAAACAGGGCATTGATTGTACGGACAGACTAACATGTATTAGACGTCTTCTGTCTTTAAGGGCATGGAGAGATCTCATATATCAAAGTGTAGAGACACTTGGACTGTATGTGGACGTGTATTAGAGAATGCGTACGTTAGACTGACCTACTTACACTGTTAAATGTCACACTATGTGATGGTTGTGTAATTATCCTTAGGATCTACATGGCATCACGGTGTGGATTGTCATGCTTTGACGCTATCGAGGTTTCCCTTAGCCATAGGGCGATCATGCGGTAGTGATTGGTTATGATACTGAAAAATGCGGAGTATACATGTTAGATCGTCTGGGAATCGCGTACTCTATCAGTAGGGATGAATATACGAAAGGTCCTTCTAATAAGGAATGTCTTACTCTCGTGAATCTTTACAAAGTGGAAGTAAATGAGTTACTTCGTGAGTGAATGATATCCGATTATAAGATACGGTCGTCAATGCTTGACACTTTCGACGCACGACCTTTTGGATATTATTACGTTGATAGGATTCTATTTACATGCTAACCGAGCACAAGAAAGGTAGTAGTCATTGCGTATTGACTCTTCCGATGATTGGGGGTCATGGACGTGTTGCTAGATGCTATCTGTGATCGTTAGATGTGAAGGGCATTTTCGTAATTGCGCCTTATGTCTACGGCCAACATATTCGGATGCCTATCGGGTCACACACATATGAACATCAAGTCGGATTAAAATGTGGTTATAATTGATGACCAAATAAGGAAATAATTTATCTCATACTATAAATGTTATAGTGGTAAATTAATATGGTGGTATTTATTTATTATGAATAAATATAATACAAGATATTAATTTTGTTGATTAATTAAATATACATATTTTTATGTATGTGTCGACTATATATATATATGTATGTATATATATATATATGTATATATATATATATATGTATATATGTATTTTGCCAATTAATTAATCATAGCATTATATTAATTAAAGAACATTCCGGATGCCAATTATGGCATGTAGGGGGCGCAGATTTGAAGTGTATTAGATACACTTGGATTGTGCAATTTAATGGTAATATTAATATTGGATATTAATTGATTATTGGAAAATTGATTTATGGTAATATAATAAGATATATTCAATATAAGATATTGTCAATATATATCTTGGAAATATATTTAATGTAAAATATTGAATATTAAGTGAGATAAATCAATCAAAGGGATTTTCCTTATTTTATTAAGAAAATGTTTTCTTTCTCATCAATCTACTAGAAGCTAATCCTAATCAGATTAGGAACTAGATGAGGCGCATGTCTCTCCTATTTAAGGGAGGCTTGGCTAGCTCTTTTGCACATCATAATTCCAAGAACTAATTGTTCTTGTCAAAAATATGAGAGCGTCTTAGAGAGAGATTATAGAGAGAGAAAAGGTCAACCTAGCTATCGAGTTTTTCTAGTAGCAATCCTTGGCGGGATTCCGGCGAGGTGCTCGTGTGGATTACTGGTAAAGGCCGGACACTTGGACAGCTCGTGCACATCTACTCCTACCGGACGGTCAAAGCGTCGATCTTTTAGATCAACCAAGGTAGTATTACCGTCCCCTCTCTTATATGTTTAGTGTTTAAACGAAGTCGATCCTGGATTGAGAAATCAATTTTGAAATTCCGTTGCGCTACTCAATTGATTTTCTAACATAGATCTCGTCTATCAAAGTGTAGGGACATTTGGACTGTACGTGGACGTGTATTAGAGAATACGTACGTTAGACTGACCCACTTACTTTGGTAAGTGTCGCACTATATGGCGATAGTGTAATTATCCTAAGACCAGAGTCTTCGTGACATCACGGTGTGGATTGTCATACTTTGACACTATTGAGGTTTCCAGCCACACGGGCTTATCATGCGAGAGTGATTGAGTGTGATAGTGAATATGATTCATGTCGCTCATCCGGAAATCGCGTATCCCAATAGTTGAAGTAAATATCTGAAAGAGCCTTCTTATAAGGAATGTCTTAATCTCGAAAGTCTTTGCCAAGTGGAAGTTATATGTTACTTCGAGAGAGTAGGATATCCATATTATAAGATACGGTCATTAATGTCGACAATCGAGTGCGACCGTATGGATATTATTACAAATGATGTAATTTATATTTACACAATAACCGTTTCACATGAAAGGTAATAGTCATTGCATTTTACTCTTCCGATGATTGGTGGTCGTGGCGTGTTGCTAGACGCTATCCATGAACGTTAGGTATGAAGGGTATTTTAGTAAATGCAATCTGTGCCTCCGGCCAATATATTCGGAAGCCTATCGGGTCACACACACATAAGGACATCTAGCCGAATTAAAATGCAGTTATAGTGACAACCAAATAAGGAAAGTTTATCCCGACTATAAAGTGTTATAGTGGTGAATTAATTTGGTGGTATTTACTTATTTTGAATAAATTAAATACAAGATATTAATTATATTGATTAATTAAATATACATATTTTTAATGTGTACGGGGAGAAATATGTATGTGAATATAATACACATGTATTTTGCGAATTAATTAATCATAGCATTATATTAATTAATTAAGAACATTCGGAAGCCAATTAATGACTGTATGGGTCGAAATATATGTATTTACGATATACATGGATTTCGCTAATTAATTAATAGTATTATCATATATTGATATTAGATATTAATGTGTATAGATTTGCACACATGTGTAAATTGATTTATGGTAATATAATAAAGATAGTCAATATTAGATGTTGACAGTATCTTGGATTTATTTAATATTAGATATTAAATTAAATGAGATAAATCTATAATATCTATTTTCCTTATTTTATTGGGAGTCGGTTTTCTTTCTCCTCTATCCAATAGGAAGTTTCTCCCAATTTGATTGGGACTACATTGGGGCGCCACTTACACTATAAATATAGTGTGGGTGTCAAGTTCTTTTGTTATCACAATTAGAAGAGTTCTAATTTACTAGAAAATTGAGAGCTTCCTAGAGAGAGTTTTTGAGAGAGAGAAAAGGTCGGTCTAGCAACCGTGTTTTTCTACGTACCCTAGACCACCTTGAATTTGAGCTTTTTAGTTCCGTACATTTATTTTATGATGTTGCGAGGTATTGTTGGGACGTGATTGCGATATGGTGTTGCGATTTACGAGTTATCCGGAATGTGGAATGTAACAGTGCATCTGTTGCGGATTTTGATCGGAATTGTAAATTAAATATAAATATTTATTCTTTTAACTATATGTCTATCCTTTTATAAAAAAATAAAAAAAAATTAAGAAAAGAAAAGAAAAAAACAAACACAGTGTCTGATTGTATATATAGTTTTATTATATGTCCGAAAATGGACTAAATGTTGTATCGTATATAATGGAATTGAAGTTGAAATTAGGGTTTGGTTTGGTTTGGTTTTCAAAATTGTATATAGCCGGAAAGATTGAAGACGAAGTTAGTGTCGAGTTCGTGTTTGTATCTCGGTTAAAGCACTTTTGCACAGTCTTTTTTTTATCGTAAATATCCTTTCGTTAGCCCCGGACCCTAGCCTAATGATACAACCTTCCATGTCCTGCTCGACCATACTAGACGACGATAGAACTCGATTAATGGAGATGTCTACGACGTATAAGCCTATGGTGTAACCCTAGTATGTTACGCGTATATAATCCGAACCGGCGTTGGTGATGAATGTTTAAGAAGCTATACACACACATATTCTTTTCTCGATACAAGGTAGAACTTAAATCATATGCATTTCTATTAATTACTTGTGTTTTAACATTGAATTTCATATAAACTAGATGTATGAGTGCAATGTTGACTCCATCTTTCTTTCCGAATCGATCATTTTTGCTCGAGGCGATCAAGAGCAAATGATAAGTAGGGGTAGTTGATGAGAGTCTACATGGCTATCGTTCACTATGTGATTATACCCCGTTTATACCTCGTTTTATATGTATTCGGATACATTTGGTTGTATTTGGATGTTATTTACACCTGGTTTGTATTTACGATACCTGGGATGTAAAGTCCGGAAATCTCGTTTTTTTTTGTGTTTTGATGTATTCTCGGTCACCATAGTGTCCTGTTGAGGTTACATGTGGTATTTTTTGTGATTTTTACTGGATTAGGTGTTCGGGATGGCCGGAAGGCGAGGTATGGGGGTTGGAACGTGTGCCCGGAACTTAAACGTTCAAACGGATCAAAACTCGTCGATGTTGTAACCCTATCTTCACTTAATCTGCATTTTTGTCCCACTTAGAGGCTTTTTTCGGCTGGTAATCCTCAGGGAAGTTGTCGACAAATGAATTATCTTTACCACGCATTTTGAATCACTTGATTTGGAAGTCTACACACATAGTTATGTCTGATTTACTGAAGACGTGTCAGCAGGCACGCACCCATAAAATCATAGGCGGGCGCCTACGGTGAAAAATAGCCGAATAGGATTCCTCGAGCTCAAGATTTTTGTAGTAGCGCCGGCCTATCTTTGTAGGCCCCTCCTACCAAGTTATACACCCTCTGTAAAGTCCCACATCAAGAAAGGAATATAATGCTCACCCCTATATAAGTGTGAGACATAAATGTATTGTCAACTCGGTTAGCCCTTTTAGACCAAGCGAGGACGGCGGTTTAAGCAGTTGACCGGGCATTTATAACTCATTTAGCGCTACCAGGCCCGGGGTCTGGGGGCGCTACAGAATGGTATTCATAGCCGACTATCAGACGGAACTATGCGCTGCACCATACAAGAAGACGGTGTAAGGATGGCCTCTAGTTACCTCTCGGTAGGGGCGATCCGAGAATGGATCTTGCCATCCCGGTGAGATGCCACCCTTATAAGGGGAGGAGAATGTAAAGTCCCACATTGGTAAAGTAATAGAATGCTCACCCTCATATAAGTGTGCGACATAAATGTCTTGTCAACTCGGGTTAGCCCTTTTAGACCAAGCGAGGACGGCGGTTTAAGCAGTTGACCGGACATTTATAACTCATTTAGCGCTACTAGGCTCGGGATCTGGGGGCGTTACACCCACTTGCACCCCTTCACTATAAATACTCGTTTTTTACCATCTCCTAGCTGGTTCTTCATCGTTTTTCTGTGTGTTTTAGCTATTTTCTTAGATTAGATCATTTTGTAAATTGTTTTAGCTTAGATTAGGTTTAATGAAATTTTGTATTGATTTCTGGCCCCTTATCTCATGGGCCCTAGCCGGTCGCGCATCTCACCGCCCCCATGGCCGGCCCTGGCTCCCGTACATTTCGACAAGGCCATATCGATTCTTCTCGGCTCCTTAGTAGCCTTGCCACTTGCCTTCTTGGACCATTTGAACAAAACGAGTGACTCAGTGAAGAGTAACTTTTTCTTTTCACACTCAGTGTGTCAAGATCCTCACCTGGCTAATCCTCTCGGCCAAGACCCTCGACTTGACGTCCATTGATCTCCACGGCAAGAGAATGTTCTGAAAAGAAAAAGACCACGATGAGAAATATAGAGACAAGAATAAAAATTATTAATGAAAAAGTAATTAAGAGTGAAAGGCAACATATCGAGGCCATATCCCGATACGATCGGTCGGCCAGTTCAGAATTAGTCAGTTTTGCAATAAAGTTACTGTTATAACATATGGAGATAACTTCAGATTCAAGAAATAGAAATAGATGCAATCAAACGTAAATAATCAAAGGAGATAACAGGAAAACAAGAAGAACACAGATTTAACGTAGAAAACCCCTCTCAAAGTGAGAGAGATAAAAAACCACGGGCAGAAAAGGGATTTTTATTATTATGCACTGAGTTACAGATTTCACACACACAGACAATGTAACAACAACTGTATTTATAGGCACAAATCCTTAAACCCTAGACGTCAAGGAATCTTTGTCTGATATGCCATAAATACCCTTACACGTGTCCTCCTTTTAATGACACTGTATAGCTATCACATAACAGAAATAACAGATGTGGGACCTCACCAGATTCCAAGACTCGTGAGACTTCACCTGGCGGACGAAGCTTGATGAGACTCCACCCTACTGACGCACGGAATTGAATACACTTCTCAGCTGTCCATCACACAGCTGAGTCTTCAGATTGGTTCCACCAAATGTAGAGTTTAAGTCATTTTACTGACATATCTCCACCTTGACTTCAAATCTCACCAGAGTCAAACAGATTGCATAACCAGATGTACTTGTACCAAATGCATTCGTCAATGCCAGATGTACTTGTACTAGACTATCTCCACAGCATCCACTCCACTGATCTGCCCTCAGCAGAGTTTCCAGAAACAGATTATAAGCTCTGAATATTCAGTAAGTCCAGGCAAAGCTGAAACTTACTCTGCTGAACTGGTTTAGTGAACATATCAGCAGGATTCTCCTTTGTGCCAATCTTCTTCACCACAACCTTCTTCACCACAACCTTCTTCTCATTTCTCAAGAAATGATACCTGACATCAATATGCTTGGTTCTCTCATGATGAACCTGATCCTTGGTTAAAAATATTGCACTTAGACTATCACAATATATCTCAGCCTGATCATGATGCAACCCCAAATCACTGACTAGCCCCTTCAAACAGATGCCCTCCTTAGCTGCTTCAATAAGAGCCATGTATTCTGCTTCAGTAGTTGATAAGGCTACTGTAGCCTGAAGAGTAGCTTTCCAGCTGGCCATTGCATTTCCCAATGTAAACACATAACAAGTCATTGATTTTCTGTTGTCAACATCACCTGCATAATCGATCACAAGAGCTTCTATGACCACTGCACTCATGATCACCTCCATAAATGAGACCAACATCGCTTGTACCTCTCAAACACGAATATCCTTTTAACAACTTTTCCAAAGTTCTTTTCCGAGGTTGAGCCATGAACCTCGCGACAACACTTGATTGCTCGAGCTGTGGATCGTGCCTAGTGCATACCATGGCATACATCGATCGCCAACCGCACTAGCATAGGAACTTTGACATATACTCATTCTCTTCAAATTGATCGTGAAGCATAAATGTACAAATGAACATTTGATGCCATAGAGTATCTATAGGTTTTGGCAAAGAGACATCCCAAACTTGGTCAAGATATTCTCGCACATAACCTCTTTGAGACAAGAACAATTTATTCTCGACTTCTATCTCTCCAGGTCTCCATCCCCAAAATTTTCTTGGCTGCACCCAAATCCTTCATTTCATATTCATCACTAAGAAGGTTCTTCAGATTTTGAGCATCAGACTTCCTTGCAGCAGCAATCAACATGGCATCCACATACAGAACAAGATAGATATGTGATCCATCTTTCAGCAGACTGTAGTAAACACAACAGTCATAAGGACTTATGTTGTAACCCTGCTGAAGCATAAAACTATCAAACCTTTTATACCACTGCCTTGGAGCTTGCTTCAAACCATACAATGATTTCTTCAACTTGCAAACATAATTTTCTTTGCCAGGAACTTGAAAACCCTCAAGCTGTGTCATGTATATATCATTATCCACCTCACCATGTAGAAAAGCAGTCTTCACATCTAATTGCTCAAGTTCCCGATCCTGCTGTGCCACCATTGCTAGTAACACCCTGATTGAAGTGTGTCTGACCACTGGTGAAAATATTTCATCAAAGTCAACCCCTTCCCTTTGACTGAGTCCTCTTGCAACCAAACGTGCCTTATACTTGACCCCTTCTGCCTTAGTTATTCCTTCCTTTTCATGAAAATCCATTTACAAGTCACAACTCCCTTGTCAGTAGGCTGTTTGACCAATTCCCAAGACTGATTCTTCAACAATGACTCCATTTCATCTCTCATGGCTGCATGCCACTGAGATGCTTCTGTACATGTCACTGCTTCCCTGTAAGTAGTAGGTCCAGCAACCTCTACCTCTTCTGCAACTTGGAGTGCATATCCAACCAAATCATCATACCCATATCTCCTTGGAGGTATCCAAACATTAGATCTTCTAGACCACCTGGCAGCTAGACTCTACTGGTTAATGTTTGTATGATGCCCTACTGAGGTCTCAGTAGGCTGGCTTGGATCAGATTCTGGTTCATTATCCAGATCAGTACAATGTTGATTTGGATCCACTGATTGTTGCATATCAGTAGACTCCACCAGAAGCTCCACATATTTCTCAACACTATCGATTCAAAGATCGGTTTGATTCAATGATCTCCCACTGATAAATTTAACATAGAATTTTCATCAAACACAACATCCTCACCGAGAATTACTCGGACTTTGTTGATGACCAAATTCTATATCCCTTCACTCCATCACCATACCTTACAAACACTCCTTCTTGGCTCTGGGCTCCAACTTCCTTCACTAACATGATAGTAAGTTGTACTTCCAAAACCCTTAGAATCGAGTAGTCGGTGAGGCTTGCCCTGACCACGCCTCAAATGGTGTCTTGAGATTGATCCCTATGTGAGGACTCACTGTTGATTAAGTAGCAAGCTATTTTTACAAATCTCCCCAAAATCTCCTTGATAAACCCGACTTGAGAAAGCATACATCTTGCCCTCTCCAAGAGTTTGATTCATCCTTTCACCCACACCATTCTCGATGAAGTGTATTCCTTTACGATTATGATGTCCGGCAATACCTCAACCGCACAAAATGAATCAAAAATCATCCCAGAATTCCGCACCATTATATGTACGGCTTTTGATTTTCTTGCCTAACCGATTCTCCACTAGGGCCTTCCACGCTTGAAGTTACCGAATGCATCACTTTTGTTCTTCATCATCACCATCCAAGTCATCCTTGAATAGTCATCTATGAATGACACAAAATATCTGTGACCACCCAATGACTCAACTTTTGATGGACCCCAACAGTCTGAATAGATATAATCAAGTGATGCCTTTGTGTTATGCAACCCTGCTGAGAACGTACTTCTATGCAATTTCCCAAACACACAATGTTCACAAAAGTCCGTTCTTGACCTTATATCCCCAAGAAAACTCAATGAAGAAAAAGATCTCATGATACCCTTTCACTCATGTGACCTAGTCTCATGTGCCACGGCCGAGTCTCACTGAGATCAGAATCTATGAGGATGCAACAAAGAAGAAGAAGCAGATCTGATGAGATCCTTGTAATATATACATGGTTCCCTCTTGATGCCTTTAGGGACTACAATCGAATCTTTGAAGACATTCACCGCCCACCTTCACCCTTGAAATTGAACCCTTGATGTCCAAGATCGAGAGATACCAAATTATTGGTCATCAGGAAAATGTCTTACATCTTTCGGTGTAAAGAATTTACCATCCTCTGCCCTTAACTTTACTGAGCCAATTCCCACAACTTTGCAAACCTTGTTTGTTGGCCATATAGATTTGACCACCATCCATCTCGCTCATAAGTAAAAAACACTCCCTGATTGGACAAATATGGTAGGATGCTCCAGAATCAAGTATCCACACACATAATTATGGTGTGTAGAGTCTCACTGTAACTAGAACCAGGATCCTCATCGATTGCTCTGTAGCCAAGGCTCTTGTGCTGCAGTGCCTTCCTGCTTTTTTCTTCTTCCTGGAAAATTGGACTTAAATCTCCTCGCTCCTTACAATAATTACAGACATCAGTAGACTTAGGACCTTTGGAGCCTGACTTCTTTTTCTTCTTCTGTCCATATCCTTTTCCACTATTGCTGCTAGCTACTAGCCCAATAGCCTGACTGTTTGTCCTAGCAGCCTTGTGTCTAAGCTCCCTGGCATGTAAGGCAGACCTCACATCCTCTAAAGCTACTGTATTCTTCCCAACTATGAACGATCGCACAAAGTTTTCATATGATGCCGGTAATGACACCAACAGGATTAGATGGTGCATCTTCATCCTCAATTTTAACGTCAATATTCCTTAAATCAAGTAATATTGTGTTCAAATTGCTTCAGATGGCCCCTCGGTGGACTCCTTCATGCATCTTCAAACCGAACAACCTCTGTTTCAAAGAACAACTTGTTGGTTAGTGACTTGGTCATATACAGGCTTTCAATCTTCTTCCACAACTTGGTCATGTGTCTTCCTCAAAGAACCTCGGTGATAACATCACCGGATAAGCACAACATGATGGTTGAATGTGCTTTCTCTTCCGGTACCGCATATAACTGGGTGCACTTTTGTATTTGGTTTGTCGATATAAGGACTCCACAAACCGTGTTGTTTCAACAGAAGGCATGCATCTTGATTTACCACGGACCAAAATTGTTCCTTCCTCAGTAAATTTATCGATTTTCACGCTTTCTCGCCGACATCTTTTCTTGCTAAAGATCACAACTTTATCATAGATCCTAGCACCTTGCTGAAGGCCTTGGTGAAGATGAAGTTGATCGTACAGATTGTTTTCTCCAGAACCTGGTTCTGATACCACTTGTTATAACAAATGGAGATAACTTCAGATCCAAGAAATAGAAACAGATGCAATCAAACATAAATAATCGGAGGAGATAATGAAAAAAACAAGAAGAACACAAATTTAACGTGAAAACCCTCTCAAAGTGAGAGAGAAAAAAAACCAAGGCGAAAAGAGATCTTTATTATTATGCACTTTGAAGCATGATTTCACACACACGTATTAATGCAACAACAATTGTATTTATAAAGCAAAAATCCCTAAACCCTAGCCGTCGAGAATCTTTGTCGATATGCCATAAATACCCTTACACATGTCCTCCTTTTAAAGACATCAGATAAATTGTCACATAATGTAAATAACGGAGATGTGGGACCATTGCTTTTTGATCTCTCAGCAGACTTCACCTATTGTGACAGGCTTCATGAGACTCCACCCTACTGACGCACAAAATTGAATACACTTCTCACCGCCCATCACACACCGAGTTTTGACGGCTCCACCAAACGTAGCTTTAAGTCGACTTTTACTTGACATTCACCATCCATGGGAAGTACGCTCCTCTGAACCCACTGTTGAGCCACTAATGGGTCATTAACACGGTTAATCACCCTGAAGTTCCATGGCATGAATTAATGAGAAGGTGGATGCACATGCCTCCCTTGTTCTTAATTACAACTGGAGTAAGACTCTTCTACGTCCTTCTCCACTTGAATGTTTACGGAGGAATAACTCATCGTATAATGGAAGAGTTTAAATAGAAAAAAGGAAAGAGAAAATCGAAATAATAAAGCTTTTTGGAGATATTGCCACCACAAAGCTCTCTTTTATAGCCCCAACGAGAGAGAAAGAGACTGAGCGTCCGCTTAGTGAGTGACCCTTCAAAATGGAATTACGAAGCAAACTTTCGGTTTGAACACCTATTTCAATGAGAATTGCTCAGGATATGTACAAGATATTTGAAATTCAATTTTGGGGGAACGGAAAATTTATAAATTTGAACACCTATTTCAATGAGAATTGCTCAGGATATGTACAAGATAATTGAAATTCATTTTTGGGAACGGAAAATTTACTCATAAAGGGGAACAGTATATGACTACACATTTGTGTAGAATGTATATACTATACGCTTTATAAGTGTTGATTAAAGTGATAAATTATTTATTGTGATGAATCCAACAAAATTGATGTTGTTGATTATGTTGTGAAGGATGTTTTTATAAAATGAGTAGTGGATGTATCATTACTCTTAAATAAAACTATCATAGACGAAAGTTCATCAAATGGGTAATAGAAATGGGGTAATTCTTGCCTGGGAGGTCCATTTGCGGAGTGGGACCTCCCATATGTCATCTTTAATTTGAAAAAAGAATTTGAGACACGTGGCCTCGTGTTTACCACAACTGTCAAGCTTTTTATTTATTTTTTAGAAAAAGTGCTAATGCCTATAAATAAATATTGTACGGTACTTTTTTTTTAAATGTTTTTTTTATATACTTTTGTTTTTTAAGATAAAAGAATTTGTACTACTGATATTCTTTAAAAAATTTCTACAGATATTTTGATACCCAAACCACTTTAGGTTTTAGTTCATTTTTCATAAATAAAAAGAATAATATTGTCATGACATTGGTAAATTTTTTAATTAATGGCAATTCCATATCTGTTGTTTTCTTCTAGGTGTAATGGATAAAGATACATACATATATATATATATATATATATATATATATATATATATATATATATATATATATATATGCATCAATGAGAATGTATCGAAGGAACACATACATAAAATACCGTACACAAAAAAATAAACACATACATAGATAACTCAATCGTAAAAACACAATATGATTCCTAACTTATGAAATACATTATACAGACTCGACCACATGATGAATTTTAAAATTAAAAGACACTAAGACGTCAAACGACACACGTTAAAAATTTGTGTATATATATATATATATATATATATATATATATATATATATATATATATATATATATATATATATATATATATATATATTGTTAGATGACACATTATCGACTCTCTTCGACACATATATATTAACATGTGTAATTGACTTCCCATGTCATTTCATTTTAAATTCACCATGTCATCGTGTTAGTACCGGATATGTAGATAAAATCTCTAAATTTTACAAACATGGTATATATACTCTATGCAAAAAATATTAATTGTAGTGATTCCGATGCATTTTACAATTAATAGAAATTTTATAAAATCAGGAGAAATGGTCTTTGAATGTGAAATAGATAATCTATTCAATTAAATCAGTACAAGAGTTCGAATGGAGTAAAACGTCATCGATTTAAGTGCGATTATATGCGGGGTGGGATCCTCTGTCCATGCATTTTGTTCGGGTATCATAATTGAAACGACGCTGGATAAATTAAAATACGTGACATGTTGAAAGAAATTAATTAAATGGACGGTTTTTTTGTTGCATACGTACATGTGTCAGAAAGATTCAATAACACGTCATATATATACAAAACACGTGTCATTGACATATCATTTCGTTTAATTTTAAAATTTGTGTGTCGTCATGTTCATATACGTGTTTCATAAATGGAGAATTCTGTTGTGTTTGTGTGATCGAATTATCGATGCACATAATTTTGGCTTTTTTATTATCTTGTTGTGTGTATGAGATTTTATATTGTGTTGTCTTCAATTGTGATGGTTGCATATCTTCATCTATTACAATTAAAAAACAATAGATATAGGATGGACACTGAGCTTGTGTTTGTTTTGGTTGTTGTTGTTGTTGTTGTTTTTTTTTTTTTTTTTTTTTTTTTGGGTTTTGTTTGGAGTTTTTTTTATATCATTCCATCAATAATTTCTTATAATTCTCTTTATCAATCATTTCTTCAACTACAAATAAAAGATATTAAATCATCTCTCACCATTTCACTTTATCTTGTTTTATTAACTTTTCTACCATTATTTTATTCATTATACTACTTTATTTCAATTTTAATCAATTATTTCTTTATCTACACAAATTTCGTAAAAAGTATTTTAATTTTCTAATCATTTTTATTATATTTTATTATCTACTAAGATATAAAAGCAACCAAAAAAATCCCCAACCCAAAACGAATAGAGCGTAAAAGAATTCTCAATGTCACGACAATATTATTATTTTTATTAATGAAAAAAAAACCTACAAAGTGGTTTGGGTATATATCAAAACATTAGCACATCGGTACTAGTACTTTTTTTCTGTTTTTTTTCATAAAGGTAATATACTAGCAATTGGTAATTTGGTACGCTTTTTTCCGGGGGATAAAGTAGTACACATGTCAGAGGGTTTTGATATTTATGAAAGTCATGGAGCCACGTGTATGATAGATGACATATGGGAGGTCCCACTCCGCAAATGGACCTCCCAGGCAAGAATTACCCATAGAAATGATGTTCCGTTAAAGATAATCAACGAAGCAAAAATAATCTTTAGTAATATAAAAAAGACGCTTCAAGATATAATTAAGCTCAAAACGTTTGAAATTTGAATGCGGGTTGTCAATCACCTTTCAAGTCGATAAACACTGAGAGTGAACCGAATGATGTCGACTTATAACGGTCTTCACTAGCAAACCTATCCGCTAGCAAATTGGGCAACTATTATTCAACATCAACCACCTGTGAATGCACCAGTGAAATTTATGGTTGCAATCCAGTTCACCCAGATTGTCATTGTTTGAATCGCTGTCTTCTCCAATGGCGATTCCAACAGAAAAGGTGGCGAAGCGGAAGAAACAGAAAGGATTTCACGGAAATTTACTGAAGCAGTGGCTGTTCACCAAGGAAAAAATTGTGGTGAAGCTTTTGATTTTCACATGCGTGGTTGGATCGGTGGCTGAATTTTTTCAATGACGTTGCTTGGATTTTTGATCGTTTGATTTTACTGGCATTGTTACGGTTGTTTGTCGCTCTGATTAATTTTTAATTAGAGTTATGAGGTCCCAGATAATTGCATGTCGATTTTGACTGGATTCATTCGCGCAGACAGAAATGCATTTAGTTTTTTTTTTTTTTTTTTTTTTTTTTTGTTAGTTTCACATTCGTTTCATGATCGACAAGATGACAATGTAACACATATATATAGACTTTTACCTGACAAATACAACATTTTATCGCATTCCACTTTAATATGCTTCTTGTAAATCGGTAAAGACTATGTTATAGAAAGTGTTGAAGAAGAAGCAGAGATTTCAAAATTTTCATATTTTCCTAAAAGGTCCCTTCTTCATCTTCATGATCCAGTACTTCAATAATTCTCCAATGGGTCTTATTCTTGTTGCCGAGTGTCCTCTTATTGTGGGTGTGGGTGTGGGTGTGGGTGTGGGTGCGGTGGCGGATGCAAGATTTTGATTCAGAGGGTACAACACTCCATCAAATGCTACAGAAAAATCGTATAAGAAAACATGCTCCACGATAAAAATATTAATAGTTGTCTGCTTAAATTTTATAGAAGTAGAAAATTCTCTATAGACTTCAGCCTATCAGTTAGGGCGGCGTCACACTAACATCAGACCTCACCTGAGATCTCCGACTACGACCTCCAATTATCCCAGCTAAGGTCTTGTGGAAATTTGAAATTGGTATGACCCAAAGTTTTGTTATATTGTATTGATTAAAATTGGGCCTTAAGCAGGTTGATTTGGTCAAATGCGCCAACTCAACATAAACCAACATTTGGGCAGAACACAGAAGTGAAGACCGTTATAAGTCGACATCATTCGGTTCACTCTCAGTGTTGTTCATCGATATCATGTCAATTGTTAATTATTCGATTTGTGCAAAAACAATTCGCTCCTTAGTAGAACAACTCGTATCCGTCCTCCAAAGGCGCTTATACGATATTATTGAGCACGGCTGATCCTAAGTAAATTTCTCGCACCCGTGATTGCACACATCCTACAGCCTCATTGAGCCATGATCTCCCCACGATAAAATCCCCATGCGGAAAACCCTAGAAAAGGATCATCACCCTCACCTTCTATAACTACGTCATTTGGCTTGTTTCCTTACATACAAAGGTACATGTGGCGTCTCAACCATAAGTCACCACAAAAATCTCTTATTTCAATATTTTGATTGCTCCCAAAAGAGTCAAATTATCCGATAAAATCATCCAGCGACATTCCAGCAATGTCAAGGGATATATAGGAAAGTTAATGTAATGCACCAAATTCGGGTAAAGGGTAAAATTTATAGAAAATTAGGGATAAGGACACAATCTGGAATATTTTTAAGTAACATGACATCTACATATTTTTTATAGGAAGAAGACAACCGCGTAATTTTTATAATGGTAAGACAAACAAATGAATCCCTAAAATCAATGAATCTCTCCAGGTGAATCCCAAATCGGTGAATTTCGACGGTGAATTTTGACAATGAATCCCGAAATCGGTGAATCTCGACAATGAATTTTGAAAATTAGTGAATTTCGAGAGTGAATTTCGACAGTGAATTTAAACAGTGAATTTCGAACACAAGTGAATTTCTACAGTGAATAAATAGTTTTGTCCTTTATGCAAAAGTTTCAAAAAACTGTCCTTCTACTCAATTGATGAAATATTTCTGTCCTTCTCCCTAATTCCCCCTAAAATTTAATTGTGGGATTGGATTTACCCTGGTTATTTATTTACCATTATTTTAACATTTGGGGGACTACATTAAAAAAATTTAATTTAAATGTTAAGGTAGTTATTTCTACAAATATAACCCCCCTGTTATAGAATTAATAACACAGAAACAAATATAAATATAACGTAGAAAGAAGAAAGGAAGAGTTGTGTATTATTTCACTGGTATCATGGGGTATTTATAGTAGATGTGAATACGATATATATAATTAATAAACCAGAAAATTTTGTAAATCAATTTTAATAATAGATAAACATATTTTTATCTTTTATAACACTTCCTGATATCTATTATTCAACAAACAATATATATTATATGCCTCATTAAAACCTTACTAAGAAAAAACCTAGTGGAAAAATATTAATTAAGAAAAAAGAGTATATATTTATCTATGTTGATTTACTACCCCTAAACCAAGCATAAATTAAGGTCTTTCAAATGTCGTATCCCAATGCTCTTCACCAGTCTCACAAATGTTGCAATTGGCAATGTCTTGGTAAATATTTCATGCCAGGTTGTCGGTTGATCGGATCTGTTGCACATTAATTAGGACATAGTCTAGAATGGACCCTAGGAACGTGCTGGGCAATGTCGACAGATGTCAAGGCGGGTTAGCGGTATGAGTTAACGCTCAATATCAGCAGTTCTAGTTCTTTATGCGTATGGGCTATTACGGACCAATTAAGGAGGGTAGCTTGCGTATAAATTGTCTACTGCCATTGTCGGAGTAGATAGGAGTAGGATAATGATAATTAAAACAAAAGCTCATGATTAATCTAAGGAAATTATGTGGGGAAGTAAATATAACGATTAACTAATCAAAGTTAATAGATCAGTGAGGAGAGGAGAGGAATACCATGTTTGTTTTCTTTTATGTTATTGTTGGTCAATGACCGCCTCTATGTTGCTTCTTAATTAGGTTAGAATCGTTTATACTTATAGTTGCATTGTCTCTATCACCACCAAGAGGGCGGAATTAATGTTTTATCTGGAGCAGGGATCTCCAATCAACATCGTTCTACTGATGCATAGCCGTATCCACAAGCTTGCCGCGCTTCGAGCGAAATGCTACCATACGAGCCGATGATTGATATGTTTGCTTTTGAGGACTTGGTAAAGATGCTCGCCAGTGATGATTGGGAAGACCCCGAGCGAGCTTCGCCTCAATCGATTTCAAGAGTACAAAGACGGGTTGGACGAGTGAAAGGAGCATACTCCACATGGAGCACCGAGGACTCAGAGAGCCTTCCTTAAGGAGCACTCGCGAGAGATTGCGAGTCTGCACCACAAGATGGATAGGATTATCGATTACTTTGGCATACCTTCCTCGACCCCGCCACTTAGGACTGCCCCTCATCATAGATCATCCTCTTCAGCCGCTGCTGCCTCCAGTTCTGGTCCACCTCCCGGTTTTGAGCATAGAGACGACTGGGAGGACTATTCTGATGAGGACTAGCTTTTATCTCTTTTTATTGTTGTTTTCCATTTTTTTTGTTTTTTTTAATTTCCTATCTAGTTGTTGTAGCAGAATTTTATAATATAATCATTTTTGTCGGCTTAAATTGTTTTGGAGTTCATTATTTTCTCTTTTACTGCAGCTCTTTTATTATACAGTTTCTTGTCACCACTATTCATCTTGGTTTGCTTGAGTTATTTAGCGCAGATTCTTCATGGACTACTTACATGAGCCCGATGATTTGTACGACGCTCCACTTCTTCTTTGGTTCCACGCTTAACCGAAGCTAAGTTCATTTTAATTTTTTATTTTCCATCTTTCACATTAGGGACAATGTTTCGATTAAGTGGGGGGTAGAGGGACGTCACTTAGCTTCTTACCATTATATTCCATGAATTGCGTGATTATCTTGATTCTCTTTGATGCACGATTCACCACTTAGACTTTGATTCGTTTCGACAGAATTTCGAAAAAAATAGGATATCTTTGATCTTTTCGAGTTAATTGACTTCATCTTTGTTCTACTTTGTACGAGTAAGAGTTTTTAATGCCCACCATTTTAAGCACGTATTAAGCGCATATTATGTTATGATCCACCATTTTAAGCACGTATAACTCACTTTCCTTGGTGTGTATTCGATAGCATATTGCTTTGACTAGAGTTGACCCTGGCTTCATCACGAATCATGTTCCACCAACGCTTAGAAAGGAAAAGAAATTTCGGATTCGGTAGTTTATCATGAGTGGGTCCGTGAGGATAGATAAATCAATGAGAGTTTACCCGCCAAGAAAGAGAAATGCATTGAAATATATACATCTATATTCTCTTTGGCAATATATTAGTCGATGGAGCGTAAGACGCACGACTTTTGCATAGACCGATAAACGTGAGCCTAAGAGTAATATATACTCGGTTCTCGATCCGCCTTGCCAGATCAATTAATAACATGATCGAGACTGGTTAGTTCGACTACGGGTTGACGTAATATGAGATTGTCTGCATTACTACGAGGTTGTGAAAGTTATTGAACACACACATTGGCTCATAACATGAATATTGTTTAATGCGTTACTGATGGATATGAGTGGCATGATCTTGATCTTGACTTTGTGAGGCATATTTGTTTTTAATTGACTTATATACTGATCAGGGATGTTGTTTTCTTTTCGCCTTTTTGCTCGGGATGATCAAAAGCTAAATGGGGGGTAGTAGATAACGCTCTAAATGGTACCAATAATTTTACCTCACCCTGAATTCTGCTCAAGAGAGGATAGATAGGCTCGTTATTATATGAAATATATGTTAAATGCTATGTGAGTGTTTCAAGAATCGTAATTCTACATCTATGCTATTTTCCCAAGGTTTTGGTACTGTTTTGTCTCGTTTTATGTGTTTTATAGAATGTACCGGATCTGGAGCATTGGAGAGTGGATCTGGACTGAAGGAAGAACATTGGGCCGAGTGATTAACGTCCAAGAAGAAGCCTGCTGAAGAAAAATGAGAAAAGTAGGCCCGGTAACCCGAAGGCTAGTCCCGGTAAACCGGCGTCTTGTTGGACATGAAACTGATTCTGCCGTATTATCTAGGTTGGTTAGGGTTTTAGAGAGTCTTAAGTCGGTCATTGTATCTATATAAGGCTGCATTTACAGATTATTGCATAAGTTTTCATAAGCACTCTATTATATTCAATTACATTATACAAATTTAATGAAATAAAGTTTTCTTGAGCTTTGGAGAGTTGTTTTCGGTTTCCTCCCTTCGTCCATCATCTCTAGCTTGAGTAGATCGAGCTAGATCTCCATTGTTGAAAGTATGAAGCTTTGAACGTTCCTTTATTGTCTTCAATATGGTAGATCTATTCTTATTTATGTGTTTTAGTTAATCTGCATGTTTAACAACCCCATAATTTACTTATTTTAATCGTACTGAGCAATATAGATCCAGAAATTAGGAAAAGCCACCCCTGGTAACCCGCCGGTCTATACCGGTTTACCGGGGCATGTTTTAGAAAACCTAAACTGGGATTCACTACAGCTATGTTGATCGACAGGTTTAATTAACAGTAGGTTAGATCTGGCCAATCTGCTTATTGTAATCGTAAATTAACATGAAGGACTGTTAGTGAAGTTTTAATTAGGACATAGTCTAGAATGGACCCTAGGAACGTGTTGGTCAATGTCCACAACTGTCTAGGCGGGTTAGCAGTATGAGTTAGCGCTCAATATCGGCAGTTCTAGTTCTTTATGCCTAAGGGATATTACGGACAAATTATGGAGGGTAGCTTGCGTATAGATTGTCTACTGCCATTGTTAGAGTAGATAGGAGTAGGAATTGCACCCGTAGCTGATGATAATGATAATTAAAAAAACGAAAGCTCGCGATTAATCTAAGGATATTATGTGGGGAAGTAAACATAAAGATCAACTAATCCAAGTTAGTAGATCGGTGAAGAGAGGAGAGGAATACCATGTTTGTTTTCTTTTATGTTATTGTTGGTCAATGACCGCCTCTATGTTGCTTCTTAATTAGGTTAGAATCGTTTATACTTATAGTTGCATTGTCTCTGTGGGATCGACCTTGACTCGTATTTACTATACTACGATGTACCTAGTATTCTTGCTAGGAATATCGACGTTAGTGACTCACACGCGATTAATGGCTTTGACATCACCGACACATCAAAATTTAAATCATCATTGTAATTCTTATGATCAATACAATTTATTGATCAAGTATACTTCGGTGGTCATTTTGTTTCGCGCCACGATTGTCATTGTGGCGTGTCATATATATATTTTCTACCACCATGGCCTCTATTATGGAGTACACCGCTACCACGAGCCAAAATTTGAATATTATGCTGTGGCTAATATTCAAATATTGTGTCGCATTCACTCCAGGAAATGGGCTAACACCAATATTGATTTTTACTAACAAATCATTATTTTTCTCACCCAACGATGGACATGCACTAAGATCAAATCATTATTCAACTCATCAGCCAATAATAGACATACACTAATAACGGAATTTCTCTTGAAACCTTTCTCTCGATATCGCTGTCGCAAAATCACATTAGAGACATGGAAGGTGGAAAAGGTTTTTCCCAAGATATCTCGATCTCATCACATCTTCACCACATAATTTCAATTGTGATGTAATCTCCTTTCGACACCATCCCATTCCGAGGACTTAAATATGGCTAAATTATATTTAGTGTTAGATTTAAAATCTTGTAATCGTAGGTTGAGCCAATTATGTCTGGCTTTCGGTAAAACGGCCCAGCTCAAGTGGTTGAACCTTTTTCCCTAATTTATACGGATCTCTTACGGAACCTTTTTTTTCCCATAATTCATACGGATCTCAAACCTTTCTGTAAAACGACCAACCTCGAGTGGTCGAATCTTTTTTTTTTTTAAATTATTCTGTAATTCATATGGATCTCGAACCTATCATTCAAATTGTTATTATTATTCATACGGATCTTTCACTGTTAATACTCAGGTTCAGTCCCTCATACATAACCATACGGATCTTTCACCGTTAATACTCATGTTCAATCCCTCGTCAAGATGATGATGGAGAAATATCATGGCTTTTGCACGGTCTTGGTTTGTCTCCATATTATTAATGAAAATTGTTTTACCAAGACCCATAGTAACAAAGTGCAATTCAATATTAATGGCTCATGATAAATAAATTTTTTTCTCGATAGAAACAAATTCTTGTTAGCCATTGAAAAACAAAACAAGAAGAATACAAAAATAAAATTTCACCTTTTGTTGGTTCCTCAAGTCGAGTCTCGTGCTGATAACGTGTTATAGAATTAATAACAGAGAAACAAAGATAAATATAATGTAGAAAGAAGAAGGGAAAAGTTGTGTATTATTTCACTAGTAACATGTGGTATTTATAGTAGATATTACAATGTGAATACAATATAATTAATAAACCAGAAAATCATGTAAATCAATTTTAATAATAGATAAACATATTTTTATCTTTTATAACACCCTCCCTATTATTACACTTGTGTGTCTATAAAAGGAAGAGCAGAAGTTGAAATTTTGTCTGGGAAGGGAGAAGTAATGGGACACCTAGAATATTTGGAATTCCAAACCATCAAACCGTTGCCTTGTAGATCAAAGTGGAGATTTTTTATCACTGCGCCATGAGATTCCTTTTGAACATAGCTTCGTCTCAATCCGTAAGTTAAAATTTTCAGTCATTTTAGAATCTCAGAGTAATCTTGAAGAATTCCTGAGTTTTGTTTATTGTAGATTCTTGTAGGGATCTTTTATTGTCATCTAGTTGTTGGGATAGTAGTAGAATTAAAGAAATAGATCCTCTTGGACATATGTGTTGCTTTTGATCATGTTTTCAAGAATCATATGGAAATGGGGTGTTCTAATCTAGACACTTTTTATGCATCTTGTTGATATATTTCTTGGTATTGTTTAGTAGCTGAATATGCTGGTTGAGAATCATTTTATTCATGTTTTGGTGTTGAAATATTGATGTAAAAGTGCTGCGCTTTGAACAGCAAAATGCAGAAAACTACAGAAATCCGGATAGGCGTGTGCCTATGGTCGTGACTCTGCATGCAATAAGTCTCAAGACTCGAGGGCATGCATTTTTTCTAGGCTAGGCATGCGCCTTAGAGGTGTGCAAAAATAGAACTTCCTAGTACTTGTAGGCAAGCGAATCGAGAGGCTATGCTTGTGCTTCCAAGGTGTGCGCAGAATCGTACTTCGAGAGTTGCATAATGTTTCAAGATGTTCCGGCATGCGCCTAAGCCTAAAAATGCAGATTTATGTTTCTTTTGGGTATGGAATGGTTTTATATGATATGTATGTCCCTGGGACATTATGTGGAACGTGGAAAATTTGAGTAATCGATTTCATGTAGCCTCAAATCCGCACTCACGATCGATACCTTTTTGAGGAGAGCACCGGAAGGTTGTTATCTTGGAGTTGCAGGACGTTGATTTAGAATTCATTGTTTACTTTTCTTAAGTGCTAAGTAGTTACTGTAGACTTGTTTAGGGTGATTTTATACGATTTCTAATGTTATATTTTATAACAATTTCCTCCATATTCGTATAATTTGCATAGAAATCAAGGGTTTAATCGAATTATTGAGCAAATGAGTTTTAAAAGTGGTTAAGTGCAAATTTGTGTTAATTATGTGGTTTCATTGATAAAAATCTTTGAATATGAGATGTTACATTTTGCACGATGTTATCATGAATGTAGGTACGCTTGCATGTTAAATGAGGAGCTTAAACGAAGATCGATGAAGATTAAGAAGAAAGCTCGATTCGAATAAAGAAAGCTCGATTCGATTCGCCCAAACTTGGTGATCAAGTATTTCAAAATATGCCACGTAACATTATATTTTGAGGCCTAAAAGATGGATTTTGAGGAAAAGAAGAAGATGCCACGAGTTTATTTAGATCAACGGATCAATATTTTCCAACGATTTCTACCGTAACCTGTTTTTCGATGGAAATTTTACCCGACTTAGATGCATTTTCAGGGGAAGAGTTCTTGACGAAAGTTGTAGATACTAAAATGAGCTTTCCAACGATTTTGAATCACGCCAATCGGAGGTCTACAACTCAAGCTATGATTTTTTTACCGAATCACTGGAATTACGGACGAACCGGAGATATTTTGGCCAAGTTTGATGCATGTTACTCCATGTGCTCCTTAATGATGATGATGATGAGTCATAACAAACTCACATGCTATTTTAGTGACTCCTCACCTTCACATGCAAAGTCATTATCACCTCCCACATGCTTATAACAAACTTGAGAATATTCCTTAGCATATTCTCCCAAAAATATCTCCTCAACTACAACCTCTCCTTTATACACCTCCCTCAACTCTCCCTATAAGAACTCCCTCATTTCCATCCATAAAGGCGCCTCCTCCTCACTTTTGGCCAAGCTTTTACTTTTCCCGCCTTTTATGTAAATACTCAGAGGCGTTATGCCGAGAATAAATTAGAATAGTAGTATCGCTTGTAATGCTTGAGCTACGGCCCTGATTCTGAAATCATAATCGAGGATGATTGGCTAAGGTCTCTAAGCTAGAACCATCGTTGTGAAGCCACCATCACCGGAATAAATAAGGATTTCGCTTTAATTCATTTTCGTAAGTTATCTTGTTCTTCCTTCATGTTTTACTTTGTTTAAGTGCAATGTGTATGAACAATATGTGTGTTGCATGATATTCGAATTTAGATACGGAAGTTGATGAATTCGTAGATTACCGTGGAAGGAGAATGATAATATTCTTCCAACATACGTAAGTTGAGGGTGAATGTTATTAGATTAGGATTTATATCCATATCTTTGATCCGTAAATGCTTTAGTTGTACCGAGAGTGGTGAACTAATTAAAAGGCGATGAACCGAAAGGGAAAATGCCTCTTTAGCGTATAATAATCCAAGAACTTACGAATGAATATGTGTCTTTCTTGTTATTTTCGTGGGGTGGTGGATCAATGGTGTGTTCTAGTTATTTTAATCTTTCTTTAAACAAATTTTCACGTATCGCCTTTCTTTTCACGCTTGCTACCTTAGTTTGTTAATTGAAAATCCGAGATCATAATCATCAACTTTATAAAAGAAATCGAAGGCAAAAACTCTTTTCGCATAAGTCCTCGCGGATACGATCCGGTTTCACCACTATAGTCGCGAGCCTTCGCACTTGGGGTTGACATCGGTTTTATTTTATTACTTGTTATCTTTTGCTTTGCATAAAACCGCGAACAAGTTTTTGGCGCCGCTGCCGGGACTTGGCACGGAAAATTTTCGCTTTCGTTTTTTTGTCAACTAAGTTATCTGTTTTCGCCTTAAACAATAAAAAAAAAAAAAAAAAAATCTTTCGTAATTACCGAGAGAGAAAAAATATTTTCTTTCGCTCGCTTCGCTCAGTATTAGTTTTATAGTATTTTGTTTCTTTTACGCTGCTTAGACTGCTTTGAGCCTGCTGTTTTAGTATAGTTTTTTTTTTAATTCTAAAAAAAAAAAAAAAAAAAATTTTAAAAAAATTCTCGATAAATACCGAGTGGATTCGTAATTACCGAGAAAGAGAGAAAAGAAACACGGAACACGCTTCAATCATTGAGGTTGGGTGATGGATTCTCGTGAATCCCACTCATGGAAGCATAAGGATAAAATCCCAAACCTCGTGATTTAGGTGTTGGTGCCCAAACGTAGTTTATGCAAACTCGAACTCACGGGGACCACTTTTGTATAATCCGAGATAGAGCGAACCATCGCCGACCAAACAGACGCTTGGCCCGCTCACCGACCAACGGACGAGGGAACCACGGAAGGAAACAATCCTCGGCGGATACGCTGAGGAGAAGCTCAAGTAGAGCCCAGGTTGAAGAAATGGCAGAGCAACGGACATTGGCGCACTTTGCCATGCCATCTATCGTGAAAGTTAATCCGCGGTCGTGATTCCCAAATCACGGCCGATAATTTCAACTCAAAACTTCTTTAATCAATTTGGTAAGAGGTTCCACATTTCATGGATTTTCCATCGAGGACCCGCACGATCACATTCACTCATTTCTAGAATCGCATGGGACTATTTTAATCAAAGGGGTCACCGAGGACGCCCTAAAGATGAAACTTTTCCCTTCTCACCGAAGGGAGAAGCGAAAGAATGGTATAAATCCTTACCAATAATCCATTACTTCGTGGGAGGAGTTGGAGAAAGAATTTCGAGCCAAGATTTTCCACCGCAAAGACGGCTCATCTTCCGAATCGATATTCACTTTTGTGCAATCTGAGAAGGAATCTTTTACGATGCGTGGAGACGATTTAAGACTCTCTTGAGAAAGTGCCCCACCATGGGTCGGATAAACAAAGATTGGTCAACACTTTCTACAAAGGGTTTGACCGAATTGACTAAGGGAATGGTGAATAGTTCTCACGAGGTGCATTTCTCGAAAGACACCACCGATGAGGATGGATGTTGTTTGAAGATATTGCAAAGTATAATTATGCCCCTACCTATGCAAAGGCCCAATCGTAAAAGCTCGATCGCAGGGAAGTATGAGGTAGATGAGACCACGCCTCTAAAAGCTCGCTGGCCGCTACTACGTACAAGTGACGGCAATGAATGTTCAAAGTCTTGTGTGTGACAATTGCCATGGCCAAGGCCATCGTAGTAATCAATGCCACCTTGACCCGATCTCACAGTCAAAGCCGTTTCAAAACAATGTCGCTTGCCAAAATTGCGATACCGCTGGGCACGATTCCATCGTGTCATCTATTGTTGCATTCGTAAGAAGTGAATACATTCACTTCTCAAAATTATCGACCTTCGGGTCGTAATCAAAACACTCAAGATTCAATTATAACCGAACCACCCTGGTTTCCGATGGAGTGACCCTTCCGGGCAAAGAAACCCCATCATTTTCAGGCCCCTAGGCCTAATCAAAGCAATTTTCAATCCAACTATCGACCAAAGATGGAACACCAATCCACCGCAAAATCAAAATCAATCATTTCGATCTTAGAACAAAAGTTGAGCGAGCAAATCACGGCCAACACTCAATTGGCAAATGCTTTAAGTACTCGACCAAGACAAAGAGAAATTTGGAGGTGCAAATGGGACAAATTTCGGGCAAAGAAGCAAGTCGACCTCAAGGTCACCGCCGAGTTTTATCGAGAAGAACCCCCGAGGGGTTAATCTGGTCCAAAATGACCGTAATTCTTGCACCGATCTCACCGCACCATGGAACTATGGTCAAGATGAGCCGAATGCTATAAAACGAGGAGTGGGAAAGCGGTTGGCGCCAAAGCCAACCAGGAAACGAGTAGCCCCTCCCGTGAGCAGAGACGCAGAGGGGAAGATCTTTGTTCTCCTCGTAAGGATGTTGGGACTACTATTGATCCAAGTGAAAGAGAAAATTCTCAAGAAAAGGTGAAAGTTGAGAATTTCGATGATGAAGAGAATACTGCCGAGAAGAAGTCGATTCTAAGTTAAGTTCGGGAAGCATGTGAGGTGGAAGGATAGGGAAGACAAAGCAATCAATGATAAGACGGCAAAGAAGCACTTTATCGAGGAAGACTTTGCCGATCTCCCTTACCCACCTAGCAAAAACAAGTCACATTAATAATCGATAAAGAATATAAGAAGGTTATCGACTTGCTCAAGAATACCGAGGCAAACATTCCATTAGTTGATCTTTTGATAGAATGCCAAAGTATACAAAGTTTATAAAGGACGCAAAGAAGTTCGAAAAGAAGCTCCAAGAGCTCGAGCACATAGTATTGAATGGAGAATGCTCAAGAATCACCCAGACTAAACTTCCCGTGAAGTGCCCCGACCTCGTAGATTTACGATTTCGTGTACTATTGGGAACAGTGGACTTCCACAATGTTTTGTGTGATTCGGGAGCATCAATCAACTGATGTCTACGCCAATCTTCCAATCTCTTGGATTGGATCAATCTATTACGCTTAAACCTATTTCTCTTCAACTTGCCGATAGAAGTGTGAAATATGCAAGGGAATTGTAGAAGATGTTTTGGTCAAGGTTAAGAACTTCATATACCCAAATTGATTGGGTAATCATGGATATGACCAACGATAAGAAAACCCCTTGATCCTTGGAAGACCTTTTCTTGCAACCGCCTGTGCCTTACTAGATTCCCACAAAGGGCGAATTGACCTTACATTTGGAGGATGAGAGTATAAAGTTCAATGTGGGTAATGCAAAGAAGCACCCGGCCCAAAGGACACTTGTTTAGCTATTGAGGACGATTTCACTGATGAGTATGATAAACAAGTGTTCATGGGTAGTTGGGATGAGGAAGAATTCAATAAACTATCTCAACTTGGACTAATGAGGAGTGGATAAAATTTTTAGAAGAGATTGACAAGGAAAGTTCGATTACCACGAGGTGGTAGGAAAGAAGATGAGGAGAGGCATGGTGATATGCCCAGATTTGCAAAAGGAGATGAGGCCCCTGTCACTGCACGAGAGGCCATGATGCTTCATAGCCCTTATAATAAGCTTGAGATCTAGAGCTTAAGGGAGATAAATTGAGACCAAGTGTGGAGAAGCCACTGCCGATTTAGTGTTGAAACCCTTGCCTCAACACTTGAAATACATTTTTCTCGAGGGACGGTGATAAGCTCCTTTGATCATTTCATCTAAGTTAGAACCGGCGGAGGAAGAAAAGCTTATCAAAGTGTCGCAAGATAATATCCTCGCTTTTGGTTGGCAAGTGGGAGATATTAAGGATAAGCCCTGATATCTCAGATGCATAAGATCGGGATCACTGAGGGATCGAAGAAGGTGCGACACCTCGCAGAAGGCTAAACCTCACATGCAGAAATCGTTAAGAAGGAAATCATCAAATTGCTTGACATGGGTATCATCTACCCAATAGCCGATAGTGAATGGGTGAGCCCCACTCGTGTGGTGCCAAAGAAAGGAGGGATTACTATTGAAAAGAATGAAAAGGGGGAAGAGATTGCCTTACGACAAGTCACCGGTTATAGAGTTTGCATCGACTACGTAAGACTAAATGAGGTAACTCTAAAAGACCACTTTCCTTGCCATTCATTGACCAAATTTCCTTGAGAGGCTTAGTGGCAAGCAATTTTATTGTTTTTGATGGCTATTCTCGATACTTTCGTATAGCTATCGACCCCATCGATCAAGAAAAGACTACCTTCACTGCCCTCCGGTACCTTCGCCACCGAAGGATGCCATTTGGTCTCAGAACGCACCACCTACATTTCAAAGATGTATGCCGGCTATCTTCAATGGTTTAGTGGAGAAGGTGATGGAAATTTTTATGGATGACTTCTCTGTATTCGGGACAGCTTTCACCACTGCTTACACAATCTTGATAAAGTTCTCGTCCCGGTGCATAGAGAAGGACTTAGTCTTAAATTGGGAGAAGTGCCACCTAATGGTGGAAGAAGGAATTGTTCTTGGACACAAGGTGTCCAAGGAAGGTATAGAGGTTGACAAAGCGAAGGTAAAAGCTATTGAAAAATGACATACCCTAAAAATGTAAGAGAAGTAAGAGGATTCTTGGGTCATGTTGGATTCTATAGGCGTTCATTAAAGACTTTTCTAAGATAGCCAAGCCTTTGTCAACTCTCTTAAGAGAGGATGTGAAATTTGTTTTCACCCCGAGTGTGAAAGAGCTTTTAAAGAATTAAAAGACAAGTTGATTACCTCGCCAATTCTTATAGCACTGACGAAAGCTCCTTCGAGCTTATGTGTGATGCTTCTAATTATGCAATGGAGCGGTGCTAGGTCGAGAGTGGACGGCAGTTTCCAACCTATCTACTACGCTAGTCACACTTTAAACCCAAAGACAAGTAAATTATGCAACAACCGAGAAAGAGTTGTTGGCGAGTTTTTGCCATGGATAAATTTAGAAGCTATTTGCTTGGGTCGGAAGTTACACCGGGATGTACCATTCTCGCATTGAAGTATCTCGTTGAGCAAGGCCGATGCCAAGCCTCGCTTGATGAGATGGATCTTGATTTTACAAGAGTTTGATGTTCATATCCGGGACAAGAAGGGTAGCAAGAATGTGGTAGCTGATCACATGTCTCGGCTGACCGATGATCATCAAATAGAGTCGGATGAGATTGGAATTGATTTTCCAACCGAGCAACTCATGACTATTGATGTGTGCGAGGTTATTCCTCGCCTGTAATGGAAAAGGTTCTCCTTGGTTTGCACCTTTTTCAAAACTTCTTGAGCGCGCGATATCTGGACCCGACCGACATATCAAAGAAAAGAAGAAATTCTTTTCGGATTTGAACTATTATGTGTGGGACGACCTATTTCTCTTCAAGCGTTGTAAGGATGGATTACTCCGTAGGTGTGTCCCTCGAGTTCGAGCAGAGGGGACATTATAGAGCAATGCCATGACGGACTGTGGGAGGTCATTATGGAGCCGGGAAGATCATTGCGAAGATTTTTCACCCGGTTTCTACCGGCCGACAATTTTAAGGATACAGAGAGTTTTGTAAAGGTTGTGACCGGTGCCACCAAGACCGTAAACTTTTCTCGGCGAATGGACATGCCCCTACACCCCATTCAACAATGTGAAGTTTTCGACGATGGGGTATTGACTTCATGGGACCGCTTCCATCCTCGTATGGGAACAAGTACATTCTCGTCTCGCGCTGACTACGTGTCAAAATGGGTAGAGGCAATAGCAACATCATGAACGACTACACAAGGTGGTCAAGAGCTTCCGAGGAAAACATTTTTACACGGTTTGGTTGTCCACGAGCTCTCATCGCGATTTGAGGAACTCACTTCGCAATACTCCATTAGAAAAGATTTTAGAACGATATGGGGTGAAACACAAAATCAAGCCCCCTATCACCTCTCACGAGTGGACAAGTTGAAGTAAGTAACCAAGCCTGAAAAGCATTCTTGAGAAGACGGTGAATTCTCATAGGACGGATCGAGCCGTAAACCGATGATATACTCGGGCCTACAGATGCCTTTCAAAACTCCTATTGGCACGCCTCCGCTTCGTGATGGTTTATGGTAAGGCCTCGCCACCGCCAATCGAGCTTGAGCACAGAGCATTCGGGCTATTAAATTCTTGAACTTCGACAGCCGCTTATGCAGAGAAAAGCGATTGTTGCAGCTTGCAGTGAGCTTGATGAGTTCGCACTCCAGTGCCTACGAGAGCTCAAGAATCGCAGAAGAGAGGACTAAACTTCTTCACGACAAGAAAATCAAGCATAGACAATTCAAAGAGGGCGAATGGGTTTTACTATATAATACCAGGTTACATCTGCTTTCTGGTAAGCTACGCACCCGCTGGTCCGCCCTTTGAAATTTCTCAGTTTTCCCTAGTGGAGCCGTCGAATTGAAAAATAAGCAGGAGAGTTGTTCAGAGTGAATGGTCATCGGTTGAAACACTATATTGGTCAACAAAAGGAACGACTGGTGGTTTTCCATCTAAACGACGCCCCTAGTCAAGACAAATCCGATCTTTTGGAACCCGATGATTTACGCCTCTCTGTGAATTCTTTGATGATATTGTGATTACCGATGATACACCTCACCTTGTGGAATCAAACCTAAAAAGAAGAAGAGAAGAATCATAGAAACTAAGTGGATACGTGTTTACTCGATATGGCGAATACGCTGGCGAGACTTTGTTTTTGTGGGATCCATACTATTGACCCCGAGGAAATCAAGAATGATTCCGGAAAGAGGCCTCACCGGCCTCGACCGGGTTGAAAATTTTTGGGTTGTCGAGCAAACGACATTAACTAAAAGCACTACCGGGAGGCAACCCGCTTAAAAAAAAAAAAAAAAAAAAAAAAAAAAAAAAAACTCTACATTTTGCATTATACTTTACTCATACTTTGGATAATAGTTTTCCAATACTTCAATTGATTTTCATTTTGTTTCACCAAGTCTCGTGGATGAATGTTTGAATGTCATTTAAAGGGAACGATTAGAGGTTATCCGAAAATCCCGAGGAGTACAAAGAAAAAATTCAAATGCATCATTTCTTAGATTTAGGTTGTTAGAACAATTTGAAATAACCCTTGAGGATCCGGGTATAAAAGACTCATAGTTAATACTT
Organism: Gentiana macrophylla; assembly: GCA_026214975.1. Classification (NCBI taxonomy): domain Eukaryota; kingdom Viridiplantae; phylum Streptophyta; class Magnoliopsida; order Gentianales; family Gentianaceae; genus Gentiana; species Gentiana macrophylla. Next base: position 47,588,274 of record CM047813.1, read on the forward strand.
TGTCACATATTTCATATCATGACCTAGTCTGCTTTAAATTTTCAAATAATGTGTGACATGTATTAGTTTAACTACTATGCAACTAAGGGAATAGGAAATTCAAAGCTAACCCGAGTTGAAATTTTATTGTCTAGTCGAGCTCCGACTATAATTAAGCCCTACTAGGACGGTAACCTAGATATCTTTTCCTTTTTGTCTCAGTAGTTTATTTCTGCTTTTATTCCATGATATTGCCTTGTCTATCATCTTTTGTGCCCCTATCCCCGAGGTACGCCTTGTTTTCCCATGGTGTGCGTGGATTTTGCGATAAGCGATTGAGCTTTTTAGATGATGTCGCCACGGTGGATGGTCCACGCCACTGATTTCATCGAGCATTTCCTCGAGTCGATTCTAGGCCACTTCCGAATTGCCACTTTCGAACCACAATCACCTAAGTGTTCTTTTCTTTTTACATTCTCGCACAACCCGAGGACATGTTGTGATTTAAGTGTGGGGAGGGATCGGTTTATGTGTATCTACCATTTGCTTAAATTATTTTGAGTCTATGCTAAATGGGCTAAATTTTCAAATTTTTGTTTATTCCCGAGTAAACAATGCATATCTTTGTTCGTTATTTTTATAGTCATTAATGCTATATTCCGTATGTTCGATAAGTTAGTTGTTTCACCCAATATATTTTTCACGAGCCATAGTGAATGATGAGCTAAATTATAAAGCTATATCCCTTTTTGATTAGTGATTTTTATTATCTTATAAGTCATGTGCTTAGTGCTAACGTCTGCGCAGTATCGTGAGAATTATGATAGTTTGTGTTTATAGCCGAGTATGATATATTGTGAATATCCGAACGCTTGAATGTGATAAGTGAAACATAACTAATGTTCTTGCACAATAATTAACAAATAAATCATTGCTTGAGGTGTTATGCTCAGTGGGTTTGAATTGCTTTTAGCATGTTAACCATCGCCCGCGTAAATCTCAAAAAGTAATCAATTGTGTGTGTCGAAAGTCGGTCGATGATTTGAGTGCGGTAGGGCATTATCTCGAAATGTCCTATACCACTATGATGACCAAAAGCTCACGACAAATGTAAAAGTCGCCTTATGATTTGAGTAGATAGGGATTATCTCAAATTTCCTATTCTAGTATGACGGGCAAAAGCTCATTCGATGTGTGTTGAAAAAAAAAAAAAGTGAAAAAAAGTGAAAAAAATCGAAAAAATTTATTATTATGAATAAGTTAAGGACTTAGTTATCGTGATACCTTATCCCCAAAATAAACTCGATGATATGTTGTAGGGATTATCCTCCGAGTATATCGAATGGCCCTAGATATATTCTATCATTCTTTTGAAGATATGTCACGCTTTGTAGGGTACATCTTATAAGTATCATTATTACTAGTTTGAAGGGAGTATTAGCTAGTTTGCTTTGAATTTTTCAAGTTTGGACTTAGTGGAAGTTTTCTATGGCTATGCACACACATCGTGGTGAACCTCTCGATTTATTGAGTATATGTTGTATTTGGCTTGAGTGTGTCTATCTTTTCGAGCCTTGATTCTTGTTTTGTTTTGCTCGACGAGCAAAAGCTAAGTGTGGGGGAGTTGTTTAGGTGATTTTATACGATTTCTAATGTTATATTTTATAACAATTTCCTCCATATTCGTATAATTTGCATAGAAATCAAGGGTTTAATCGAATTATTGAGCAAATGAGTTTTAAAAGTGGTTAAGTGCAAATTTGTGTTAATTATGTGGTTTCATTGATAAAAATCTTTGAATATGAGATGTTACATTTTGCACGATGTTATCATGAATGTAGTACGCTTGCATGTTAAATGAGGAGCTTAAACGAAGATCGATGAAGATTAAGAAGAAAGCTCGATTCGAATAAAGAAAGCTCGATTCGATTCGCCCAAACTTGGTGATCAAGTATTTCAAAATATGCCACGTAACATTATATTTTGAGGCCTAAAAGATGGATTTTGAGGAAAAGAAGAAGATGCCACGAGTTTACGAGATCAACGGATCAATATTTTCCAACGTATTTCTACCGTAACCTGTTTTTCGATGGAAATTTTACCCGACTTAGATGCATTTTCAGGGGAATATTTCTTGACGAAAGTTGTAGATACTAAAATGAGCTTTCCAACGCATTTTGAATCACGCCAATCGGAGGTCTACAACTCAAGTTATGATTTTTTTACCGAATCTGCTGGAATTACGGACGAACCGGAGATATTTTGGCCAAGTTTGATGCATGTTACTCCATGTGCTCCTTAATGATGATGATGATGAGTCATAACAAACTCCACATGCTATTTTAGTGACTCCTCACCTTCACATGCAAAGTCATTATCACCTCCCACATGCTTATAATAAACTTGAGAATATTCCTTAGCATATTCTCCCAAAAATATCTCCTCAACTACAACCTCTCCCTTATACACCTCCCTCAACTCTCCCTATAAGAACTCCCTCATTTCCATCCATAAAGGCGCCTCCTTGGTCACTTTTGGCCAAGCTTTTACTTTTCCCGCCTTTTATGTAAATACTCAGAGGCGTTATGCCGAGAATAAATTAGAATAGTAGTACTCGCTTGTAATGCTTTGAGCTACGGCCCGTTCTCAAATCATAATCGAGGATGATTGGCTAAGGTCTCTAAGCTAGAACCATCGCTGTGAAGCCACCATCACCGGAATAAATAAGGATTTCGCTTTAATTCATTTTCGTAAGTTATCTTGTTCTTCCTTCATGTTTTACTTTGTTTAAGTGCAATGTGTATGAACAATATGTGTGTTGCATGATATTCGAATTTAGATACGGAAGTTGATGAATTCGTAGATTACCGTGAAGGAGAATGATAATATTCTTCCAACATACGTAAGTTGAGGGTGAATGTTATTAGATTAGGATTTATATCCATATCTTTGATCCGTAAATGCTTTAGTTGTACCGAGAGTGGTGAACTAATTAAAAGGCGATGAACCGAAAGGGAAATGCCTCTTTAGCAGATAATAATCCAAGAACTTACGAATGAATATGTGTCTTTCTTGTTATTTTCGTGGGGTGGTGGATCAATGGTGTGTTCTAGTTATTTTAATCTTTCTTTAAACAAATTTTCACGTATCGCCTTTCTTTTCACGCTTGCTACCTTAGTTTGTTAATTGAAAATCCGAGATCATAATCATCAACTTTATAAAAGAAATCGAAGGCAAAAACTCTTTTTCATAAGTCCTCATGGATACGATCCGGTTTCACCACTATAGCCGCGAGCCTTCGCACTTGGGGTTGACATCGGTTTTATTTTATTACTTGTTATCTTTTGCTTTGCATAAAACCGCGAACAAGACTGATCTAGATTTGATGTCCTTTTGAAGTCTTTTACATGAATGACTATATGCTGTTAGTTAACTACGTAACAAACATACTTGATGTGTTAAAAAGTTAAAACAATTTGATCTTTGGTGAGGCACATTTTTGTTTCACAGTATGGGCCGTGCCATATTGGAACTGAAAGATTTTTTCATGGTGCATACGATCACCATTCAAAGTGTCTTTGCATCATAATGTAACAAATCAATTTTTAGTTGAGGTATTACTAGAAGAGCCAAGAGATGGGAGGGAGCACTTTATAATATACGTCGTAGCAAGTGTAGATAAATATATTATTGTTGTTTCTTGATAACTTAGTTTTTCTACCCTCTTATTATGTATAACCCACACCCGACACAATTGGCAGGTACAACATGATGATAATGATGATGTGGACCGTTAAGTTCCCAATGGATGCAAGAGATAATGTTAACTTTTATTATTATGTTTCCTTAAACTATCGTACTAGCTTTGTAAACGTTTAACGTTTGAGAGATTCTCTAGACTTTTCACGATTTATGTTTGTGTCACCTTTCTTTATGTTTTTTCAGATTCGAGATGCATGTAAACAATATTAAACCTCATTGTTTGTTTGAGATATGGTTTGTTTGAGTTTGATGGGAACTGGTTCGATCATAATGTATGTCCTGTGTCGATCCTATTATTCTTCCGCTCTGTATTCTAATGATGTTGATGTAATAGCTTGTGTGTGTTTATATATATATATATATATATATATATATATATATATATATATATATATATATATATATATGTGTGTGTGTGTGTGTGTGTGTGTGTGTGTGTGTGTGTGTGAGTGCGTGCGTGCGTGCATGCATGCGTGTGTGTGTGTGTGTGTGTGTGTGTGTGTGTGTGTGCGTGTGTGTGTGAGTGCGTGCGTGCATGCATGCATGCGTGTGTGTGTGTGTGTGTGTGTGTGTGTGTGTGTGTGTGTGTGTGTGAAGTGATCCTTTTTGGATAAGGACTCTATAGCCGAAAAAGGGACATAACAGTTGGTGCAGAGCAATGTTCATTTCTTATGTTTAAGTTTGTAAATAATGTTATGAAACTTTAGTTCCTAAGCATCTTAGTTGACCAACCTCTCTTTCCAGAATGGTTTCATGTACCTATAAGACTACTCGAGTACCTGGATGGAGCAGGTACATCGCTTGAACCACAAGAAAGTATGGATACTCCGTTGAATGAACAAGTTGAGCAGAGTCGAGTTTGATTTAGGATAATCAGGGAAACGAAGAGATACAGTCTAGCCAAGGGCAGTCGTCACATGTTTTTGAGATAGTAGCTTAGTAGATTCCATCCTCCTGGGTAACAGTCCCACTACCTCAGGTGATAGCTACCTTACCAGAAACAGTAGCTCATGTTGTCACCACTAGTGAGATTTCGGCAACACAGGTGACCTTTTCAACTTCGGCCATGTTAGGAAATCAACGCGGGAACGCATCGGAATTCAAAATTTTGATTTCCTTTTACACAAGATCAACTTTGTTCAAGCAACAAGCATAAAGGAAGTAGACAAAATATTACCTTGGTTGATCCTATTGGATCGACACTTTGTCTACGGTTGTAGTTTCTGCACGAAACCGCCTAAGCGTTCGGCCTCTACCGGTGATCCATATGAACACCTCGCCGGAATCCCATCATGGATTGCTTCCAGAAAAACTCGGCTGCTAGACCGACTTTTTTTCTCTCCAAAATCTCTCTCTAGGAAGCTATCTATTTTTCACAAGAACTATTAGCTCTTGGAATTGTGATGATACAAAAGAGCTAGCCAAGCCTCCCTTAAATAGGGTGACCTGCGCTCCTAATGTTCTCAATCTGATTGGGATTAGCTTTTTAGTAGATTGGGGATAAAGAAAACCTTTTTCTAATAAAATAAGAAAAATACCTTAGATTGATTTATCTCATTAATATTCAATATCTTATATTAAATATATTTCCAAAATATATATTGACAATATCTTATATTGAATATATCGTTATCTTATTACCATAAATATATTTTTCCAAAAAATCAATTAATATCTAATATTAATATATGGTAATCTTATTAATTAAATTACACAATTCTAATGTATCCAATACACTTTTCAAATGGCGTCCCTTCCCCACAAAATTTGGGAATTGAGATTTTCTTTAATTAATATAATACTATGATTAATTAATTTGCAAAATACATGTATATCACACATATACATATTTCGAAATATATGTATCAATATACATATTTAATTAATCAACATAATTAATAACTTGTATTTAATTTATTCATAATAAATAATTACCATCATATTAATTTACCACTATAACTTTTATAGTATGAGATAAATCATTTCCTTATTTGGTTATCAACTATAACCACATTTTAATCCGACTTGATGTTCATATGTGTGTGACCCGATAGGCTTCCGAATATGTTGGCCGTAGGCACAAAGTACAAATTACGAAAATGACCTTCATACCTAACGATCACGGGATAGCGTCTAGCAACACATCGTGACCCCCAATCATCGGAAGAGTCAAATGCAATGACTACTACCTTTCATGTGAAACAGTTACCGTGTAACTTACAATCCTACCGCAGTAATAATATCCATACGATCGTATCTCGAGTGTCAATACATTAATGATCGTATCTTATAATCTGGATATCATGCTCTCTCGGAATAACACATTTACTCCCACTTTGCAAAGATTCATGAGAGCTAGACATTCCTTATAAGAAGGCCATTTCGGATATTCAATCCCAATCATAGGATACGCGATTCCCGGATGAACTACCATGTATACTCTGCATGCTTCAGTATCACACCCAATCACTACCTCATGATCGCCCGGAGGATAGGGGAAATCTCAATAGTGTCAAAGCATGACAATCCACACCGTGATGCCATGAAGACTCCGGTCTTAAGGATAATTACACAACGGTCACATAGTGTGACACTTAATGTAAGTGGGTCAATCTAACGTACGCATTCTCTAATACACGTCCACGTATAGTCCAAGTGTCTCTACACTTCGATAGACGAGAACTATCCATGCCTTAAAGATAGAAGACATCTAATACGTTCTAGCCTGTTCGTACTATCAATGCCCGGTTTAATAGTACATCAGCCTAGAGACATTTAAGTATCAAACTTATTAAAGTGATTAGAGATCTCATCAACCATAATCGCCTATCTTGTTTCTCAATCACAGTTTAATACTAAGGACGTTATCGTATAACAATTCATAATTGGTTCTTTAAAAGAACATATATATGAAAACCGAAAGCCATTTAATATATATATATATATATATATATATATATATATATATATATAAACACATAGAAATAGTAGAAATGATCTGACCCGGTCGGATCCGGTCCAACCCGATTGGGTTTAGGACACTATTTCAACAATCACCCCCTTGGCCTAAAACCAATCACTCGCATACACAAGACCAAGTTGAAACACAAGAATCTCATGCAATACTCGCAACCAGCCCTTGCCATGAACGGATCGCAAGGAACCGTCTCAACTCTTACATGAATCTCCGACGAGACCCTGGTCCTTGCTTCAAGCCATGAATCCACTTACTATATCAGGTATATCGAGAAGGTGGAAGAACCGTACAAGGTTCAGGAATGAACCTCATAGACTCATGTATTGCTCCCATTAGCCTCTGGGGCACTCACGTGCTTCGCTAAGTTGTAGAATTTACAGTGACCCATAGCCAAGAACATTTCCAGCTCACAGTATCACCTAATCAAAGTGATTGCAAACCCAGACTGCAACTCCCACTTGCCTTCATAAGACTCAGGATATACATCTATATGTCTATATTTATTTATTTCCAAGTTTCAATAAACTAGGAACTCTTCCTTAACTTGTTAAGGATATTCTCGACATCTACTAGAATCACTTTCATACTTGCTCATGTCTCTTTATAGAGTGTGAACTCTCTACCATAACTCTTATGATGGATCATTTTGCAAGAGAGCAAAGGGAACCTTCCATAAGTATCATCTTTCACCTTATCATTAGGACAAACGTCCCTAACATAGATAGATCTTGAGAACACCGGCTAGCAAAGATCCCCTGTCGCGATCTATGTTAAACTCTTTTAGCATCACATCTATATAGGTAAACTATAATCTAACAGCAGTTAAATCTATCACTATAGATTCTTATTTCTAAAATAAGAACTGCTAATCCAAGTGCTTTCATAAAGACCTTGAACTACCAAACATTAATTGACTGTGACATGGGGTGATGATTCCCGAGTGAGATATCCAATACCTTACTCAAAAATCGTAACACACTCCCACTATCTATCTTGCACATTGGACATATCCCTTCTTTTGACTACATCAAACTCCTTTGATTATCAACCAAATAAATTGTCTAGAGAAACTTGTTAGAGTCCATAAATGGATCTCGTGGACTCACATATCATGTTATCGTCTATGAACATCAAGTGTTTGCCCAAAGTCATCAATACTATCATATATCCATGATAAGAAGTTATAACAAGCATAGTCTGACTAGAACTGTGCTCAGCTGGCAGCATAAAGTTAATTACAAGGTTTATACCCCGTACCCTTCATCCGTCACTGTAGCCTTATGGTAATCAAATTCTTATCCATGTCACCCTTTCAGGGACATTCCCTCTAGGTAAGATAGACTAGGTTCATAACCTGGTTGTCACTGATGGAATCTAATTAAGATATTATGGCTCCAGGCCATATCTCTCAGTATTGCCTCTCAAACATTGCTTCATAAGTCGTGAGATATTCATTCTTCAAGATGAACATACCAAAGAAATTTCCCAGCCCGAGGTTATCTACAGACTTACATAAATTTTGGGTGCATTGAGCGAAGTTCTACACCTCATCATTATGTGGCGTTGCTCACGCTCCTATGGTTGAATATCTCCTTGTGGTTCTCAAACTACCTTTGAGATCTAAATTTACTCCCACTGCCTCTTTTCAAGAAACACTTCCTCTAAGACAAAGACATGTTTGGAGACAAACATTTTGCTCCATGACAAGTAAATAATATCTAGCATACTTGCTAAGATATTCCACAAAGTTGCATATGTCGTACTAGGCTCCAAGCCTTTCTGACGTTTAGTTCAGATTTCATCATATATATCAACTATATAGTGACATCAATCTAGTATGTTAGATTCAGTGACCTTTCAACTTTATCGGAATAACATTTATTCTTTACAATTGAATATGTCTACTAAATCCTAACAAGTAACTGAAAATATGCTCTTCATAAGAACCAGAACATGATAACATTTATTTGGTTCCCTTGCCAGTTTACTAGATCTAGAATATAGTATGTGTTACAACGTTTGCTTCACCTTTCATATATGTATTTAATCTTTCTCATTTAATCACACTCGGAAGATATCATATATCTTAGAGTCGACTTTGAACTTAGATAGATTTATCTCAAATCACTTGCCTAGGATAGAAACTTCAGTAAGTTCTCTATTTAAGCACATGCGCTAACTTTCCTTTTTAATCCTTTAAGCACTTAAAAATGTTTCTTATTGTAGTCTTCATAAGACTTAAGAATGAACACAAGAGCTATGTCTTTAATTTCATTTCATAAAGAAAATCTAAAGTTTATTAAATAGTTTATTTAACCTTTTGAATCGTATTCAAAACATTGACTATTTATTTAACCTTTAAGCAATGATAGAATTAAGTCGATAATTAAATCTTACAATTTTGAAAAAAACCTTTCCAAAATTAGATGTGTTCAATCTAATTCAACGTTTGAATTAATTGTCATCGTATGACAAAATGATCATCTTGGATCGTATCCAATATATGATTAATTCGTTGAAACTTATTTCAAATTAGTCAATCATATCATGAGCTTCCGCTTTCATTAATAATTAAGCATTGGAGTACTGCATCAAATATGTACCCTCCTCGTCTCTAACTACTATAACGAGATTGCTCATTTCATTGCTTATTTTAAAAAGATTAAAAATACTTAACCATATTTGAGAACTTTTCTCAAAAGGTAACTGTCATAATTTGTTTTTACTAATCGAGAATTAAAAACATCAATATTAAAGTTTTCTAAAAACTACAACACAAAATAAAGATAAAAGAGTGTTGTTGTTTATACATGCAAAATCAAAAATGGTCTTTTGGTTTATGATTTGGCTCCCACTAGTCAACTACTCCCAATTGACTTTCAAGAATCTTTTCAGAATTCTTTAGTGGACAAGATCCCTTTAAACTACTGCGACCCCCTGCTTTGGCTAGTGGGCCGAAAATAGTCTAATAGGTAGACAACTCTTTGTCAATCGTATCTTATACGACTCTTGTTGTTTGACTAGTCAACTCTTTAACAATTTTCATCTTATAAAATAGTCAAACCCTTGCCTCTAAAATTCAAACGACCCCGTTTTGGCTGGTGGCCGAGAGAATTCTTAGTCAAGTCATAACCCCAATATTCGTGAGATCTCATACGATCATATCTCGATAATGATGATATACCCGAGGTAGGTCAACCCCCTGCTTTGGCTGATGAGTTGGATCCGAACAAGGCAATTTCGACTTGATTCTCTTGGGTGGAAGTATTTATACCAATTAATTCACTTAATTAATTTTAATTATGGTCTCATCAATAATATATCAATCTATATAGACATACATCCTACACATTTATCTAGATCGTGCCTAGTCATGCATCTATCGTATCATATGAAATAAATACAAGCACAAAATAAATAAATGCGTAAAGTAACCGGATTGATCATGGACTTTTCCTGGTACGGTTTCGAATACAAACTGACGAAAGCGCGTGTAACAATCTAAGGGTAGCTGCAACCGCCAATATGATCTTTAATGTGATATCTCCAATGGGATCTTTATTCTTCTTGCTTTGGTCTTCATCTTCTGCTCCATTCTTGTTACATTTAATCTATCTAATAAAATAAATACACCTGCCGCACATAGGGGAACTAATGAGAATGGGATATGTTGGACCTATTTCTATGTTTTGATGATGAGTGCCAGACTAGCTGTTATAGTGCAAAGGCAAAAAGATGTCTAGATCAAATGTATAAGTTTATTAGAGTTTGATTTATGAATAGGTTTGATCAAACAAGCATCAGTAAAGGGTCAGCCGATTCATATCAATGCAGATCGATCCATATCGATGAGGGTAGATAGGTCAAGAGACTAGTCTCGAACTCTTGAAGACGAAGGTCGAGGGCTCAAACTCGCCATTCTGATAGCTAAGGGATCAAACTTAGTAATTTAAGTCAAGGATATGGAATCGAAATTTAGGCAAGTCTGTGATGACCTAAACTCGATTACATATACCTTGTGAAAGAAGGTATAAGTTCCATAAGTTGGATGATGTTTGGAACTTGGTTATAATTAAAGGTGTAATCTAACTTCACAAATAAAAGTTAGATAAAAGAAGTCACCGCATTGTATTTTATACACAAAGAAATTGCGATTCGAGATATCGATAGGTATCTCAAAGCAGATCGATGAACTCACTGATAATATACCTCGGTTAATTCAAGATTATATTGGAAGATTATGGATAAGATTAAATGACTAACCTCCTCGACTTATCAAACAAATCAAAGGCCGAGATTAAAAGAACGTTGGGATGATTCATTTTTATCCAATGGTTATAAGTCAAAGGGTGGATGATTGCACTATCAAAAGGAATTACGACGATGTCATCCTATGAATAGTGATGAATGCAAATCGATGGGACAAAAACAAGGAACGGTTACATTTGAATTTCAAATGCAAGTCACATGCATTCTTGCCTATAAATAGAAGACTTTCAACTCGTAAAGAAGATGATGAAATTTGATAAACTTTGAAGAGATATTTTATCGAATGAAAAACACCTGCTTGAACCTCATCAACTTAAAGCTACCGATCCGAGAAATTCTTCAAGTGTTTTAGATTCAAGTCGTATCAAGCATACACACTTGAAGACTGCAAGTCTTTGATTATATCATCCTAATCAAGTCTGCTTTGAATCGAATCATTTATTTGATTCAATATTTATTTTATAAAGAACCTGCTGAAGACAGTGAAGCACAGTTGTGTGAAAGACTGTTGTTTGTGGTGGAGCTGGTGAAGAGGCAATCCTACCCTTCAAGGACCAGTGGAAGACTCAGGAGTAGCAATCCTACCTGTTCCCAGTTTTCAGTTTGTGAAGCCATAGTTATTGGTGAAGGACAAGCAACTTAGGAATCTTTGTAACAGCTTATATCAAAGATCTCTAGTGGATTACCTCCAACATCACAGAGAAGAGTGGACTGACAGGATTACACCACCTGGAACCACTATAAAATCTCCCTACTTACTTTCAAAGATTTACATTCTCGCACTTAGTTTATTCTACACATCAACCTCACTCGAATCTAGCAACCTCAAATCACACACTTACACTCTTGAGTATCTAATACTTAGTATCATATTTAACAACAAGTATTAAGGCTTAATGATGATATAATTCCATTGCACAAATTCAAAGAAACTCAACTATCGAGAGACTCACGTGTATCATCGAGGGTTATCGAGGTATCAAGCAGACATCAAGTATCGCAGATCGATCATTGCAGTTGCATTTGTTAACTCCAAAGTTTTAAGTGTTAAGTTTATTCACCCCCTCTAAACTTAACCAAAGCCTTTCAAGGACCAACAATTGGTATCGGAGCGAAGGCTTCATTCAAGAAATCCTACTTGTTGTGCTTGTGAAAATTCTTTGAAACTTTCTTTCAAGTTACCGATTTTCAAAGACTTGCATCATGGATAACACTCAAGATGCTAGAACTATGCCGATGTGTTCTCTAGATAGATTTGATGAGTATAAACGTCGAATGCAGCTTACCTTGTCGCAACTCATGATGAGATGATGGATGTACTAATCGATGGACCACTTGGAGATTACTAAGGCAATAACAATGGGTGATACAACCGAGTACATTCCTAAACCAAAAGAGAATGGAATGCAGAAGACAGAAAAAGAGCAAACCTTAACAATATTGCTATTGACATCATTTATAGAACTTTGGATAACAATATGTACATGAATGTTAAAGATTGCAAAACTGCAAAGGAACTTTGGGACAAGATACAATTGATCTGTGAAGGCACCGATGCAATAAAGAAGAATAAAATCGTGTGGGTCAAAAAGAGGTTTCAAAAGTTCAAGATGTCGCCTAATGAAACCATTGAGCAAATGGAATCAAGATTTAATGCAATCTGGATGAACTTACCTCGCCGAGTGTAAATTATTCAAAAGAAGAAATAAACACCAAAATCTTGGAGGCTCTACTCGCAAAAGATGTTTGGAAAATGAAGGTGACTGCAATAGAAGAAATGAGAAAGTTGCATGAAGAAGACACTTCAAGTTGTTTTCGAGATCTCAAGGCTTATGAATTTAGCAAAAGCTTGTACCGAGACTCGAAAAGAAGAGCCAAAACCATCGCATTGGCTGCTTCACATCAAGAAGAAACATCCGGAGGACAAGATGATCTCGCTGTGATGAGATGCGAGAACACATTGCCCTTCCGAGCAAAAAAATCGGATGATGAAGACAGAAAGGCCCCTGCAAGAAACTTCACAAAAAGGCCTACTGAAAGAAAGAAAGAAGAATCAAAGAAAGATAATGACTATCTGTGCTTTCATTGCAAGAAACCAGGACACTTCAAACCTGACTGTCCTAAGTTAAAACAAAGTAAGGAACTCGATTATCTTTGCTTCAACCGCAAGAAGCCTGGACACTTTAGACTGATTGTCCGCACTCATCAAGACCAAGAGTCAACAAAGAAGACATGGCAAGAAGGCTATGGTTGTCTTTGAGATGAATCAGGGGTATGAAGTGGAATCAAAAAGGAAATGAATCGGATGACACAAAGATCAAGTTCGATATGGAAGATTATGCTTTGATGGCCAATATGGATGAAATCGAGGAGATATACAATATTGTATTCATCAATACTCCTGCTGAAGTGATTGTGAATCAACTTGTGGTTCAAATCCTAGAAATTCGACAATAATGAGACTTTGGATGCCATCCTTAATCAATCGAGGATAATACAATGCTGCATGAGATTGTGAAGGTGAAAAAAAGCTCTTGAATTAGAATTTGGAAGATTGAAAGTCTGAATTAAGAGTTCTCAAAGGTAAGGAAAAGATGTTGGACAAAATCGGTGTAAGCTCACGATCATCCAAAGAGCCTCTCGAATCTATTGAACCATCTTGCTCCACTCATGCATAAAATTCGAAAGCCTTATCTTTGATAAAACAGGCTTGGATTTGGAACTCAACAACCCAAAAAGAGTGGATTCAAGAAGGTTATCAAACCTAGCACCGCAATTGGTCCTAAGTTTGTCCAAAGACAAGATCCAACTCCCGAAGAAGGTTGCCGAGGCGCGTGAAACGTCATCGAGAATACTTCAAGAAAGCAAAATCGAAGTCAAAGAAGTCAACGACTCTTAATAAAAAGATCAAATCTAAAAATAGGATCTCGCTGACCTTCAAGACTCCATCTGTTAGCGCACTGCTACCACCTCTTTGACCACAAAAAGGTAAAGGTCAGAAATATTCCAAAGATAAGAATCCAAATCTAAAAATGTTAATCATTCAAGGGATACCTATCTCAGGGGGAAAGGTAGACTGTTCCCTGCTGATGATGATTGGAATATTCCTGTACCTGCTGATAGAAACAACCAGTATAACCATGCTGCTAGGGTAAAACCTAAGCAATGGATTCAGCAAAGGACTTAGCAGAGGACTTATAAAAGGCCTGCAGGGACCTCAGCAGACTCCATACTACAGGGCTGTTCCTAACAGACAGCAAACAAATGGTTATACAAATGCTTCTAACACCAAAAATCACTTCAAACAGCATTACAAACCAAAAGGCCAGAAAACATATGTGAATCCTACACAACCTACTGTTAGAACTTATTGATGTGTGGAATACATGTATGAACCAAAGTATGACACTTTTAGGAGAAGACCTTATGGAAACTTACCAAAAGTCATGCTTACTACTGACCACTATGGACCCAAACAGGTTTGGGTACCTAAAATGTATTAACTTTGTTTTGTAGGGCGTCTGGTACTTTGACAGTGGATGTTCCAGACATATGACAAAGAATAAGCACTGTATATCAAACTTTGTGGCAAAAGATGGTCCAAGGGTGAATTTTGGCAATAAGAATACACCTGGACACACAAGAGGATATGGCACACTTGTGAGAAATGGACTTACAATCAAGAATGTTGCTTATGTGGAAGGACTGGACTACAACTTGGCCGAGCAGCACGACAATTCATGATATGGGATACAAGGTCACTTTTGACAAAAACAACTGTATTGTCATTAGTGAAAGAGGTGATCAAGTTGTACTTGCTGGTAGAAGACAACAAAACATGTATGTTGTGGATTGGTCTACTGCAGTTCCAGAAACCTGCCTGATTGTGCATACCAAATCTGAACTCAATTTGCTATGGCACAAGAAGTTGAATCATTTGAACTTTGATGATATCAATCAGTTGGTGAAGAAGAAGCTGGTGATTGGTTTACCTGAGATCACATTCAAAAAGGATGATATATGTGATGCATGTCAGCAGGGTAAACAGATAAAGTCAAGCTTCAAGGCAAAAACCAAACAATCAACTAATATAGTGTTGGAGCTGATGCATATGGATCTTTTTGGACCAATAACTCCAACAAGTGTAACTGGAAAGAAATACACCTTAGTGGTTGTGGATGATTATTCAAGGTACACTTGGGTGATATTTATGAACAAGAAAAGTGAAACACTCAAAAGCATGCCTAATCTTTTAAAGAGATTACAAAATGAGAAAAGTTTGACAGTAATAAAAATAAGATCAGATCAGGGTACTGAATTTCTCAACAAAGTTATAAGAGAATACTGTGAACAGAATGGTGTACTACATCAACTTGTCATTGCTTGTACACCTCAAAGAAAATGGGGTTCTTTGAAAGAAGAAACAGGACTTTAAAGGAAGTAGGAAGGACAATGATATGTGAAGCATTGCTACCTGAAAGATATTGGGCTGGTTACTTCATTCATTACATGAAGAAGGTAGCCAAGGAAGAAAAAGAGGGAAAAAGGAAATCC
The DNA here is from genome assembly GCA_026214975.1 of Gentiana macrophylla. NCBI lineage: Eukaryota > Viridiplantae > Streptophyta > Magnoliopsida > Gentianales > Gentianaceae > Gentiana > Gentiana macrophylla. The sequence goes on from CM047813.1 coordinate 47,603,815, forward strand.
AAGGCCTTGCCCTTAGGATTAATGGTTCGCACCATTTGAATCACTTGAAGGTTCCCGATATTGAACTCGAGAAGATTAATCAATCTAGATACAAGAAGGAAATTGACTATGCTATTCCCGGTCTAGATGATTATGAAGATGTTGGCCACCATGCTTTGCTGATGGTGATAGTGCCGGAGATGATGGTGATGTCAGGTGGTGGCAAAGTGTCCAAAGAAACTAAGAAGAAATCTACTAAACCCGCTTTGCACCAAAGAAGACCACCGAGAAAAGAAAGGTCAGAGACACAAGGAAGATCACCGAGATCTTAAAGCCTAAGAAGACAAAAGCAAGCAAACAAAGACATCGTTGAGTCTCACTTTGAGGTCCAAATGAACTTGAAGGTACCGACTCCTCGCTGTTGTCAGTAAGAAGAACTGCTGTTGAGATTTTAAAGGAACAATGATGGAAGCCAAAGAGAAAGAGGAAGTCTACTGTGTTTGAAAAAGATAATGAACCACTTTCCAAGAGAAGAAAAGAAATTATCCACAAAAAGAAACATGGAAAGGGAAAGAATTGAAAATTTTGGAGGCACAAAGAGTCCAAGAAGAAGCATCAATGAGAAGAGGAAGAAGAGGCTATTGAGGCTGAGCCCTTAACTATCATCAAGCCTCGTGGAAATTACCGACTCCTCCCCGTAAGAGGTTGTTAAGTCTCACAAGCCGCACAAAGTTGTTGTTGAGCAATCTGTTGGAGATATACAACAGTCTACTGACCCTGAGCCTGCTGTAGTATCTACTGAAGACCCACAACAAACCACTGAACCTGAACCTGCTGTGGTAATTGAAGAATTGGTTGAAGACCCTGCAAGAGTTGCAAGAACTCAGGGGGAAGAGCAGTCTGCTGCTAACCCTGCTGATGAGCATGTAAGTCAGGGGGAACCAAGTGTTGTACAGATGGAAGTAGTAGGTACAAATATACCACCTCAAAGAACTCTCGACTTTCAAACATCCGTTGAAGAAACAATGAATCTACTTGTTGGAACCTTTGAGGTCAACAAGGCAATCGGGTTGCTCCTCAGAAGATCTTTCATGCCCTTTGAAAGGCATGTGAAAGAAAAGAAGAAAACAGAAGAGTATGTAGATCCCAAACTTCAGCAAGTTGCTGACTATTTCCAATGGAAGTTTGGTTTCTACAAGAGACAAAAGCCAGCTGCTGAACCTATGACAGACTTTGAAGAATGGGCTTTTGACAAGTTGGGAGTAGAGAATTTGTTGGACCTAGTTGATACCACTCTGCTGCAATCCAGATTGATGGACTTATTTGATGAACAACAGAAAGAGGAGGGTATCAAGTTTAGGGATCCAAGAGATGACAATGATGATTCATCCTCATCATCGATTCTAGAGGTGATTTTCCTCTGACTGGGAGGAACCAGTGGGGATCGCTATATTAATAGAACCACCGCACAATACCACTGACATCGTAAGTCTCACCGAGGGCCGTAATGGATGGAGAGATGGATGAGGATCTGCAGGATCTCACCATGGATGATCCTGAGGCATTGATCAATGAAGAAGTTAATTTAAGTGCTGGTAGGCTAGCTGATGAATCTTTTACATTCCATGTTGTAGAGCCTACTGCACAAACTGAAGCTGAACAGAGTGAGGATTTGGATGAGGAGAAAGTTACAGATTATAGTGAACCTAGTGCCAGCTCAGAAGAATCTATTGAATATCAAGATGGATTTGACTTTGAGGGCATTCTTACTAAAACTGCCATTATCCTGAACAAGATTGGTCATGCTGAAGGATTCCAAGTGGATAATGAGGCTATATTCAATCCACAAAGAGTTGAAGAGGAGGTACAGGTTGTTGGGCTACAAACAGCACCTGCACAAAGGTTGGAACAGGAGGTACAGGCTGCTGAGTCTCAAACAGCACATGGACAAAGGTTGGAACCTATTTTGGGTATGGAGGAAACCCATGTTGCTGAAGAGGCTGCTGTAGTGGAGCCTACTGGAGACAAGACCACTGAAGGGAAAGATGGTCAGCAGACTGCTGTAAATATGGATGAGCAGCTGCTGGACTATGACTTTAGTGATGAGGAGTTCCAAATGCCTGAAGAAGAAAATGTTGATGTTGATCCCCCACAGGAATTTGTACCCATTTTTGAAGAACCAGCCATTGATCCTATATTAGAAGAATATCAAGGACCTAATCCTGCTGGATTAGATAGGAGTTGGGCAATGGTTGTGAGCAATCGTGAGGCCACAATACAATGTTGAGGAGCCTGCCGATGAGGCTACTGTGGAAGAATGACCGTGAGATACGAGTAGAAGTTTTGAATGAGTTAAGGATCGTGAGGCATGATATGCAACAGCTTAAGAACTCAACTGATAGACAGAAGAGAGATTTGAAGAACTCGATGAAACGTGAATGAAAACAGACAATCTATCGATATAGCTTGCTTCAAACTTCACATCTACTCAAAATGCTGTGAATAATCTGATACTAGATGTGAAGGGAATCAAGGTAGGAAACACATCAAAAGAGAAGTTTCTGAAAGACCAATTTATATCCATTCAATGTAAACTTGACAAGCTTGTTTAAACACCTAAGCTCTCGCCGAGGTCACTTTGGAACATCCCAACTTGGCCGGATTGGATCCTAAAGTTACCGAAAGGATCAATCTATCGGAAGAGACCCCGCAATCAAGGATTACGCAATTGATACCGTAATTGAGATTATGGAAGGACAACTAAATAACTGCACTAATCTCTCGTGAGGTGTTCATGGCCTGATGTCCCGGTTTGTTGATGATGTCACTAAGGGGAAGAGGGCCAAACAAAGCAAAGAGAGCAAAAGAGGCCGCAAGACTCTTTGCAAAGAAAAGATGGGAGGATGAGACTAAGGCTTACAGACAACTCCGCACTGGCGCAGAGTTCAACTTATCGATGATCTCCTCAAACAATACAAGAAAGAATACTATAATGAAGGAAACCTTATCATGACAAGGGATATCATGAAGGTCTAAACTCTTTCTTGGGATTAAAATTTTGGGAAGCAAGAGTCAAAGCCTTAAGGGCAACTTACAGAGGTGGAAGAGGTGGAAGAAGTGGCGAGGTGATAGGACTTTGCCTATCACAAAAGCAAAGGACTCACTTGATGAATTCAAGGAACTTTACATGAAGTTTGGATTCAGAGTGAATCAAATTAATCTTCTCCTGCCTGAAGCATGGAAGTGGTGGAAAGAGGTCAATCCCTACATTGATTTTACACTGATTGAAAATGAATGGATGAGGGACATGATAGAAGAAATCGTGGCCTACCAAGAACAAGTGGAGAAGGCCGCACAAGAAAGAGAAAGAAGACATGAGATCAAAGATACTTTAATCGCATTATGTTTTTGCCGATTCTAGATCGTAATATCTTTGAACAAATGATTATAATGAAAGATGACTATATTGGTTCTGCTTTTGTTTTTATCTTTTTGCTTTGCTGTTAGGTAAGGGTAATGGCATCATCACCAAAAAGGGGGAAATTGTTGGACCTATTTCTATGTTTTGATGATGAGTGCCAGACTAGCTGTTATAGTGCATAGGCAAAAAGATGTCTAGATCAAATGTATAGGTTTATTAGAGTTTGATTTATGAAGATGTTTGATCAAACAAGCATCAGAAAGGGTCATTGATTCATATCGCCAGATCGATCCATATCGCTTGGGTAGATAGGTCAATGAGACTAGTCTGAAACTCGCCAAGACCGGAAGGCCGAGGGCTCAAACTCGCTTCTGTAAGGCTAAGGGATCAAACTTAGTAATTTAAGTCAAGGATATGGAATCGAATTTAGGCAAGTCTGTGATGACCTAAATCGATTACATATACCTTGTGAAGAAGGTCTAAGTTCCATAAGTTGGATGATGTTTGGAACTTGGTTATAATTATAAAGGTGTAATCTAACTTCACAAATAAAAGTTAGATAAAATAAGTCAGCTGCATTGTATTTTATACACAAAGAAATTGCGCTTCAAATAGATCGATAGTATCTCAAAGAGATCAAGAACCTCACGATAATATACCTCGGTTAATTCAAGATTATATTGGAAGATTACAATGATAAGGACATCCAACTACCTCTGACTTATCAAACAAATCAAAGGCTGAGATTAAAAGAACGTTGGGATGATTCAGATTTTTATCCAATGGTTATAAGTCAAAGGGTGGATGTAATGCAATCACAAAAAGGAATTTCGACGATGTCACCCCATGAATAGTGACAGAATGCAAATCAGATGGGACAAAAACAAGGAACGGTTACATTTGAATTTCAAATGCAAGTCACATGCATTCTTGCCTATAAATAGAAGACTTTCAACTCAGAAAGAAGATGATGAAATTTGATAAACTTTGAAGAGATATTTTATCGAAATAAAAACACCTCACTTGAACCCATCGAACTTAAAGCTACTGATCCAGAGAAATTCTTCAAGTGTTTTCTGTATTCAAGCAATATCAAGCATACACACTTGAAGACTGCAAGCTGCTGATTATATCATCCTAATCAAGTCCGCAAATCGAATCATTTATTTGATTCAATCTTTATTTTATAAAGAACTCAATAAGACCGTGAAGCACAATTGTGTGAAAGATCGTTGTTTGTGGTGGAGCCGGTGAAGAGGCAATCCTACCCTTCAAGGACCAAGTGGAAGACTCAGAGCAAAGAATCCTACTGCTCCCGGCCAGCTTTGTGAAGCCATAGTTATTGGTGAAGGACAAGCAACTTAGAATCTTTGTAACAAATATATCAAAGATCTCTAGTGGATTACCTCCAACATCATAGGAGAAGAGTGGACTCTGACAGATTACACCACCTGGAACCACTATAAAATCGCCTACTTACTTTCAAAGATTTACATTCTCGCACTTAGTTTATTCTACACATCAACCTACTCGAATCTAGCAAATCAAATCACACACTTACACTAATGAGTATCTAATACTTAGTATCATATTTAACAACAATTATTAAGGCTTAATTTTGATATATTCACGCACACAAATTCAAAGAAACTCAACTATCGAGAGATCATCAGTATCAAGAGAGTTATCGAGGTATCGCAGACCATCAAGTATCGCAGATCACGAAGTTGCGAATTTGTTAACTCCAAAGTTTTAAGTGTTAAGTTTATTCACCCCCCCCCTCTAAACTTAACCAAAGCCTTTTCAAGGACCAACAGGATAAATGCGTAAAATAAACTAGGTCGCTGCTTCTTATAACGGCCTTGGACAATTTTTAAACCAACAGAAAAATTAAATCATTCACATCTATTCTATCGGTCGAGTCCATGATCAATCGGGGTCCATATAATCATATTATATCTACTATATCTAATCCATACAATAACATCTTATGAAAAAGATAAAATTAAAATATAACTACTTGCGTCTTTATTAATTGATTAACGTTGAATCAATTAAATAATTTTACACAATCAATTAAATAATTAACATTTAATTAATTAATGATTTTAATCGAAATAAAATTAACGATTAATTTTAAACCGATTTCAATTTTAATTTTAATTAATTAGAACTATTCAAAAATAAATCAAAATTTTGAAAAAGCCTGTGCCCAGTGCTTTTCCAAAATCAAATATTTTAAAAAGTGGTCTGCAGCTCATTCCAAACAAAATTTGGAAAGGCCAATATTTTGGTTGATGTGCCTGGCCACTTTCCAAAATCAAAATTTTGAAAGTGGCCTAGACGTAGGCTTTTTCCCAAATAAAAAATTTGGAAAGGGCCTAGGCCTATTCCAAACAAAATTTGGAAAGACCATTATTATTTTAATATAATGTGGCATCCCAATGGCCCAAACTATTTGAACCATTAGTTAGCCACATAACACAACTAAACAAAAGAGATATTAATCAATTACTACTATGAACTATATTGAATCGCAAAATACACAAAACAAAACATCGGGGTTGCATCAAAATACCGACAGCCGACGCCGACAGCAAAAACCGCCGGTCGGTGGGGTGCCGCCGCCGGTCGGCCGAGCACCCCAAAAGCCGCCGCCCTTTTTTTTTTCTTTTCGTGTAACGTTTTGCGAATCATAAATCTTTCATCTTTTAATTACGTGATTTAAACGATAAAATTAACTACGCAAAATAACAAGCTTACTGCTTAAGCTCGAAGCTCTCTCTGATACCACTGTTAGGAAATCAACGCGGGAACACATCGGAATTAAAAATTTTGATTTCCTTTTACACAAGATCGACTTCGTTTAAGCAACAAGCATAAAGGAAGTAGACAAAAGATTACCTTGGTTGATCCAATCGGATCGATGCTTTGTCTACGGTTGTAGTTTCTGCACGAAGCCGCCCAAGCGTTCGGCCGCTACCGGTGATCCACATGAACACCTCGCCGGAATCCCATCATGGATTGCTACTAGAAAAACTCGGCTGCTAGACCGACTTTTTATCTCTCCAAAATCTCTCTCTAGGAAGCTCTCTATTTTTCACAAGAACTATTAGCTCTTGGAATTGTGATGATACAAAAGAGCTAGCCAAGCCTCCCTTAAATAGGGTGACCTGTGCCCCTATTGTATCTAATCTGATTGGGATTAGCTTCCTAGTAGATTGGGGAGAAAGAAAACATTTTTCTAATAATATAAGGAAAATACCTTTGATTGATTTATCTCATTAATATTCAATATCTTATATAAAATATATTTCCAAGATATATATTGACAATATCTTATATTGAATATATCTTTATCTTATTACCATAAATCTATTTTTCCAAAAAATCAATTAATATCTAATATTAATATATGGTAATCTTATTAATGAAATTGCACAATTCAAATGTACCCAATACACTTTTCAAATGGCGTCCCTTCCCCACCAAATTTGGGAATTGAGATTTTCTTTAATTAATAAAATACTATGATTAATTTATTTGCAAAATACATGTATATCACACATATACATATTTTGAAATATATGTATCAAATAAATATTTAATTAATCAACATAGTTAATATCTTATATTAAATTTATTCATAATAAATAAATACCACCATATTAATTTACCACTATAACTTTTATAGTGTGAGATAAATTCTTTCCTTATTTGGTTATCAACTATAACCGCATTTTAATCCGACTTGATGTTCATATGTGTGTGACCCGATAGGCTTCCGAATATGTTGGCCGTAGGCACAAAGTGCAAATTACGAAAATGACCTTCATACCTAACGATCACGGGATAGCCTCTAGCAACACACCGTGACCCCCAATCATCGAAAGAGTCAAATGCAATGACTACTACCTTTCATGTGAAACAGTTACCGTGTAACTTACAATCCTACCGTCGTAATAATATCCATACAATCGTATCTCGAGTGTCATTACATTAACGATCGTATCTTATAATCTGGATATCATGCTCTCTCGGAATAACACATTTATTCCCACTTTGCAAAGATTCACGAGAGCTAGACATTCCTCATAAGAAGGCCATTTCAGATATTCAATCCCAATCATAGGATACGCGATTCCCGGACAAACTAACACATACTCCGCATGCTTCAGTATCACACCCAATCACTATCGCATGATCGCTCCGAGGATAGGGGAAATCTCTATAGTGTCAAAGCATGACAATCCACACCGTGATACCATGAATACTCCGGTCTTAAGGATAATTACACAACTGTCACATAGTGCGACACTTAATGTAAGTGGGTCGATCCTAACGTCGCGCATTCTCTAATACACGCCCACGTATAGTCCAAGTGTCTTTACACTTCGATGACGATAACTATCCTCGTAAGCTAAAGATGTAAGACATCTAATACGTATAGCCTGTTCGTACTATCAATGCCATGTTTAATAGTACATCAGCCTAGCGGCATTTAAGTATCAAACTTATTAAAGTGATTAGAGATCTCATCAACCATAATTGCCTATCATTGTTTCTCTATCACAGTTCAATACTGAGGACGTTATCATATAACAATTCATAATTGGTTCTTTAAAAGAACATATATATGACAACAGAAAATCCATTTAATATATATAAACACAAAGAAATAGTAGAGATGATCCGACCCGGTCGGATCCGGTCCAACCCGATTGGGTTTAGGACACTATTTCAACAGGCCCCACCTTCTTCCTTAATCCGTGGTACTACATTCTTCTCTATCAAACCCACAATATATTCAATGTACCCTATCATTTACCCACCATACGCATATCTCAACTCCTCACACCACGATTTATACACCACAACAGACCGCTTACCCACCTCACCTCCTATATACCTTTCACCATAGGTTACATATGCATCACCCCAAATTCTACATGCCTTTCCTTCCTAGGATGCCATTATCTCATCTCGACCTTACTTTGTTTCGTACCCACCTCCATACCAGCCAGAAGAGACCTCCTAACCACTATGAAATATACCACCCATATTATACCCCCAACATGTGATACCTACCAAGCGTTGACACCGCCAACAACTTACCCACCTACCTACCCACATACTTACAGAGAGTCATCAAAACTTACCCGCCAACGTATTCCACAGTCCCCTATACTAGACGAAAAATAGGAGAAGGATAACGCAAGACTCTTTATAGATGTAAGAAAGTCTGGAATTTCTCATTTTGATGGCAAAACTGGTCCTACAGAGGCAGGAAGATGGCTAAGACTAATGGAGCAGGATTTTACAGGGATGAAGATTAGCAAGACAATAAGACAAATATTACAGTTACCTTGTTTCCATTTGCGGCCGAAGAGTGCAATGATAGGATATATATGAATAAGAGAGAGATCAGTGATTAGAAGAAGTTATAGGCAGTGTTTCTTGAAGAGTATTTTCTACCGAGAAATGCCAGTCAGTTCTCCAGGCCGAGACGGGGCTCTATGTCAGTGATGGAATATCAACGGCAATTTTATGAGCTCAAAAAGTATGTGCTAGAGTTCATGGCAAAAAGGTGAGAATAGTGGCTCGATTCATGGATGGCTTGCCTCATGATTTCTCGGGTAACATGAGAAGTGAAAGATGATATGATCCTCAAGTTCCTAGAGTTTATCGACCTTCCAAGTATGTTTCACTTTAGAGGACGAAACTTGTTTTAAGGGGGGATTGATGTAATACCCCGAAAATTAGTATATGGTACAAATGTAATTGTTTTGTTTGTAGTGTATTGTTACAGTGATCATAGATGGACATCTGGTTGTAGGTATTCGTAGTAGAATTGGAGGAATTTCTTGGACTTGAGTGATACTTTTGATCAATTTTCCAAGAATCATAATGTAAGGGGCGTTCTAATCGGGATAATCTTTATGTTACTTGTTGATATATTACTTGGTATTGTCAAGTATATGAATTTTGTCATGGATTTTATCTAAGCAAAATAAACAAGTAATAAATTTATAAATCCGGTATACCCCAAGTGTAGGGATCGTAGCATAGAGATTAATACCGAGTCGATCTCGTGGAATCGGGGTATCTAGTTCATTAATTTCCTAAGATTGATACCATTATTATTAAAACCTAAAATAACAAAACGAAAAGATAAACTCGACAGAGGATTGTCACCCAAAGCCAGAAAGATCGCTAAGTAACATAACTAAACTATAAACAAGAAAAACAATAAAACTCATAAAAGCATGATAATGACTATAGCGATTCAACATAGAACAAGCAATGATCCACCATCCCGCAACCCTCAATTTCCTCTCTAGATTATTTTATGATGATTTAACTAAAATTGTGATTCACCTATCAAAGGTATGAACTCCTAATCTCTTAGAAAAGTTCGCCTATCAATCTTTTATCTCTCGATCTTAAAGATTAACGCTTTCAAACCAAGGTGCAAGATCTCTCAATCTAACAATCTAGATATTCAACCTAATCAACTCTCATACTTATAGGTTAAAGGTCCAATCTTTCCTATGGTGATCTAGGTTTACACCGACTCTCGTCACATAGTAAACATCAATAGCAAAACATCTCTCGATATAAATTTGCATAACACATAATCATAGAAAAGAAACAACTTAATTAAAACTCACGAAATCATCCAAAGGAGGAAAAAAAACGATGCTGAAAAGTTTCACATGCTTGCCCCAAGTTTGATCAGCTTCCAGCCATCCTCATGATCCGAAAGGAAAACGAAACAAAATAAATAAAACAACTAATCTAACCCTCGGTCGACTCAAGCACCAAGGCTTGGCCGATCGAGCACAACTCGGCCTGCAATTTAGGGTTTTCATGGTCGATGTGATGTGTGTATGATATGATGATAATTAGGGTTGAGAATGCGGCTGCTTTTATAGAAAACTAGGTCGGTTTCAGTCTTCAGTAAAATCTTCGAACGCCCGTCTGGATGAGTGGACGCACATCCAGTCTTCAGTAAAATTTTCGAATCGGGCCGAGTCACGTCAGACGCCCGTTCTATGTTAAATCAGACGCTCATCCAACAATTATCTCAAAACTCTGAATCAAACTTCTTTAACCCGGACGTCCGTCCAGAATTTCAAACGCCCATCCAGATGGACGGGACTTCAAACGCACGTTCAGTTAACATCTCAGCTTCCTCGAATCCAATTGCTCCTCCGACGCCGCCAGTATTTGGACGCTCGTCCAGTCCCTTTTCCTTCCAAATTCATCTTGATCTTCATTCCAACTTCATCTCTATCTCTTTCCTTCCATGCAAATCATCACTTGAACATCTTTTAAGCTCCTTTCATCCCTCTCCATGACATGTAAATGTACCTTCAAAACCATAAGAACACGCAAAGTGTAAAACCATAGATAATTACCAATAAAATCACGAAATTAGCTCAAGTTTACACTTAAAGACTTTTAAAACTCATTTGCTCAATAATTCGATTAAACCCTTAATTTCTATGCAAATTATACGAATATGGAGGAAATTATTATAAAATATAACGTTATAAATCATATAAAATCACCCTTAACAAATTTGCAGATTGATAATTGTTTCACTTAGGTTTTTGTTGGCATAATAATGTATCAGTGCAATAGTTCGAACAAGAAAATATAGGAAAATTGCAAGAAATCAAGCAAGGTGTTCGCCTAAGGACGTGAACAGTAGAGAATAAGTGCAAGTACTCAAGGGCGTGTGATCACAGTCTGTTTGGTACTATATTTTATACCATATTTGCCCCGAATTATGCTCATTGACGAGAGATAGTCTGATTATTGTATGAAATGCATGTTAATTGCCCAGTGAAAGTTCTTTAGGTCGTAATTCTACATTTACATGTTTATCCTTTGGAATTGACACTATTTTAATTTGTCTTGTTTTGTGCCGCTTTCAGAGCATGATAAAGTGAATTCAGCCGAAGAAGTCATTGGGCCAAATAGAAAATGTTCGTAAAGAGATCTACTAAAGAAACCGATGAAACTTAGGCCCGATTTGGCGAGTTTCAGGCATGATGAGTGGAGGACTTACAGCAATGTGAACCCGACTTTGCGAAGATTAATTGAGTCGGCTAGGGTTTTAGATAGCTTAAGTTTGATACAACACCTTATATAAGGCCTGTGAGTGCTTGTTTACTATGTAAGTACTCATATTGAATCAAGTTCATATTAAATAAAAGTTCTTCTTGGTTTTATTATGAGTCCTTGTTGGTTCCATTCTCCCTGTTATCAACTAGCTTGAGTTGATCAAGCTAGTCCTCTATGTTGAAGGTATAAAGCTTTGAACGCTCATTCGTGTCTTTAGTATGGTAGATTAGCATGAGTTTTCATGTTGTAATTAATCAATGTTTCTCGAACCAAAGATTGTTCGGTAAAAACTAGTTTTAAATTTATAAACCAAAACACCCCAAGTATAAGGCTTGTAGTAAAGGGGTGTTAACGGGTCGCCCTAAGGGAGTCGAATGTTTATCGGATTAAGATGCGCTTATTATATCGATTATGTCACAAATTATTATCTAAAACTAAGGTTTATATTAATTGTAACATAGAAACGAAGAACAAGTGACTAAAATAGCGTAAAATGTAAAAATTCAACACCGGACGGCCGCTCACCGAGGGTGGACGACGGGCGTCCGTGACGTGGCCGGAAAATGCAAATATCTGACAAATGTGAACAACTAAAGTTCTTGAAATAACTAATCGTAGCAATCATAATTGATGCGAACAAATTGGTATATCAAAGAATTAAAAGAACGACAAGACAACTAGAATCCACCAATCAACCAACCAACCCCAACTAGATTGTGAGCTAAAGGTACGATTATTAGTAATGATCAAATCACGAATTTGATTAAATCTCTTTAATCAATTTCTAGGGTTTCATTTTCTTTCTCAAGAAAAACTAAACTAGCATGCATAACACGATCATGAGATTGTCTCCAATACTCTACTCAATTAATCATAAACAATCTCTTGAATCACAATTAATTGCATCAATTGAAAGAAATCACAACTTGAATAATATTCTCATATAAATTCAATTAGAACGGTAGTTTCATCGATCTCTCGATTCAATAAAACATAAACAATTACTTCAAAATTCAATTGATGAAAAACAGTAAATTTAACTCACTAAAGATATATCTTAAAATCTTCTAGTTGGTGTGGTTGTTGGTTGGTTTCCTCCGTTGTCCCACCGCAAGATGCTTAGCCAACAATCATATTGGTGATCATGATTGTTGGGATGGAATAATTCATCTCTGTGTTTGCTCTTTGTGGAATATGCGGCTGCTAGGAATTTCTGAATGAATGATATGATGCCCCCTTAGGGTTTGATATGCGCCGGTATTTATAAGACTTTGAGGCGGCTAGGGTTAAGTCGGCGATTGACGCCCATCCAAAGAAGGTGGACGCCCGCCCATTCTTCACAAAATTCATCGAGTCGGGCCGAGTCTTCTTGGACGTCCGTCCTATGCAAAAATGGACGCTGCTTCATCGGAATCTTCAAAACTCAATCAAGTTTCTCCTAGACGCTGTCCTGTCTCTCAAACGCCCGCCCACTGGACGGGACTCGACGCCGCCACCTTCAATGTGTCTTCATGCCAATAGCAAAGTGTAAAATCGTATATAAACACATAAAAAACACATACACAACTCGATTTTGCACTTTTAAACATTTCGAACTTCATTATCTCAATATTTCAATTAAACTCCTACTTTTCTATAAAAAGTAATAAAATACGAAGAATATTGTTACGGAATAAAGCGATAAAAACCATCAAATTCACCGTTAACAACTACCCCATACTTAAACTTTTGTTCGTCCCGAACAAAATAATCAAAACTTGCTCACTTTCATGCAATCCATATAGATTCCCAACTCACGTAACAAAAGATATGACAAATATAGCAATTAATACCAACATAGAGATAGATTCAGTGTGTGTGTGTGTGTGTGTGAAAGCCCTTTTCAATCTCCACTATTCTTTCAAGCACAAAATCCGCTCAAATAATCCTAATGACTTTCCTAGGTATAGCAGAATCGCTCCACAAAAAGTCTTCCCGTGTACTTATTAGGATAATCCCTAAAACATATCATTCGGTTTATACTGGGATAGTTAGAAGATAACTACGGTTCCTACCAACTTTCCATAGTACCATTTGCCAAATTTTCTTTAAGATTAACTTAATTCCACATATATAGCATATGCCCTCATTCCCAAAGAATAGGATGTTTCGTGATAACACCCTAGTGGACTACTATCATCAGCGATGGGGAGCTATTGAACCTCATAGTGGTATAGGACATTTCGTGATAATGCCCTACCACACTTAAATCATTGGCGCTACATCCGACATACATATATTTTATTCATATTATTCATCTTAGATTGATGTACAAACCTTAAGATATATCCTCTCTATCACATTCAAACCTTCTTCAGATATTCACAATACACGGTTAGAAATTAGGTGTAATGTTTACTGCTACTATTAAGCACAAGTCTCTCCAGATAAATCACTAGGATAGTGAATGGATAAAGTTTAAAAATGTCGCTTCAATTTCAAAGGCTTATGTGAATATGAAATGAATACTATCTCATATTAGTAAAAGCATGCTATAACTATCTCACACAAGTTACAGACAATCATCGTCAGGAAACAACAACTAGCGAGCCTTTTTGTTTCAATTACATGCTCAAGATTTACAATTATCCACGTTTACTTTGAAAAAATTTAAATTTTTGCCAAGGAATTCACATTTGCTCGCTTTTAAATATAGCATGATAACATACCCAATTTAGACACTTCACACTTAAATCACATTATGTCCTCGTAATGTGCGTATAAAAGAAAAGAATACTTAGCTGGTTTTCAAAATGATTGTCGGGTTGTAGGTTGGCAGAGGTCAGGCCGTAGCATGAATGTACCGCTGCAACTCATAGCATGAACATACAACACTAAAAGTGACAACTGGCAAAAACCGCGCACAATATCTGCAACACTCGACATAGCATAAAATCTCAGGGTACAAGGGGTATATGAGTAAACATGTAGGCACATAAAGCATTCACAAATAGGACAGGGATAACCAACACACAAATCACCATGGTGTTATTCCTAATGCCCTAAAAACTTAACTAAAAAGTAACTTAAAAGACTAGGCTGCCTCCTAGGAGCGCTTCTTTTATGTCATTAGCTTGACACATATTTCAAAGTTAACCCAGATCGGGCCACTTCGGTTTCCTTCTGGCCACTTCTTCATCGGAATCAGAATGAAGGATAGGGGTGTGGCCGCAATGAAGAATGTGTCAAGTGCTCTACTAAGTGTTTGAACTTAATTCTCCGTGATAGCACCGACTCTCTTCTTCGTCCCGTTCTTGTGCAAAGTTACGATAGGTATACCGACATGTTCGGATGTCTTGGAAGAAGGGTCCTCACGGGTAAATGTAGAAATGTCATCATCCGAATGAAAGAATTTGGATGGGATCTCATCGCAGATCGTAATATCGGTGCTTCAACCCTCTTTTGAAAGTACAGGTCTCGCACTTTTCTTTTGGTTGGCGTAAATATTTTTGAGTCTTTGACCATTTACCTTAAAGGGTTGATTATCATACCCATTTAACGTGATCGCTTCCACTTGATTGACATCGAGAATCTCAAAGGGCTGCACCATCTAGATTTGAGCTTACCGCAAACAGATGGAGCCTGGTATTATAAAGCAAAGCCATATCACCCACTTTGAATTCTCGATCCTTGATCTTAGCATCATGGAGTACCTTAGTTCTTTCCTTACCGATTTTGGCATTCTCATACGCTCTGAGTCTAAATTCGCCGAGCTCATTTAATTGCAATAACCTCTTTTCCCCACGAGTTGGCTATCGAAATTCAAGAATTTAATAGCCCAAGAAGCTCGTGTTCAAGCTCGACCGGTAAATGGCATGCCTTGCCATAAACCATTTGGAAGGGTGACGTGCCCATAGGGGTCTTAAACGCAAAGATAGGCTAAAGCGCGTCCATCCAACTTTAGACTCCAGCTTGGATCTATTTATGCTCACGGTCTTTTCTAGAATCCTTTTAAGGCTCCGGTTGCTTACCTCGACTTGGCCACTTGTTTGGGGATGATATGGTGTACCGATTTTATGTCCGACACCATATTTCTCAAGAATTTTATCAAGCGGCGCGCAAAAAATGAGTACCTTCATCACTAATGAGGGCTCTAGATACAATAATCTGGTGAAGATATTCTTTTGCAAGAATTTCTTCACAACTTTGTGATCATTAGTTTGGGTGGCTATTGCCTCCACCCATTTGGAAACATAGTCTACACAGACGAGAATGTATTTATTGGAGCATGAAGATGGGAAGGGCCCATGAAATCAATGCCCCACACGTCGAAGACTTCGCATTCTAGAATGGGCCTAAGTGGCATTTCCATCCTATTACTTTGCCTCCCAATCCTCTCGCACCTATCGCAACCTTTACAAAAGGCTTCTGATCTTTAAAAGAGTCGGCCAAGAAAATCCCTCTTGGAGGATTTTTGCAACAGCTTGGGTGTTCCGTAGTGTCCTCCGTGGGACCACTATGACATTGTTCCGAGAATATCCCATTGCTCATGTTCCGAACACACCTTCTAAGCAACCCGCCTTTACTGCACCTTGAGCAGATAAGGATCCTCCCACACGAGATACTTTAAATCGAAAAGAACTTCTTCCTCTCGCGATACGTCATTTCCTCTAAATGTCCACTTGCTAAATAGTTGACGTAATCAGCGTACCACTGCCTAACTGTATCAAGCTTCATTATTTGCCCAGTAGGGAAATCGATGCCTATTTCCTTGTGATTTTCCCCACCCTCATTTACTAGGCGAGACAGGTGATTAGCCACAATGTTATCACTACCCTTCTTATCTTTGATCTCAAGGTCAAACTCTTGCAAAATTAGAATCCATCCGAGTAACCTTGGTTTCGTGATCCGCTTGTCCATAAGGTAGCGTAGGCTGCATGGTCCATCCAAACCACAACTTGAGACCCTAGAAGGTAACTTCTAAACTTGTCGATAGCAAAACGACGGCTAAGAATTCCTTCTCGTGTGGTGTAATTGCATTGAGCCGGGTTCAAGGTGCGGCTCGCATAGTAAATGGGCCTCGAACCTTTGTCAATTCTCTCGGCCTAAAATCGCGCCATCACAGCGTAGTTAGAGGCATCGCACATTAATTCAAAAGGCTTAGTCCAACAAAAGCGATTAAGATAGGGGCACTTATGAGCTTATCCTTTAGGCAATTGAAAGCTTCCTTGCATTTCTCATCAAACAAGAACTCAACATCATCTTTCGAAGGTTAGATAAGGGCTTGGCGATGGTGGAAAAACCCTGAATAAACCGCCTGTAGGCTTTCAACATGACCTAGAAAACCTCGTACTCTTTCCTCATCAAGCTGGCACGCCATCTTTCAATGGCCTCTACTTTAGCCTTATCAACTGAATACAAGATCGACACCTTGTGTCCTAGAACAATTCCTTCATCTACTAGAAAATGGAATTTCTCCCGCTTAAGTACTAAATTCTTTTCAACACAAAGCTTGAAGTACCATATCTAGATTTTCCAAGATCTCATCGGCTATCGCCATAGATCGAGAAGTCATCCATGAAGACTTCCATACATTTCTTCACAAGTCCATCGAAAATGGCCAACATGCACCGTTGAAATGTTGCTTTGGTGCATTGCATAACCCGAAGGCATTCTCGCGAAAAGCAAAGTGCTCGATGGACACGTAAACGTAGTCTTCTCCTCAGTCATTAGGGTCGATGGCTATCCGGAAGTAACAAGAATATCCATCGAGGAAACAATAATACTTATGACCACTCGCCTTTCAAGAAGTGGTCAATGAAAGGTAAGGGAAATGGTCTTTGGCGGTGACTTCATTCAATCTGCGATAATCAATGCACTCCAGAGCGACCACAAGGCGTAAAGCTACTTCTTCCCCCTTTTCATTATTTTCCACGGTAATACCTCCTTCTTTGGCACAAATTTAGTGGGGCTAACCCACTCACCGTCGGGCGATTGCATAGAAGATTCCCATGTCTAACCATTTGATGACTTTTTCATGACAACCTCCTGCATATGTACGGATTCACCTTCACGAGGTTGTCTCGACTTTCTTAGCTCCTTTCTCCGCTTGGATTTTATGCATGCACACATCGGGGCTGATTCTCGGATATCACCCACTTGCCATCCGAACGCGAGGATTTTTTTCAAGCACTTTTATCGCCAGTGCTTCTTGTTCGGCTCGAGTTTTGAAGAGATGTTTAAGGGCAACTTCTCACCGTCGTTAAGAAAAATGTACTTAAGGTGTTGCGGAAGCGGTTTAAGCTCCAAGTCGGTAGGTGGTTGCTCAATCACCGATTTTTAACGGGCCACCTTTTTCCTTATGGGCTTGAAGTGGTTGATTGAAGAATACCTCATCTTCCCGAGGCATAACCCCGAAAGGTACTTGGATGACATCATCCATAGGGATCCTTCCTCACAAGACCCGCTTCCTCCTTCTTATGCTTGATCATCTTAATCAACTCTTCATCTTCTAGCTCCTTTGCTAGTGTTCCCAATCATCAACCTCCCAATGAATAGTCTCTCTCCGTAAATCCACTTCGTCCCAACTACCCATCGTATTTCCTCTTCTACAGGTTAAAGTCTTCCGATGCAGCTCTTTGAAATCATCGCTCATCGCTAGGAAATTCCATGTTTCGTGTTCATTGACAGCTTAGTGTGAGCCGGGCTGAAGACGACTCGCCGCTGACTACGGCCGGTGATGAAACAGAAGATGGTCCACAATCAGCTTGATCTTTAGTGTTTATAGCTTCGGAAACACCTATCTCTATTAGCTCTTCCGCTTCTTCAGAGTTGGCATCTTCTTCGTCCTCATAAATTGCTTCGACGAACGAGATTTCTTCAATCAAGGTTTTCTTAGGACTTTTCCCTCGTGTGAAGGTAACAGATGTATCATCAACTCTAAGCGTAATCTGACCCTTACAGAAATCGATGAGGGCGGCAGAGGTGTCCAAAAAGGTCCGTCCTAGAATTAGGGGCATCTCTTTGTCAGGCGGATAGTCTAAGATAACCCAGTCGGTAAGGAAAACCAAGTCTTCAACATAGAGAAGAACATTAGTAACACAACCAGCTGCTGAGCGGCTAGATCGGTCCACCATCTGGAGAGAAATAGGGCGTTCCCGCATTCTTTTATCTAAACCGAGCTTTTTGCAGACGTTGAATGGCATCACATTTATAGAGGCCCCTGAGTCGCATAAGACGTTTTGGAACATGTGGCCTTCAATCTCACAAGAGATTGAAGGTCTTCCGGGATCACCTCGCTTAGTAGCAACTTTTTGTGAAACCATAGAGCAATCTTCTCTTAAAACTTCTTCCGCCATACCTTGAAGCTTCTTCTTGCTCCCACAAACTTCCTTAAGATACTTAGAGCACTTGGGCATTTCACCAATACCTCACTAGGGGGTATACTCACTTTGGTGTCTCTCGAGCATCCTCCTCACTCCGCCATATTGTCTGTCATGACTGAGGTATTCTCTTTCTTCTTTGGTGGATAAGGAAGGGCTTTATCATTGTTCATGGCTTGATTTCTTATGGCTTCGTCTTCCTTATCCTTCCATCTGACAAACTTTTCCTCCATCTTCTTTGTCGTGTACAAATGCACTGACTTTTCCTCATTTCTTTATCGTAATAATTTTCATCCCGAAGAATCATCATCATTAAGCTCCTCCTCACCGTTGCTTTCTTCGGTATTTAACTTCGATTGCCCCATCCTCAACTTATGGTGTCGGGAGGGGCTAATCGCTTCCGACATCTTTCCGGGTCCAAATTTCCGCTACCACTTCTTAGAGTGACCTCATTCAGCTTTTTCGTCTCCATACTCCCATCGTTGAGGAGTGATGGCGGTGGCAAACATTGATATCCGCTTTAGGATTTCTTTCGGTATACTTGGAAGTTTACCGTGGGGTCTCGCTTGCTTGTTGGTCCGACATCCGACCAACTTTGTCTCTATTGCCTTGACATTAGTAGCCGTGGTCTTCACCATGTCTACTAGCTCATCAAACTTATGTTGAGGGACACAAGAGGTGGTTTGGTTATGATGTTAGTTTTGATTCCAACCACCTTGAGGTCTTTGGGAGTTAGGATTGTGAGATTGATTTACCATCCCAGGAGGTGGTCTTTGATAACTTAAGTTGAAAGAAGGTTTTGAATTGGATGGGCCAGGTGGTGCATTGGCTTGATTAAAATTGGGTCGTTGAAATCCGGAATGATTCTGGTCCTGATTGAGAAGAACAGGAAGAAATCAACCAGAAGAGCAGAACAGGAAGAAATCAACCATAGGGTTAATGAGAACGAATGTAGAGAAGATTAGAGAGTTTAGAGGTTTAGAATGAGAGAAGAGAGAAGAGGAGAGGTGACAATTTAAGAGACTGAACCGGCATTCAGTATGAGTGAACGCTGGTTCAGGGGAAATTCTGGAGGTGAACGCTCGTTCAGGTCACTGAACTAGCGTTCAAAAGACAAATTGGGGGGGGGGGGGAAGACGTGCGTTCAGAGTCTGACAGCCCGTTCAGAAAGTTTATTTTTATTTTTATTTTATTATTATTATTTTTTTATTTTTTTTATTTTTTTTAATTTAGAAAAGATATAGAAACAGAAACAGGAAAAGAAACCTACCTATGAAAAATTTAAAACAGGAAAAACACTAAGACGGTGAAAAAAAAACGTGATGAAATCTTCTAGGGCCAAAATGGAAGGGAAAACAGCAGATTTTGACCTCGAAAACGGTGCCGAACGGCCTCCGGTAGTTCACTATGTCGTCGGCGTCGGAACGAGCTTTCCGAATTGGGGTCCTGCGCGCCAAACGGACACTCGAGCCGAAAGTTATGGCCAGAATACTACCGATACAGAAAACTACACTACGAAGAATCCGACAACCATTACCGATTCCTCGGCAACGGCGCCAAAAACTTGTTCGGTAAAAACTAGTTTTAAATTTATAAACCGAAACACCCCAAGTATAAGGCTTGTAGTAAAGGGTGTTAACGGGTCGTCCTAAGGGAGTCGAATGTTTATCGGATTAAGATGCAGTTATTATATCGATTATGTCACAAATTATTATCTAAAACTAAGGTTTATATTAATTGTAAAATGGAAACGGAGAATAGTGACTAAAATAGCAGAAAACAGAAAAATTCAACACTGGACGGCCGTTCACTGAGGGTGGACGGGCATCCGTGACGTCTTTGAAAAAGCAAATATATGCGAAACAAATGGTGAACAACTAAAGTTCTTGAAATAACTAATCGTAGCAATCACAATTGATATGAACAAATTGGTTTATCAAAGAATTAAAAGAACGGCAAGGCAACTAGAATCCACCAATCAACCAACCAACCCCAACTAGATTGTGAGCTAAAGGTACGATTTTTAGTAATGATCAAATCACGAAATTCGATTAAATCTCTTTAATCAATTTCTAGGGTTTCGCTTTCTTTCTCAAGCAAAACTAAACTAGCATGCATAACACGATCATGAGATTGTCTCCAATACTCTACTCAATTAATCATAAACAATCTCTTGAATCACAATTAATTGCATCAATTGAAAGAAATCACAACTTGAATAATATTCTCATATAAATTCAATTAGAACGGTAGTTTCATCGATCTCTCGATTCAATAAAACATAAACAATTACTACAAAATTCAATTGATGAAAAACAAGAAATTTAACTCACTAAAGATATAGCTTAAAATCTTCTAGTTGGTGTGGTTGTTGGTTGGTTTCCTCCGTTGTCCCACCGCATGAAGATGCTTAGCCAACAATCATATTGGTGATCATGATTGTTGGGATGGAAGAATTCATCTCTGTGTTTGCTCTTTGTGGAATATGCAATGCTAGGAATTTCTCGAATGAATGATATGATGCCTCTTAGGGTTTGATATCTTATTGGTATTTATAAGACTTTGAGGCGACTAGGGTTAAGTCGGTGATTGGACGCCCGTCCAGCAAGGTGGACGCCCGTCCAGTCTTCACAAAATTCATCGAGTCGGGCCGAGTCTTCTTGGACGTCCGTCCTATGCAAAAATGGACGCTCGTCTACTGGAATCTTCAAAACTCTGAATCAAGTTTCCTCTCCTGGACGCTCGGCTGGTCCTTCAAACGCCCGTCCACTAGATGGGACTCAGACGCCAGTTCAGCCTTCACTGTGTCTTCATGCCAATAGCAAAGTGTGAAATCGTACATAAACACATAAAAACACATACACAACTCGATTTTGCACTTTTAAACATTTCGAACTTCATTATCTCAATATTTCAATTAAACTCCTACTTTTCTATAAAAAGTAATAAAATACGAAGAATATTGTTACGGAATAAAGCAATAAAAACCATCAAATTCACCGTTAACAGTGATTCACCAGAATTAATCAGAACGATAATGTGTAACCCCAAAAATAGGAACCACCGCGCTCGACGCCGCGGTGATCTATACAGACCTGTCGAGGTAATTTTAGGTCACCATAATTCTGGAGATTCGTCATCAGCTACGTCTGATCGACATGATTAATTAACGCGTATTTAGATCTGGCCAATCTAGTATTCGTATTCGTAAACTAGCATGAAGGATTATTAATGAAGTGTGAGTTCGGACGTAGTCTCGATCGATCTTTGGGAATGTGCTAGTCATCGTTGATACCTGCCTGAAAAATTTTTGGTCTTGAGCCGGCACTCTCTAAAACTTAATGTGCGTTATGTTAATACAACCTAAGGTAGGTTAAATGTACATAGACGTTTGATGTCCTTGCAAATGGAAGTTGACAAGGTTTGGAGACTGCACCCATAGCTAATTACGAAGATAAAACATATGTTTAGGTATTCTGAGGAATTACAGGGGAGTAAACATGATGATTAATTAATTTGAAGTTTGGATAGCTATGAGAAGCAAAAGTTGAATCCAACGCCGACAATTTTGCTGAGTCAAAATAGGAGATGATGATTCTTATTGAAACTATGGAAGTTGAACTGCCATCACAGCCACGGAATAGTGGTGGTGGTACTGGTGGCGGTGATCGAGGCAGTGAAGGCGAATGGGAGGTAGAATGTTGGCTCATAGGAGAACTCTTGTTTATGATTATGAAGATGGATATGTCACCTTGTTATTTAGTGTGTACTGTAATTGCTTCAATGATTAGTCTTTTCTTTCTTCAACTTAGATGGTGTGGTAATTAAGTTGGGCATTTCTTTCATGATTATTTCTTTTTTCTTTCGAAAGATAACATCACTGCCACTGAAAAGAACATAGTGATGAACAAGGACAGAGCGATGTACAACGTTAGGAGGGCTAAGTCCACCCTAGAAAAAATATGTATACCCAAATATTTGATATAGATTCGACATAACCCATTAAAACATCTTAATTAAACATGGCATTGCGCTCATAAGGTGCATAATATCTATATCCATTAATTAGGAAACGGTATCTCTCGGAATGACTCATTAGTCACGTCGAAAGCAAGTATCTGATATTTAGTTTGAGTCTGATCAACAGTGGACTGCATGACAATCCACACCGTGATGCCATGAAGACTCCGGTCTTAAGGATAATTACACAACGGTCACATAGTGCGACACTTATTGTAAGTGGGTCAATCTAACGTACGCATTCTCTAATACACGTCCACGTACAGTCCAAGTGTCTCTACACTTCGATATATGAGAACTATCCCTGCCCTAAAGATAGAAGACATCTAATATGTGCTAGCCTGTTCGTACTATCAATGCCCGGTTTAATAGTACATCAGCCTAGAGACATTTAAGTATCAAACTTATTAAAGTGATTAGAGATCTCATCAACCATAATCTCCTATCTTGGTTTCTCTATCACAGTTTAATACTAAGGACGTTATCGTATAACAATTCATAATTGGTTCTTTAAAAGAACATATATATGACAACCGAAAGCCATTTAATATATATATATATATATATAGAAATGGGTTCATATACATACCTATTGATCCATACTTACCGTACTTACTACTAAAATAGTGCATCGATCACTATTTTAGTACACTGTTATTGTTTGAGTGCACCTAGTTTCCTAACAGCTTTTATATAATAAACAATAACTTGATTTTATACAATAACTAGGTGCACTCAAACAATAACCAGTGCACTAAAATAGTGATCGAGATGCGGTATGTAGGTATGTATGGATAGTATGGTATGTAGGGAACCCAACCCTATATATATATATATATATATATATATATATATATATAAACACAAAGAAATAGTAGAAATGATCCGACCCGGTCGGATCCGGTCCAACCCGATTGGGTTTAGGACACTATTTCAACAATCTCTCCCTTGGCCTAAAACGAATCACTCGCGTACACAAGACCAAGTTGAAACACAAGAATCTCATGAAATACTCGCAACCAGCCCTTGCCATGAACGGATCGCTATCCGTGGGGACTCAGAGTATCTTCATATCATGCACCAAATGATCAAGTCAAAGGAACCGTCTCAACTCTTACATGAATCTCCGACGAGGCCCTGGTCCTTGCTTCAAGCCATGAATCCACTTACTATATCAGCTATATCGAGAAGGTGGAAGAACCATACAAGGTTCACGAATGAACCTCATAGACTCATGTATTGCTCCCGATGCGCCTCTAAGGGCACTACTGTGCCTCGGCTAAGTTATAGAATTTACAGTGACCCATAGCCAAGAACATTTCCAGCTCACATTATCACCTAATCAAAGTGATTGCAAACCCAGACTGCAACTCCCACTTGCCTTCATAAGACTCAGGATATACGTCTATATGTCTATATTTATTTATTTCCAAGTTTCAATAAACTAGGAACTCTTCCTTAACTTGTTAAGCATATTCTCGACATCTACTAGAATCACTTTCATACTTTCTCATGACTCTTTATAGAGTGTGAACCTCTACCATAACTCTTATGATGGATCCTATTGTTGTAGCAAAGGGAACCTTCCATAAGTATCATCATTCACCTTATCATTAGGACAAACGTACTAACATAGATAGATCATGAGGACACCGGCTAGCAGCATCCCCTGTCACGATCTATGTTAAACTCTTTTAGCATCACATCTATATAGGTAAACTATAATCTAACAGCACTTAAATCTATCACTGTAGATTCTTATTTCTAAAATAAGAACTACTAATCCAAGTGCTTTTGTAAAGACATTGAACTACCAAACATTAATTGACTGAGACATGGGGTGATGATTCCCGAGTGAGATATCCAATACCTTACTCAAAAATCGTAACACACTCCCACTAACTATCTTGCATATTGGACATATCCCTTCTTTTGACTACATCAAACTCCTTTGATTATCAAACAAAGAAATTGTCTAGAGACACTTGTTAGAGTCCATAAATGGATCTCGTGGACTCACATATCATGTTATCGTCTATCAACATCGAGTTGTTTGCCCAAAGTCATCAATACTATCATATATCCATGATACGAAGTTATAACAAGCATAGTCTGAATAGAACTATGCTCAGCTGGCAGCATAAAGTTAATTACAAGGTTTATACCATGTACCCTTCATCCGTCACTATAGCCTTATGGTAATCATATTACTATCCATGTCACCCTTTCAGGGACATTCCCTCTAGGTAAGACAGACTAGGTTCATAACATGGTTGTCACTGATGAAATCTAATTAAGATATTATGGCTCCAGGCCATATCTCTCAATATTGCCTCTCAAACATTCCTTCATAAGTCGTGAGATATTCATTCTACAAGATGAACATACCAAAGCCCGACCTTTCCAGGCTGAGGTTATATCTGAGACTTAGAGAACTTTTGGGTGCATTGAGCGTTGTTCTACACCTCATCACTATGTGGCGTTTGCTCACGCTTCCTATGGTTGAATATCTCCTTGTGGTTCTCAAACTACCTTTGAGATCTAAATTTACTCCCACCTGCCTCTTTTCGAAGAAACACTTCCTCTAGAAGACAGCATGTATGGAGATAAACATTTTGCTCCGCAGACAAGTAAATGATATCTAGCATACTTGATAAGATATTCCACAAAGTTGCATATGTCGTACTAGGCTCCAAGCCTTTCTGACTTTGCCTATGACAACCTCAAATCATCGGTTAAGATAGATTCGACATTATCCCCTTCCATATCTAATATGGAATTTATTCAACCTTTATTCTTTGGAACTCGGTTGAGTATAAGGGCACTATCCCGAAACGGGTAAGAGATACTTCGCATGGCTTGCGTCACACGTTTATCATATAAAGTGTTGTTTCCATTTTCGGAACACAATCTAATTGCGTATCCCAAAGATGGTATCCTTCAAGGGAGAATCTGATTCTATTTCAGACAACTTCTGAAAACACCCTTCATGTATTAATTACTTCAATCCAATTGAAGATTAATTTCTAAGTAGCTCATCAATCTCATATTCGTGCTAACTCGAACTTTTTGGGCTTTCCGAATCGTTGTACATCACCAAGTACATTCAACTATTTCTAAAAATAGTCATAAAGATTAATAAACAATTATTTGTGGCATTAATTGTCATAAGCCAACAAACATCGATATGTTTAGGCTTTAGACGATTTTTCTAGATTTATAACCTTTTCTTAAAAAGGTATTTTAGTCATCTTTAGATAAGATACGTATTACCCACGTGATTCATAATCACATGCTTTAGACGTCATCAGAATGACATCTGATCACACGATTCCCCTCCATAGAGACTATGTCTAGAATGACCACCAAATATTAAGGATAATAGCCATATAAACGTTTAGTTCAGATTTCATCATATATATCAACTATATAGTGACATCAATCTAGTATGTTAGATTCAGTGACCTTTCAACTTTATCAGAATAACATTTATTCTTTACAATTGAATATGTCTACTAAATCCTAACAAGTAATTGAAAATATGTTCTTCATAAGAACCATAACATGATAACATTTATTTGGTTCCCTTATCAGTTTACTAGATCCAGAATATAGTAAGTGTTACAATGTTTGCTTCACCTTTCATATCTGTATTTAATCTTTCTAATTTAATCACACTCGTAAGATATCATATATCTTAGAGCCGACTTTGAACTTAGATAGATTTATCTCAAATCACTTGCCTAGAATAGAAACTTCAATAAGTTCTCTATTTAAGCACATGTGCTAACTTTTCTTTTTAATCCTTTAAGCACTTAAAAAATGTTTCTTATTGTAGACTTCATAAGACTTAAGAATGAACACAAGAGCTATGTCTTTAATTTCATTTCATAAAGAAAATCTACAGTTTATTAAATAGTTTATTTAACCTTTTGAATCGTATTCAAAACATTGACTATTTAATTAACCTTTAAGCAATGATAGAATTAAGTTGATAATTAAATCTTACAATTTTGAAAACAACCTTTCCAAAATTAGATGTGTTCAATCTAATTCAACGTTTGAATTAATTGTCATCGTATGACAGAATGATCATCTTGGATCGTATCCAATATATGATAAATTCGTTGAAACATATTTCAAAATATTCAATCATATCATGAGCTTCCGCTTTCATTTATAATTAAGCATTGGAGTACTGCATCAAATATGTAGTGTCCTTGTCTCTAACTACTATAACGAGATTGCTCGTTTCATTGCTTATTTTAAAAAGATTAAAAATACTTAACCATATTTGAGAACTTTTCTCAAAAGGTAACGGTCATAATTTGTTTTTACTAATCGAGAATTAAAAACATCAATATAAAAGTTTGCTAAAAACTACAACATAAAATAAAGATAAAAGAGTGTTGTTGTTTATACACGCAAAATCAAAAATGGTCTTTTGGTTTATGATTTTGCTCCCACTAGTCAACCACTCCCAATTGACTTTCAAGAATCTTTTCAGAATTCTTTAGTGGACAAGATCCCTTTAAACTACCGCGACCCCCTGCTTTGGCTGATTGGCCGAAAAAAGTCTAATAGGAAGACAACTCTTTGTCAATCGTATCTTATACGACTCTTATTGTTTGACTAGTCAACTCTTTAACAATTTTCATCTTATGAAATAGTCAAAACCTTGCCTCTAAAATTCAAGCGACCACTTTTTGGCTGGTGGCCGAGAGAATTCTTAGTCAATTCATAACCCCAATATTCGTAAGATCTCATACGATCATATCTCGATAATGATGATGTACCCGAGGTAGGTCAACCCCCTGCTTTGGCTGATAAGTTGGATCCGAACAAGGGATCTTCAGCGTCATTATAATATGGGGAGGTAATTTCAACTTGATTCTCTTGGGTGGAAGTATTTATACAAATTAATTCACTTAATTAATTTTAATTATGGTCTCATCAATAATATATCAATCTCTATATACATACATCCTACACATTTATCTAGATTGTGCCTAGTCATGCATCTATCGTATCATATGAAATAAATACAAGCACAAAATAAATAAATGCGTAAAGTAACCGATATGATCATGGACTTTTCCTGGTGCGGTTTCGAATACAAACTGACGAAACCGCGTGTCACAATCTAAGGGTAGCTGCAACCGCCAATAGGATCTTTAATGTGATATCTCCAATGGGATCTTTATTCTTCTTTCTTTGGTCTCCATCTTCTGCTCCATTCTTGTTACATTTAATCTATCTAATAAAATAAATAAGTTTTTGTCCAAAAGGACTAATTTGTGACTTAATAGGGTTTCCAGGACACAGTTATTTTATAAGGACAAAACACAGCTTATTTGACTAAATTGCCCTTTTTTTTCCCTTCCCCCTTTACATGTTTTAACAGCCAGATTTGCGTTCCTTATCCCCCCAAATGTTGAAGCCGCTGTCCACAACTCAAAATACGGTGATATCCTTCCAATTTAATGCTTCGATTTAGTGGATTTGCAACACGAGTTTCCAAATTCGTGAAGGCTTGCTGCGATTCTGCAACCGATTCTCTGTGTCTTATGGAAGGCATTTAAATTATGGATTCGCAGCTTCTCCATTCGAATGGCGTGGCATTTCTGATGTCAATGATTGAAGCTTCTCCATTTCTGATGTGAAAGATTCGCAGCCGAAAGCTTCACAGGCTGATTCGGACAAAAGGAATTAAACCCATTGGAAATGCCATGCTTATGGTCAAAAGGAATGAAACCCATTCGGACCTGTTTCTGTTCGGAATTGGATTTATGGGTTTAATTCCAATGGCCGATTGTCAGGTTTTGTCGCCGGATTTTGGCCTCCGGTGGCTGCTTTGAAAGCCAAAACCTGCTTTGAAGAAGAAGCCGAAGCAGCAGGGTTTTTTTTTTTTTTTTTTTTTTTTTTTTTTGAGGGAGCAGCAAGATTTGACATTTTTTATGTAACTTTATCTATTTTTACGGGCTGTTACTAGGATGTTACGACATTTTTACGGACTGTTACGACTTGTTTATTGGCCGTTACTACATTTTACGGGGCTGTTACTATTTATTTTTAGTCTGTTACTACTTGTTTGTAGGATGTTACGGCATTTTATTTGACTGTTACGACTTGTTTATTGGCCGTTACTATATTTTACGGGGCTGTTACTACTTGTTTTTAGACCGTTACTACCTTTTCATTGGATGTTACGACATTTTACGGGCTGTTACTACTTGTTTCTTGACTGTTAATATTTGTAGATGGGTAAAAAGTAACAAGGGGTATTTTTGTCCAAATATTTTGGTTTTGTCCTTTATAACATCTGAAAAAGAAAAATGTCCTTGCAGACCCATTTGTGTTTTTTTTTGTCCTTGTAGCCCCTTCCCCCTAAAATAAATACACCCGCCGCACACAGGGGAAGCTAACGGGAATTGGATAAATGCAGAAAATAAACTAGGTCGTGTTCTTCATAACGGCGTAGGACAATTTTTAAACCAACAGAAAAATTAAATCATTCACATCTATCCTATCGGTCGAGTCCATGATCAATCGGGGTCCATATAATTATATTATATCTACTATATCTAATCCATACAATAACATCTTATGAAAAAGATAAAATTAAAATATAACTACTTGCATCTTTATTAATCGATTAACATTTAATTAATTAATGATTTTAATCGAAATAAAATTAACGATTAATTTTAAACAGATTTCAATTTTAATTTTAATTAATTAGAACTATTCAAAAAATAAATCACATTTTTTAAAAAGGCTCAGGCCCAGGCCTTTTCCAAAATCAAATATTTTAAAAAGGGTCTAGGCCTATTCCAAACAAAATTTGGAAATGCCAATATTTTGGTTGATGTGCCTGGCCACTTTCCAAAATCAAAATTTTGAAAGTGGCCTAGACGTAGGTCTTTTCCCAAATCAAATATTTGGAAAGGGCCTAGGCCTATTCCAAACAAAGTTTGGAAAGACCATTATTATTTTAATGCCATGTGGCATCCTAATGGCCCAAACTATTTGAACCATTAGTTAGCCACATAACACAACTAAACAAAAGAGATATTAATCAATTACTACTATGAACTATATTGAATCAAAAATACACAAAACAAAACATTGGGGTTGCATCAAAATACCGATAGCAAAAACCGCCGGCGCCGGCGCCGATTTTCCAGTGGGGTCCCGCCGCCAGTCGGCCGAGCACCCCAAAGCCGCCGCCCCTTTTTTTCTTTTCATGTAACGTTTTGCGAATCATAATTCTTTCATCTTTTAATTACGTGATTTAAACGATAAAATTAATTACGCAAAATAACATGCTTACTGCTTAAGCTCGAAGCTCTCTCTGATACCACTGTTAGGAAATCAACGCGGGAACGTAGCGGAATTCAAAATTTTGATTTCCTTTTACCCAAGATCGACTTCGTTTAAGCAACAAGCATAAATGAAGTAGACAAAAGATTACCTTGGTTGATCCAATTGGATCGACACTTTGTCTACGGTTGTAGTTTCTGCGCGAAGCCGCCCAAGTGTTTGGCCTCTACCGGTGATCCACACGAACACCTCGCCGGAATCCCATCATGGATTGCTACCAAAAAAACTCGGATGCTAGACCGACTTTTTATCTCTCCAAAATCTCTCTCTAGGAAGCTCTCTATTTTTCACAAGAACTATTAGCTCTTGGAATTGTGATGATGCAAAAGAGCTAGCCAAGCCTCCCTTAAATAGGGTGACCTGTGCCCCTACTGTTCCCAATCTGATTGGGATTAGCTTCCTAGTAGATTGGGGAGAAAGAAAACATTTTTCTAATAATATAAGGAAAATACCTTTGATTGATTTATCTCATTAATATTCAATATCTTATATCAAATATATTTCCAAGATATATATTGACAATATCTTATAATGAATATATCTTTATCTTATTACCATAAATCTATTTTTCCAAAAAATCAATTAATATCTAATATTAATATATAGTAATCTTATTAATTAAATTGCACAATTCAAATGTATCCAATACACTTTTCAAATGGCGTCCCTTCCCCACAAAATTTGGGAATTGAGATTTTCTTTAATTAATAAAATACTATGATTAATTAATTTTCAAAATACATGTATATCACACATATACATATTTCGAAATATATGTATCAATATACATATTTAATTAATCAACATAATTAATATCTTGTATTAAATTTATTCATAATAAATAAATACCACCATATTAATTTACCACTATAACTTTTACAGTATTAGATAAATTCTTTCCTTATTTGGTTATCAACTATAACCACATTTTAATCCGACTTGATGTTCATATGTGTCTGACCCGATAGGCTTCCGAATATGTTGGCCGTAGGCACAAAGTGTAAATTACGAAAATGACCTTCATACCTAACGATCACGGGATAGCCTCTAGCAACACACCGTGAACCCCAATCATCGGAAGAGTCAAATGCAATTACTACTACCTTTCATGTGAAACAGTTACCATGTAACTTACAATCCTACCGTAGTAATAATATCCATACAATCGTATCTCGAGTGTCAATACATTAACGATCGTATCTTATAATATGGATATCATGCTCTCTCGGAATAACTTATTAACTCCCACTTTGCAAAGATTCACGAGAGCTAGACATTCCTCATAAGAAGGCCATTTCAGATATTCAATCTCAATCATAGGATACACGATTCCCGGAGGAACTAACACATACTCCGTATGCTTCAGTATCACACCCAATCACTATCGCATGATCGCTCTGAGGATAGGGGAAATCTCAATAGTGTCAAAGCATGACAATCCACACCGTGATACCATGAAGACTCCGGTCTTAAGGATAATTACACAACTGTCACATAGTGCGACACTTAATGTAAGTGGGTCGGGTCTCACGCGTCGCGCATTCTCTAATACACGCCCACGTATAGTCCAAGTGTCTTTACACTTCGATGAGCGAGAACTATCCCCTTACTCTAAGACGAAGACATCTAATACGTGCTAGCTTTGTTCATACTATCAATGCCCTGTTTAATAGTACATCGACCTAGAGACATTTAAGTATCAAACTTATTAAAGTGATTAGAGATCTCATCAACCATAATTGCCTATCATTGTTTCTCTATCACAGTTCAATACTAAGGACGTTATCATATAACAATTCATAATTGGTTCTTTAAAAGAACATATATATGACAACATAAAAGCCATTTAATATATATAAACACAAAGAAATAGTAGACATCATCTGACCCGGTCGGATCCGGTCCAACCCAATTGGGTTTAGGACACTATTTCAACAGGCCCCACCTTCTTCCTTAATCCGTGGTACTACTTTCTTCTCTATCAAACCCATAACATATTCAATGTACCCCATCATTTACCCACCATACCCATATCTAAACTCCTCAGCCTACGATTTATACACCACAACAGACCGTTTACCCACCTCAGCCTCCTATATACCCTTCACCATAGGTTACATATGCATCACCCCAGCTTTACATGCCTTTCCTTCCTAGGATGCCATTATCTTACCTCGACCTTACTTTGTTTCGTACCCACCTCCATACCAGCCAGAAGAGACCTCCTAACCACTATGAAATATACCACCCATATTATACCCCCAACATGTGATACCTACCTAGCGTTGACACCGCCAACAACTTACCCACCTACCTACCCACCTACTTACAGAGAGTCATCAGAACTTACCCGCCAACGTATTCCACAGTCCCCTATACTAGACGAAAAATAGGAGAAGGATAACACAAGACTCTTTATAGATGTAAGAAAGTCTGGAATTTCTCATTTTGATGGCAAAGCTGGTCCTACAGAGGCAGGAAGATGGCTAAGACTGGTGGAGTAGGATTTTACAGGGATGAAGATTAGCAAGACAATAAGACAAATATTACAGTTACCTTGTTTCCATTTGCGGCCGAAGAGTGCAATGATAGGATATATATGACTAAGGGAGAGATCAGTGATTTGGAGAAGTTATAGACAGTGTTTCTTGAAGAGTATTTTGTACCAAGAAATGCCAGTCAGTTCTTCAGGCCGAGACGGGGCTCCATGTCAGTGATGGAATATCAACGGCAATTTTATAAGCTCAAAAAGTATGTCCTAGAGATCATGGCAAAAAAGGTGAGAATAGTGGCTCGATTCATGGATGGCTTGCCTCATGATTTCTCGGGTAACATGAGAAGTGAAAGATGATATGATCCTCAAGTTCCTAGAGTTTATCGACCTTTGTTAAGGGTGATTTTATATGATTTATAACGTTATATTTTATAATGATTTCCTTCATATTCGTATTATTTGCATAGAAATAAAGGGTTTAATCGAATTATTGAGCAAATGAGTTTTAAAAGTCTTTAAGTGTAAAGTTGAGCTAATTTCGTGATTTTATTGGTAATTATCTATGGTTTTACACTTTGCATGTCTTTGTGGTTTTGTAGGTCATAAACATGTCATAATTGGAGATTTAATGGAAGGAGGAAGATGCAAGTTGAGGATTGGAATGAAGATTTACAAGTTGAACGAGCGTTTGATCATTGCGTCCAGTGGACTGGCGTCCAGAAGGAGTGGACTGGCGTCCAGGAGGAGCCTTTGGATTCAGGATGTTCATATTTTCTGTGGACGAGCGTTCAGAATTGCATAGGACGGGCGTTTGAGAAGACTCGGCCCGAATCGGAGATTTGAAGCACCTTGGACTGGCGTCCAACACTCTAGACGGGAGTCCAGTCCACCGACTTCGCGAAACCGACTCTAAAACCTATAAATAGTCGCGTGTTTTCAACCCTAGAACATACCTATTGATACATATTGATAAGAATTCGACCCTAGGTGGCTCCAGCCCCCTTTGGGGCGGCTCCAGCCCCGGTTTTTACACCAAGAAACACTTTTCTTTCTCTTTATTTTATTTTGTTCGATCGTGATGATGATTAGAGGCTAAGCAATTCGAACAAGCGTGTGAAGCCGATCATGCGATGCATTGATTTCGACTTTGGATTTGGTTTTGTGAGTTTTAATTAAAGTTGTTTCTTTTCTATGATTATGTGTTATGCAAATTTATATCGAGAGATGTTTTGCTATTGATGTTTACCATATGACGAGATTCGGTGTAAACACTAGATCACCATAGGAAAGAATAGATTTTCTATAACCTAAAAATACGAGAGTTGCTAGGTTAGAATATCTAGATTGTTAGATTGAGAAATCTTGCACCTTGGTTTGAAAGCGTTAATCTTTAAGATCGAGAGATAAAAGATTGATAGGCGAACTTTTCTAAGAGATTAGGAGTTCATACCTTTGATAGGTGAATCACAATTTTAGTTAAATCATCATAAAATAATCTAGAGAGGAAATTGAGGGTTGCGGGATGGTGGATCATTGCTTGTTCTATGTTGAATCGCTATAGTCATTATCATGCTTTTATAAGTTTTATTGTTTTTCTCGTTTATAGTTTAGTTATGTTCGCAACGATCTTTCCTGGCTTTGGACTGACAATCCTCTGTCCAGTTTATCTTTTCGTTTTGTTATTTTAGGTTTTAATAATAATGGTATCAATCTTAGGAAAATTAACGAACTAGATACCCCGATTCCCTGAGATCGACTCCGGTATTAATCGCTATGCTACGATCCCTACACTTGGGGTATACCGGATTTATAAATTTATTACTTGTTTATTTTCATTGCAAAAATCCGAGACAACCTTCCAAGTATGTTTCACATTAGAGGACGAAACTTGTTTTAAGGGGGGAATGATGTAATACCCCGAAAATTAGTATATGGTACAAATGTAATTGTTTTGTTTGTAGTGTATTGTTACAGTGATCATAGATGGACATCTGGTTGTAGGTATTCGTAGTAGAATTGGAGGAATTGGTATTCTTGGACTTGAGTGATACTTTTGATCAATTTTCCAAGAATCATAATGTAAGGGGTGTTCTAATCGGGATAATCTTTTTGTTACTTGTTGATATATTACTTGGTATTGTCAAGTATATGAATTTGCAGATTGATAATTGTTTCACTTAGGTTTTTGTTGGCATAATAATGTATCAGTGCAATAGTTCAAACAAGAAAATATAGGAAAATTGGAAGAAATCAGGCAAGGTGTTCGCCTAAGGACGTGAACAGTAGAGAATAAGTGCAAGTACTCAAGGGCGTGTGATCACAGTCTATTTGGTACTATATTTTATACCATATTTGCCCCGAATTATGCTCATTGACGAGAGATAGTCTGATTATTGTATGAAATGCATGTTAATTGCCTAGTGAAAGTTCTTTAGGTCGTAATTCTGCATTTACATGTTTCCTTTGGAATTGATACTATTTTAATTTGTCTTGTTTTGTGCCGTTTTCTAGGAGCATGATAAAGTGAATTCAGGCTGGAAGAAGTCATTGGGCCAAATAGAAAATGTTCAGAAAGAGATCTACTAAAGAAACCGATGAAACTTAGGCCCGATTCGGCGAGTTCCAGGCCCGATGAGTGGAGGACTTGCAGAACACGAACCCGACTTTGCGAAGATTAATTGAGTCGGCTAGGGTTTTAGATAGCTTTAGTTTGATACAACACCTTATATAAGGCCTGTAGCAGTTGTTTACTATGTAAGTACTCATATTGAATCAAGTTCATATGAAATAAAAGTTCTTCTTGGCTTTATTATGAGTCCTTGTTGGTTCCATTCTCCCCAAGCCATCAACTAGCTTGAGTTGATCAAGCTAGTCCTCCATGTTGAAGGTATGAAGCTTTGAACGTTCATTCATGTCTTTAGTATGGTAGATTAGCATGAGTTTTCGTGTTGTAATTAATCTGAATGTTTCTCGAACCAGTAATTCACAAGAATTAATCAGAACGATAATGTGTAACCCCAAAAATAGGAACCACCGCGCTCGACGCCGCGGTGATCTATACAGACCTGTCGAGGTAATTTTAGGTCACCATAATTCTTGAGATTCGTCATCTGCTACGTCTGATCGACATGATTAATTAACGCGTATTTAGATCTGGCCAATCTAGTATTCGTATTCGTAAACGAACATGAAGGATTATTAATGAAGTGTGAGTTCGGACGTAGTCTCGATTGATCTTTGGGAATGTGCTAGTCATCGTTGATACCTGCCTGAAAAAGTTCTTGGTCTTGAGCCGGCACTCTCTAAAACTTAATGTGCGTTATGTTAATACAACCTAAGGTAGGTTAAATTTACATAGACGTTTGATTCCTTGCAAATGGAAGTAGACAAGGTTTGGAGACTGCACCCGTAGCTAATGACGAAGATAAAACATATGTTTAGGTATTCTGGGGAATTTCTGGGGAGTAAACATGACGATTAATTATGCCAAGTTAGGAGATAGGTTTAGAGAGAAGGTGATACCGTTTTTATATTCTTAGTCTTTATGTTGGTCGTAGACCGCTTCGATGTGTTCTTAATTAGGGTTTAGTGCGTTTATCATTGGAAGTTGCACCGTCTCTGTGCGATCGACCATTGCTCGTTCTCTATATACAATGGGCCTAGCCCTCTTGCTAGTATAAGCAACTTAAACGCGATCAACGTGCGCAGGGCTAGGCATGAGGGGCGCCTGAGTGGTGTGCGTAAAGCGAAGCTCCCAAGATTTCCGCGTGATTTCCTGATAGGATAAGCTCACGCATGGCTTTTAAAAGGCCTGCGCCTGATAGTACAAAGAGCTGAAGAATGGTTCCAGATGTTCCAGCGCCTGAGTAACCTATGCGTGCACATCAGCCTGAAAATGCAGTTTTATGTTTCTTTTGTGTATGGCATTCTAGTAAGTGGTATGTATGTCTTGGGACATTATGTGGAACATGCCGAATGTATTTTCGAATAAAACTCTTCAGTATCCTAAAAAAGATTGTCGTAGTATGTTATGAAATTGTCTTCACAGAATAATATAACCATATAAAGTTTCTCTTAAAAAAAATCTAATTGAAATAGTTGCCGTTTGCAGCCGTTGTCCGCTTATTTTTTTTAGGCTGATCTGGACCAATAATTTGGTTTTTCTTATCATTATAATCATTTAAGTAATTTGAAAAGTACAAAATTAAGGTCCGAGAAGAAATGACCAACTCGACTTCTTTTGAATATTGAAATAATGGTACCTTGTGGAATTATTTTTCTCCACCGAAAAGATAATGATATAATACTTGCAATATTAGCTTATTCTTTAACGTACACGATCAACCGTAGAAAAATTTGAAATGTCTTACATAATAATAAACTAATTAATATAAAATGGTAAGGAATATTTTCATATAGAAAATCCAAAATAGAAACCAAAAAAAATAATCCAAAACAGATTCACCAACCCAATTAAACTTTAGAGACCATATGTTGTACGATAACTCCCGTAATGTAACATCATTAAAAAATAACAATCAGGAACATGTAACGTCACAAACATGTGTCTTAATTTTAGTAATGTAGGTGATATTTGTCTTAATCCAAGTTGACAAGACCATTATATATCACATTTTATGGAAGTGATTTTTGTCTCAATTTAGTAAGGTAGCCAGGTAGGATATTACACTATCTAAATCAATAATCCAGTTATATAGTTGCATTCAAGCTCGGGCCTTGCTTATACACAGTAACACAGTAAACACTTATTGATATGTGTATGACCTGACTTCATACACGTGTCACTTATCAGACATTGGACAAAATGATAAAGGCCGTCTCATCTAATGCGTATATACGGGCTCAGCTCAGTATCCGGCCTTATATCAGATGACTTCTGCAATACTCACTTCAATACAACGCGCGTCGCACTTCTTATCATTGTATGCACATTACACATGTCGTCTTTTGTCCAACATGACATAGGTTATCATGTGTCCAACATGGCGCGAGTCGTCATGTGTCTTCTATGATTTGCTCGACGTAAAACGTCTAGGCTCAAACTGCCGACATCGTGTAGGTAACCTCGGCGTCTTAAAGTCGACTCGAACAAGTCGGGCTGAGACCTCGGTTGTGATTACACTTCATTAACCAGGTATTAAGTCATGATGTTGTAAATGCTCATTAATTCTCTCCATTAGGCCCATGATTGCTCCATTAATGCCTCTTAAATGGCACCATATCATATCATTGACCTTGACTTCAATGCCAGCACAACCGTCTCCCCTACGTGGGAATCCTATTTAAATGATCAACATCCTCATTATCTAGAACTACATTTTTGCTTGATCTCAACATTCTGAGTACGTAGAGAGTCATAATTTGGCTCAGCTAATCATCATCCGAAAAACTGCAAAATTGCTAGTTCGGCTATTCTCACAAATCCCGATTACCCAACTGACGACCCGATTTCATACCTGACGATTTTGAGCATCGTCCGTTATATTTTTTTATTTTTCTATTTATTATATACAACTATGTTCTTCTTTACACACCTGATTAAATAAAACTATAACATTTAAAATAAAATAAATAATTGTGCGTTGAATATCTATTTTCCTTAGATTTACTAATAATAGCACTCGTCAATAATCTATCAGCAATTTTATATTGGTCCTGATAAATCATGTCATACTTGCTCCGTTTTTTATAAAAAACTGAAAGAAAAAAAAACTAAATTTTTGGGTTATTATTTCTTACACGTAAGGGTTCACGTATATATTCATAATATCTATTGATTTTGATACACCATGTCAGAGTTAGCCTGGACCAAAATAAAATTTGCGGTAATGTGTGTTGATAAATAGTCAAGTTTGGTGCATTTCGATCCTTGTCCCCTCTTCCTTAATTAGGTGAATACTTCCATAACTTATAATTCTATATATATGCAGCCATTTTCAACTTCAATGTTCACATTTTATTCTAAATATAAATAATCGAGGAACCCAACGCAAGCTTGTTTGATTCTCTTCTCTAGCAGCCTCATGGGAAATTACAACTCATGCAAAAACTTTAGCTCCCCTATGATAAAAAACACCACGGCCACAACCAGAGTAATTCTCCCAGGCGGTGAAATACGGCGGTTCCGCGTTGCAGTTAAGGCGGCAGAGCTGATGCTGGAATCTCCCAATTATTTCTTGGTGAACTCTAGGTCGCTGAATATCGGAAAAAGGTTCTCACCAATCATAGCTGATGAAGATTTGGAACTGGGATACGTGTACCTAATGTTCCCAATGAAAAGAAAGAATTCTATGGTCACTGCAGCGGACATGGCGGTGGTTCTAACGGCGACGAGCAAGGCAACAGCGGCAAGACGGATTACTGGTGAGGGTGCTGTAAAGGTGGATTACTTGAAGGAGAGTGAAGTCGGAGGAGAATCGAAACTGAAATTGGATGAAATAATTGAAGGGTTTCAGGTTGGGGAATTATATGGATACAAGTTAGGTACTTGTAGATCAAGGAAGCCTCTCTTGGCTACAATCTCCGAAGAGGTGCCAGTTTGTATCAGATAAATCCCTTATAATTGACTCAAATCATCTTTCTGATGTTGTACAAAACCTTTCCATAATTACATAGTTTTCGATTCATAAAGTTTTTCGGTCAGCCGATTGTATAGCTACACCCCTTTATTGTTGGTGGTTTATGAGGTTACTAAAAACAATATGATGTACAGTGTTTTATCTCAAAGCTACTTTTGAGTCTTTGAAAAATGATCTGCATATGATATATACCCTTTAAATCACTTTTGAGTCTTTGAGAATTGCTCTGCATATGGTACCCTTTTAAATCTGAAACTTTACTTTACATTTTGCTTGTACTTTACAATAAGGGGAAGAGGTGTTCTATGTTTCGAAATTAAGTTCAGATTCTAAAGGGATGATATAATGATCACGTGTAAGTCGCTTATACTAGCAAGTGAACTAGATCCATCATAGTTAGCGAAAGTGCAAGGGTGGATCCCACAAAAACATGTGTGAATTTTCGAGTATAGCCACTACCGTAGAGCCAAACGCACGTATAGTGGTCATTACCAACAATAACGATAAAGAAAAGAAACATAGAACAAATAATCCACCCAATCAAGCCAATCCTACCGTGGTATCAAACAATACATTATAACTAACGACCCACCTTAATTCTCCTATTATATCATATTCTTATTCTCTTTAATATTCATACAGCTGCGGGTGCAAATCCATAAACTGGTTCTACTTCCTTGCTAGACAATAGAGCCCTATGCTGAGTTACGTGTTTACCGTGTACATGCTAGAACTCCTCTAACTAGAACACGCATATTAACGAGGAACGCCAGTGTAACCTGAACACCACACTTAAGCAGCCACCGTAGATTGGCTGGCAATACTTAAGCGATCTAACTACCTATGTCCAATTTATCACTTCAATAGGGTTCCTTTATGTTAAAGTCTTAAAGACGTACAACAAATATGCCAAATCTTGCACACGTAGGTTAAACCTAGTAATCAAATGTAGCTGGCGCCAATCCCTCGGAATGAGGGTTCCTGGTTGTCCGGCCGCGGCGGTAAAGACCGCCGTCGCGGCAGGCACAATGAATTCCTAGATACCGGGCCATACATGTTACGAATCAGTTTATATTGTGAACTAAGGTGCGTTGACTATACTGATTGGTTAATTGCGTGTCACATCGTTGTTAGTCACTCATCTAATCCTAGAATGTGAATAAACGTTAAATAATTCATACATTTGATGTTGGCAACTAGCAAGAACGGCTCAAGCTAGTTGCTTGATTGGGGAGGTATCGTTGCACACGAAGAAACTACTTATAGACATCAAAATCACATAAGAAACTTTATTTAATTATACAAAATTGATTATTCAATGTTGAGTTATCACCTCATCTCTTTTGAAAAATTCGACTGCTATAGACGTTTTATAGCCTTGTAGCCGACCTAACTCTAAATTGAAAACCTAGCTGACTTGAAAAACTCTCTTATATAGTCAGTTCACATCCTGCTGGCCTGTCTGTGGCCCAAGTTGTTTCCGCTGTGACTCGGTTGGGCTTCTACCCGATCTTGCAAAATCTTCGCACCTCAGCCTTCTCTGGCCCAAACTCTTTAATTCGGCACCTCTGATCCATGCATCTGTACCTTAACTGAATTTCCATTGTCTACAAATCACAATAAAAAAGTGCGAAGTAATACCAATTTCAGGGATAAATTGTGTAAATGCAAAATGATGAACTAAGAATCTCCAGGCATGCAATTGACTCATAAATCATGCAATTCTCAATCTAATTCACCGTAATCAAGCATATTCTTAGGGTAATAAAGGTGGAAAATATGTTACAAAGTTGATTGTCATCAACAACCTCCTACTTAGCTTAATTTTGATCGTCCCGAGCAAAGAGTAAAAACGAACGCCCAAAGCAATATAAAAGTTAATAAAAGATAGGATTATTCAAAAAGTCAGAACAATAAGTACATTAACCGCTATCCATCAGTCATGCATTAAGAACTACTTTATTCCTCAACCGACGTGTGTGTGGATAACTCAACGTGCGATGTGTTTGTAGGAAGAATCAAATTATATCAACTTACTCTCTTACCTAACTAATCATAATCTTTTTGTTCTCTTCCCATCATTTATTATTAATAGCATGAACAAGCCAACCAAGAAGACCGGGCGGATTCGGGAACAAAGTACTACTCAAAGTCCACGTTTGTTTTCATACCTTTTCTTATGTGAGGGCCGTGTAGATTCTCAAAAAGAAGCTTTTAATGGTGCGTGCCTAGAAAGAAACCACTATCAAACCAACTGTAGACATTCTTAAGAAATAGACTTGTAAAGGTGGGAGTCTAGAAATAATCTCCTATTCAAACAACCTACCGGACCTGCTGCCTTCCTGCCAATTGATTTGCTTTTCAGGCAGTTTACTCTTTTCTTTCTAAAGATTCTCACATTTTCCACTCACAAATATGTTTTTCCCGTTCCTTCAGGGCTTTGAAAAAACTTGGATAACCAGAGTTCAAACTAAGTCAACATAATTCCTCATCTAAAACTACTTTTATGCGAACTCAAAAGTTTTTTTTTTTTTTTTTTTTTTTTTTTGTTTGAGGAAGCGAACTCGAAAAGTTGATTCGGGAATAGAATAGATGATTAAAACACTATCACTTCAAGAAGTTAAAATAGCTCTTATTTAGACATATGTGAATTAAACATGTAGATAATTTGCTCCAAAATCATAAAGGCTTCATGATGATGCTAAATAATGCACCACCGGATTAACAGGGCCACGTGTAATCTAAGGATGAGCTGTAAAGGGATCGAATGGCTAGAAATATAGTAAAGATGGTGTTTTTGGTATTATATGGCTGAGTCCAAGAATGTATCTTGGATTGCCTACGTATCATGTATATCGTCCAGGAATCAAGCCTTACGTAGTTCCTGGAGTTGTGTATTTATAGGTACATATCCTTTCTCTGCCCTAAACTTAGGGCGGTTTAGTCTATTGACATAAATACCCTTTACTGGGCCTGACCCCTTGCCCAAGTAACCCTCTGGATAATGGGCTTAGGAATCTGAGCTGGAACTCATGCATCGACTTGAATAACACCGACATGGGTGTTCGAGGTGGGACACTTGCAGAATCTGCTAGTTGCTGTGGTCTTCTCTGACTCGTATCTTATTCGATCCGAGGTGGGTAATAAACTTGGACTTTTCCACACGCCAGCTGGACCAATTAGATAATTTCACGTGGAGGGGTGAAATCCCGTATCGTCATAAGCCTCCCAGATCGGAGAGAAGCTCATATCGTATGCTGAGGTCGGATCTGAAAATTTGAATTATCTTTTCGACACGCGATCTTCTTTAGGCGGGATTACAGCTGTCTTTCTAGCCGAGGTAGGTTGTCGTAGGATGACGTCACACTGTCAACATTAATGGGTTCTGGAAACGAAGCGTTTTTGCTGACCCACTATCCTTGATTACCATGTCTTAAGCCCTATAACTGCCCCAAACCCTGCCCTTTCAAATCATTTGCACGATTGAGGAGCATAAAAGGAGTCCAAGGCTTTGAAGTCTCTCATTTGTCATTCTTTACTCCTGCCTTATTCCCTATTCGCAAGTAAGCCCTAATCTTTCTCAAATTCTTCTTGTTTTTTATTTCTTGCATCTTTTCCCAATTCCATGTCTAGTAGTGAGAGTGATTCTCAAAATAGGGAAGAGCCTGTTGTAGTAGAAGAGGAATCGACAGAGAAAACGATTTCTGAACAACCACTTGCTTCCGGTGGAAAAGTTGCCGGAGAAGAAGAAGAAGGAGGAGGAGAAGAAGAAGAATCGTCTTCTCGACCTGCTACCAAACGCCAAACGAGGATGAAAGGTCAAGGGCCATACGGTTGCATATCCAATCTCACTCAAGAAAAAGCCA
This sequence comes from Gentiana macrophylla, assembly GCA_026214975.1. NCBI lineage: Eukaryota > Viridiplantae > Streptophyta > Magnoliopsida > Gentianales > Gentianaceae > Gentiana > Gentiana macrophylla. The sequence goes on from CM047813.1 coordinate 47,647,071, forward strand.
AGGCCGTCTGTCTACGATACGGAATTCCATATCCGCAAACATCAAAGTGTCACATGGTCAATTTCAATACGCTTGTGACCCTCCCCCTGGGTTCTGTGCCATATACGAGGCGCAGTTGAAGGAGGGGTTAAGGTTTCCCTTCGACCCGTCTCTCTTAGAGGTCCTCCGATATCACCAGATCTGCATCACCCAGCTCGCCCCAAACGGAGTTAGGAGTGTTATGGGATTCGTATTGGCGTGTCGGATCGCCAAGGTCGAGTTCACAGTCCGGTTGTTTCGTCAATACTATGCTATCCAAGGCCTGTAAGAGCGGGTTGGTATACTTTCCAGAGGCGCCCTCTGGTCTCGAAATTCATGAGGATAGTGACCTCGTCTCAGGGCGAGTGGAAGCCCTATTTTTTCTTGATCCGTCACGGATTAGAGAACGTCGACATCCACACTTGGTTTAAGAGGCCTAGGAAGTGGCATGATAGGCTCGACTCGGATGCCCCCAACGAGTGTAGGATTATCGAGAGAGTTAACCCTGACGTCGCAACTCGAAACCTTCATTCTTTATACCCTTTTGCTGATGTCGAGACGGCTGGTCCGGGCGATTACTTGGAACTCGATGAAGACGTTCGAGTTTTGTGTAGGATATTTATTCACTCTGTCGATCTGCCACACTTTAGTATTTTTTCTTTTGCTTTATTTACTTTTGTTTTGACAGCGTACTGATGTCGATCTTTCTGCGTTTGCATTTGCAGTGGAATTCTTTTCAAAGCTGGAAGTTCTGGGCAAAGTGCCTGACCCGAAGAAGACGGATCCCAATAAGATTCAAGAACTGGCCGGCATCAGGTCGAAGGAGCCAGTGTCTGGTGCCACAACCTCTAGGGGCCAGAGGGCCCCGGCCCGATCTTCTACCCCCATGTCGACGTCCGAAATTCTTAGAGATCAACCTGACGAGGCTCGGGTGACTGAGCAGGCTGAAGAGAGCCTCGTCCCGAGGAAGCGTCAGAAAACAACCGAGGTGAGGCATGGGGTCGGGAATGAAACTTGTAACCTCACTCCTCCTAGCTTCTCCGACCCGATCCCTGGAATGAGTGTGGCGGAGATGGAAGCCATGACTCCGGAAGAGCTACATGACTTCTTCATGAAAAACCATCGAGCTGTAAGTCTTCCTTTTATTTCTCTTATAACTACGGGACCTTTGCCTTTTTCCGATATTAATAGTGCTCTACTTTGCAGACTCGGCTTGCAGCTAAAGTGGCCATAAACATAATAGAGTCCCCATCAGCGGCTTTGGAGGAACAGAAAGAAACCATCGCCAAATTGACTTCTGACATCGAGAAGCAGAAAGCCAAGGCGAACAAGATGGATGATCGACGCGTAAAACTAGAGTCGGAACTGGCAGCAGCTCGAGACGATCTGTCTAAAGCGCAAAAAGATATATCCGACAGGGATGCTGAGCTAGCGACGGTAAGGTCGGAGCTGGCAGATGTGAGATCGGAGCTCGATCAAACGAAAGCTGAGTTGGTTGGATCTATCAAGGCTCGAGACGACCTTCAGCTTGAGGTCGATAGCTTTACAACTCGCCTGGAGGCGGCCAAAAAAGATTTCCTGACATCTGAAGAGCTCGAGAATGACTTGGCACTGCTGATGAGTCAGGCCATGAAGGGGGGATTCTCAAATGCATTGGATCAGGTCAAGATGGTCATCCCCGACTTTGAAGTTTCAAGCATCAAGAAGGCATACTTGTACGATCCGGAGGCCATTCCCCGATATGGTCGATGTTTAACAGAATTCAAGGCCGGTGTGTCTTTATATCACAAGTATGTGACCTCTGTTCTGGAGGGGGATGGAGGGGAGAACCTCGAGTCGGGCGATCCAGTCGACCCCGCTGCCTTTACCTCAAATCAGCCTACGGCTTCATGATCTCATTCCTTGTTTTTGTTTTTGAACAGTTGGATTCGATCTGGTTGTATAACTTTGAGTTCTTATTTATTTGGATATGTACTTTTCAATTCAATTTTGCATTCTTATATTTGAACTTCAATCTATGCTTTTCCATTGAATGTATTTTGTCTCTTGTTGATTATTTGTTTAGGGTGTAGTCTTTTTCGACTTAATTCCCTTGCAAACGCTGCCTTGTGGGGTGTAGTCCTTTGGACTTAATTCCCCTGTGGCCCCTCGAAGTGTGTTATGGGTACCTGACTCAAGATACACTTGAGTGTGAGTCGACCTAGCATTGTGCTGCCTTATCGGCTTGACTTGGCTATTAGGTCGGAGCTCAATTCGACTGTCGCACCTCGTCAGACTTATGACTTGGTCGAATTGAAAATTCCTTATTCGACTGTCGCACATCGTGGTGCTTATGATCTGGTCGAATTAGGTATCCATCGTGGGATCTTCCGATCGCTTCGCATCGTGGCTTATTGGCGAGTCGGGGGTGATGTAAGCACTGTCAGTGACTTGGCTTTTTTCACCATTTAGTGTCAACTCCATCGTATCGAGGAGCTTCCTTTGTGTTCGAGTTTTTCTCTTTTTTCTCTTCTTTCTTCTGCTCCCCTTTTCTTTTTTACATAAATGCATCATAATTAAAAAAGAAAATTGCTTGGATAAAAAGCATCGAAATCAAATGTCATATCGACTTGTTACAAATGACTGAAGAAATAAAGCTGCAAATGTCATGAGGTGAATAAATAGTTTAAACATAATATTTTCTGAGATTGGTAGCATGCCAAGTTCGAGGTATTTTACTGCCATCCGATCTGCCCAGCTGGTACGATCCCTTAGGATGTACTTTTAGAATTTTGTATGGACCTTCCCAATTCGGCTCGAGTTTTCCTATTGGGTCATGCCTGCTTGCTTCGTTCTTCCTCAACACGAGGTCCCCTACTTGGAAGTATTTATACTTCACCCTTGCATTATAATATTGCGAGATCTTTCTTTTGTAATTGGTCATACGATGCGCAACAACCTCTCTTCTTTCTTCCACATTGTCTTTTTCTTGTCTCAGATCGGCAGGATTTGTTTCGACGTTGTAGGCCAAAACTCGAGGCGAGGATAACCTGATTTCTACAGGTATGACGGCTTCACATCCGTAAGCCATGGCAAAGGGGGTTTCCTGCGTGGCAGCATTGTGTGCTATTCGATACGACCATAGGATGCTAGGGAGCTGAGCTGCCCAATCTCGACCATCATCTTCCAACCGCTTTTTCAAACCAAATTTTATCTGCCTGTTTGTCTGTTCGACCTGTCCATTGGACTGAGGTCGGGCCACTGAGGTGGTTCTATGTTCAATCTTGTACTCCCCAAGCCAGTTCTGCACTCTGTCATCTAGAAATTGAGTTCCATTATCCAAGATTAGATACTTTGGAATTCCAAACCTGCACAAAATACTTTCCCATAGAAATTTCTTGATGGTCTGAGCCCTGATGTCGGTAAGAGCTTTGGCCTCGACCCACTTTGTGAAATAATCAACCGCGGCCACTACATATTTAAAGTTGCCCGGAGCTCGAGGTAAAGGCCCCACTATATCGATTCCCCACTCATCGAATGGCCAGACTAATTCGATGGCATTCATCTCTTGTGCTTGCTGGTGCGTCACCACATCATGTACTTGACAAGCTCTGCATCTCATGACCAATCGATTGGCATATTTTTGCATGGACGGCCAAAAATAACCTGCTAATTTACACTTCCTTGCTAGCATTCGGGCTCCACAATGATTTCCACAAACCCCTCGATGTATTTATTTGAGAAGATAAGCCCCCTCTTCTTCCGAGGCACATTGCATCCAGGGCGTTACAAACGATTTTCGATAAAGAACATAATCAAACAGGGCATACCTGGAGGTTTGCAATTGGATCTTTCTGGCTTGGGACTTGTCAGACGGGAGAACTCCGTCTTTCAAGTATAGAGCTATTGGGTCCATCCATGTCGATCCATGAACAACTGGTTGCACATCGACCTAATTATAGCTCCGCTCCGCTAACATTTCTACCAGAACTTTCCTCTTCGATTTGAAATTCGACGGGAGTTTGGACAACGCATCGGCCCTCCTGTTCTCACTCCGAGGCACTTGTTCGATGCGAACCGTTTTAAATTTCGATATCAATCCTTGAACCACTTTCAAGTAACTCTTCATCGCCTCCTCTTTGGCTTCATATTCGCCTCGTATATGATTTACTACGAGCTGAGAATCACTATATACCAAGACATTTTCGACTCCCAACTTGGATGCCAGCTTTAACCCTGTAATCATGGCTTCATACTCTGCCTCATTATTGGTGGCCTTGAATTCGAATCGGAGTGCATAAGGGAACTCCTCCCCTTTTGCGTTGACCAACAGTAAACTGGCTCCCGACCCGTCTTTACTAGATGCACCATCGACATGGATGGTCCACTGTTCTTCCGGTGTCTGTTTCTCCTGCTCTAGCTGAATCGATAACCTCTCGGATATGAAATCCGCCAGTGCTTGGCCTTTAACAGCTGTACGAGGCAAAAATTCGATGTCGTACTCAGCTAGTTCGACAACCCATTTTGCTAACCGACCCGATGTCTCGGGCTTGGCCAAGATTTGCTTCAGAGGTTGGTCAGTTATTACAGCAATTGGGTGTGCTTGAAAATAGGGTTTCAACTTCCTCGATGCATGAACCAAACCCATTGCTAACTTTTCAGCAGGTGTGTACCTGATCTTAGCCCCATGCAGCGCCTTGCTAACAAAATAGACCGGAATCTGTCCCTGCTCCCTCTCTCTAACCAACACTGCACTTACTGCCTCCTCACAGATTGCTAGGTAAACTAAGAGCTTATCTCCTTCCCGAGGTGAGGATAGTGTTGGTAAATTGGATAAATACACCTTTAGGTCGTCGAATGCTTTCTGACACTTATCATCCCATTGGAACGGACTTGCTTTCCTTAATATCTTGAAAAAGGGTAGGGCTCTTTGCGCTGATATCGATAAGAAACGGTTGAGGGCCGCCATCCGACCTATCAATCGTTGTACTTCTTTGACGTTACGAGGTTTCGGCATGTTCTTGAGAGCCTCGATCTTATCCGGATTAGCTCGAATTCCATCTATCGATATCATATAGCCTAGGAATTTTCCCGATCGAACCCCGAAAGTGCACTTCTTCGGATTGAGCTTCATGTTAGTAGCCCGTAGCACCTCAAAAACCTCTCTAACATCGACAAGAAATTGTCCCATGGACTTGCTCTTGATCAACAAATCATCGACATAGACTTCCATATTTCGACCTATTAGTTCTTTGAAAATTTTGTTAACTGCCCTCTGGTAAGTGGCGCCTGCATTCTTTAGCCCAAATGGCATCGTCACGAAACAGAACGTGCCAAACTCTGTGATAAATGAGGTTTCTCCGAGTCTTGGAGGTCCATGAAGATCTGATAATATCCCCTATACGCGTCTAGAAACCCGAATACCTTGAAACCCAGGGTCGAGTCGACTAACTGATCAATCTTTGGTAGAGGATATGAATCCTTAGAGCATGCTTTGTTAAGATCCGTAAAATCCACGCACATCCGCCAGCTCTCATCTGGCTTCTTGACCAGCACTGGATTAGCTAGCCAGTCGGGGTTGAATACCTCTTTGACGATTCCAGCAACTAACAATTTATCAACCTCTTTCTTTACAGCCTCTTTCCTCTCGGGGGCGAGGTTTCTCTTCTTCTACCGTACCGGCTTCTTTCTCGGATCGACATTGAGTCGATGAACTGCTATATCTGCCGATAGGCCTGGCATGTCGTCTGCTTTCCAAGCGAAAACGTCTCGATACTCAACAAGAAGGTCGACCAAGGCTTTCATGTCTGGGTGTGGTATCCACTTCCCGATTTGGACCCCTTGGCCCTCTTCCTCCTTCCACACACGAATCTCCTCTGTCAGGTCGACAGAGACCCAGCTTCGATCTTCCTCTTCCTCAAGGATCAATTCTTCAACTAACACTTGCCCAACGCCTTTCCCTTTCATCGTAACTAGGCTGCAATTTCTGGCTACCTCCACATCTCCTTTCACTTCATGGGTACCATACCATGTGGGAAATTTCATACTGTTAGGGAAAGTAGAGATGATGGCCCTTAGATCGTATAAAGCAGGTCGACCTAATATCGCGTTGTACCCTGATGGGGCCTTAACTACGACATACATCATTTCCATTGTTCGGCCTTTTTCCCTATCTCCAATTGTGGTTAGCAAGTTTATCGACCCGACAGGGTGGATCACCAGACCTATGAATCCAAACAATGGGGTTGACAACGGTACAATGTCTTCATCCCTCAATTTCATGGCTTTGAAGGATGAGTAGTAAAGGATGTTGACGGCACTGCCACTGTCAACAAAGACTCTCTTTATCCGACCCCGGCTTATCACTGCCTCTATTTCCAAACCCTCACTGTGACTGTGGGAGCTTGGAACATCATCTTTGGGTCCATAACCCACCTCCGTCGTGAACCTAAGCTTCTTCGATTCCCTCGACCTGTCCAAAGACTGTCGACTGGATCGAGGTCGATCTGACTCATGTTCTGCGACAATCGTCTTGACATCATACCCGATGCGGTTATCCCCATAAGGATCTCGATTCAAATCTCCTCGCAGATCATCTCGACGGTTATCTCTATGAGTCGGCTCGGATGACCTATCCCGACGCCTCTGATTATCCCGACGCGGCGATCGGTCTCTCCCCCACTGTAACTCTTTCTTTTATACTCCCGACGGCCCTTTGGCTCGTCCTTCTCCGATCTATCGATCACCTCATCCAACCGACCCTCTTGAATACAGGCATCAATATCTCTCTTCAAGTCAAAACACTCTTCTGTATCATGCCCCACATCCTTGTGATAATCACAGTACTTGTGGGTGTTCTTTCTCTTCTCAGGATCTTTGGACATCGGTTTGGGGGTCTTAATCATGATTGCCAGCACCTCCCCCCGAGATCGGTTGAGAGTGATAAAATCTCGATCTTTCAAATTTCCTTTCTTTCCGAGCCGATCCGAGATCGGTGCTGTCAGTCGATCGAACCCATTGGACTTTCCTTCTTCGTTCCGACCCCTTGGCTGACCCTTGGTCTAGCCTCGGGTATCATTCCTCGAATTGAGGCCGAGTGAAATGGTGTGCAAGCACACTGCCTCTTCACCTTGGCAAAATCTTTGAACTATGTTAACACATTCGTCCATATCATTTGGCATCTTCTTAGAAAGCTTATCGTACAGCTTCATATTACGCAATCCTCCAACAAATGAATTGACATGAAGGGCATCACTGGCATTGTGCACCTTCATAGCCTCGAGATTAAAACGCCTCATGAAATCGATTGTTGACTCTCCTTTCTCTTGTTTGATATTCATGAGGTGAGTAGCACTGAGGTGGAACTTCTTGTTACCGATGAAAGCATCTCGAAATTTCTGTCCCAACTGTATAAAACTTGAGATTGATCCGGGTCGTAGCTTATGGAACCATTCTCGAGCTCGACCCGTAAGCAAGGTGTCGAAGGCACGACACTTCATAGCATCGTTGGCATTCCTCAGTCTCATCAGTGATATATATCGATACATATGGTCTTCTGGGTCTGTAGTACCATCATAAGGTTCCATTTTTTGTGGCTTGAAAGATTCGGGCATCGTGTATATCTCTATCTCGGGGCTAAATGGCGACTCGAGCCATTCTGTTGGCTGGTCTTTCCCTACGATACGATTAAACTCGTTCCGAATGCTATCCTCAACTTGCCTTTGTTGCTTTTCATGTCCAGGACATTTCTTGGCGTTGGTTATGCTGATTTCTACTTCGTCCTCACACTCTTCTCGAGAATCGACAGGCTTCTTCCCCCTGGCATTCTCGATCTCCTTTCGACCCGGTGGGTCTAACAGGTGCTCATCAGGGGTGTTATAAATCCCTTTACCTATGAGTGCAGAGGCTACCACTCTCTTCATGGCGTCTTCATCTAAATACACCAGGTGATCTGTCATGTCTTGTAACTGGGGGGGACTTCAGGTCTTGGTGGTTCTGCAACTGCGGTCTAGATCCGGTGGGGACATCCTGAACTTGGTTTGAACCCCTGCTGGATCTATATCCGTGTGCTCTTCGACCTGTAGGTTCTTGCTGCTCGTTGGTTTCTGTCTTCTTGCAGGTGGTGCCATTGCGATATCTTTTCCAACTCACCGGTAGAAGGCCCTCCTTCTAGCGCCAAATGATGATGCCAAATAATGCACCACCGGTTTAACTGGGCCACGTGTAATCTAAGGATGAGCTGTAAAGGGATCGAATGGCTAGAAATGTAGTAAAGATGGTGTTTTTGGTATTATATGGCTGAGTTCAAGAATGTATCTTGGATTGCCTACGTATCCTGTATATCGTCAAGGAATCAAGCCTTACGTAGTTCCTGGAGTTGTGTATTTATAGGTACATGTCCTTTCTCTGCCCTAAACTTAGGGCGGTTTAGTCTATTGACATAAATACCCTTTATTGGGCCTGGCCCCTTGCCCAAGTAACCCTCTGGATAATGGGCTTAGGAATCTGGGCTGGAACTCATGCATCGACTCGAATAACACCGACATGGGTGTTCGAGGTGGGACACTGCGAAATCTGCTAGTTGAATTCTTTGGTCTTCTCGACTCAGATCTTATTCGATCCGAGGTGGGTAATAAACTTGGACTTTTCCACACGCCAGCTGGACCAATTAGATAATTCCACGTGGATGGGTGAAATCTCGTATCGTCACTTCACTTCAATCGATGTTGCAACAGAAAAAAAGTGGTTGAAACATGCTTGAAAAGGTAAAAAATTATCCCGATATTTATAGTTCATTTGAGCAATAAGCTAAGTCACGCATACCCCTACTTAAACCAAAAATTGTCCTAAATGCAAAAGATAAAGAAGAAAAATCGAAAGGAACGTATCTTTGGAATAAGCACGGAGTATAAAAAGGTGGAACCAGATCTTCCAAAACGAATGTGCCAAAGAATTGAGAAAATCCGAAAAATCTGCAAAGATGGCAATACAAAACACTACGCCCAAAACATGCAGTAGTATATTAATTAGCCAAATTCAATGTAATTAATAAGCGATAATGCCGGAAGTAATGAAGTAAAAATTAAGACTAAAAAAAAATTATTAATCCAACAAAACGCATTAATATCAAAGCAGTAGAAATGCGGATTTCAAAGTCGAAAATAAAAATAAAGAAAAATACAAACCGACTAAACCAAGTAGAAATACTACAAAAATAAAAAAAAAATAAAAAAAAAGACTATGACTCAACAAAAACCGTACTCCTCGTCGTTATCCTCCAAATCCTAATAATCATCCCCAAAGCAAAGAGGAGGAGGGGTAGAACTAGTCCGGATCCTCTGCTGTGATGATTACACAGCAGAGGCTGATGTGACTATAAAACGACGTCGTATTGAGTCTAAGCGACGCCGTTTGGTTCCGAGTTTAAAAAAAAAATAAAAAATGAAAACGATGTCGCTTTGAGTACAAGCGACGCCGTTTTGGCGTCACAACAAAGCACAGCAGGCCGCATCACAGCAGACGATCCGGACTCGGGTAGAACAAGAAGGACCCGCCCCTTCTGATGAGGCGGCTCTAGGAGCTCAAGTGGATGAATCTGTATTAAGAGGGATGTGGAAATGCTCCATAAGCCGGTTGAACTTGGTGTGGACCAAGCCCGTCTCGGCGAATAAATGATCTTTCACCTCCCGTTAAGATGCGAAAGCACCAACACCTTTACCGTGCACTGGGGTGCGTGGTCTCTAAGGTTCCTGTGGAGGTCTTCCCTTGACATTGGGTTCAGTCACAGTCCTTCGAGACAGTATCGGCTTGGGCCTCACCCAATAATATCCACCCAAGGCCGGGCACTCTGCCTCAGCAGCCAGAGCATCAATCATTGAGCCTTAGGGTAACAACTCATTCCCCGTGATCAAAGCTACCTCACAGATGTGGGAGTGCATCCGCATCCCCACATTGACAGCTCCATGCATCTCTATCCAATACAGAAGCTCAACTCGAGGAGGGTGCCATCAGAAACATGCTCGGTGGGCAGAAGATGTGCACAAATAAACCCTACGAAAAAAGATAGAAAAAAGGCTTGTTGATCTATGTTTCTATCGTTCAGAGTTTTGTAGTTCAAATAGCCCCTTTGGGCTATGTTATAACATTTGAATTACTCATTCTAATCAGTAGATTTTTGCGACGATACATAGTTTTTTATTTTGTTTTGGTAGTGAGTGTAACGCCACGTTCACGGACACCGAGTCCTTATCCGGAAAGAGCGTTCGGCACAAATATTATCAAATAAATTCAATAATATATGTAAGTCTTACGTCATACATCAGAACTAAACGACGCGGAAGATAAAACGACTCGGAAAACAAAAGACCGAACACACGGTTTTCAATGCTACGAAAACTAAATCCAATAAAGAAAACTAAATCATCCAACATTCAAATCCAAAAGAACTCAAACGGTACTAATCCAAAAGAAAGACAACATTGTTTGAACTTGAATCAACAACTTTATTGAAAGAAACCAAAACTAAAGAAACTAAGTCTTCGAGAGCTCCATCTCACACGTCATCGTCGAAGAACTCATCAACATTAGAAACCTGTTCATCTACTTTGAGGAAAGAGAAAGACAAACATAAAGTAACGTGGTAAGTACATAAGTACTTAGTAACACGTAGAAGATCGTATAACGTCGGTCTCATAAAGAAATAACAGCAACGCCGTCTTCTATTAATTCATTCCATTATTAGCCCTAGCTAATTATCATATTATGTTCATAGCATAACATGAGGTTTCAAAGTTATCTAGCTTAGCTCAAGTTTGTTACATCATGAATAACGAGGGCACTATGCCTAGTAATAGGATGTACTAGGACAACTGGGTGCAACCTACTTAGAGACACTCACTAGTAGCCCCGGAATATCTGAGTCCCGATAGTGTGATGACTAGAAGAGTGCACCAGATGCTTTATCTAGTCAATCGATTGAACGGCGTGGGTACAGTCTACTTTGTCTAGTCAGAGGACACATCGCGATATTGTACTATGCCTTACCAAGCATTGCATGATGTTTAATATTATTAATCTAACACATACGTTTGATTAGATGATTAACTAGCCACCTAAGTTGATTCACATAAAAGGCTCGCCTATCAGTCTACTCCCTTTTCTTAAGACCACTAGACTCTAACAAAACCTAGCACATACACAGACACCGATAAACCCTAGCTTATCGAATCACAAGGCAAATCCGAAGCTTTCGACGGTCCCACACTTCACCTTTTTAGGGAATCCATATGGTGCCAGAACTAAACGCTTCAAAATCTTGTTCAAGGCTTTGTCACATAAGGTTAAGTAGTAAGGACATGATTATATAGCCTGAAACCAAGCTGACACGATAAACAGTAAAGAAATGGAATAAACAGGTCAAACGCACGTTCGACACCCTGTAAACTCACGTTTGCCTTGAACGAACGTTTACTACTCCCCAAACGCCCGTTCATGAAAAAAGGCCACATCATGTATCAAATGTCAAACCCTCAAAAGCCCGTCCATAAACCCCAAACGCTCGTTTGAATTATAACGACCGCAAACGCCTCTTTGCCCTTGTGCAAACGCTCGTTTGCCTGGGTTTTTTTCCAAAAATCTGCAACTGTTAAAATACGATTTCCAACCTAATTCCTCCCCAAACTTCAACTTAAACCGATCATAAACATCAAAAATAAACATACAAATTGCTCTATAACTTTACTACACCTTAATCATACGATATGAACACCACGTTACCTTAAATTGCGAGCTACTACGATCCACGCCACCAAAACCTTGAAAAGGTTAAACTTTAGAACTCCGAACCTACAACGATTCAAACCAAAACTGATCACTACAAAAATTAACTCAGAAAAACTCAACCTTATCAATGGTGATTAAACCCTAATCACCAAGAATGATGGGGGAAAACTTACGTTAACGGATTTAGGGATTGTCGGTATCAAAAGCTTCATTGCCTTGAGATGATCGCTTTTCCCTTGAAGAGTCTGTGGAAACGATCAACGGATTAGCCCAGAGATTCGAAAGTATCTCCTCTTCTTTTTTTTTTCAAAACATGCGCATCTCTTAGATGATTTTTACGTACTATAATTAGGTTAATTTAGGATTAATTTTCCTTTTATAATCCCAATTTATTAATTAAATCCTTATTACCCCCTTTTTTCCTTTAATCCCAGACCTAATATTCAGATTTTTCATGAAAAGACAAGGATGCCCTTTTTGAAAAATCGGGATATTACATTCCTCCCCCTTTAAGAGGAGTTTCGTCCTCAAAACTAGAACGTACCTGGTAGATGAGAGAACTCTGGGAACTCGTTGAACATGTCCGCTTCCACTTCCCAAGTGGCTTTAGTCGGTGCATGATTGCTCTATTGCACTAACACTAACGGGATCACTCGCCTATTTATCATCTTTTCCTTTCTATCCAGAATCTTTATCGGCTTCTCCATGTATGAAAGATTATCTTGTAAAACTTCCGGATCAATCTCAGATTCCACCTCCACATAGATAGACACTTCCTAAGCATCGATACATGGAAAACATTGTGGACTCTATACATCGATTCTGGTAACCGCGGTCTATACGCCAACTTCCCAACTCTTTCGACGACATCAAAAGGTCCTACATACCTTGGACTTAGCTTTCCTTTCTGTCCGAACCTCTTGACACCCTTCATTGGAGACACTCGAAGGTAAACTCTGTCCCCGACCTCAAACTCTAGCGGTCTTCTTCTAACATCGGCCCAACTCTTTTGACGATCTTAAGCGGCTTTCATATTCTTCCTTATCAACTCGATCTTCTCATTGGCTTGCTGAACCATCTCCGGCCCAGTGATGTGTTTATCTCCCACTTCATCCCCGTAAAGTGGAGTTCTACACTTCCTACCATACAAGGCCTCAAAAGATGGCATTCCCAAACTAGCATGATAACTATTGTTGTAAGAAAATTCAGCCAAATTGAGGTAATCTATCCATGATCCTCTGGCATCCAAAACACAAGCTCTAAGCATATCCTTGAGAGTCTGAATTGTTCTCTCTGACTGCCCATCCATCTACAGGTGAAAGGCTGTACTCAAATTAGTCTTCGTCCCAAAAGCTTTCTGTAAACCCTTCCAGAAGCGACTGATAAATCTACTATCCCTGTCAGATACAATAGATAAATGCACACCATGAAGCTTCACTATATTGTTGATATACATAGTAGCGAACTTCCTTATAGGCAAGTCCATTTACATGGAAAGAAATGGGCTGATTTTGTAAGTCTATCCACGATCACCCAAATCATGTCATGACCGCACTTAGTCTTAGGCAAACCGGTGATGAAATCCATCGTGATATTCTCCCATTTTCATTCCGGTATCTCCAAGGGTTTCAACAATCCTCCTGGCCTTCTGTGTTCTGCTTTCACTCTCTGGCATGTATCACATCTTGCCACAAGCTCTGCGATCCCTAACTTCATACTAGGCCACCAATATCTCTCCTTGAGATCTCTATACATCTTAGTGGCTCCTGGATGTACCGCAAAAGCAATCTTATGCACTTCATCCATAACCTTCTCCCTTAGGCCATCCACATTGGGCACACACAAATGGTCTTCATACCAAAGATGACCACTCTTGTCCAACTGATAACCCACTGTAGGCTTCTCTCGAGCTACTCGCTTCAAATCAAACAACACAGGGTCTTTATGTTGCTTAGCCCGGATCTCATCTAGCAAATCTGATCTTGCCATCAATTGCGCCAAATTCTGAGCTTCACACTTCTGCTCAAACACTTGAATCTGCATCCCATCCAACTGATCCACAACTTCTTGCAAGGTAGTGATAGCATTAACCGATCTTCGGCTAAGTGCATCAGCTACAACATTCGCTTTACCCGGATGGTATTGAATATCCAAGTCGTAATCTTTCAGGAACTCCAACCATCTTCTTTGTCTCATGTTCAGATTCTCCTGCGTAAAGAAGAACTTAAGACTCTTATGATCCGTGAAGATCCTTGCCTTGACACCATACAAATAGTGTCTCCAAAGCTTCAGAGCAAACACCACCGCTGCCAACTCCAAGTCGTGTGTAGGGTAATTCTTCTCATGCACCTTTAATTTCATATAGGCATAAGCAATTACCTTTCCTGATTGCATTAAAACACAACCCAAACCTTGACCCGATGCATCTGTATATACATCATAGTTATCAAAAACTTCCGGTAATGCTAACACATGTGCTGTGGTCAACTTTTCTTTCAAAGTCTGAAAAGCTTCCTCACATTCATTGATCCACTCATACTTAACGTTCTTTTGAGTAAGCCTCGTGAGAGGTGTAGCTATCTTAGAGAAATCCTTCACAAACTTCCAGTAGTACCCAGCTAAACCCAAGAAACTTCTTATTTCAGTCACAGATGTAGGTCTAGGCCACTTAGCGACGGCTTCTATCTTCGCTGGATCCACCTTAATGCCTTCTCTAGACACTACGTGCCCTAGAAAACTAACTTGGTCCAACCAAAACTCACACTTAGAAAACTTGGCATACAATGTGTTCTCTCTTAGGGTCTATAGAACTATCCTTAGGTGTTCTTCATGCTCTTTCTCATCCTTAGAGTATACCAAGATATCGTCTATGAAAACTATCACAAACTTATCGAGATAAGGCATGAAAACTCTTTGCATCAAGTCCATGAACTTCGATGGAGCATTAGTGAGTCCAAACGGCATGACCAAAAACTCATAATGTCCATATCTCGTACAGAAGGCTGTCTTAGGTATATCTGACACCTTGATCCTCAACTGATGATAACCGGACCTAAGATCAATCTTAAAAAACACCTTTTTACCTTGCAACTGACTGAACAGATCATCAATCCTTGGTAAAGGATACTTATTCTTGATCGTCTGTTTATTCAACTCTCTGTAGTCGATGCACAAATGCATACTCCCATCTTTCTTCTTCACAAACAAGACCAGTGCTCCCCACGGTGAAGTACTTGGCTGGATGATGTTTTTCTATAGCATCTCCTTAAGTTGAGTTTTCAACTCTTTCAACTCCGCTGGTGCCATCCTATAAGGTGCTTTAGCTACTGGTGACGCTCCTGCGATCAATTCGATCTCAAACTCTATGGCCCTTCAGGCATATGTCCTGGCAAATCTTCCGGGAAGACTTCAGGAAAGTCTTTAAGTACACGAGTCTCTCCTAACTCGGGCCTATGCTTTTCCTTATCTAACGCCTAAACAACGAAACCCTGCCAACTCTTCTTCAAAGCTCTCAGGGCTTTAACCGTTGAGATAATCGGATGACGACCCTTGCTAGGCTTGTATACATTACCCTAAAATGTCTTAGCTGATTTTCCTAGAACCTTAAAGATCACCCTCTTACCCCTACAATCCAAGTAGACATAATTCTTAGACAACCAGTCCATACCCAGGATAACTTCAAAATCTGAGAAATCCAACACCGTCAAAGCATGCTAGCACTTATAAGTCCCAACTCTAATATCAACTTGGGGTGTGACCTGAGCTCATCTAGTAACTCTACCCAAGGGTGTGGTTATACTCAAAGGTCTCTCCAATTCCTTAAGAGGTTGGTTCAACTTCTTAGCTATATTAGAGGAAACAAAAGTCCCTGAAGCTCCAGTATCAAACAGAGCTGAAACTGCTAGATTATCTATGATTACGGTACCTAACAAGTGAATCAATTTAAGTACAAATATATAATATCATATGCACGCTATATCATATTAAATATCTATAATAAACACAAACACTGAAAAGTACCTGTCACCACAAGGTAATCAAACTCTTCCGATTCTGCATCTACTGCAAAGACACAAACTGGTCTGCTACCCGTGGCACGATTACCCTGCTGGTTACCTCGTCCTCCTACCAGATTACCTTGAGAGAGCTTCTTATGACACGCTCTCGAGTAATGTCCCACTTCCCCACTGTGGAAACAACTCAAGATACCTGCCATGCACTCCCTTGTATATGCCTTGTTACACTTAACACAAACCGATGGTGTTCCACCTGCTGAACTCCTCATGGACGGATTTCCTGTCCTCTTAACATTCTGCTGCGGTGCTCCTCTATTATTCCCTTTATAATTCGAGAATGGCCTCTTGTCTCCAACTACAACCATCTGTTTACTAGCAAATCTTTCCGCAATCAAAGCTCTATCCATGACGTTTGCCATGCTAGTAGGTCTATCTCCTAGCATGCCCTTTGCCACTTCATGTGACAATCCTTCCATGAACTTGTCAATCTTCTTCTCTTCGCTTCTCATGATTTCAGGGTAGAATCTGCCTAACTCATGGAATTTCTGGGAGTACTGAGTCACTGTAGCGTATCTTCCTTGTTTCCAACTCAGAAATTCATTGTCCTTTGCATTCTGTGATGTCCTAGGAAAGTATTCCTTGTAGAATAGATCCTTAAACAATGCCCAATCCGTGATCCTCGGGTTAACTTGTTCATAAGCTTCCATCCAACTTTCTGCATTTCCTGCCAACAAGGATACTGCTAAGTGAGCCCATTCAGTTTTTAGAGCTTTCACGTTTCTGCACGTCCTCTCAAACCCACGAATCCACAAATCTGCTGCTGCTGGCTCAACATTGCCAAAGAATTCTGGCACCCTGTGCTTCTTCATCTTATCATACCAATCCACCGGCTGTTGTAAACTCCCCAAATCGATGATCTTTGTATCGGTTCTTTGAACTGGTGGAGCATTCTGAGCCGTCGGACCTGCAGGATAACCCATAGCTGGTTGTTGAGGTGGATAGGGTGTGGGATACTCAACCGTAGAGGCAATAACATTCTGATACCGTGGTTGAGGTTGTTGAACCTGCTGTTGGGGGTGTGTCTGTTGCGGATACGTCTGATACGGGTAAGTCGGTTGTGGGTAAGTGTAGCCAGGTGCTACAAAAGTATCTGACTTAGGCAGTGGTGGAGGAAGAACCGTTGGTTGAGGCGTAAAGCTTAGTGGTGTGGAGGAAAATGTTGATGTCTGTGGACGACTAAAAAACTGGCTAGCCGGTGGTTGAGAAAGTCCTAATCCTGCCCAGCTTGTGGTCATTGGAGGCACATACATTCCTGGTGTTACTCCTGCTGAAGTAGTGATGAACGGTATGTTGGGGTTTAACTGTGAAGGACCCCCTTGTTCCACTATTCCCCTAATGACAATATCTGGTCCTTGATTCACCCCATGCATGATGTTGCTCACAGATGGGGTGTTCATTTGAGAAACTGTAGGGCCCCGGTTAGCTGGTCCACTTCTTCTCCTTCTCAGAATCATAACCTCAGTAACTTTAGCCTCAGTATGAACTGTCTGGCCGCGGTGTTATTCGTATTAGCTCCTCCTCTAGTAAGAACCATTCTATAACCAAGAAAAGAGAGGGGTTACTAAAGCAATAACACTTATCTTAAAGTAGAAATCAAGTCCTACACAACAAAGAATACCTCTCTCTCTCTGATACCAACTGTAACGCCCCGTTCCCGGACACCGAGTCCTTATCCGGAAAGAGCGCTCGGCACAAATATTATCAAATAAATTCAATAATATATGTAATCCTTATGATATACATCAGAACTAAACGACGCGGAAGAACAAACGACTCGGAAAAAAACGATCGAACACACGGTTTTCAATGCTGCAAAAACTAAATCCAATAAAGAAAACTAAATCATCCAACATTCAAATCCAAAAGAACTCAAACGGTACTAATCCAAAAGAAAGACAACATTGTTTGAACTTGAATCAATAGCTTTATTGAAAGAAACCAAAACTAAATAAACTAAGTCTTCGAGAGCTCCATCTCACACGTCATCGTCGAAGAACTCATCAATATTAGAAACATGATCATCATCTTTGGGGAAAGAGAAAGACAAACATAAAGTAATGGGGTAAGTACATAAGTACTTAGTAACGCGTAGAAAATCGTATAACGTCGGTCTCATAAAGAAATAATAGCAACGCCGTCATCTATTAATTCATTCCATTATTAGCCCTAGCTAACTATCATATTATGTTCATAGCATAACATGAGGTTCCAAAGTTATCTAGCTTAGCTCAAGTTTGTTACATCATGAATAACGACGGCACTACGCCTAGTAATAGGATGTACTAGGACAACTGGGTGCAACCTACTTAGAGACACAATCTAGTAGCCCCGGGAATATCTGAGTCCCGATAGTATGATGACCGGAAGAGTGCACCAGACGCTTTATCTAGTCAATCGATTGACCGGCGTGGGTACAGTCTACTTTGTCTAATCAGAGGACACATCACGATATTGTACTATGCCTTACCAAGCATTGCATGATGTTTAATATTATTAATCTAACACATACATTTGATTAGATGTTTAACTAGCCACCTAAGTTGATTCACATAAAAGGCTCGCCTTTCAGTCTACTCCCTCTTCTTAAGACCACTATACTCTAACAAAACCTAGCACATACACAGACATCGATAAACCCTAGCTTATCGAAGCACAAGGCAAATCCGAAGCTTTCGACGGTCCCACGCTTCCTCCCCAAACTCCAACTTAAACAGATCATAAACATCGAAAATAAACATACAAATTGCTCTATAACTTTACAACACCTTAATCATACGATAAGAACACCATGTTTCCTTAAATTGCGAGCTACTACGATCCACGCCACCAAAACCTTGAAAAGGTTAAACTTTAGAACTCCGAACCTACAATGATTCGAACCAAAACTGATCACTACGAAAATT
Source organism: Gentiana macrophylla (assembly GCA_026214975.1). NCBI lineage: Eukaryota > Viridiplantae > Streptophyta > Magnoliopsida > Gentianales > Gentianaceae > Gentiana > Gentiana macrophylla. The sequence continues at coordinate 47,665,828 of CM047813.1, forward strand.
AACTCAGAAAAAATCAACCTTAACAATGGTGATTAAACCCTAATCACCAAGAACGATGGGGGAAAAACTTACGTTAACGGATTTAAGGATTGTCGGTATCAAAAGCTACCTTGCCTTGAGATGATCGCTTTTCCCTTGAAGATTCTGTGGAAACGATCAACGGATTAGCCTAGAGATTCGAAAGTCTCTCCTCTTATTTTTTTTTCAAAACTTGCGCCACTCTTAGATGATTTTTAGGTAGAACTATAATTAGGTTAATTTAGGATTAGTTTTCCTTTTATAATCCCAATTAATTAATTAAATCCTTATTACCCCCTTTTTTTCCTTTAATCCCACACCTAATATTCAGATTTTTCGTGAAAAGACAAGGTTGCCCTTTTTGAAAAATCGGGATATTACAGTGAGACGAAACTCTCTAATAGGGGCATGATAAAGTGGAAGTCCTCGTTACCAGCATCTATGGAGTGAACATCGCAATTAAAAAGCTATCGCGTACTCCACCCGATTATAGGCTTTGGCCCAAACAACCGATTTGCGGTACCGTGTCATCTATTAACATAATTGAAAAAGTTGTGTTGCTTCGTATTCCTACTTCCTACGCAAGCCTCTTCGCTACAGCTTTGCCCATTCCACAACTTATATCTCTACGCCTATTTCGTGTATTTTTTTTTATCTTTCTTCTTTAGTCTAATATTACATTTATTGAATCAACGGAATGAACTAGAAGGTGTGCTTCTAGGCGGGGAATTCCTTGTCCACTCTCCAGTATTTTCCGAAAAACAACAGAGAATCTATATCAAAGAAAGGTCTAATGATTTCCATTGCTATTTGATACATTTCGGTCAGTAACATTAGGTGAGGGGGCACAGAAAGAGAGGGATTCGAACCCTCGGTAAACAACAACCTACATAGCAATTCCAATGCTACGCCTTAAACCACTCGGCCATCTCTCCTACATAATGATTATGATACAAAAACCGAGTGAATAGCGAGTCTCTATTATTTGATAGTACGATCCTAACTAAAAAAAAGCTATAATTTTTAATTCCCTTGCTAAGGGTGAAATGGTAGGATCCGTGTTTGATATTTTTTTTTTAGAATATCCTCCTTCTTTGGACTAGTAGCGGGACGCATCTATCGAAAGCTCAGTGTGAAATTATTTTTTAATTCTAAGTAATGTAATTGAGGTTACACAAAATTGGAGCCAGAAAGAATTTGTGGAAATATTACTCCAGCAGGGTGCTCTTGCCTCAGCAGGGTGCTCTTATGCCTCTGCTGAGTAACATGTTCAGCAGTCTCTATTTCGTGTATTTTGTACACTTTATTTATTTGTAAAAGACATATTAATTGTGATACATATAAACAATTAATATGTCAAACTCTAGTTTACTTTATGTCATAGACATAGCTTTTACTTTTACTTTTTGCATGCTTGCCGCCCACATCTACATACTCAAGTGGCCGCCCAAGCTAGCTAGCTAGTCTCTCTCTCAATTGTATCTATTTATACACCTCTCATATCAATGAATAAACTAAGTTGAAGTTTACTCTTGTGTTAACACATTCTCAAACTCTCTTCATGGTATCGGAGCCATTTGTGTTCTAACTTTTCCCATTGCCAAAACTCATATTTCAAGAATGTCTTCCACATCCGACATTACTTCAACCTCAAGAGACTCTCTCGCAGCCTCACCGATCGGGAGTACCGACAACTCTCTTCTTATACAAACCATAGACTTGATGGTAACAACTATCTGTTATGGTCAAGGTCTATGAAAATGTACATTTCTCGACAAAGTAAGATGGGATACTTATGCGGAACAAAACACACTTTCTTGGCCGACCCGGTTTTGAAGCATGGGACACAACAAATAATCAACTCATGACCATCCTCACGAGGTCAATGACAAAAGAAATAAGTGAAAACTTTATGATGTATGATATTGCCAAAGAAATGCAGGATAATGCCGAGATCTTTACTCCAAGAAGGATAATACATCCGAGGTATATGAACTAGAAGCTCAGATTCAAACTTGCGGGCAAGGGGATATGTCTCAGAACTCAATATTTCAATCAACTATCTAAGGCTTGGCAACACTTAGATATGTTAGAAACTCACTCATGGAATGATGTCAAGGATGTTTGCTCTTTATAAAGACATCATAGAAAAGAAGAGAGTATTCGGGTTCCTCACCGGATCGAATCCTACTCTTGATGATGTTAGAGGAAGAATTCTTGCCACCAAACCTCTTCCAAATCTCAAATCCATGTTTGCTTTGAGGTCAAACATGAAGAAAGTAGGAGAAAAGTCATGCTTCAAATCCACTACCGACAACCCTACTCAAGGTGCTTTGCCTCACTGACCGTCGGGAAGGCTGAGGTTCTTTGAGACATACAAAAAGCCTCTTGAGAAAATCGAAAAGCGTTACGTGATCACCGCAACGCACAAATCACACCAAGAGCACCTCTTTGAGTAATATTTCCACAGATTTTATCTCGAAAAGTCTTATATGGGGGTAATTTAGTTAAATCCATTTTTATCGTACAAGAAATGAATTCCATTTGTGTATGTGCTCCCAGAAAGTTATGGTAATGCATCATCTTCTGGTTCAATGTAAGACCAGACTCCAAGAAATTCACCTTTTGATCATGGGTATTCTTCTCCCAATGTATGCCAAAATACTCGGCATCCATGTCCAACCTTTGCTCATCAGGCATAGAGGCCCAGGTAACAACACAAAACTCGTCAATAGGACTTGGATACTCCTACAGCCCAAATTACCCATTGATTCTCTCAACAGAGAAATCAATGTTAACCCTCTAACATTGGCAATGAAGAATTGGGGTGGCATGATACATACGTGTAGAACTCGCGCACTATCATTCCATTGAACTCATTGGGGCTGTCTCCCATATCTTACCATCCATACTTCCCTATAATGCATTCTATCTCATCATCACAAAGATACAGGTCAATTCCATGCTCTCTGGCCAATGAACGGATGCTCCATCTCGTCTTGAAAGCCTCGTAAATCTCAATTGATGCGAATCGGTTCACCCCGTCAATCTGCGTCATGCCATCACTTTTGTGAGATTGGTGACTGATGCGACTTTTCTTGGTGTCCAATCTAACCGGAAGTGTACCGGGTCAATCGTAGTCTTGTCTAGTGGTCAATGTCGTATCCCACAGGGATTTGTGAGGTCAAACACTTAAAAGCTACTATTATTTCGATCTAAGTCGCAATTAAACAAGAATGTAAATGATTCTATGATTCTATTATTACAAGGGGTGATAAAATGTAAAAGCCTATCCAAGATAATGCATAGGTCAAGCAACCTCTTCTAGTTTCATGGGCATATGATTCCTTCCAACCTACCAATGTTGTTCAAATGTGTGAGTCGGTGCATTCCTAAGCAAGTAGTTCCCCTTCGTACGAGCGAATGAAACTACTCTAAGTCTCCTACTTGGTCTAGGTGCCCTAAACCTAATGATTCAACATGATCCGCACTTGAATGCAATGAATAAACAATGACCCCCGGATAAGAAATCGAGCTCCACTTAAGGTTGACTTTACCTTCCGGTTCTCCTACCCCTTTCCCACACCTAACATCTCATTTCGGTCTCCATCAAGTGTGTGTGTGCAAGCAATTACTCCAACACAAACAAACCATACAATGCAAGTAGGAAAAGATTCACAACAAATGAAACTAAGAAAAACGAACAACCATTCCCAATCAACCCAAATATTATGCTATCTCTACTACATTATCTTGGCTAGTAAAGAACTAGCCACTCATGACTATGAACACCAACATGTCAAGGTTAGTATTCATGGTTATGAAAACAATCAAAACAAGGTAAAAGTTAAGAATGTACCAATCACAAGCTATTAACTTGAAAAGAGGAAACTTTTATTCAACTTCAGAAAGACTTCAATGGAGTTTGATACACAAAAGTGATAGTCTAGCTCCAACAAAAGTAAACCAAATATTAAACTAAGAATTCTTCATGTTTTGCAACTTGAATTAAAAGCTAAATTTATAAGGATTTTGGCTAGGAGAGCCTTGGAGGTTGGGGTGCCTTCAAAACGAGTGAGAGTTAGTTGGATGAGATATATCCCTTGTGAGAGTGTAAATGATAGCTTTTAATTGCAGAATCTGCAACATCGGCGCACGCCAGTATAGTCTCGCTGTGTGCCGGCTCTCTTTCTCATGAAATCAGCGTGCACCGGTGCTGACAGGGGTGGTTGAGGACTGACATCATACATTAAATGCTCTAGAAAAAGTGGTTCAAAATCCTGGCGAGCACCATTGAGGTCCCGGCGCGTGCCATTTTTACAGAAAAACCCTTTGTTTTTATCAAAACCATGTCCGGCGTGTGCCATGGCCTTTGGCGTGGGCCATTTATACAGTAGAAACATGGACTTCACTCAAAACGCTTTGGATTACTTCTCAATCACTCGTTAAGCTTTAATATCTCTCAAGATTCAAGCTCCAACCCTCGGTATCTGTGCTGCAAGGCAAAAACACAAAGATACCAGCGTAAATCCGATAACAAAATTTGGCTAATAAGCACTAGATTAGTTGATTTTTATTATACTTTCTATGTACAAAGATGGTTTAAATCATCACAATATTTGCTCATTTTGGTACGAAAACATCACTAAATGCTCAAGAATTGGGAGTAAAACATAGTAAAATACATCATTTGGTTGACTTACATCAACCACTCCCCACTTAGCTTTTGATCGTCCTCGAGAAAATGAAGCGACAAAGCAACTAAAGTCACAAGATAGTGAAACCTCAAGGGGTGAAAGCTCAACAAGATGATGCAAGTAATTGAAATCATAACCACGTGTTAATTGCTATCTAAGAAAGTAGTGGAGTGTGTGTGAATATTCCTCAAACTTGTTATCGGACAGTCAATCATGAAATCATGCCTGCCCCACTCCTAAAATACAACTATAAGCTTAACAATGATATCGATCTCCACTAATTAGGCGTCCGGAGTCAAGGAGTTAGGTCAGGTAGTTGACAAAGTGACTTGTAACGTTCATGCCCCGGGTAGTTGGCTAACCGAAGGGATAAAAGGGTAAACAAAGAGAATAAAGCACGACATCAAGTATTTACACCTTCATCTCACCAATCATGTACCACCTCAATTAGTTACCTCCCAAGATTCACATCACAAAGAATTGTGAAATTGAGCTTCAAAATTTCCTTCAATGACTCTACAATTATTGCTTTTATTCACACTTTACTTGAGCTTCCTTTGATTATTTATGGAACTTTGAAAGCTTTATTGAATTATTTTGGAATTTTTGATGAATTGAAGTTCTCTTCTTTTTTTTTTCTTTTTTTTGAAAAGAGGAAACACCAATGGACTCCGAACATGATAAGATACCGTCTCAACTTGTGCCTACTATTGTCGTCCAACTCTTAGTTCCATTGCCACTACCCACACAATCCATAGAAACTTGTTAACTTGCGGGATGCCAAGGGAATGTAGACCAAAATTAGGCTAAGTGTTAGTTTATACGTTAGGATATTATGAGTTTAACGCAGCGGAATTTAAAATTTTGATTTCCTTTTCTAGATCGTCTTCGTTTAATGCAATAAACACGTTAAGTAGTTTGACGGAATATACCTTGGATGATCTATAAGATCGTCGCTTTGACCGTCAACAGAGAGTAGTACAGTGCGCAAGCCGTCCACGCGTCCGGCCTTTATCGATAACCACACGAACTCCTCGCCGGAATCCTTCTTGGATTGCTATCAGAAAAACTCCAGTTGCTAGACCGGCCTTTTTCCTCTCTCTCTCTAACTCTCTTTAGGAAGCCCTCTATTTTATACAAGAACTATTAGCTCATGCATTTGTGATGTGAAAATGATCTTCACACCCACCTCTTATTTATAGCGAGAGGGGCATCCGTAATAGAGTTAAGGAGAAGAAAACATTTTCCCAATAAAATAAGGAAAATCAATTTGATTGATTTATCTCTTTTATTATAATATCTTATGTTGGTCCCTTGAAAAGGCTTTGGTTAAGTTTAGAGGGGGTGAATAAACTTAACACTTAAAACTTTGGAGTTAACAAATTCAAAGAACTTCAAGACTCTTTGAAGTTCAAGATGAGTCTCTTGATGCCTCAGTAGCTTTCTTTGATAAATGATGAGTCTCTTGACAGCTTTAGTTTATGAATTTGTGCAAATGGAATTATGTCAAAATTAAGCCTTAATACTTGTTGTTAAATATGATACTAAGTGTTAGATACTCAGTAGTGTATGTGTGTGATTTTAGTTGCTAGATTCAGTTGATTGATGTATATAACAAACTAAGTGCAGAATGTAAATGCTGAAAGTAAGTAGGCAGATTTTATAGTGGTTCCAGGTGGTGTAATCCTGTCAGTACACTCTTCTCCTGTGATGTTGGAGGTAATTCACTAGAGATCTTTGATGTTGCAGTTACAAAGATTCCTAAGATTGCTTGTCCTTCACCAATGACTATGGCTTCACAAACTGAAAACTAAGAACAGGTAGAATTGCTGCTCCTGAGTCTTCCACTGGTCCTTGAAGGGTAGGATTGCCTCTTCACCAGCTCCACCACAAACAACAGTCTTTCACACAACTGTGCTTCACTATCTTCAGCAGGTTCTTTATAAAATAAAGATTGAATCAAATAAATGATTCAGTTGCAGCAGCTTGATTAGAATGATATAATCAGCAGCTTGCAGTCTTCAAGTGTGTATACATGATGTAGCTTGAATGCAGAATGCACTTGAAGAATCTTTCTGGATCAGTAGCTTTAAGTTCGATGACTTGGTAGGTGTTTTTCAGCTCAGAATTATCACTTGTATTTTTCTCTTATTATTCATCAATCATCATCTTTTTCTAAGTTGAAAGTCCTCTATTTATAGGTAGGAAGGCATGTGACTTGTATTTGAAATTCAAATATGACCGTTCCTTGTTTTGTCCCATTTGACTTGCTTTCTGTCACTATTCATAGGGTGACAATCGCGAAATTCCTTTTGACATGCGATCATCAACCTTTGACTTATAACCATTGGATAATAATTTGAATCACTCCAGCGTCCTTTTAATCTCAGCCCTTGATTTGTTTGATAAGTCAGAGGTAGTTAGCTGTCATTTTCCATGTAATCTTCCAATGTAATCTTGAATTAATCGAGGTATAATATCAGCAGGTTCATCAGTCTGCTGAGATACCTATTAGTCTGCTGAATAGCAATTTGCTGTGTATAAAATAAAATGCAGCTGATTTCTTTTATCTAACTTTTAGTTGTGTAGTTAGATTACACCTTTTCAAGTATAACCAAGTTCCAAACATCATCCAACTTATGGAACTTAGACCTTCTACACAAGGTATATGCAATCAGTTAGGTCATCACAGACTTGCCTAAATTCTGATTCCATATCCTTGACTTAAATTACTAAGTTTGATCCCTTAGCCTTCATTAACTGAGTTTGACCCCTCAGCCTTAAGTCTTCAGCAGGTTCCAGACTAGTCCACTGACCTATCTACCCTACTGATATTGACCAGTCTGCTGATATAAATTAGCTGACCATTACAATGCTTGTTTGATCAAACCTATTCATAAATCAAACTCTAATAAACCTATACATTTGATCTAGACATCTTTTTGCCTTTGCACTATAACAGCTAGTCTGGCACTCATCATCAAAACTAAGAAATAAGTCCAACAATTTCCCCCTTTTGGTGATGATGCCACTACCCTCACCTAACAGCAAAGCAAAAAGATAAAAACAAAAACAGAACAAATTTCAGTCAATTTTCATTATAATCATTTGTTCACAGTTATTACAGTTTAGATGTAGCAAAGATAAAAATATGATAAGTATGCTGATCTACTGTCTTCTTTCTCTTTCTTGTCTAGCCTTCTCCACTTGTTCTTGATAGGCTCTGATTTCTTCTATCATATCCCTCATCCATTCATTTTCAATCAGTGTAAAATCAATGTAGGGATTGACTCTCTTCCACCACTTCCATGCTTCAGCAGAGAAGATTGATTTGATTCACTCTGAATCCAAACCTCATATATAATTCCTTGAATTCATCAAGTGAGTCCTTTGCTTTTGTGACAGGCAAAGTCATATCACCTCTGCCACTTCTTCCACCTCTTCCACCTCTGTAGGTTGCCCTTAAGGCTTTGACTCTTGCTTCCCAAAATTTCAATCCCAAGAAAGATTCTAGACCTTCATCATATCCCTTGTCATGATAAGGTTTCCTTCTGTTATAGTATTCATTCTTGTATTGTCTCAGGAGATCATCAGTGAGTTGAACTCTGCCAGGTGCAGGTTGCCTAAAAGCATTAGTCTCATCCTCCCATCTTTTCTTAGCAAAATTTCAGCACCTCTTTTGCTCTGCTTTGTTTGGCCCTCTTCCCCTTAGTGACATCATCAACAAACCGGGACGAGGCCATGAACACTCTCTGTGTGATTACCAGATTATTCAGTTCACCTTCCATAATTTCGATTCTTGTGTCAATCTGCGGTAATCCTTGATTGCAAAGTCTGCTCCCATAGATTGATCCTCTCAATAACTTTAGGATCCAATCCAGCAGGGTGAGATGTTCCAGCAGCCTCAGCAGGCTTAGGTGCTTCAGCAAGCTTGTCAAGTTTCTGATGAATGGATATAAGTTGGTCTTTCAGAAACTTCTCTTTTGCTGTGTTTCCCACCTTGATTCCCCTCACATCTAGTATCATATTATTCACAGCATTTTGAGTAGATGTGAAGTTTGAAGCAACTGTATCAGCAGATTGTCTATTTTCATTCACCAGTTTCATCAGTTCTTCAAATCTCTGCTCTTGTCTATCCAGTTGAGTTCTTAATCATTGCATATCATGCCTCACAGTCCCCGAACTCATTCAATACTTCTACTAGTACCTCACCAGTCATTCTTCCACCAAAGAGCCTCATCATCAAGAGGCTCCTCAACATTGTCTTGTGGCCTCGATTGCTCATGACCATTGCCCAACTCCTATCTAATCCAGCAGGGTTTGGTCCTGGATATTCTTCTAAGATAGGATCAATGGCTGGTTCTTCATAAATAGGTACAAATGCCTGTGGGGGATCAACATCAACATTTTCTTCTTCAGGCAGTTGGAACTCCTCATCACTAAAGTCATAGTCCAAAGAAATGCTCATCCTCATTAACGCGATCTGTGACCATCTTTCCCTTTAGTGGTCTTGACTCCAGTAGGCTCCACTAAAGCAGCCTCTTGAACAACAACATGGGTTTCCTCCAAACCCAAAACTGGTTCCAACCTGTGTCCAGGTGCTGTTTATAAGTCGGCAGCCTGTACCTCCTGTTCCAACCTTTGTGCAGGTGCTGTTTGTAGCCCAGCAACATGTACCTCCTCTTCAGCTCTTGGATCAGGTGCAATGAATGCCACAATCACTTGATCTGGGAATATGTCCATATTTTCTTGTTGAAATTCTCCCACATCAGTGATTCTTCTCAGCAAATTTGCAGATTTAGTTAAGACAGCCTCAGTGTCAATCCAGTCTTGATATTGAATAGATTCTTTTGAACTGGCACTGGGTTCACTAATATCTGTAACTCTTTCATCACTTGAATCCACAGTCTGCTGATCATCAACATGCTCAGCAGGTTCTTCAACAAACAAAGGATCTATCTCACCAACCAATCTGTTTGCATCACCATCTATTCCTTCATTGATTTCTGCCTCAATATCATCAATGGTGAGATTCTCCATCACTGCATCCACTTGTCTTTCAAGAGGATCGTCCCAGATCAGATGATCGCGCCTTACGGGTGGATCAACAAACATTGCAGTCCTACTGGTCTCTCCTGGACCAGAGGATGATTATCATCCAGAATCGATGATGAAGAGTCATCATCATCACCTCTTGGATCCCCTGAACTTGATACCCTCCTCTTTTTGTTGTTCATCAAACAAGTCCATCAGCCTTGATTGTAATAAATAGGTATCAATCAGATACAGCAAGCTCTCCACTCCCAATTTCTCAAAAACCCATTCTTCAAAGTCTGTCATAGGTTCTGCAGCAGGTTTTTGTTTCTTATAAAATCCAAACTTCCATTGGAAGTAATCAGCCACCAGCAGGAGTTTTGGATCAACATACCCCTCCTTCCTCTTCTTTTCATGTTTTTCATAGGGCGGGAATGATCCTCTGGGAGCTGTTGCCTTACCTTGCTGACCTCCAAAGGTCTCAACAAGTAAGTTCAAAGTTTCTTCCACAGATGCCTCAAGGCTAGTAGGTTGCTCAGTTTGTATATTGGTTCCTCCTGACTTATATGCTCATCAGTAGGGTTAACAGCAGATGTTCTTACCCTGAACTATTTCAGAATTGCGAGGGTCTTCAACCAATGTGTCACATACCACAAAGAGTGCGGACTCAGAGTGAATCATTTGTTTCTTCACCAAGTTGCTCAACAACAACTTGTGCAGCTTCAGTAGGCTCAGCAGCCTTAGTAGGTGAGGATTCAACAACATCAACAGCAGGTTCAGACTCTGTAGTCTGCTGTGATTCTCCAGCAGGTTGCTCAACAACAGCCTCTGCATCCTCATTAGGATTGATAATTGTCAATGGCTCAGCATCAATAGCCTCTCCTACTACTTCTTCTTCTTCTTCTACTGCTTCTTCTTCTACTGCTTCTGCTTGTTCTTCTTCCCTTAGAGCCTCCAATATCTTTAATTGCTTCCCATTTCCATGTTTCTTTTTCTGAGTGATCTCTTTCATCCTCTTGGAAAGTGGCTTATCTTCTACTTCAATCACAGTAGACTTCCTCTTTCTACTGGCTTCCTTCTATTGTTCCCTCAGAATCTCAACAACAGTTTTTCTTGCAGCTACAGCAGGGTCAGTAATCTCAAGTTCAGCTGGACCCTCTGCAGACTCAGAAGTCTGTGTTGTTTGCTTTCTTGTTCTTTTAGGCTTTAACTTCTCAGTTATCTTCTTTGTGTCTACAGCCTTACTCTTCTCAGTAGCTTTCTTTGGTGCAACAGGTTTAACAAATTTCTTCACAGTTTGCTTGACCTGCTCACCACCAGCATCACCATCATCTCCATCATCATCATCATCATTATCAGCCTCTGCAACACCTTCATCACCATCATCAAGACCAGGAATAACTTGATCAATCTCTTTCTTGTATCTAGATTGATTTATCTTCTCAGGTGCTACATCTGGAATCTCCAAATGATTCAGCGGGGTTTGAACCATTAAACCTAAGGGTAAGGCCTTTGATTTCCTTTTCCCTTCTCTTTCCTCCTTGGCAACTTTCTTCATGTAATGAATGAAGTATCCAGCCCAATCAAACTTCATGCTTCTGCAAATGATTATCATCAGCTCTATCTTGGGTCCTGATAGAGTGTCCATACTTCCAACCAGGTCAAGTATGTTCTTTGCAATGAGTTTGCTCAAAGATAGATTGTACTCATTCCCAATATGTCTCGCAATTGATGCCTGGAATGGATTTGGTGGCTTCATTTGTTTTGATTTTATCAACAAAATCCATCTTGGATAGTCCCATTGCTTCGTGATTTCTTGACCATCCACTACTTCTTCAAAACCAAAAACTTCCCTCGGCAGACTTGAGGAAATTTCTATTTCTTGTGCATTCCCAACTGTTTTGAATGCTTCAGCCTTTCTTTTATTTGAATGTTCCTCCAAAAGCGACAACGTTTGTATATGAAATTGTTTCAGTCTTATGTTCAAACATTTTCCGCACCAAAGATATCTCCTTATTCTTCGACCAATATTGATTGTTAGTTCAGTCTGGTTAGCATCAACAACAAAACCTCTAACACTTTGTCTTGATTCAATCTGAACATCAACCTTTTCCGCCATTGTTATGAAAAAAATAAGATGAGGAAGATAGATTGTAAATCTGTGTTCACACAGTGTAAAAGCGAGAGATATAGCAGATTTTGCAAGTAGAGAGAATCTGCTGTGTGTGTAGAGTCTCAGTATATATAGGCACAGGCGGTAGTTATAATCGGTGCACGTACATCCATGTCAACCATGATTAATCTGAGTGAATTCTGTCTTGACACGTGTTCCATAACTCCTCCATAACGTTTTGTAACCGTTAGATCGTGTTAACTATGGTAATAAAAGATAGAGTAAATATCCCGCCAATTGCTCTTTGACTTTAATAAAGTTTGACTGTAACGCTTCCATTCAAAGAGGTTGTCCTCGGCGAGGTATGCTCGCTGATCTGGCGATAAAGATGCTTCAGCATCCTGCTGACAAAGTGACTCTGCTGATCCTTGATTTCTTCTTGTTATGTTCAATTGATAATACAAGATGAAGTTTAATACCAATGACTGATCCGCAAGTGAGCTCACCCAACATGACAAAGACCAATCCCTTGGCAACCTCATTTGCTCAATTGTCCAAACATAAGTACATGGAATTGTTGATACCAATGACTAATCACTAAGTGAGCTCACCCAACATAGCAAAGACTAATCCCTTGGTGAATTCCAAGACATTCTTTGATAATCACAACTTTTATAATTCCAAATTCAGTGCTTAATTTGGCAAATCTTTCACTATCAAGTGGTTTAGTGAAAATATCAGCAAGTTGATCTTCAATAGGGATATACAGAACCACCACATCTTTCTTTTCAACATGATCTCTTATAAAGTGATGTCTTACATCAATATGCTTGGTTCTTGAGTGCAAAACAGGATTTTCTGTGATTGCAATTGCACTTGTGTTGTCACACATGATTGGAATTTCCTTTTCTTCAATTCCATAATCCCTTAACTGTTGTCTTAACCACAATACTTGTGCATAGCAACTTCCAGCAGCAATGTATTCAGCTTCAGCAGTGGAAGTTGAAATAGAATTCTGTTTCCTACTAAACCAGGAAATCAGTCTATTTCCCATTAACTGACAGGTTCCTGAGGTGCTTTTTCTATCAATCTTGCATCCAGCATAATCAGAATCTGAGTAGGATAATACATTGAAGCTTCCATCCTTGGAATACCATATCCCTACTACCAAAGTCTCCTTTAGGTACTTGAGAACACTCTTGACTGCACCTAAATGACTTTCTTTAGGTTTAGATTGAAATCTTGCACAAACACCTACAAAGAAAGGATATATCCAGTCTGGCCATTGGCGATTAGATACGGCAGACTGCCTATCATCCTTCTGTATAATGTCTGATCAACATCTTTGCCTTCTTTATCTTCATCCAATCTGATATTTGTACTCATAGGAGTTGAACTTTTAGTGCTATTTTCCATACCAAACATCTTCAGCAACTCCTTGGTATACTTGGTTTGATGAATGAAGATTCCATCTTTCATTTGTTTGACTTGCAATCCCAAAAAGTAGTTCATTTCTCGCATCATACTCATTTGGAACTTGCTCTTCATTAGATTTGCAAACTTCTCACATAACAATTCATTTTCAGAACCAAAGATTATGTCATCAACTTAAATCTGTACCAGCAGGGTGCTGTCCTTCTCATTGATTCTGAAAAGAGTCTTATCAATGGTGTCTTTAGTAAAACCATTGTCCACCAAGAATTGAGATAAAGTTTCATACCATGCTCTTGGTGCCTGTTTCAATCCATAAAGTGCTTTGTTGAGTCTATACACTTTATCTTCTTGATCTTTAACTTCAAATCCAGGAGGTTGCTGAACATACACTTCCTCCTCTAGAATGCCATTCAAAAATGCACTTTTGACATCCATTTGATATACCTTGAAGTTCTTATATGCAGCATGTGCCAAGAATAATCTGATAGCTTCCAATCTTGCAACAGGTGCATAAGTTTCATCAAAATCTATTCCTTCTACTTGAGAATAGTCTTTTGCAACTAGTCTGGCCTTATTCCTCACAATGGTACCAGATTCATCAAGTTTATTTCTGTATACCCATTTAGTACCAATGATATTTGCATGACTTGGCCCTTCAACTAGTGTCCAAACTTGATTTCTTTCAAATTCATTTAACTCTTCTTGCATAGAAATTATCCAATCTGGATCTGAAATTGCTTCTTCAACAACTTTAGGTTCCATTCGAGATAGAAAACAAGTAAACATAGCTTCCAGTTGTCTTCTAGTCCTTACACCTTGCTGTACATTGCCAATAACTTGTTCAGCAGGGTGATTCCTTAACCATTGTGGATTTTGGTTAGTTTGATTATCAGGAACCTCATCTTCAGTAGGGTCTGCTGTAGCTTCTTCAACAACAGGGGGTTCAGCAGATCCTTGAATTGCTTCAGTTGTTCCATCAGTAGTATTACCAGCAGGGTGTTCAGCAGTGGTAGTATCAGAAACTTTTAAGTCATTGAATCTCTCCAAAACTTCAACACAATCTTCATCTTCCATACCAGTGAACTTAGGTTCATCAAACACAACATGGATTGTTTTTTCATGTTTCAGTGACCTCTTGTTCAGTACCCTGAATGCCTTGCTAACTGAAGAATATCCCAAGAAAATTCCTTCATCTGACTTTGGTTGGAATGTCTTCAAATGTACCCTGTGATTTAGGATAAAACATTTGCTTCCAAATGGATGGAAATAGGATATGTTTGGTTTCCTTCCATTCCAAATCTCATAAGGTGTCTTCAGCAGCTTCTTGTTCACTGAAGTTCTGTTTTGTGTATAACATGTTGTATTAACTGCTTCAGCCCAATATCTTTTAGGCAGTAATGCTTCACATATCATTGTCCTTCATGCTTCCTTTAAAGTCCTGTTTCTTCTTTCAGCAACCCCCATTTTGCTGAGGTGTACCAGCAGCAGCAAGTTGATGTAGTACACCATTCTGTTCACAGTATTCTCTTATAACTTTGTTGAGAAATTCTGTACCCTGATCTGATCTTATTTTACTACTGTCAAACTTTTCTCATTTTGTAATCTCTTTAGAAGATTAGGCATGCTTTTAAGTGTTTCACTTTTCTTGTTCATAAATATTACCCAAGTGTACCTTGAATAATCATCCACAACCACTAAGGTTTATTTTTTTCCTGTTACACTTGTTGGAGTTATTGGTCCAAATAGATCCATATGCATCAGCTCCAACACTCTATTAGTTGATTGTTTAGTTTTTTACTTGAAGCTTGACTTTATCTGTTTGCCCTGCTGACATGCATCACATATAGCATCCTTCTTGAATGTGATCTCAGGTAAACCAATCACCAGCTTCTTCTTCACCAACTGATTGATGTCATCAAAATTCAAATGATTCAACTTCTTGTGCCATAACCAATTGAGTTCTGATTTGGTATGCACAATCAGGCAGGTTTCTGGAACTGCAGTAGACCAATCCACAACATACATATTTTGTTGTCTTCTACCAGCTAGTACAACTTGATCACCTCTTTCACTAATGACAATACAGTTGTTTTTGTCAAAAGTGACCTTGTACCCCATGTCACAGAATTGTCCAAAGGCTCAAAACAAGTTGTAGTCCAAATCCTTCCACATATGCAACATTCTTGATTGTAAGTCCATTTCTCACAAGTGTGCCATATCCTCTTGTGTATCCAGGTGTATTCTTGTTGCCAAAATTCACCCTTGGACCATCCTTTGCCACAAAGTTTGACAAATAGTGCTTATTCTTTGTCATATGTCTGGAACATCCACTGTCAAAGTACCAGACACCCTACAAAACAAAGTTAATACATTTTAGGTACCCAAACTTGTTTGGGTCCATAGTGGTCAGTAGTAAGCATGACCTTTGGTAAGTTTCCATAAGGTCTTCTCCTAAAGGTGTCATACTTTCGTTCATACATGTATTCCACACATCCATAAGTTCTAACAGTTGGTTGTGTAGGATTCACATATGTTTTCTGGCCTTTTGGTTTATAATGCTGTTTGAAGTGACTTTTGTTGTTAGAAGCATTAGTATAACCATTTGTTTGTCATCTGTTAGGAATGACCACAGTAGTATGGAGCTCTTTGAGGTCCTGCTTGAGGCCTTTTATAAGTCCTCTGCTGAGTCCTTTCTTTGATTCCATTGCTTAGGCTTTACCCTAGCAAAGATGGTTATCTTGATTGTTTCTATCGTAGAAGTACAGGAATATTCCAATCATCATCGATGAGGAGCAGTCTACCTTTCCCCTGAGATAAGTATCCCTTGAATGATTAATATTTTTAGATTTTGGATTCTTATCCTTGGAATATTTCTGACCTTTACCTTTTTGTGGTTCAGCAGACTTGGTAGCAGGTCTGCTATCAGTAGGTCTAGAAGATCCAGCAGTCCTATTTTTGGATTTGTTCTTTTTGTTAGGAACTTTTGACTTCTTTGACTTCTGATTTTGCTTCCTTGAAGTATTCTCAGTAGGTTTTACTGCATCAGCAACCTTACTTGAAGTTGGATCTTGTGCAGGTACGAACTTAGGACCAATTCTGATACTAGGTTCAGTGACCTTGCTGGATCCACTCTTGTTAGATTGTTGAGCTCCAAATCCGAGCCCTGTTCTATCACCATAAGGCTTTCCAGATTTGTATGCTGTAGAGGAGCAAGATGGTTCAAATGATTCGTGAGGTCATTGGATGATCAAGCAGGCTTACACTGATTCTGCCCAACATCTTTTTCCTTACCTTTGAGAACTCTTAATTCAGCTTTCAATCTTCCAACTTCTAATTCAAGAGCTTCTTTTTCAACCTTCACAATCTCATAATCAGATTATATTATCCTCAATTGATTAAGGATGGCATCCAAAGTCTCATTATTGTCAGAATTTCTAGGATTTGAGCCACAAGTTGATTCACAATCACTTCCAGAAGGAGTATTGATAGATACAGTATTGTATACCTCCTCTGTTTCATCCATATTAGCCATCAAAGCATAATCTTCCATATCGAAAGAATTCAGTGCTCATGTCATCCGATTCATTTCCTTTCGATTCCACTTCATACCCTCGATTCATCTTCAAAGAACCATAGCCTTCTTGCCATGTCTTCTTTGTTGACTCTTGGTCTTGATGAGTCCGGACAATCAGTCTAAAGTGTCCAGGCTTCTTGCGGTTTGAAGCAAACATAATCGGAGTTCCTTACTTTGTTTTAACTCAGAGACGATCAGTTTGAAGTGTCCTGGTTTCTTGCAATGAAAGCACAGATAGTCATTATCTTTCTTTGATTCTTCTTTCTTCCTTTCAGTAGGCCTTTTTGTGAAATTTCTTGAAGGGGCCTTTCCAGTATTCATCATCCTAATTTTCTTGCTCAGGAGGGCAATTTGCTCCTGCATTTCATCCAACAGATCATCTTGTCCTCCTGATGTTTCTTCTTGATGTGAAGCAGCCAATGCAGTGGTCTTTGGCTCTTCTTTTTCAGTCTCATGTACAAGCTTTTTTCTAAATTCATAAGCCTTAAGATCTGAAAATAACTTGAAGGTGTCGTCTTCATGCAACGTTCTCATTTCCTCTATTGCAGTCACCTTCATTTTCCAAACATCTTTTGCAGGTAATGCTTCCAAGATTTTTGTGTTTATTTCCTCTTTTGAATAACTTACACTAAGCAGGGTAAGTTCATCCAGGATAGCATTAAATCTTGATTCCATCTTCTCAATGGTTTCATTTGGTAGCATCTTGAACTTTTCAAACCTCTTTTTGACCACACTGATTTTATTCTTCTTTATTGCATCAGTGCCTTCACAGATCAACTGTATCTTGTCCCAAAGTTTCTTTGCAGTTTTGCAATCTTTAACCTTCATGTACATATTGCTATCCAAGGTTCTATAAATGATATCGATAGCAATATTGTTGAGGTTTTCTCTCTTTCTATCTTCTGCATTCCATTCTCTTTTTGGTTTTGGAATGTACTCTGTAGTATCACCCACTGTTACTGCCTTGGTAATCTCCAGTGGTCCATCTGTTAGTACATCCATCATCTCATCATGAGTTGCAGCAAGGTAAGCCTGCATTCGACGATTATATTCATCAAATCTATCTAGAGAACACATCAGCATAGTTCTAGCATACTGGGTGTTATCCATGATGCAAATTTTTGAAAATCAGTAATTTGAAAACGTTTCAAAGTATTTTCACAAGCACAACAAGTAGGATTTCTTCAGAACAGAAGCACTGCTCCAATACCAATTGTTGGTCCCTTGAAAAGGCTTTGGTTAAGTTTAGAGGGGGGGTGAATAAACTTAACACTTAAAACTTTGGAGTTAACAAATTCAAAGAACTTGATGAGTCTGTGATGCCTCAATAACTTGGCCGATAAACGATGAGTCTCATCGACAGCTTTAGTTTACTGAATATGTACAGCGGAATTATGTCAAAATTAAGCCTTAATACTTGTTGTTAAATATGATACTAAGTGTTAGATACTCAGTAGTGTATGTGTGTGATTTCAGTTGCTAGATTCAGTTGATTGATGTATATAACAAACTAAGTGCGTAATGTAAATCTTTGAAAGTAAGTAGGCATTTTATAGTGGTTCTAGGTGGTGTAATCTCATCACCCACTCTTCTCCTGTGATGTTGGAGGTAATTCACTAGAGATCTTTGATGTTTCAATTACAAAGATTCCTAAGATTTCTTGTCCTTCACCCAATGACTATGGCTTCACAAACTGAAAACTAAGAACAGGTAGAATTGCTGCTCCTGAGTCTTCCACTGGTCCTTGAAGGGTAGGATTGCCTCTTCACCAGCTCCACCAAAAACAACAGTCTTTCACACAACTGTGCTTCACTATCTTCAGCAGGTTCTTTATAAAATAAAGATTGAATCAAATAAATGATTCAGTTGCAGCAGCTTGATTAGGATGATATAATCAGCAGCTTGCAGTCTTCAAGTGTGTATACTTGATGTATCTTGAATGCAGAATGCACTTGAAGAATCTTTCTGGATCAGTAGCTTTAAGTTCAGTGACTTCAGCGGGGTGTTTTTCAGCTCAGAATTATCACTTGTATTTTTCTCTTATTATTCATCAATCATCATCTTTTTCTGAGTTGAAAGTCCTCTATTTATAGGTAGGAAGGCGTGTGACTTGTATTTGAAATTCAAATATGACCGTTCCTTGTTTTGTCCCATTTGACTTGCTTTCAGTCACTATTCATAGGATCGACATCGCCGAATTCCTTTTTGACAATCGCGATCATCCAACCTTGACTTATAACCATTGGATAATAATTTGAATCACTCCAACGTCCTTTTAATCTCAGTCCTTGATTTGTTTGATAAGTCAGAGGTAGTTAGCTGTCATTTTCCATGTAATCTTCCAATGTAATCTTGAATTAATCGAGGTATAATATCAAAGAGGTTCATCGATCTGAGATACCTATCGATCTATTTGAATACAATTTCTTTGTGTATAAAATAAAATGCAGCTGATTTCTTTTATCTAACTTTTAGTTGTGAAGTTAAATTACACCTTTTTAAGTATAACCAAGTTCCAAACATCATCCAACTTATGGAACTTAGACCTTCTACACAAGGTATATGCAATCAGTTAGGTCATCACAGACTTGCCTAAATTCTGATTCCATATCCTTGACTTAAATTACTAAGTTTGATCACTTAGCCTTCATTAACTGAGTTTGACCCCTCAGCCTTCAATCTTCATCAGGTTCCAGACTAGTCCACTGACCTATCTACCCTACTGATATAGACCAGTCTGCTGATATAAATCAACTGACCATTACAATGCTTGTTTGATCAAACCTATTCATAAATCAAACTCTAATAAACCTATACATTTGATCTAGACATCTTTTTGCCTTTGCACTATAATAGCTAGTCTGGCACTCATCATCAAAACTATGAAATAAGTCCAACAATTTCCCCCTTTTTGGTGATGATGCCACTACCCTCACCTAACAGCAAAGCAAAAAGATAAAAACAAAAACAGAACCAATTTCAGTCAATTTTCATTATAATCATTTGTTCACAGTTATTACAGTTTAGATGCAGCAAAGATAAAAATATGATAAGTATGCTGATCTACTGTCTGTGATGACCTAACTGATTGCATATACCTTGTGTAGAAGGTCTAAGTTCCATAAGTTGGATGATGTTTGGAACTTGGTTATACTTAAAAAGGTGTAATCTAACTTCACAACTAAAAGTTAGATAAAAGAAATCAGCTGCATTTTATTTTATACACAAAGAAATTGTTGTTCAAATGATGATAGGTATCTCAAAGTGATGATGAACTCTTTGATATTAGGATCAAGCGCTTACCGTTGTACTAAAACCAATTGGTATTAGTAAAGGTGCTACTTTATTTCCTTATACCACACCTTCACAGCGCCATGGGTTGAACGCACAAGGCAGCGAGTCTCAGTATACCCAACAATCTCCCCCAAAGACTGCTGCTACCCACTCAACCGTGGTTTACCACACGTCGCTGTTGCCGGGATTCAAACCCATGACCTTCTCTCGATACCGCTTTTAGGATCAAGCGCTTACCGTTGTACTAAAACCAATTGGTATTAGTAAAGGTGCTACTTTATTTCCTTATACCACACCTTCACAGTGCCATGGGTTGAACGCCCAAGGCAGGCAGAGTGCTGTATACCCAACATCTTATATTAAATAAAATCTAAATATTGCCAATATCTTATATTGATTATATTTATCTTATTATCATAAATCTAATTTTCCAAAATCAATCAATAACTAATATTAATATTATGGTAATCTTATTAATTAAAGTACACAATCCAAGTGTATCTTACACACTTATATGTGGCGCCCCAAATGCCAATAATTGGTTTCTGGAATATTCTTTAATTACTATAATTTATGTATAATCAATATCTTGTATTTTATTTATTCACAATAAATAAATACCACCATATTAATTTACCACTATAACCTTTATAGCCGAGAGATAAACTTTCCTTATTCAGTTATCAACTATAACCGCATTTTATTCCGACTCGATGTTCATATGTGTGTGACCCGATAGGCTTCCGAAAATGTTCGCCGTAGACACAAAGTGAAATTTACGAAAATGCCCTTCATGCCTAACAATCACGGGATAGCGTCTAGCAACACACCGTGACCCCCAATCATCGGAAGAGTCAAAAGCAATGACTACTACCTTTCATGTGAAACAGTTACCGTGTAACTTACAATCCTATCGCTGTAATAATACCCATACGATCGTATCTTGAGTGTCAATACATTAACGATCGTATTTTATAATCTGGATATCATGCTCTCTCGGAATAACACGTTTACTCCCACTTTGCAAAGATTCACGAGAACAAGACATTCCTTATAAAAAGGCCATTTCGGATATTCAATCTCAATCATAGGATACACGATTCCCGAACGACCAAACATGTATACTTTGTATGCTTCAATATCACACCCGATCTCTACCGCATGATCACCCCGTGGATAGGGGAAATCTCTATAGTGTCAAAGCATGACAATCCACACCGTGATGCCATGAAGACTCCGGTCTTAAGGATAATTACACAACCGACACATAGTGTGACACTTAGTGTAAGTGGGTCAGTCTAACGTACGCATTCCCTAATACACGTCCATGTACAGTCCAAGTGTCACCACACTTCGATAGACGAGATCTATCCCTATATTTAATAAGATAGAAGACATCCAATACGTGCTAGTCTAATCATACCATCAATGTCCCATTTGACAATACATATGACTAGAGACATTTAAGTACCAAACTTGTTAAAGTGATTAGAGATCTCATCAGCCATAATCACTATCATGGTTTCTGTATCACAGTTTGACACTAGAGACGTTACTATATGTACAACCAATAATTTGAAGATAAACAATATATAATAACACAAGTGGTTTTATTAATCATAATAAAGTTATTACATGAACTAAAATAGACTGTAAATAACCCGTCCCGGTCGGATCCGGTCAAACCCGTTTGGGTTTAGGACACCTATTCAACAATCTCCCACTTGGCCTAAAGCCAATCACCCATATGCCTAAGCCCTTGCATGTGAACATGTTTCTCATGCTTCGCTTGTGACAATGCCTTGGTTAAGGGATCAGCTATGTTATCATCCGTGTGGACTTTCTCTATCTTTACATCTCCTCTATCTACTATCTCTCTTATCAAGTGATGGTGCCGTAGCACATGTTTGGACTTCTGATGAGACCTTAGTTCCTTTGATTGAGATATCGCCCCATTATTATCACAGTACAGTGGCACTGGACCTTCAATGGAGGGAACAACACCAAGTTCAATAATGAACTTCTTCATCCAAACTGCTGCATTTGCCGCCTCTGAGGCTGCTATGTATTCGGCTTCCGTTGTATAGTCCACAATAGTCTCGTGCTTGTAACTCTTCCTGCTCACTGCTCTGCCATTAAGCGTGAAAACAAATCCAGATTGTGACTTAAATTCATCCTTGTCAGTTTGAAAACTGGCATCTATATAACCTCGTAATACTAAATCATCGTTCCCAAAAACCAGGAACATATCCCTAGTACGTCTCATGTACTTGAGGATATTCTTGACTGCAACCCAGGGACCATCACCTGGATTGGACTGGTACCTACTAGTCATACTAAGAGGGTATGATACATCTGGTCTAGTGCACAACATGGCGTACATGATGGATCCGATAGCCGAAGCATAAGGGACCTTACTCATCTGTGCCCTTTCCTCCTCTATCTTAGGACTCATTCTTTTCAAAGATAGACCCTATGTGACATGGGCAGCCATCCTCTTTTGGATTGCTCCATGTTGAATCTTTTCAGCATTTTGTCTATATAGGTGGATTGTGACAGACCAAGCAATCTCTTAGATCTATCTCTATAGATCTTTATTCCTAGAATATAGGCTACTTCACCCAAGTCCTTCATGGAGAAGTTCTTGGATAACCAATCTTTGACTGCTTGTAACATAGGCACATCATTCCCTATGAGCAATATGTCGTCTACATAAAACACTAAGAACACAATGGCACTCCCACTAACCTTCTTGTAAACACAGGGATCATCTTCGTTCATGATGAAATCAAACTGTTTGATTATCTCATCAAAGCAAAGATTGCAACTCCATTGTTGCATTGTTGCATCATTCCATTGTTGCATTGTTTCATTATCTGTGCCAAGCTCCTTACGTAGTACATTATCTGTGCCTAGCCCTGTTTTTTATTTCTTTACGCAAGGAGCTAGGCACAGATAATGCAACAACAAAGATGATGATAACGGCAATGCAATTCATGAAAACAGGCCATTGGACTCACACACAAGAGTGCATCAACAGAAATACTAGCACAACTAGATAATGTAGCAAACCGTGTCCCAAAAGTAACACACTACACCGTAAAGTAGCATATCCAACACATAGTGAGAATAATACAAAGATAGATAAATGGTCTAGGCCACATGCGGCCATCAAAACAAACAAAGCAACATCTGGTGAATGACAAGGACATAACTTAAACATCAAGTGAGAGGAAGCAGAATCAGAGCCAACAACGCTCCCAGTATGCATCTGATCAACAAACTCCACATCACTGGTGCCAACTTCAATCACAGGGGTAAAGCTCATGGGGTGTAACCGACCAGCTCCCAGAAACTCTGTTGTATAAGGGTTGCTCAACATCTGAATAGGCTCCGAAGATAACATAGCAAAAGCCAGAGTCTCAAGACCATAACTAGCACCAACAGTGGACAAAATCACAGAACCGTTTAAACCCAATTTGCTCAATCCGGCACTAAGCAAAGACACAGAAAGGGGTGTGCTAAACGCTCTAGAGAAAACAGCCACATCACATGTACTTGTAGAAACAAAACTAGACGCACCACCAGAAGACATGGAATGATGGGTGGATCGAGGATAGGCCTTGTGATGGGTGTGGATAGGTATGGCTGAAACCCAAGCAGGAAGTGTGTATGGCTCAAACTGACAGGCATCGAGATTATCACAAATGTCTCCAACACAAGGATTAAAAGCTCTGAGAAAAGCACACTAACCTCTCAGCCTAATTCTCAAGTCATCAGCCCACATACGAGTCCTCTCAAATCATAAGGTCATGCTGGCAGCGTGAGCCGCCCGGCCACCGCTAAGGAAGGCTATCTCAGACTCAAGAAAATCGAGCCTAGCAGTGATAGAAGTGTTAGGTGTAGTGCCCGAAAGACAATTTGTGTAATTGTTTTTTATGACAGAATTTATCTCACCTTATTACTTGCTTTGTGCTTGTAAGTAATACACTCACCAGAAACCCTAAGTATATCAAGATGTAACGCTTAACTCGATGTATGGCATGCACGTGAGGATTGAGTTAGTGGTGATATACTTAAATCTGTTAGTCCGTGGTGAACATAATCGAGTTTAGGGTGTCTTGATTAAAACACCAATAATGCGCCTGAACACCTTGGGGGTGATAGTCTTATCCGGACTATCGGTGAGAGGTACCTACGTGGGGCATTTATATATGATGGCATTCATATAGGACTGGACCGATTTAATATGAATTTCTCGATATAATTCCGCAATAGAGGAATCTTATTAAATCATTAGATGATCATATATGGATCAACCTTAATCCTGAGGTGATCACAGGGTGCTGCTTGTCTCGGGGTAGTGTTTGATGTGTTAGTTACGGTTCACTTAAATATGTGTTCCAAGCCACTTCTCATTGGCACTATCTCCTGATGAGTGAGTAGTTCTGATTTTCACAGACATGGAATCCATTCCTTCCTGCGGGAAGTAGAGAGACAGTTCCCTTGTTTGTTAGCCCTAAGAAAGTGATCGATCACCGAGTTCATATTAGACTAATTGATCACTAGTCGATATGTGAACTAATTGATCATCGTGGGTTAATGGTAAATAAGGATAAGATATTCGAAGTCGGGTTCACGAGACTTCCTACTCGTAATGGACAATCTATGGAGGGTTAATCCGTATGTAGTGATTATATCAATGGACGCTTATTCACTCTATGGGTTGAGTATAAGTATACATCCGTAATCGGTAGAGTTCGATTTGGGTTTATGGTGGCGTAATCCCGGAATTAATAATTAATGTACTTATTCTGTTCGATGAATAATTAATTATTGGAGTTACTGGTTATAGGTCCATGGTCCCTAATGTGGCTTCTATAATTCGGGCTGATATTCTTGTTATTTGGTCCACAGTGATAATTAATTGGCTGGGCTAATTAATTCATATGCATAGATATTATTTAGTTGGACTAAATAATATAATACACATAAAAGATATTTTATGTGGGCTAAAAAACCCTAACATGTGGCGCATATTTGTCTCCTTTTAGCACAAGAATTAATTTTCTTGTGTTATGGAAAATAAAAGATATTCTTGTTATATGATTGGTTGGATGACTTTTTATTTGATTTCCTATTGGTCAATACATGTCACAATTAGTCATTAAGGAAAATATCCTTTTATTTTGTTTAATTAATTATTTATTTAATTAATTAAAACTTGGAGACCAATGATTTACTCTCCTATAAAAAGGAGAGTTATTCCAAGTGTAATGGGGATTGGTAAAAATTCGACCTACACCACATAAAAGAGAAAAAAAAATTAGTTTTCTAGTCTAGGGTTTTAGAAGAAGAAAAACTACAAGTTTTTCTTGGAGTTGCATATCAAGGAGGTCCTTTTATCAAGAAGGGTGTCCACCAACGACCGTTTGGAGAACACATTGGAAGATCAAGGCTTCTCTTCCCACTATTGGTAATATAATCTTAACCCCCTTGTAGTAGTTAAATAATTTGTTTATGTATTGTGATATATAAATCGTGATCCATCCGCTGCGTATAGATCTAATTCGTTGAGATCTAAGATCCAACATCCTTCATGTGGTATCGGAGCCAGGTTCCACGATTTATATAGTCATAATCATAATTAAACGATTTAAAGGAGTGGAATTGCATGTAGATAAATTTTATTTATTGTTTTTTATGCATTGATAATGATTAGTTGTTGTGGTTGAAGAGATGGATTGGGGGTTGACACTGTTTACCCGTTAGATCTATTGTAAACTCATACAAATGAAAAAAATTCGTTCATATGAGTATAGGAAATTATGTAATTTATTTGTTATTGCAATTTTAATTTTCAGAAAATAGATCTGTTTAGTAGCTCTTTAGTTTCTCAGATTTTCACGTTGATCGAGCCGTTGAAACGACGATCACTCCAGTCAGAATCAAGACTGGAAGATGGAGAACAAGTGCACAAAATTTGGCGTCGATCGGAATCAGTATTCATATCCGTTCGTTGCTGCAAAGAGGCTGTTGTAACAAAAAAACGCAGGATTCACAGAAACCCTACCTGTGACTTCCTCGAATTTCTGGAAGATTTTAGACCGTTGAAACTCAAATCCGACCGGTCATATTTATAAACATGGAGTCATTGACATGGCATAAAAATTTCAGGTCGATCAGGTTTCATCTCGATTCCCGATCAGCCTCGGGAAGTCACTGATGCGCTGCTGTAAGAGACAGATTCAGCTGCATGTTAGGCGGCTCACTGGAGAAAATTGAAAAGTCAAAACTCCGATCCAACCGTCCATATTGAAGCCCATTGAGTGAATAACAGATCTGGAAAGTTTCGTCGTGATCCAAGTTCGTTTGGTTTCCCGATCATCAAAGAATTTGAACAGTTGCAGATTTTGTAAGAAAATAGTAAACTCTAGTTAGGGTTTGGTTATTTATTTTCTAATAGGTTAGATACGGGGGTGCCAACGGCCCATCTCGGTGTTTATTTTCCGCACTAGTATACATGTTTAGATTGTATGTGTAGAACCGGAAAATTGCCATGACATGCATCATATCATGAATTCCACTCCATATGCATACATGTAGAAATTAATTTGAGGAATTAGTTAGGCATGTATAACACACGCAATTAGTTTTAATTAATTGATTGATATTAATTAGAAACTAATTAGGGTAAAAACCGAGGATCACGGGTTTTTTCAATCGTCGAGATTGGGTGATGGATTCTCGGTGAATCCCACTCTGCGAAAGCATAAGGAGTAAAATCCCGAAAACCTCGTGGTTAAGGTGTTGGATTCTCGGTGAATTCCACCTTACCTAGACGAGATTACAATTTTTGTTCCGTAGTGTCTACGTGAAAGTTTGATGTTTAAGGATTGGATAATCACGGGCAAACATGGTTCGAAAGTGATTTAACCACGGTTGGGTGGTCAACAGTAGCTACGGCTCGACCGAATTCACCCTCCACGTGTGGCGTTTGCACGGGGGTCCAGCAAGGCTGAGCCATCCGAAGAGCCACTACGGCTCAACAGAGCTCCCCTAGTCTTGACCCATCTGACGGCCACATATGTTCCAACGAATAGGTCGGGTGGGCTAGCCCACATAACCGACACCATTCGGGCCTATGATTTATTGTTCCTTAATGTAACATCAAGTCCAAAAACGTGATCAGTAAACCCACCACTTTTTCAAAATATTGAGTGGGAGCGGGAGAGGCGACAACCGACCCCACAACCTCTACTGTTGACTCAAGCACCGTGAGAGAATGGTGACGCCTCGTGCCGGCTTTCATTTCGTCCCCGTAAAGAAGGCCTTCACCGCTATCAAAATTCAAGGTTTGGTCTCCGAAAGGATAGGATTTTGGGTACTCGCCCGGCCACTGACCGACCCTAAGGCGGCATACTCGGGGTCTACCTAAAAATCTGAAACAGTAGGTCACACTCATAAAGGGTATTTTGGTAATACCATGGCTGAAAAAGGAAAGGTGATTGACGATCACAAATGAGATGTTCGATTCTCAATCTGATCTTCAATATTAATCGAAACCTCTTTGACCTACCCTAAGGCGGCACTGAGGTATTAGATTAAATCCTTGGAACGGTAGGATAGACTATAAGTACTTAGTTTATAGTTCCTAAAATTTATTAGTAGTGTATGATTTGGATTTATTCTGTCAATTTTATTTACAACTGTTATACATATCTCTCTAGGGTACTAGACTGCTAGTTTTAAATTGACTAGTAATGACTTCGTTAAAAGGTGGTAAGTAACTAGAACTTTGTACTTATTAATCGTTCATTAATTTTTCGGAAGAGATATTTTGAGCGTTCAGAACTTATGTGACATAAATAAGGATGTTACTGTTGTCAATCGTGTTGAACGAGAGACGACTGTAGTCAGTTAGAAAGATGATTGGGACGATAAAATTCTTCTAGTGAATTTTAATTGTGTAGTGTCTACACGAGAAATTTTCTAATAGAAAAATTGGAGAATCATAAATTAAAGTGTCGCTAGTTAGACGGTATTTGGAACCGATAAACTAGTGGGAGCTTTTGTCTTATGTTTTTTTTTTAATTTATTAGAAAATTAGTCCCACTGGGTAACGCTTTCATTAGACATCCCACAGTTCACGAGTAGTGTCTACTCAAATGTACTGCTAGTTCAAGACTATTTCCTTTTATGGAAAGTTAATAATGGGAAAGAATGTCTATAAGTGTTAATCATCTTAACTGAAGTTTTGAGGCTAAACCGAAACATTAAATAAAGAAAGTATAGGATAAGGAAAGTGATTTCGGATCACTGACCAATGAATTCTTAGCGACTTTCTTAACCGAGTAACTTGACTCGGTAGCTTAGTTCTTTTGAAGAACAAGGAAGCTGTGCATTAACGATTAATAGAATAACAACGGGCAGTAATTTCATCTAGAATTTTGGGAGTGATATAAGGAAATGAATTTCGGATTCTATCCTTGAATATCACAGAAAAATTTATTTTTCTGTTTACAAATTCGTTGAAACAAATGGATTCACTTTCAACTCGATATATTGTTGCCTCATAGAAAGTGAATATGACATTTGTAGTACGAATCCGAGACTCGGACTTTTGTTTGATAAAGTCAGAACCACTAAGAAATGTTTGAAAGGTATATGTAACACGCCTTAAACTATTATAGGCAAACGGTTTCAGATTAAGATAAACGATTCTTCAAAATCTATTAATTAGTGCATATATCCTGAGATAATACCTAACGACTGGCTAAGGGTGATTCCTATCTCCCAGTCTCGGAACACTGTATCAAAGGAACAATGACTAAGCTTCCTTCCTATTAGAAAAGGGTAACAGATCTGAAGAAGTAACGTAGCTTGTTCACAATGACCTTCAGGGTCTAGTGAAAGATACAAGCTAATGGGAGCTTTTGAGTGGTGACATTTTGTCTGACAACTACTCGAAACACAATTTAGTTTATCGAAAGAATACGAGGAGGAGTCTCTGATTTTAGCAGAGAATAGAGTATTCCATGCTCAGAAATAGGCTATCGCATAGTCTTTGGACTGATGCTCGGCCTGCCTCCTAGTGGAATGTTTCTCACTGAGGAAGAAACCATAGACTTGCCCTAAATAGTTATTGATGTGCTACAATACACTGCTAAACTCGATTAAGATAATTCGTTGCAAAATAACGGTTAACATTATTATGTAAACCGAGAAGTCTACCTAGAAGATGCTAGTGAATTTATGGATAGGGAGTGAATTCGGTTCACACCACTTCCGTAAATGTAGGCATTTACCATTTAATGCTTGAAGGTAGGATTGGAGATTTTGCGCATACGTTCAGACTTTGACTGTTCATGAAATGCCTTAATGAGACGAGTGAAGGTTTGTTATAAGATTCTTGAGATCAGAAAGTGACAGTTGAACTGTCACAAGGCTTCTGATAGAATCTATAAGTAACATCCTTAAACCTTGGAGTACGGTTACCCAAAGGTAGTTACTATCTGATTTAATCAGACCATGTCCAACATCGGTTGTTGGTGGTTACACTGATAAATACTACTAGATCAGAATGTCAATCCACCCAAAACGCAGTGGGAGTATGGTTTAACCTTTGACCCATTATGGTTTTGTGGACTTTACAGTCTTTTGGGGTGATTGATAACCTATGGCTCTTAGTGGGCTGTATAGGATTCTGATCATAGAGGTTGGTTTGAAAGCCTTAACCCTGTGAATGGAGTTTAGGTACTCCAGCTTCTGTTTCACCTCTTGTAGAACCGTGCCCGATGGGAGCAATTGGATCTACACGAAAAGAGTCGAATGAATAGGAAAGTTTAAACTTTCAAAATAAAGTGAGTGGTATAGGGTGATTCCTCGACAAGTAGAGAGTTAACTGGACCTTGAACTCTCTCACCACTCGCCTTGCAAGATTTCTTTAGAAAGCGTAAAATAGGGTGATTCCTCGAGACTTTCTTGCCAAAAAACGGAGTCCGGATTTATTCGAACGAGTAGGGTCTTGGTTAGAACAAACGGCAGGATGACTGCCGGGGCTTATATCCTTTTGTGGAATTAAGAGAACCTCTGGATCTTTTAAAGTCACATGTTTTAAAATATGTGGACTTGACCAAAATATTGATAAGTCTTTTGTAGACTGGATATCAATATTGGTAAAGTAGTATTATTAGTGTTCATGAATGATAACACTGAAACGGTTGGAAACATCATGGGTGTGCTATCTGAAGTCGGAAACTGACACTCTAAAATTCTCTGGATGAGAGAATTGGACTATATTCTAAGAATCTGATTCGGTCAAATTCATGAGAATGAGTCATTGGCTATCCCACCTATCTTATTGAATAAGATGATCATGCATATACGTATGCAACATTCATCGAGAGTAGTCCTACCCTACCTCTCAAGAATGATTCTCTAAATCTTCGGATAAAAAGAAAATGGGATAGAGTCTCTCTTGGATAATGGCAAGTCAGTAGTAGTCGAATCTCGTATTTGAGCTTTGAATAGCGGTTTAGTACGTCCTCAATTATCTTTGAAGAACAAGGAATAATGTGCTTGTATTTTTGGGTGCAAACTTGAATATGGTTGACTACACCGATTCTGACTTATAGTCAGATTAAGGATGATCGTTGGGATGATCTCGGCTCGGTGTTTACTCATTGTGATAGAGCTATAGTGCGAGAAATCCGAACCGCCAATTCGATTTTAGTTAATCGGATACGTAGCGACTTCGGAGCAAATAGAGTGGCGTTATGGCTTAGGAATTTCCTTCTCGATCTAGGAGTAATTCCAGTCTAGTGAGCCGATATCACTTCATTGTGAAAGCAGTGAAGAGATAGCTTAGAAGGATCTTCTCGATCCTTTAGAGGTCAAAAGCATATTGAGAGAAAGTACCGCTTTGATTAGATGGACCGGCGACGCTTGATCCTAAAGATCGCTTCGAGCCGACAACCAAACTAATCGATGTACCAAGTCGAGTGCTTGGAGGGTACGGCATTGAGGATATATCTCATCCTTTTAGAGCAAGTGGGAGAGTGTTGTGAATAAGATGATAATGGGTGTCTTTGTAAAACAATTATTACTTGTCATTTCGTGCAAGTGGGAGATTGTTAGGTGTAGTGCCGAAAGACAATTTGTGTAATTGTTTTTGGTGATAGAATTTATCTCACCTTATTACTTGCTTTGTGCTTGTAAGTAATACATCACTTTGCAAACCCTAAGTATATCAAGATGTAATGACTTAACTCGAGTGTATGGCATGCACGTGAGGATTGAGTTAGTGGTGATATACTTAAACTGTTAGTCTGTGGTGAACTTAATCAAAGTTTAGGGTCTCTTGATTAAAACACCAATAATGCGTCCAGAACACCTTAGGGTGTGATAGTCTTATCCGGACTATCAGTAAAGGGTACCTACGTGGGGCATTTATATATGATGGCATTCATATAGATCGACCGATTTAATATGAATTTCTCGATATAATTCCGTGTCGATGAATCTTATTAAATCATTAGATGATCATATATGGATCAACCTTAATCCCGAGGTGATCACAGGGTGCTGCTTGTCTCGGGGTAGTGTTTGATGTGTTAGTTACGGTTCACTTAAATATGTGTTCCAAGCCACTTCTCATTGGCACTATCTGACTAGTTCTGATTTTCACAGACATAGAATCCATTCCTTCCCGCGGGAAGTAGAGAGACAGTCCCCTTGTTTGTTAGCCCTAAGAAAGTGATCGATCGGCCGAGTTCATATTAGACTAATTGATCACTAGTCAGATATGTGAACTAATTGATCATCCGGGGGTTAATGGTAAATAAGGATAAGATATTCTGAGTCGGGTTCACGGAGACTTCTTACTCAGAATGGACAGCCTATGGAGGGTTAATCCGTATGTAGTGATTATATCAATGGACGCTTATTCACTCTATGGGTTGAGTATAAGTATACATCTGTAATCGGTAGAGTTCAGTTTCGGGTTTATGGTGGCGTAATCCCGGAATTAATAATTAATGTACTTATTCTGTTCGATGAATAATTAATTATTGGAGCTACTGGTTATAGGTCCATGGTCCCCAATGTGGCTTCTATAATTCGGGCTGATATTCTTGTTATTTGGGCCACAGTAATTAATTGGCTGGGCTAATTAATTGATATGCGTGGATATTATTTAGTTGGGCTAAATAATATAATACACATAAAAGACATTTTATGTGGGCTAAAAAAACCCTAACATGTGGCGCCTATTTGTCTCCTTTTTGCACAAGAATTAATTATCTTGTGCTATGGAAAATAGAAGATATTCTTGTTATATGATTGGTTGGATGACTTGTTATTTGATTTCTATTGGTCAATACATGTCACAATTAGTTATTAAGAAAAATATCCTTTTATTTTGTTTAATTAATTATTTATTTAATTAATTAAAACTTGGAGACCAAGGATTTACTCTCCTATAAAAAGGAGAGTTATTCCAAGTGTAATGGGGATTGGTAAAAATTCGACCTACACCACATAAAAGAGAGAAAAAAATAGTTTTCTTGTCTAGGGTTTTAGAAGAAGAAAAACTACAAGTTTTTCTTGGAGTTGCATATCAAGGAGGTGCTTTTATCAAGAAGGGTGTCCACCAACCACCGTTTGGAGAACACATTGGAAGATCAAGGCTTCTCTTCCCACTATTGGTAATATAATCTTAACCCCCTTGTAGTAGTTAAATCCTTTATTTATGTATTGTGATATATAAATCGTGATCCATCCGCTGCGTATAGATCTAATTCGTTGAGATCTAAGATCCTACATCCTTCATGAAGGGTCCTGGCTGAGAAACTGACGAGGAAAAGAGGAACTAGACTAGTTAGGGATAGGGGCACTCAGAGGAGGTGGACCTTGGAAAGACCCAGGTGCAGCAGAAAAGGGATCAGGTTGGGCAGCAGGGAGCTCCGAAATGTTGGGACCAATCCAAATCTTATAAAGTGGTACGAGCTTGTCACCAGGAAGGGTGTTAACCTAAGCTAGAGAAAAAAGTCCGAAAATGAGACTGGCGAAAGGCATATTGCCATCCATCCGCCGATAAATAGAAAAGTCAATAGCCTTATTATACATGAGCAGGCCCACATCCACAGGGAGCTCCTACACAATAGCATACATATGACAAACCTCATCAAAGTTAAAAGCAGAAATATGATGGGAGGGGTAAACATTGTAGCTCCAGAAATGCTTCAGAACCCTAACGTCTTTGACTGTCGCACCAAACTTAACCGTTTCTCCACCCAAGTGGCAGTGGGGTCGAAAGCCCTTTGAGCTTCGAGAGCTTTTCTATGCACATTCACTTCTTGGTCAAGACCCCAAACTACGGCATAAGTGTCAGAAGAAATCTCGGGAATGCCATAGAAATCAATAATGGTATCCGGTAAAAACAGGACATCAGTAGTGTGAAGGTTAATGGCCGCCGCTTCTTCTCCCATAGGGTCCTCTACAGTGGACAACAACGCATAAATCTCGGCCACCCAAGTGGCATTAACAACCTCAGTACGGCCCTCTTCAAGCTTTTCCCACTTACGGCTCTCAATGATCCTACGAATGTTCAGGCTAACAAACTCATACTTGATACCACGCTCAAGAAGCAAAGAGCAACTACCAAAGTAATCATCATAAGGCCGAATGGCATCCTCAGAAGCGGTTTTACAAAATTGATAGCCCTTTCAGCTGAGGTAAGAGCACGGGGTTTTTGGATAGGCACAGTTGTGGTTAGGGCACTAGTCTTACATTTCTTACTCGAGTCACCCTTACGAGTGTTTGGACGGGATGAGGAATCAGCCATGGCTAAAGTGGTGGTCAACAACAACAACAAATTAATCCTCAAAAAAAATTCAAGCCCATCCTCCGGTTTCAAGTATTAATCATGAAGAACAGTTCATAAGTAAAATGAAATGAAGGAAAAACCATTTACCTTGTTGTGGTGTTGATTCACTGGAATGGGAAAAAAGAGCAACGTCGGAGAAGAAGGTTAAGCCGCCAGAAAAGTTGGTGCCTCATTGCTTGAACAACCAATGCTTCCTTCAAAGAACGAAAGAGAGGAGACAAGGTAGAGAAAAAGAAAGAAGAAAGTGTAAAGTGATGGACATGGTGGTTTGGAGGAGTGAAAATAGTGTTATGGTGGTAAAGGGGGGCGAAAATGGTGAGAAAAGTGGAAGAAGGCCAATTGGGAGGATTTATGAGAGGAGAGAGAGAAGGAAAACCGATTAAAGTTCAAAAACTGATACTTCGGTGCACGCCAACTCCCTTCCGGCGCACTGATGACGTAGATCAAGTGATAATAAAATACTTGATCACCATAAATCAATACTAGCAAGAGGACTAGGCCCATCGTAGTATAGCTATAGCAAATCAAGGTCGATCCCACAGGGAACCAATTGTGGGTCATTTGTAAATAATTAATTAAGCATGTCGAACACATAAAAACGGTCTATGACCAACAAAGGACAAGAAAAGATAAATTGACACGACAAAAACAACGTAATTAACCTCACCAATTATTATGTTATCGTTTGGATCTAGAGATTCTATATAATTAAGCTAGACTCGACAACTATTAATCCGATTCGTATTTCTTTTGTATTGGCTATGAGAGTCATCCCCTAAACTAGATCTAGCTCCGGGTAGGCCATCTAGATCACTGTGCTACATTACGTGACTTCGCCAGTGAGGCCTCCATCTCATATAACTCGTGACGCTTACAAAACTA
Source organism: Gentiana macrophylla (assembly GCA_026214975.1). Classification (NCBI taxonomy): domain Eukaryota; kingdom Viridiplantae; phylum Streptophyta; class Magnoliopsida; order Gentianales; family Gentianaceae; genus Gentiana; species Gentiana macrophylla. The sequence continues at coordinate 47,700,762 of CM047813.1, forward strand.
GGGATGCCGATATTAACCGTATTCCTCACCTAGGCAACATTCATGTGGTTAGGCGTACTTCCTAGGCGATCGCATCAGTCTCCGTCTCATTAACACTAACTTTTTAGGTATCATGTTAATCTACGATGTACGCCTAACTAGGTGCTAGAAATTCCCAAATATAACACAGATCTAGATCTCGCTGAAAGTCCCGGAAGATCAATTCATGAGCCGACCTAGGAGTACTATATTGGTATTTCCTAATAATACGCTAATTAAAACAGACGAGCAACATAGCCGTAGCCATACCTACTAAGATAAGAAATTCTAGGTGGACAATCACACCATAAAGACGTGGCTAGATTGACGCGGCAAAAACCTAAATCTTAGCGTTTCTACATACGTAACGGATAAAATAGAGATTCATAAAGGCATTATATAGATCTACTAAAAACACGATTGTTGATCAAAGTAAATTCATACATAGGTCACGAGACATAGGCATGGGCGTGTGGATCCTTATAGACGAGGAATCCCCACTGCCTCACGCCGTAATCCTAGATCTACATCGTTTAACTAAGAACAAACAATCTCAAACGATAAACAATAATTGGGGACTTAATTATAAAGAACTAAGAAGAAATAAATACAAGAACTTAAATTATTGCGGAACTTGTATAAAAACCACTCTGAGAAAAACTGAGAACTTTATTATAATTCGAGAGAAGTGTCTAAGGTGTGTTTTTGCTAATGAACTAGTACAAGTATTTATAAGAGTAAAAATTCGCATAGGATAGGCCTGAACCGATCTAAAATAGGTTTCCTAAATCCAAATGAAGTCTGAAAATGCGTTAGGATAATTCCAAGCTAATCCGATAGACAGGGGACTCGCTTCTAGCGAACAGACTGCATGCGCCAAATGAGTCCATCAAAACTGGATTGGCTCGCTGGCTCTTGTATCCCGTACTCCTCTTCTCGTGCTGCTTCGATATTTATCCTTAATTCAATCCGACTCCACTTCGAATTTCCTTGAGATTTGTCTTCTTTTCAGCTAGAAAATCTCCAATTTATCTTTATCTACAAAATAAATATTTATTGCACAGTAAATTTTATTTAAATGATAAAAAATGGATAAATACCAAATTATATTTTATAAATCACAAAACATTAAATAATCATTATACACATGTGATTTAACATAAAATACATATTATTATGCTCGATTTAAGGATAATGTTGATGACTTTTATGGGTATAATTTGACCGTCATCAACTACCCCCCACTTATACTTTGATCGTCCCGAACAAATTATCGATAGGTCATTCCCCAAGACAACATTTTTCATGGTCAAATCATACTTACACTAGAAACCCGAGTCAACTCATACCAGTCATCTCATAAGGTATCCATTATTCACTACTCGCTATGAATCGAAGTGATGTGTGCATGTGCATTCAGTTTTATATATTCGTGGCAAGATTTAAAGTTTATGCTAACTTCGAAATCTCAACCTACCAACATAAGTATTCCCACTTCTTAAGCCTCGCATGGGTAAAGACATGGTCCAATAAGCAAGAGCGTTATCTAAGAGGTTTTTGGACTTGGAGACCGAGAAAAATACTCGAAGCCTCTTAAAAGTTGAATTTTTTCTCACATTTTCATATTAACACATCTCAAGAAAGAAACTTGCTTTAAAAGTAAATTACGCATTGCAAGAATCCCCTTTCATGGATTGGTTAATAGCAATGAATATTACCACAAGCGCGAAGCTACTTTGGTAAAGTTACTACAAGCCCAGTGTTTAACGCTTTGTTAAAACACAGATAAATCTCAAGCTTATTACTCCACTTTAATGGCCAGAATATAGGAATACATCAGCAGATAAATATCGACACTAAGTTCACATAACCAATCATCTAAGCAATGTACACATAATTTCTTCAGTTATTATAATTCGTGCGGTAAAAATCGATTCAAAGATTGAGTAATCGAGTAATAAATAACTACTTGCAACAATCGGCATAATATCCTTAAATTTACATTCACTTAAGTATAAAATGATCACGTACTCATGCAACTTGGTTCCTTTCCTATCAATTCTTGGCTAGGAACTCACAATTCTAAGGGTACGAGATAAATAATATGGCATTTATTCAATTTTTCTTAAATTTTCTACCATACCGTTTCTTTTAATTTTTAATTATAGCACATCATAGCTAAGTCTCCTACCCCCCACTTAAACATGTCATTGTCCCCAATGACAAAGAAAAAATGAGAACGTAAGAAAAAGACTTAGCTCGGGAAATGGCTCTCAAGTAAGAAGCAGAATATCGGAGTAGTCCAAGCACGTCGAGGAACTTCTAGGAATATAAGCAAACCGGAAATCAAACACGATTTTCTATCGCTGCAAAATAAGTCTTCAACAAAGCTCGAAACTCGTTACAGCGTTAGCTCATAAAAAATAATAATCAAATAAAAGGTACAGTAAAAGGAATACATTAAACCTTAAACATTTTTAAGTCCATAAAACATTGAAATTATTAAACCCGACTTGTTTTTAGTACAACATTATGATTTAGAAAACTGACAACAGACTCGATACAAAGGAAAATATACTAAATAGAAAGAAAAATAAGCAAGCAACTAAAGATGGTAGTCTTCATCTATAACCTCCACCGCTTAAATATTCTTAAAACCGGGTGGAGAAGACAAAGAGCAAAAAGCCTGACCCCATGTGGAAAAACACGAGGTGAACTGGATCGACAGGGTATTCAAACCAGTATGAAAGAGAAACTTGTTAAGGAATAACAGATTGAGTGTGACCTATTGGTAAAAGATAGGATCAGAAACTCGGCGCAGACGCTTCACGTTTTGAATGGATATCAACAACTTAGGGAGATGTAGCTACTCCTCGAAATTACTAATTACCCAATTTAGCACGTGGAAGGTCTCAACGTCATCAACAAGGTCGGATCGTTGTGATAGTACAGAACAAAACTCATCATCTAGAAATGCCGGAATAGGCGTAAAAGTGCGAAATTCAAAACTTCTGGTAGAAAGATAAGTTGTATTTTGATCGAACCAAAAACTTTTAAAATCGAGCTAGGGTCAAAGCTAGACTTACCCCAGCTAGGATCATGTAAACCAAAATGATAAAAGATAATCATTAAAACTTAGCAATATTTCTAATCCCGCAACACAAGGGTATTTTGTAAACAAAATGGATGTTGAGAGTATGATGGGTTTAGAAAAAGATATATAAGGATGGTAAGAAAAGATAAAGGGTGGGTAAGAAATTGTGTTTTGGGTGGGTATTGTTTAAGGGATTGGGTAGGGTGGGAGAGTGAAATAGATGGAAAGAAAGAGAGGGGATGAAAGAATGGTTAGAAATGTGAACTGTGAGGCAGATTGGTGAGAGAATAGAAAGGTTGAAGGGTGAAAAGGTACAAAGGAAAGGATAAGGGTAGTTGCAGAACGAATTGCAAAAAACTTTGGATTTTCACTTCGATCGCCATTCTAAAAAGTTTTGGGAGTTGACCAAAAGCGTTCTTGTTTGCACCAATCATTCTCTATTACATTTTCATTAATTCTCAAGCTCTCTTAATGCTTCCATCTTAAGGTTGATTGCTAACTTTCCTTTTCTTTAGCAATTTCTCGACTCTCCTAAGAAACTATATTTCACGTGGCCTATATTGAGTAAAAAAGTTTTGCACATCCTTAGCCCAATGGCCATCGGAACACGGCAAAATAAAAAACCTCAACATATGTCACGTTACTCTTATTGGACTCAAAGAAAAAAACCTAAAATCCTAAAAAGAAATCCTAAGGGTTTTAAAAAAGTAGTTCTGAGTTTAAGGTCCTCAGCTCGACTTTCCAAAAAAAGTATCCTTGTCAGTCATCCTTCACGGCTCGCCAGACTTTGACCCTCTGAGCACTATAAGAGGTGGACTCGTCGCTTTTGCGGATTAATACCCTTCCCTTGGTTGTGAGACCTAGGAAACGACATTTATCCATACCATTTATACAAAGCTCTTACCTCGGCTCTCGTTTTAGGAACTAGTGAATTCTAAGAAGATTTAGTCCTAAGGACCCATTTTAATCACATCCTCTATAATGCTGCTTCATTATGCTCTCTCAAAACTCAACGTCTTCTTTAGATTTTGAATTCTTAAAACTACACAAATTGTTGCTCCCATGGCCAGTAGAAGCAATCTCATGTATAGGACAATGAGATTTTGACAGAACTACGAGGAACTCTTTATTCACTGCTTCCTTCAACTACTACATGTTTCCTTACACCCTCTAGATGAGGCAGATTTGGGGTAGAACCTTCCACACTAATAAAATTAATCTTGCAAACCAACTCCGGGCTAAGATTCATACTCAGGTTCATGTAAAGACTAACTTATGTTCAAAAAACCAAAAGATAGTAAAACATAAGCAAAAAAAGGTAGTACCTTGCCTTCAACACTTTCATTGCTTTTTCCCATCGTAGATTCGTAGCTCCACATGTTGCTGGGTTATTTTCTCAGCACCCACGAAAAATTATTGACTCAGATTTTTGCTTCCCTGGTTTCTGCAAACAGAAGAAAAACAAAAAACAAACAGACTGAAGACTGAATTTAACATGGTTTCTCATGCTGCTATCAGACCCATGGATTAAACATTCGGAGATAAACAGACACGCGAAATCCCAAAAAACTGACCAGGCTCGCTGGCAGCGAGAGGTAGTCTCGCTGGGAGCGAAACCAGTTTTTTTTTTTTTTTTAGAATCTGGAATTTTTACACAGAGCAGACAACCAGAGTGACTCAAAAACATAAAAACAGACTCTAAAACAAAAAACTTAACATGCATAAAAAATTATTTATATATAAAATTGACCGTTGGTTCCCCGGCAACGGCACCAAAAACTTGATGACGTAGATCAAGTGATAATAAAATACTTGATCACCATAAATCAATACTAGCAAGAGGACTAGGCCCATTGTAGTATAGCTATAGCGAATCAAGGTCGATCCCACAGGGAACCAATTGTGGGTCATTTATAAATAATTAATTAAGCATGTCGAACACATAAAAACGGTCTATGACCAACAAAGGACAAGAAAAGATAAATTGACACGACACAAACAACGTAATTAACCTCCCCAATTATTATGTTATCATTTGGATCTAGAGATTCTATATAATTAAGCTAGACTCGACAACTATTAATCCGATTCGTATTTCTTTTATATTGGCTACGGGAGTCATCCCCTAAACTAGATCTAGCTCCGGGTAGGCCATCTAGATAACTGTGCTACATTACGTGACTTCGCCCGTAGGCCTCCATCTCATATAACTCGTGACGCTTACAAAACTAGGGATGCCGATATTAACCGTATTCCTCACCTAGGCAACATTCATGTGGTTAGGCGTGCTTGTAGGCGATCGCATCGCCTCCATCCCATTAACACTAACTTTTTAGGTATCATGTTAATCTACGATGTACGTATAAATAGGTGCTAGCAATTCCCAAATATAACACAGATCTAGATCTCGCTGAAAGTTCCGGAAGATCAATTCATGAGCCGACCTAGGAGTACTATATTGGTATTTCCTAATAATACGCTAATTAAAACAGACGAGCAACGTAGCCGTAGCCATACCTACTAAGATAAGAAATTCTAGGTGGACAATCACACCATAAAGACGTGGCTAGATTGACGCGGCGAAAACCTAAATCTTAGCATTTCTACATACGTAACGGATAAAATAGAGATTCATAAAGCCATTATATAGATCTACTAAAAACACGATTGTTGATCAAAGTAAAGTCATACATAGGTCACGAGACATAGGCGTGGGCGTGTGGATCCATATAGACGAGGAATCCCCTCTGCCTCACGTCGTAATCCTAGATCTACATCGTTTAACTAAGAACAAACAATCTCAAACGATAAACAATAATTGGGGACTTAATTATAAAGAACTAAGAAGAAATAAATACAAGAACTTACATTATTGCAGAACTTGTTTAAAAACCACTCTGAGAAAAACCGAGAACTTTATTATAATTCGAGAGAAGTGTCTAAGGTGTGTTTTTGCTAATGAACTAGTACAAGTATTTATAAGAGTAAAAATTCGCATAGGATAGGCCTGAACCGATCTAAAATAGGTTTCCTAAATCCAAATGAAGTCTGAAAATGCGTTAGGATAATTCCAAGCTAATCCGGATAGACAAGGGGACTCGCCTCCAGCGAACAGGACTCTGGCTGCCAGCGAGTCCATCAAAACTGGATTGGCTCGCTGGCTCTTGTATCCCGTACTCCTCTTCTCGCTCTACTTCGATATTTATCCTTAATTCAATCCGACTCCACTTCGAATTGCCTTGAGATTTATCTTCTTTTCTGGTAGAAAATCTCCAATTTATCTTTATCTACAAAATAAACATTTATTGCACAATAAATTGTATTTAAATGATAAAAAAATGGATAAATACCAAATTATATTTTATAAATCACAAAACATTAAAAAATCATTATACACATGTGATTTAACATAAAATACATATTATTATGCTCGATTTAAGGATAATGTTGATGACTTTTATGGGTATAATTTGACCGTCATCACGCACGCCGTTTACATGGAAAAGCTTCTGTTTTTTCTACCTTCAAACCTGGCGTACGCCGACTGCCCATGGCGTACGCCGCTTACTCTAGCATCCAAAACAGAAACTTTCTCTACACAGACGACACGCGCCGAACTTCTTACGGCTCATGCCAAGGCCAACTGTCCCCAAAAAGGTCTATTTCTAGCCCTAAGACCAATGTCATTCACCAAACTACTACGCATGCTTTGACACAAAAGATTATACAAAGACGGGCTGCCTCCTGGTAGCGATGTTGTTTAACATCGTTTGCTCGACGGGATTATACAATAGAGAAGATGGATATTATACAGATTATCGTGCATGGATACTATTAACAATTACACACATAAGCACAGAGCAGTTAAGCATACAAAGCTAACCGAAGAATTAATTCTTAACGAATAATAGAAAAATAGTACCCGTGGGTTGCTAAATTTATAGTCTATAGCAAGACTTTGCAACTTCTTAATCAATAGGGGGATCTTTGAGGACCATCACATCTTCCTCTTGAGGTACGCCCTCTTCTGTGATGAACTTCTTAAGTCGATGACCGTTTGCTACAAATGTGGTATTTCCATCACTTAACTCACCGGCTCCCGAAGCATGTGTCTTTGTTACAACAAACGGACCTGTCCACCTGAATCTAAGATTTCCTGGAAATAATCTCAAACATGAGTTATACAAGATCACTTTATCATTCATATGGAATTCTCGATCAAAGACCTTCCAGTCATAAAATGACTTGGTTCGCTCCTTGTAAATTTTGGCGTTCTCGTATGCATCAAGGCAAAACTCATCAAGCTCGGTGAGTTGGAGCAACCTATGATCACCAACAAGCTCGGGGTCAAAATTAAGAAACTTCATTGCCCAATAAGCTCGGTGCTCCAATTCAACGGCCAAATGACAAGACATGCCAAAGACTAGCCGATATGGTGAACATCCTATGGGTGTTTTAAAAGCCATGCGGTAAGCCCATAGTGCATCTTCAAGATTCACTGACCAATTCTTACGATTGGTGTCAACCGTCTTTTCAATGATCCTTTTCACCTCTCGGTTCAACCTGCCCACTCATTTCTGGGTGATACGGTGTGCCTATCTAGTGTTTCACACCATACTTCTCAAGAAGTTTAGTGAATGGTCGATTCCAAAAATGTGATCCCCGATCACTAATGATGGCTCCAGGAGTACCAAATCTCGTGAAGATATTCCTTTTCAAGAACTTCAACACCACCTTAGCATCATTAGTGGGGTAAGCTTGGGCTTCAACTCATTTAGAAACATAATCAACCATCATTAAAATAAATTTATTACCTAACGAATGAGGGAATGGACCCATGAAGTGGATGCCCCATACTGATGAAGTTTATAGAATTATAAACTGAAAGTATAATGCGGAATTATTATTGATGAACTAGAAATTACAAGTTGGATTACAATGCAGCTGATCATGGGGTATTTATAGCTTCATACACCACATTGATTAGTTAGAAGTAAGTTACAAACGGTTACAACAAACTTCTAACAGAATCTACATTTTACTCAAAGAGTCAGTTGTGTCTCTACATCACGAGAGGGTCGTGTGTGTCACCGATCGTGTCACCGATTGTACTCAGCATTCCCTTCAGCCTATATACTATAACACCCCCTCAAGCTGAGAGTGGTACATGAACAGCTTGCACTCAACATTCCCTTCATCTACTTGAACTCTGGAAGGATCTTTGAAATTCCCAATTTGTCAAGTAAATAGGAGAAAATAGGTGCATCCAAGGCCTTGGTGAGGATGTCAGCTACTTGTTCTTTTGTGTTGACTGGGAGAAGTTTGACAAGTAATGATTTGACTTTATCTTTCACAACATGGCAATCAATTTCAATATGTTTTGTTCTTTCATGAAACACGGGGTTATGAGCAATATGCATTGCACTGGAATTGTTACAAAATAACATAGCAGGCAACTGAACTGGAACCTGAAAATCCTGTAGTATATAAATCAGCCACTGGATTTCACAAACTGCATTTGCCATAGCTCTGTACTCAACCTCTAATGAGCTTCTAGCAATAGTTGTTTGTTTCTTGGCCTTCCAAGAGATTGGAGCATCTCATAGAAACATCATATAACCTGATACTGATCTTCTTGTTTCAGGACAACTAGTCCAATCACTGTCTGTAAAACCTTTAAGTACAAGGTTGTTGTATGCTGGGAATATGATGCTTTGTCTAGGATTAGTCTTTAAATACCTCAGCAGCCTATAAGCTGCCTTCATATGATTTGCAATAGGAGTGTCTAGAAACTGACTCAGCTGCTGAACTGCAAAGGCAATATCTGGTCTGGTGAAGGTAAGATAGATAAGTTTTCCCACTAAGGATCTGTAAGCAGTATTATCCTCCAAAAGGGGTGAATCACTAGGCTGTAAAGTTTGCTTAGACTCCATAGGTGTCTTAGCAGGTTTTGCTCCCAAAAATTCATATTCTTCTAGGAGATTGAGGGTGTATTTTCTTTGTGAAATTGATATGCCTACAGGTGTTCTAGCAGCTTCAATGCCTAGGAAATATCTCAATTTTTCCAAGATCCATAATAGTGAATTGCTGGTGTATGGAATCCTTGACCCGTTGAATTAACTTCTCATTGGGTCTTGCTACTATTATGTCATCTACATAGACCAGCAAAGCAATAAAAGACTGTCCCGACCCTATTGTAAATAAACTGTGGTCATTTTTGGATTGAATGAATCCTTGCCTCCAAATATTCAACTTGCAATTCCATTGTATGTTGGCTTGCTTGAGGCCATATAATGACTTAGAAAGTCTTCAAGCTTCATTTGGTTTAGTTGCTGCACAACTTAGGGGTACCTGCATGTATACTTCTTCATGCAAATCTCCATGTAGAAAGGCAGTGTTGACATCCATCTAATGTAGATGCCAATTATTGGTTGATGCTGCTGCAAGTAAAGCTCTAACTATAGTGATCTTGACAACAAGTGAGAAAGTTTCTTGATAATTAATCCCATATGTTTGAGTGTAGCCTTTTGCTACTAGTCTAGCTTTATATCTCTATACTAAACCATCGGGATTGTATTTGATTCTGTACACCCATTTGCACCCAATAGGTTTCTTGCCTGGGGGCAGATCAGCTATTTCCCAAGTATGTGTTTTTTTGTAGAGCTTCAATCTTTTTTTGCATTGCTTCTTTCCATTCATCATACTTGATGGCTTGATTGTAAGTCTTAGTCTCTTTATTAGCATCAATAGAATTAATGAATCTGGCAAAGTTTGCTGAGATATTTTCCAGACTCGTGACTGCACTCAGTAGGTGTGGAGTCTGCTGAATAGTATGAGCACCCCCTTGATAAAAGGTTGGTGATTTCGTTGTTCTTGTCGACCTTCCTTATTGTGTGGGTTCAGGTGTCTGATTGACTTGTGCATGCTCTTCATTAGATGCCTAAGCTGCTGGTGACCCTATGTCTGGCTGGTCTACTGAGTCATTCATCATATCATCAAAAGTGTCCATTACTGGTAAAGGAAGGGGCACGTCAACAAGATATCTATCCTTTCCCAACACCTGTTGAAATAAAGGAAAATAAATCTCATGGAATTGAGTATTTCTAGCAACAAAGATGTCTTTGTTTGTAATATCTAAAAGAATAGCACCATTGGACGTATTTGAATTCCCAAGATAGACATAAGTCCTACGTCTTGAGTCAAATTTTGTCATGTAATGCTGAAGTGTGTATGAAAAAATATACTAAACAACCAAAAACCATAAACAAGGAATAGTCTGGTTTAGTGCCATAAAGTACCTCATGTGGAGTGATTTCTTTCAGCAGTGGTGTAGGGGTAGCATTAATCAATTTTACAGCATGTAAAAGTCAGAAACCCCAATATTCAATTGGTAAATTACTCTGGAACCTCAGTCCCCTAGCAACATTCAGCAGATGCTGATGTTTTCTTTCAACAATATCATTATGTTTTGGTGCGCTGACACATGATGTCAGATGTATGATGCCCTGCTGAGCATACAAATCAATGATCTGGAACTCAGCTCCATTATCAGATCTAATAACTTTGATAATTTTGTGAAATTGTGTAGAAACAAATTTAACAAAAGATTTAACAAGGTCAGAAGCTTCAGATTTGTGCCTCATAAGAAATACCCAAGTGAATCTAGAAAAATCATCTACAACAGTAAGAAAATATTGTTGTCCATTCACAGTATGTTGTCTTAAAGGACCCCAAATATCCATATGAACAAGATCAAAAACAGAATGTACAACAGTTGTACTTAATGGAAAAAGGTTTTTTCTTTAGTTTTGCCATGGGACAAACATAACAGATGTCATGATCATAAAACTTGACATCAGCAGACTGTGAACTAATGACTTGCAGTCTCTTATCTGGCAAGTATCCTAGTCTGCAATGCCGTAAAAGAGCATCATTTAATCTTTCAGACAATGTATGATTTTCTTCAGCATTGACAACAAAGAGTCTTATTGGTTGATCCATGACATAGAGTAATTTTTGTAACTCAGATGAACCAATCACTTTCTTTTTCTTATCTTGAAAAACCCACTTGTTAGAAGTAAAAATAGCTGCACCTTTTGTATGATTGATAAATGCAGGTAAAGAAAAAATGTTATATTAAAAACCAGGATAGCAAAACACATCATATAGGACCAGCTGAGTGTTTACCCTTATTTGTCCTATATATGTGACAAAAACATTATTTCCATTAGGTAATCCCATTTTTATACTAGATGAAGGTTTGGGATTGCTTAACAGATCTAATGATCCTACAATGTGATCTGTGGCACCAGAGTCCAAGATCCATTGTATAGATCATACTAAATTTAGATCACCTGTCCCTCTAGCAGGTGAGTAGTGTGTCAGAATCTCAGCAGGCTGGCCAATAACAAAACCTGCATGTCTATGAGGATCAGAACTTAGCAGAGCCATCAACTTGTCAAGTTGATGTGCAGTAAGATTTGAAAACCCCGGTCTAGCAGACCAGTTTCGGACCTGATCTTCTTCTGCTGACTATTCTTCCCCTACCAAATTAGCTATTTTTGACTTGAAACCAGGAGGATAGCCTTTTTGATGTGAAATCAGAAGGATAGCCATGTTTCTTGTAACAAGTTTCCTCAGTATGACCATTAAATCCACAAAAACTGCATTACATCTTCTTGGGATTTTTAGATCTGGAATTCCCAACAGATATAGAGTTAGGTCTGCTGACAATCTGATCTTGCCCATGTCCACTTTTCTGAGACGAGAGAACCGTAGAATCATGATTCTTGGCCCTATTAGCTACATACAACTTCCGTCTTTCAAATTTAATGGCCATTGCAAAGGTATCATGGATTTTTGGTAAAGGGGCCAACAGTATTTCCTGTGAAACAATTGGCTCAAAATCATCCCTTAAACCTTTTAGGAATTTCATAACATGTTCAACCTCCATATGATCCATTAGTATGCTGATTGCATTGCAGTGACATTGAGGATCACAAGAACAAAGTGACACATGCCTAATGGTCTTGATTTCTTCCCACGGAACCATCAATTTTGTGAAATATTGATTGACAGAGTCACTACCTTGTTTTAGCAGATGCATCTCTTCAAGAATTTCTGAAAGCCTCAAGGCATCAACATTAGAAAATCTAGCTGCAATATTCTTCCAAACTGCATGTGCACTCTTGAAGTACATCAAACTTTAAGCAATGGTATTTTCCATAGAATTCAAGATCCATGATCTTACCATTGTCTCCATGCATGGAAATCTACTGAATTTGCTTCTGGCCTTTTGATTGTGCCGTCTACGAAGCCAATTTTATCCATGATGATTAACACCATCTTCATAGACATTTTCCATAGATTATTTTTGTTGCCATTCATCAATGGTTGAACAAGAACTAAAGATGGATTGTCATTAGGAAGAACATATAATAGACTGGAGGGACTTATTTCTTGTTTCTTAGCTGCCATGGCTATCAAGAACTCCAGAATTGATCACAAATCAACAATGAAAGAGAAATTATAGAAAAACCGATCAAGAAATGATTAAAAAAACTCAGGAAAAGGATGACAGTTTACTCTCAAGAAACTAAAATCGCAGAAAAGATGAAGAACACTCTCAAGATTCTTCAAAAAAAAAAAACTCAAAATAAATGCAAGAAAACATTCAGAAATTCTCAAATTTCTGCTCCGATACCATGATGAAGCTTATAGAATTATAAACTGAAAGTAAAATTCGGAATTATTATTGATGAACTGAAAATTACAAGTTGGATTACAATGCAGCTGATCATGGGGTATTTATAGCTTCATACACCACATTGATCAGTTAGAAGTAAGTTACAAATGGTTACAAAAAACTTATAACAGAATCTACATTATAATCAGCAGTCTGCTGTGTCTCTACACTGTCCGTGGGCTGTTGTGTGTCAGCAGATTTCACTCAGCATTCCCTTCAGCCTCTATACTGTAACACATAAGTTCAATAATTCGCACTCCATTATGGGTTTGAGGGGGATCTCATACCTCTTTGATATATGTCCCCACTTTTGGCATGCAACACAAGATCGTGCAAAACGATGAGAGTATAAAGTGTGGACCAATAAAATCCACATAGTAATACCTTGTACACGGTCTTCCACCCTCCATGGTGGCCTCCAGCATCATGACTATGGCAAAAGGAGAGGATACTTGAGATTTCATTATCGAGAATGCATCTTCGAATGATGCCATCCGAACACCTCCGAAAAAGGTTCAGTTTCTCCCAATAATAAAATTTCAAATCATGAAATAATTTCATCTTCATTTGCCACATCCACTTGGATGGAACATACTCATATGAAAAATAATTGACAATGTTTGCAAACCATGGTGAGCTCTCCTTCGGTATACAACCGGCATGAATAAGTTGCATAGTTGGGGGAGCTTCAACCATCATGAGTTGTTCATCAGGAAAACTATATTGAATTTCTCTTCGCTTTCCCTCTTCTTCATGAAAATCTAATTGACTCAAATGATCCACCACAACATTCTCACTACCCTGCTTGTCCTTTATTTCAATGTCGAACTCTTGGAGCAGAAGGATCCATCGAAGAAGTCTAGATTTTGCATTCTTCTTGTTCAACAAATACTTCAATGCCGTATGATCGGTGTACACAATCATCTTAGACCCAACGAGATATGATCTGAATTTGTCCAGTGCGAATACTATAGCCAATAACTCCTTTTCGGTTGTCGCATAATTCATTTGTGCGGAGTTCAATGTGTGGGATGCGTAATAGATTGCCTTAAGCACTTTATCGTGACGTTCGCCTAACACGGCCCCGACCTCCAAACCACTAGCATCTCACATTAACTCAAAAGGCAAGATCCAATCTGGTGCCATTAGAACAGGTGCGCTAATCAACTTCATCTTTAGTGTTTCAAAAGCTTCCATACATTTCCCATCAAAAACAAAAGGTAAATCTTTCTCAAGAAAATGACTAAGAGGCTTGGCAATGCGAGAATAATCCGTAATAAAGCGCCTATAGAAACCGGCATGCCCAAGGAAACCTCTTAACGTCTTCAGGTTAACCAGAGGAGGCAATTTCTCGATCACTTCAATCTTTGCTTTGTCCACCTCAATACCTTTCTCATTGGTTCTATGTCCTAGAACAGTGCCATCCAAAACCATCAAGTGACACTTCTCCCAATTAAGAACCAAGCTTGTATCTTCACAACATTGCAAAACGCGTTCTAGGTGAGAGAGGCATTCATCAAAAGAATCCCAAAGATGCTAAAATCATCCATGAAAATCTCTAAAAACTTCTCCGCCATATTGGAGAAAATTTCCATCATGCATCTTTGAAATGTGGCAGGAGCATTGCATAAACCAAAAGGCATTCTTTTGTAAGCAAACGTCCCATATGGACAAGTGAAAGTCGTCTTCTCTCTGTCTCCCGCCGCAATGAATAATTGTAGATAGCCTAAATAACCATCAAGAAAGCAATAGAATTTATGCCCACACAACCGCTCCAACATTTGGACAATATACGGAAGTGGATAATACACATGCGGTACCCTGTGACTTCCCTTGTTGGGATCAATTCATGCTTATCATTTTCCTTCACTTTAAATCTGCCTTTCTTTTGTAAATCTGCCTTTCTTTAGGACAACATGAGTAGGACTCTCCCATTCACTGTCTGATATCGGAAAGATAATACTCATCTCCAACGACTTGATAACCTCTTTCTTGAAAATCTCTCGCATGTTTGGATTTAGACGGCGTTGTGGTTGGGCACATGGCTTTGTATCTTCATTTAAAATGATCTTGTGAACACAAATCTCAGGTCTGATTCACCAAATATCTGCCACGGTCCATCCAAATGCATTTTTATGCTTTCTGAGCATCCTTAATAGCAAGTCTTCCTGGACATTGGTTAGTCACGAAGAAAAAATAATAGGAAGTAGATTATCATTTTAAATAAAAGCATATTTCAAGTTAGGAGGGAGAGGTTTCAACTCAAGATTCCTTGGTGGCTCCTCCACCGAAGGTTTCAATACCGGATCATTGAGTTCCAACTCCATATACCGGTGCCATGGTTGCTTATTGAATGTACGGCTGGCATCTAGGTGAAATATCGCCTCTTGCATTTCCTCATCATTATATTCACCGTCATAGATTGACAAGGCTAAACATTCCTCAAGCTTATCTTCATAAACCTGCAAGTTAGTAATCTCCACACAAACAAAAGACTACGTATCTATAAAAGAACATGACTCTTGTGAATTGTATGGATGTTTCATGGCTTTGAAGATGTTAAACTTAACCTCATCTTCATTGACTCTCAAAATTAACTATCCACTTTGGACATCGATAAGAGTCCTTCCTGTGGCTAGGAAAGGACGACCAAGAATAAGGGGCGTTGAATACCATTCATCCATATACATAACCACAAAATCAACAGGGAAGTAAAACTTATCAACCTTAACTAACACATCTTCAATGACTCCCTTAGGACATTTAATAGACCTATCCGCAAGTTGGAGAGTCATATCCGTGTTCTTGAGCTTTCCTATTCCAAGTTTCATGAAGTCCTCATAAGACATGAGGTTTATGCTCACACCAAGGTCACAAAGCACCCTCTAAAACAAAAAATCCCCCAATCTCATATGAATCGTAAAATTCCCGGGGTCTTTAAGCTTAGGTGGAAGCTTATGTTGTAACATAGCGGAACATTCCTCGTTGATACAAATGTTTTCATACTCTTCTATGTGCTTTTTATTCGTGAGAATGTCCTTCAACAACTTACCATAGGTAGGCATGATTGTGAGTGCTTCGATGACAGGGATACTAACATTCAAGTGACAGAATGTGTCAAGGAAACATGCATACTTTTGGTCCAACTTCATCTTCTTAATTTGCTCTCTCGGAGGGTAGGGTAACAACTCAAGATCAATCATTTTTGGATTATAAGTCATACCTCCCTTACCTTTGTCCTTGGATGAAGATGATGAAACTTCCTTGAACGTTTGTGCATTTGGTGGGTGCCATGTGTCATCACCATGCATCAATTTCTTTGAAAAGTGCTTAGAGCCTTTGTTCCGAACTTCGACGTGGGCCGAACTGCTGCCGGCGTGTGCCACTTTCTCTATAAAACTCTCTGTTTCCTTCCTTGTATTTTCGGCGTGTGCCGCAGCTAGTCTGGCGTGCACCGTTTTGTCTGTGTGAATTCTAGAGACTTTTGGCCCATTCTCGAAGTGCACCACTGCACCGTATCAGGCTCAGCGTGCACCGTCTTCCCATTGATGGTTTTCTCTCCAACATGTTCATTGAATAAGGTCCTCAAGTCACATGCCCTTGGATTTTTCAAAAGTCTTGGGATTTTCATCCATTCCTCAACTTTTTTTTCAACTTCAACATAGCCATCATTTCTTAAGAGACCATCAACAATTTCTTCTTCTTCTTTACACAACTCCTTTTCCTCATCCGTGTCATGTAAATCATTTTCAACCTCATTGCCCACTTGATTGGCATAGAACTCTCTATTTCTGCACA
This sequence comes from Gentiana macrophylla, assembly GCA_026214975.1. Classification (NCBI taxonomy): domain Eukaryota; kingdom Viridiplantae; phylum Streptophyta; class Magnoliopsida; order Gentianales; family Gentianaceae; genus Gentiana; species Gentiana macrophylla. The sequence continues at coordinate 47,717,417 of CM047813.1, forward strand.
CTCCTCCACTTCGTGTAATTATGGCATTCACTTCTTTCATGTTTCTCTCGGTATTGCTCGGTAGTCTACCCGGTGGTCTACTAGCACTTCGCTCGCCTTCTTTACTAAGGTGATCTTCCATGTTCCGCACGAATGCTTCAATGTTTTCATTCTCATGTCATGGCCACTCATTGATGCCCTCAAAGTCCTAACATATTTTGTCACCGTGCTTATAGAAGTCATCATTATTTGCATATTGGCGGTTTGAGTAGAGACAACACCCATAAGGTTTTCCATCAACTTTTACCATCTTTCTTCTTTATCCGTAGATTGACTTGACGTTTGTGTGATGGGGATGCTTTTTGTAGGGTGTTGTTGGTAAGAGTGAGTTGGTGGTTGATTTGGATTATTGCCTTGATTACCTTGACCTTACATGTTATTGAAGTATGGGTTCTTGTATTGAGGAGCAAAGGATGATGATGGTCCTTGTTTGTTCGGATTAGGATTCCAACATTGAGTAGGAAAATCTCTTTGAATGGCGTTGTACGCATTGGTGTAAGCATTATTCAAATTCTGATGTTGTTGCATAAAGATAACCTCCTTGTTAGAGTAGTCACCGGATTCAATCATTGCCAATGGCACATTGTCCTCATTTCTCATTTCCTCAATTCCACTCTCATTGTACACATTTCTTTCCAACTTTTTGCTTGCTTTCATACTATTGACTTTATTACTAATGGATACCAATTGAGCTAACACTTCCGATTGATTGGTGGATTCTCCCACAAAAACAACTTTCCTCGTACTCAAACCGGTTTCCCACATTCGGTTATTCTTTGCAATTTTGTCAATGGAATCATATACATCTTGTGCCGTACTCATCATCAAAGAACCATTGCATGCCTGATCAACGTCCGCACGTGATTATTTCGTTAGCTTCTGACAAAAGAATTGGATTTGCATATCCAAGGGATAACCATGATCGGGGCATGCTATGAACAACCTATTGAATCTTTCCTAAGAAACCCTAAGTGATTCACCTTCGCCTTGCTTGAAGCTAGAAATTTCAACTTTCAATTCCAAATTCCGGCCTGGAGTAAAGTATTGCTTCAAAAATTCATTTTGGATTTCTTCCCAACTTGTCATATAATGGTGAGGGGGTGACATAAACCAATCCTTAGCCTTTCCATCCAACGAGAAGGGTAACATTGACATCCTCGTCAACTATCTATTAGCACCTTGACTCTTGGCCGTATTGCATAATTCTTCAAAATTATAAAATGGTGGTGTGGATCTTCATCAACACGTCCATGAAATTGAGGCCTTGTTCCAACTAATCCAAAAAGATGAGCTTTAACCTCTAAATTGTTTGCTCCTATATTGGGTAAACGAATCGGATTGTTGGTTTCATTTCTTCTCACGGCTTGGCCATAAATAGGTCTTAGATTTAGAGGGTTGTTGTTCTGGTTATTTTTGTTCCGGTTTTGGTTGTTTTGGTTGTTGTTGCGGTTTTGGTTATTGTTTGGTGGTGGTGGTGGTGGTGGATTGTTGTTGAGATTTTAAGGGTTGAGAATGTGAAGGTTTGGGTTTTGTTTATTGTTTTGGCATCCTCATGTCCTTGCCCAACTTGTGCATTCTCATGATTCACTTCCGTTTCTATTTCTTGAGTAGACGATCCTTGGGAGGATTCTCCACTAAGTTCCAACCCACGATGAGCTTGACCAACTTTATTCTCATCAACTCATTCCCTAATATACGTATTGATATCCGGAATAAGAGGAGTAAGTGGTGCTTTACCTCGTCGAGTCTTGGTCATCCACTACTAGAGAGAAATAACAAGAACACAATAAAATAACACTTGGTAACTTACCCAAGAGGTAAGCACCAAAGAAATAAAATAGAAAGGATATTATAAAACATTGACCTATTCTCGAAAAATTTTAAGCTAATACAAGTGCTAACCGTTACACAAATCCCCGGCGACGGTGCCAAAAACTTGATGTGACTTTTCTAGGTGGCCAATCTAACAGGCAGTGTATCAGATCAATCGTAGTCTACTCCAATGGTCAAGGTCGTATCCCACAGGGATTTGTGAGGTCAAACACTTAAAATATACTATTATTTCGATATAAGCCACAATTAAACAAGAAGGTAAATGATTCTATGATTATATTATTACAAGGGGTGATAAAATGTAATAGCCTAACCAAGATAATGCATAGGTCAAGCAACCTCTTCTAGTTTCATGGGAATGATTCCTTCCAACCTACCAATGTTGTTCAAGTGTGTGAATCGGTAAAGTGCATTCATAAGCAAGTACTTCCCCCTCATACGAGTTTATGAAATTACTCTATGTCTCCTCTTTGGTTCCCTAAACCTAATGAATCAACATGATACGCACTTGAATGAAATGAATAAACAATGACTCTCGGATAAGAAATCGAGCTCCACTTAAGGTCAACTTACCTTCCGGTTCTCATACCCCTTTCCCACACCTAACATCTCCTTTCGGTCTCCATCAATTGTGTGTGTGCAAGTATTGGTTAATTACTCCAACACAAACAAACCATACAATGCAAGTAGGAAAAGATTCACAACAAATGAAACTAAGCAAAATGAACAACCATTCCCAATAAACCCAAATATTATGCTATCTCTACTACATTATCTTGGCTAGTAAAGAACTAGCCACTCATGACTATGAACACCAACATGTCAAGGTTAGTATTCATGGTTATGAGAACAATCAAAACAAGGTAAAAGTTAAGAATTTACTATTCACAAGCGTTCAACTTGAAAATAGGAAACCTTCATTCAACTTCAAAAAGACCTCAATGGAGTTTGATACAAAAAAGTGATAGTCTTGCTCCAACAAAATTAAACCAAATATTTAACTAAGAATTCTTAATGTTTTACAACTTGATTTAAAAGCTAAATTTATGAGGAGTTTGGCGAGGAGCGCCTTGGAGGTTGGGGTGCCTTCAAGATGAGTGAGAGTGAGTTGGATGAGATATATCCCGTGTGAGAGAGTAAATGATAGCTTTTAATTGTTGAATGTGAAACATCGGCGGATGCCAGTCCAGTCACGGCGTGCGCCAGCTCTCATTCTCATGAAATCGGTGTGCACCGGTGCTGACAAGGTGGTTGAGGACTGATGCATTAAATGCTCTAGCAGAAGTGCTTCAAAATCCCAGCGTGCTCCACTAAGGTCCCAGCACGCGCCATTTATAAAGAAAAACCCTCTGTTTTTATCAAAACTGTGTCCGGCGTGCGCCATGGGCTTCTGGCATGGGCCATCTATACAGCAGAAAAATGGACTTCACTCAAAATGCTTTGGATTACTTCTCAATCACTCATTAGGCTTTAATATCTCCCAAGATTCAAGCTCCAAGCCTCGGTATCTGTGCTGCAAGGCAAAAACACAAAGATACCACGCGTAAATACGATAACAAAATTTGGCTAATAAGCCCTAATATGCACTAAATTAGTTGATTTTTATTATACTTGCTATGTACAAATGATGGTTCAAATCTTCACAATATTTGCTCATTTTGGTACGAAAACATCACTAAATGCTCAAGAAATGGGAGTAAAACATAGAAAAATGCATCATCTAGTTGAGTTACATCAGTGACCACTCAGACGGGAAGTAGTGCATGCACTTTTTACAATTACTGTAGTGGAACATGAAGCAAAATCTAAAAGATGCAGAACGTCAGCCGCGGCGAAGATGACTCAGGCTGCGACCAATGTGTCTGATTACTGTTGGAAATGAAATTGTGTTTTGATGATGATTCATCTCCTATTTATTTATTGTTTATTTAACCCCATTGATGAAGTGTCATAACTAACTGTTGTAGTGCAAAACACAAAGATGTCTATAATTATTATGTATTGGTTTTATTAAAGTATGATTATTGTATAGGTTAAACCAGACAAGCACTGTGATAGATATGATATAGGTTTTTAGTAGAGTCTAGGTTGTCTGCTTAGGGTTCGAACTCAGCTGACTTTAACCAAAGCTGAAAGCTGAGGGACCAAACTCAGTTTTAGAAAACTGAAGGCTGAGGTTTCAGACTTAGTTAACTGAACATAAAGTCGAGACAATAAAGTTCGAATTCAGGCATGTCTATGATGACCTGAACATACTTTATAGATCATTAAAATGGAACAATACTAAGTTTATTTTAGTTGGTGTACTCTAATCTTATCAAGCGTGATCAGATGAAGAGAAAGCAAGCTGACCTATTCAAGTTAGTAACGTCAACTAGACAAGCCAGCTGAAGACAAAAGGAAAACCATATGACATTGTTCAAGGAACTCGGCAATACATACAAATGCTAAATCAAGTTTAGATATCAATGGAAAAAATACAGTTAACGGTTATATTACAAGTGTAATATTTCCGCTGGTTGACAGCCTGTCAATGATAGAAGGACTCAGACATATGACATATATTAAGCAGGACCACTCCAACGGCTACAAGAATTTGAATTTGAACGTTAGGTAACCACCCATAAAAGGATCACTTAGGCATCCAAGATAAATGCACGAGAAAAACAAACAGTGGTGATAGCAAAGTCTGTATAACAACAAGGGATGAAAAATTTATAATACTCCTGCTGAAATTATATTGCAATATCAAGAAATCTTTAAGTGTGTGAACTACTCAAGAATCCATCAAGACCTACAAAACTTGAAGAACCTATAGCTATTATGAAGATCATATAAATCAAGAACAAGTTCATCCACAAGTCGAATCACTTGCTTTATTCAAGTCTATCTTCAAACAAAGGATTTAGACTGTGAAACACCTAGAGGTGTGAAGGTCAGTTGAAGTGCGGTCAGGAAGACTGTGTTTGTGGTGGAGCTGCTGAAGAGGCAATCCTACCCTTCAAGAACCAATGGAGCAAGCATAGTGATAAAGCAATTCTAAGGACCATGGGCTCAGATTGTGAAGCTATGGAATAGTCAAGAACAATCATTTACTTTGTATCTTGTAACTGTATCTCAAGAACATAGTGAATTTCCTCCAACATCATAGGAGAAGATTTGACTGACAGGATTACACCACCTGGAACCACTATAAACTTAGTGTTTTTATTTGTGTTATTTACTTTACAGCATTTTACGTTCAGTGTTGTATTTTGTGTTTGTGTGCTTACTTTTTTGCACAGTCAGCTTATCACAAAACTCAGCTAACAACACATCAGTTGCTGAAGTTCACGTACAATACAACATATTTCCATATATCAAAAATTTATAAAGGCTTTAATTGATATTCCGCTGCATTTAACTTAGTTGTAGAAATAGTCAAAAGACTATATCTCAGAAGGGTTATCTTAACTCTGTAAAATGTTTTTAAAGAACAAGTTTATTCACCCCCCCTCTAAATTTGTTGCAAGCCTTTCAAGGTACCTAACAATTACGTACCTTTCTTATCCAAAGTGCAGAAAATCTGAGTAGAAATACAACACATCCGCTGTGGAACTCGATATGATTACGGCCGAAATGCTGGAAAGAGGTTCTGCAGTGAAGAACGGTGCTGAACGTTTAGAATCCACCTGCAACTGCTATAGGTCACCAGATTCAAGGATATGTGGTGGTTGTTTAGTGGTGGAAATGGTATAGATGGTGGTTTAGGTTGGTGTTTTTATGGTGGCTATTGGTTGTTACAGAATTTGGTGTTGCTTGGTGGTGGTTTTGTGGAGAGAAATCAAAGAAGAATATGTGGATGAATTCACTATCATCTTCGTTTCACCGTTACAGTAGTGATGATAGTCCTTTGCAACTAGCAAATGTTTCACTATCTGAGTTATCAATCATTTTCACCCATCAGATGTTTCACTGATTAACGTTGTAGTTCCTTCGAATTGTCTTCAACTTTTATCAGAAACTCAGCTCTTTCACAGTCTCACTGCTTTAATTGACTCAGTCCTTGACAACCTTCAGTTGTTTCACTCATCCTCTGTCCTTGACTGCATCAACAGCTTCATAGTTTAATTCCTTTTGATTGAATGAATATTGGAGTAGAGGTGGATCAAGATTTGATCCATTGATCTTTTCTAGATTTGACATTGAAGTTTTGGGTTCGCGTAAATTCAAAAGTAGCCGAGATGATTCTTTGTATCTTTGGATTTGTTAACTCTTGAATACTAGATGTTTGCTTTGAGTGCTTTGATTCTCTGTTAGAATTCCCTTGGGTTCAATGAATGGCTCGTTTTTGCTGGCTCGTTCTGCGTTGTCTAAGACCTATTTTTATAGTCCATGGTCTTCTACGGATTAGCTTTGTTCTTCTTCTATAAACTGTTCTTTTGCTCAGCCAAATTTTCTCTTGATAAAATATCCGTTGTAGATCATTAATTGATTTTGTCATCTTCTGAGTAAATAGCCGTTTGATCCTCCGGTAATTAGCCGTAATCATTGACATGTTTTTGACTTTCAGAACGTTGCTTGTACGAAGATATGATTCTTTTTTTGTTAGTTTAACAATGTCAAACCTTGACTGCAACATCTCTTACATTCGGGGCCGCATTAAATGCTAGCATATATAGTCTTATACTCAACTTGGATTTGCATTTTAATCCTTTGTTTAACTGAGTCTTCAAGTCTTGGTCAACATAAGTAGTTACCACATCTAATCATTCAGATGCGATAATATGTTCTTGTCTAATCTTATCTCTTTTTCTGATCTAATGATTCTTCTGATCTGGTTTGATCTTCTATCATTTATGCTTCCATTTTGACTTATCTTTTGATTTGGTCTTTCTCTTATGAACTGAACCTCTTCACTGATTTGAATCTTGTCATCTGATATGGATATTCTTATGATCTGATCCAAACTCTATACTTCATTGATTCTTTACACATATCTTTGTCTTTTGACTTGATCTTATTTTTGACTTTGATACGCCATTTGATGTTCTTTAAGTTGTTGTCAACAAATTTGAATTTGTTCCTTGTCATCTGAACTTGATCTTCTGATCTGCTTTTTATTACACCTCTTGATTTTCAATAGATTGTTGTCATCACAATAGAATTTTCAACAACTGGCTTTCTCCTTGATTGTATTCTCTTTGTCTGACTTGCATCAAAGTCGGTCTTCTAGTCTTCTGGTCATTAGGTCTTCAGGTCTGAGACTGATCCCTCAGTCTTCGTCTAAATTAGAGTCTTGTGTCTTGTGATTTGTTTTAAGTCTGGATCTGAACTATCCTAGAGTAAAAAAAAAACATTTCAAAGACTAACATTTTTCCTATTACAACCACAAACTTGATCAAAACTATACAATCATATCAGGAAACAATAAAAGGCCAATCAGCTAAGGTTTGGCAATACTGCATTCTTGTCAAACCACTCATTTCCATCTTCTTGTCATTGTACCTCATATTCACGGTGCTCTTCACATTAGGTGTGCTCTCGGTAAACTCTTGTTGAATCAAACTCATGATATGCCGTTGCTTGATCCCCGGTGATTTTGACATTGTTCGTACAAGAGCCTTTTGTGGATCTGTCAAACGAAAACTGAACTCATGCCCTTCTAAATGCTCCGACATTTCATGATTGTGCATTCCATGACAAACTGTTAACGTCCACCTATAAACTCCATCTTGGATTCACCCCTTATAGTTTAAAAGGCCAATTACACTTCTTTGTGCCTGTTTCCTGCTCAGGCTGACCCCACCCTCTTACCAGACTGAGGTTTGTATGGTCCGTTTCTCTCACATCCCAAGTACAATTGAGGTGTCTTCCTTCCCCGCTTTCACCGGAAGTAGTAATGACCGCCACGAAACCATTAGCTCGGACAATGCTAGGACCCACGCTAGTAGCTCTTGTCTACTCTCGAATACCGCAAGCGTTTTGGACACATCTTGATTACTTATAGTTTTGTAGCTTACCTATAGGACATAATGTAAAACACAAACTTCAACATACTTGGTTTGTCGTAAAGTCTTGAGTGTAGTCACGTGAAATGTAACAAAGGTTGCTGCAAGCCAAAGATACCTTGAAAACATAATGAAATTCAAGAAATTAATTTCCAGACATTTCAATTTTTCACACGATGATCAAAACTATACAATCATATCAGGAAACAATAAAAGGCCAATCAGCTAAGGTTTGGCAATACTGCATTCTTGTCAAACCACTCATTTCCATCTTCTTGTCATTGTACCTCATATTCACGGTGCTCTTCACATTAGGTGTGCTCTCGGTAAACTCTTGTTGAATCAAACTCATGATATGCCGTTGCTTGATCCCCGGTGATTTTGACATTGTTCGTACAAGAGCCTTTTGTGGATCTGTCAAACGAAAACTGAACTCATGCCCTTCTAAATGCTCCGACATTTCATGATTGTGCATTCCATGACAAACTGTTAACGTCCACCTATAAACTCCATCTTGGATTCACCCCTTATAGTTTAAAAGGCCAATTACACTTCTTTGTGCCTGTTTCCTGCTCAGGCTGACCCCACCCTCTTACCAGACTGAGGTCTGTATGGTCCGTTTCTCTCACATCCCAAGTACAATTGAGGTGTCTTCCTTCCCCCTGCCTTCACCGAAGTAGTAATGACTGTCACGAAACCATTAGCTCGGACAACTGCTAGGACCCACGCTAGTAGCTCTTGTCTACTCTCGAATACCTGCAAGCGTTTTGGACACATCTTGATTACTTATAGTTTTGTAGCTTACCTATAGGACATAATGTAAAACACAAACTTCAACATACTTGGTTTGTCGTAAAGTCTTGAGCGTAGTCACGTGAAATGTAACAAAGGTTGCTGCAAGCCAAAGATACCTTGAAAACATAATGAAATTCAAGAAATTAATTTCCAGACATTTCAATTTTTCACACGATAAACTACAATTATGCCCTGAATGTAGTCGGGAGGTTGCGAATATTTTGACCGACTTTTGGTCAAATAATCTGATGCAGTTCGCACCATAAACTATAATTCATCCCTGAAAGTAGTCAGGATGTCGCGAATATTTTGACCCAATTTTGGTAAAAAATATTCTGATCAAGTTGGTGCAGATTTGCAGCCTTCCCCAACCAAACACAATGCATAATAATAATAGCAAAATGAAAAAAGATGGTTTTTTAATGTCAATGGGTAACAAGAACAAAAATAGGAGAAGTCGAAGGTACTACTTGCTAACATTTTGATTTCCCTCCGTATGACCGATTTTCACCAAAAAAAAAATTTGATTTTCCTAACAAAGAATGTGGGGAGAAAGACGTAATGTGCTTTGACTTAATCTTCAACCATTAACTTGTATCATCCATTATTTAATTGATCAATCTTCTAAAATTTTCTAATTCGCTTATGTATAAAAAGAGGAATAAAACCTATTAGTTTAAGTGTTTTGTGAAAGAGAAAGCGTTAAAACACATTGGAATATTTTGATCCGAACGTTGTCAAGAATACTTTACATCTTCAGCCTCTATAATGGCTGATACGTTACCAAAATTTTCATAACCTTGTGGTTATATTCTAACTTGAAATAGGTCCGGAAAACGTAAAATTTCAACCTGTAAAAGGGTCAGCAATGTTTCCGCAACGTGCATATCAATGTCTCTTTATTCAGAGCACAAAATGTTCATGGACAATAACATGGTCTGAACCTTTTCCAAACGTATATACTGTTGTTTTATTCTGACTTGAGTGCAGTAAAGAAAACAAACTTTTCGACTGATAAATTTGTTAGAAACGTGTACCAAAGGTAAACAAATGCCCACACACGAAAGTAAGAACATGAAAACAAACCGAACAAATAACAAAGAAAATTATTCCTCCCATATCATGTCTTTAAAATAGGCTAAAAATATACTATAATTTGGGCACTATACAATTTAAGACTCATTTAGAGCCAGAAATCATATCGTCTTCTAAATGTCAAAACGGGGCCCGTTTCTCACCCTTGACATGTGTAGAACATATTTAGTGTAAAAAGATGGTCGCAAGAAGTACACCAGTGAAATAATTCATATAAAATAGATATGGGCTTGAAAGAATGCCTGTTTAACTGCTATTATCACAGACAGCAATGAAAGATGCACTGTGAAATGTTTGTATTAAATAATGCTGAGACCTTTATAATTGGTCAAAAACAATTTTAGAGGCATCGCATACACCTCCACACCAATTATGTGGTCCTCAGAAGTTCTTCAATATCTTCTCAGCCGATACTCCATCAGCAACAAGAAGAGATGTCACTTCCTGTTTCAACAAAACAAATAATAATAATAATAATTTAGGTTGCATATTAGTAAGCTCCACAGTCAATCTACTTTTAGGGCACCACAGTAAAATTCCAATTCCACCTCTTCAGGGTCAAATTCATGCACAAAACTCGACTCTAGAGGGTGTCGAAAGCACAAAAGAAACTCGACTCTATAATTAAAGACATTTTTTCGTTGGCGTTCTAATCATAGCTCCCTGCAAAGTAGCAAACTTCCATCCACTTATCAAACTCTCTACAACCGACAATTTTTATAATATAACCATTGTAGCAATGAGAACGCTATATATAGCATGCAGGCCAACATCAGTTGTGACATCACAAGTAAGCTTGGCAGCAGTTAAGTAGGTGACTTATGCAAGGGTTTGGAATTTATTTGCAGATAAGTTTCTCTCCAGTGCTTACTCACAAGTAAGCTTGGCAGCAGTTAAGTAGGTGACTTATGCAAGGGTTTGGAATTTATTTGCAGATAAGTTTCTCTCCAGTGGACAGAAGAAAATTTGATCAGGATGTCAAGGGGACTATATTGTAAACGGGTTTTATCCAAAACAAGGTTGGGGGGAATTCTATGCCACGGCCCAACGCAACAAAACAACTGAATCAAATGGAAGCAGAAAACAAACCTTTCTCTCAATGCCATCCATGGTGGTTGGCTTCTCGACAAGTTCTTCTAGAGGAGAATGGATGTGTGAAGGAGGATGCAGAATGGAAAATGGATGTGTGAAGGAGGATGCGGAATGGGGAATGGATGTGTGGAGGATACAGAATGGGTAATGGATGTGTGGAGGATACAGAATGAGGTTTGATGGGGTAGGTGGGGAAAAATTAATCCTTTCGTCCTTTATGTTGACCTACTTTGCCCTTCAGTCCAGTTTTTAACCTTTTTTTTTTTTTTTTTTTGTACAATTCACATACACTAGTTTTCTTAAAATAAAATTACATTTTACATACATTGTTATCTTTAAAAAAACTTAAATTACACACATTATGGTCATGAAAAAAGAATTTGACAATGTTACGACATAAAGGACTAAAACATAGTTTAAGCCGACATAAGGGACGAATTTTACAATTTCACAGGGTAAGCAGGTGGCGTCTCAGCTTCTTTTTGTTTGAAGATAGTGGTATTTTTACTGTCTCATAACAATGTCAATAACTGCTGAAGTACTTTTGGTAATATGACGTAACAACTTTCATGCACAAGGACGCACAACTTATGAAAGTTACCTGACTAGAAAACAAACAAAAAAGACACATATAAGTACCTCAGCCATCTGCTTCTGTCCACAAAGAACTGCACCAGTAGACTTAGGGTTCAAAATCCTTTTTGCTCTGGCGAAAGCAGCCTACAAAGAAAATATATTGTTAATTTCAAAAAGGGGGGAAAATTTGTTTCACTGCTGAAAATGTGTTGCGGACTCACCATAGCATGGTACATAGGTGTCCATTTCTAGACACAAAATGAAAATGTGTAGGCAAAACCCAAGAAATACAACATTGCAAAACATTTAGGGTGCGTTTGAATGGGAGTTTATTATTATTATTATTATTATTATGAGTATGCTGGGAGCCGTGTTGGGAATCAAACTCTGGTTCTCACCACGAAGTGCAATGCCATGTACCAGTAGGTCAGATTCGATTCCATGCGTTTGTGTGAGTTAATTTGCTTTATTCACATTAATTCTTCCATTGAATAAAGCAAAATTTACATCTACATGACATCAACTTTATTCGACACAAAACTCAATTTGATCCAAACATCTTAACCGAAATTTCTCCACTTAATAAGAATAAAGGTGAAATAACTCGTGTCCAGACAAATTCTTAAATTCTCATACCTGGACATACCCTCGCTCCCCAGACCAAGTATCATGTGGTTGAGATAATACAGGGACAATTTTAACTCCAGAAGATTCCCATTCATCAAATCTATCCTACGAAAAGCAGCATGTATAACATATTTGATTAGAGAATATAAAAAAAAAGATAACATGAATATTTGTTGTCAGGTAAAGCTTTTACTAAAAACAAAGACAAAATAGGCCAAGAAAGAATGTGTTTGAACCTGATAGGCCATTCTGTTAAGATTTCTTGCACCGTAATATAGTCTAACATCAGATCTCTTATCTACACCAAATCCTGACTCGATTAAAGAACGAATTGGGCTGCACAAAAGAACATGAAATGAGTTACAAAAAATGAATCAATGCAGCTTGATCTAAGTGCAATTTTTTAATGCAGCCAGATAGGTTTCTCAAGAGATAAACTCCTGGAAAAGAGCGCGCAAGCCCTTTTCGGATATCGACAAATGGTGGGAAGCAAAAAAATCAAACCCAAGATGCATATCTGATAATAAAATCACAAATTATTGTAAGAAAGCTATGCTAGACGTTCAAACTACGGCAGAATCAAGTTTGCAGCATTCCGGCCATTCAGATAAAAGGAAGATAAAGAAAACAATAGACTCGATGAAACTAGCTTCATAACTTACTAGGTGAAAACAAACAAATATAGCATGGGATGCAGAAGGTGATGTAGGACATAAGAGCTAATTTTAAGTATTTATTTGTACTTTGCTCGTTGGGTAGCCACATGGGCCTTTTTATTACTGCACACGAGCTTTTATAAGTGTGGGCTCTTGTCTTTTCTTGGGCTTCTAGACTATAAAGGTCTTTAGTTGAAGGGAGGACATTATGTAATATTTATCCTCTTTAATTCTTTAAGAATGAAAATCGTAAGAGCTTGGATTTAGCTCTTGTTTTAATCTTTTTCATTGAAGATCTTCTACATCATTTGGAATTCTTACTTAGGTTTCCCTTTGCTCGTTGATGGCTAAAATGAGCTAAAAGATGCCCAGATCCACAACAGTGTTCAAGATTCAAAGATCCATTGAGATATTCAGTCGAAGCTTCATTCAAAAGTTCGATTCCTTCACATCAAAACCGAATCAAGATTTGGATGGATTTATACACCACCTGAAATATAAAACTCACCGAGTCGTGCGTGATCTTCCTTGTGCTTTTGCGGCTAGGGTTAGTCAAGACCATCACGAACGGAATCATAACGTGAAAGAGAATAGGTACGAGGTGAGATCATATTTTCCTATCTTCAGTGACACTTCAAACAGGAAAGATCTCCTTGAATGGGTCGATGCAGTTGATAATATTTTTTTTTTTTGAAGAAATGCAACCACCAGAGAAAGTGAAATGTGAGCTGGCATATTATGCCTTCGAAGGAGAGGCAGAACAATGGTGGTGAAGGCTACAACACCAGAGGCTCTTGGAGGTGAATCGAAGATTAGATTATGCCAAGGATGAAATTTCTTGTGTTCAATGACTTATGGCCTGCCACATGCTCGACAAAATGTTCCTTCCGAGTCTACAGCAGGCGAGGTGAAAAGGGTAAGTTTAACCATCGTGATAAGCTATACCATACCATGGCAATGAATGAAATTGCATTAAGAACAACAGCTGAAATTCATAGGAAGCAAAATGAAAATGGGAGAGAAGTAATGAAGCAAATAATGGTTGATAGTCTTGCTCCCACCAGATGTTCGACAGAAGTCTTCTTACTCTTAGTTCTGTACAACAACAAACAAGAAGAGATAAACGTTTTAGAGTTCCTTGGAGTATCTAATCTAGTCTATGAAAACAGTGACATCTGAACTTTAGGGGACACCAGAATCATCGAAGGCTGCCATTGAAGGAATAAACGGACACTCTAAACCAGAAAGTAATCCTCAAGGTTCTGAACTTCTGGACGGTGTCGACAGCTGAAGATGGAAGAGAAGCTGAAAAAAACCCTTGGCATGAAGGTTGACTCTGGTTTGATTGAAAAGCCTGAAAATGAGATCCTAAATGTCCAGCAATCAAACGCAAGAGAACGCCAGGTGAATGAAATTCTAGGAGCTCCAAGGAGCATTTGTACCATGCAAATAGGTGAGCTGCAAAAGGGGTTTTATCAACAGCTTCCACAGTTGGGGCACATAGTAGATGATGATAGTGGACAACTTTATGGTGCTACCTTGCTGCTATATCTGTTTCAGGTGCTCATTTTGACTCGTTTTTCAGATACAAAATTATTTTTGCTGGGATGTTGTCATTAATGTTTAATCCTGGAGGCAATCGTCAAAACGACCTACAAAGGTTCTAGAGATTCATTTATCGGTTGAATAACCAGAGCCTGAGCTGAGGCAAATTTATGTTAAGAAATGTCTATGAGTAAGAGCTAACTGTTTGGACATTAAACCACTAATCTCATCCAGTTCCACTAGTGACATTGGTATGGTCTTGCAAGGTCTTGTGCCCAGCAAAAACAAAGACACCATATCACAAGACATGTTCGAATCATGAAGCATGAGATTTACAATTTGTATGCCTGGAAAAATGAATAAGCAAGAAAGATGACGGCCAAATACCACCCATAGTAGGACAAGCACCCCATCACAGAATACTTTTTCCATTCACTGCATATACAGACCAGCATAAGGCTGGAACTTGAAAAGACAGCGCAATTGATTAGATGGTTATGAATCGCTTCTTAAGTGGCAATCGAAGTTTGAGATATCTAATTCTTGAGGAGTGCAAAGTCTCTTATTATTCTGTTACCAAGATTGTCTCATTTTTAGTGGATTTAGCAAGAGTTCTAGGAGTAGCGATGACAGGAAGATTCGGTAAATATTTCTCATAAGATATAGTACTTGGAGTTCTCACTAGATGTTGAAGGGCAGAAATGACAAGGAGAATGTAGCAACTCTGGATATTGTCAAGGAATACTGGAAGACTTCTGTAACCAGAAATATTTACACAAGCAGCATGCGCTCAAGATAGCATTACAAACTAGGAAAATGCTACGTGCCTTGCCATTCATTGTTAATAACAATAATATTCCTTTGGGCAAGAGCTGCACCAGTCGTGACAATGTGCATGGGGAATTCTATGATAAATTAAACATTTTTGTACTCAATGGCCTTCCGTCAGGAGATAATCCACATACTTTCAATGGTGATTTGATGGATAAGGGTTCTGTTCCTGTGTCACTATTTGTCTTCAAGTATGTATCTCCCAAGACTATATTCTCTTCCTATGATTAACTATGAGGGCAAGAACATGTGCAAAATTTGTGGTTTTGAGGGGGAAGTCAAGCACAAATCAAACGAAACATTTGTGGAGCCATATGTGAGACGGAGAAGTCTACAGCAAATGTAATCAAACATTTGTGGGAGCCATATGGGGGAGATTTTTGCTGGTTTCTCTTGGCATTTGGCACATGTCAAAAATAATGTAATCTTTGTGGTTTATGGAAGTTAAGTGCAGAATCACTTTGGGAAACAACTCAAAGAAGCTGTAAGGAGGCAGTCTTATGTTGTAGTGTTGTTTGGTAATGCGGAGAACGTCCAATCTACAGTGTTCAACATATTGCTTCAAGTATTAGATGATGAGAGTTTAATGTGTGGGTGCTGTTCAAGAGAGAGAAGGAGGAGGCAGCCATGACATGCTGTGGGGAGTTGATTAAATGGTATTTAGGTTGAATGGACATTATCTTTTCTGGACTTTAGGCAAATGGACACATTCTCTACAAGCTCAATCTTGGGTTTATCATGATGAACCAAGCCAATGGGGGCATTGAAGTTGCACAACCTGGCCTGAATGAGACAATGGACCGGTACGAGGAAACAACTAAGGGGCATTCAAATTTCAAGTTAAGCACTGCTGCGATTTCTTCACTTTTGGGTGTTCTGTACAAGAATAAACGGTCTAAAGAGGTTCTGAAATTGTTACATAAAATGGTGAATAGATTTAATCCACCAAAGGACCTGCTTTTGAGCTTGGGAAATTTTGATGTGCAGGAATTACCATCATCCAAAAACTCGCTCGTGGAGGAGCTTTTTGTGTAGGAGGTGGAGATAATAATGTAGGATATGAGCTAGTTTCTAGTATTTATCCTTACTTTGCCTATTGGGTAGCCATATCCTTTTTTCTTAGCATATTGGCTTTTATAAGTGTAGGATCTTGTCTTTTCTTGGGGTTCTACACTATAAATAGTCCAATGTCTTTAGTTGGGGGGTAAGGGGGATGGATTATGTAATCTTTGGCTTCCTTATGAATGAAAATCCTAAGAGCTTGGATTGAGCTCTTGTTTTTTTTTTTCCGTTGTAGATCTTCTACATCATGAGGCATAAAATAATTTTTCAAAAGGGAGAATGCTTTCAATTCTCCAACTTGATTCGCTAAATCTCACCCAGTGAACATGAAACATATGTTGTCTGCCAACGGAGTTGATGAAAAATCATATCATCCATCTAATTTTGACGTATTCTCTACATTGGGCTTCAAATAACTAGATCAAATTACACTACTGACAGCTACTGATCATATCGTGAAAAAGGGAGTGAGAGCATTTTAATAAGTCCCGGATGAAGAACATTAACCTTTTACAGAGCAGGGAGCTTTGAGCCAGAATTGCCAAGTAGGTATGATATTTACAAGGATACGAAACTGAAAAGGCAAGGAGGATCTGAATAGACAACAGAGTTCGTTTAGTACATAGAAGTACATTTTTAGTAAGACAAACAACTAGATTACTAAAAAGCAGTATAAAAATACAAATGGTAAACATATCTAACTAAACATGTAAGACATGCTAAAGGGTGCGCCAAGTAACAATGAAATGATGTATTTTTGTCATATCCACAGAGCGTAATGAGCCGAAAAAGAAAGAGAAAAGACTCTCGTTTGATCCTTCATTTACCTTCCCTCCACGAAATATATATATATGTGTGTGTGTGTGTGTGTGTGTGTGTGTCCGTGTGTATACATATACACATACATTTATACTTAGGAACTAGGCCAAGTAAACCAAATTTCATCTCAAGTAAGAATTTATTCTTCACAAGCAGACATAACAAGAAGCAGGGAATGCACCCCTGCATAGTAGGCGAGACAACAAAAGAGAATCTTATCAAGATAAATTTACTTTCAAGTCAATCATGAAAAGGGGCTGAAAGAGGCTACAAAAAAATCGTAAACATGTATTCCTATAGATCAGTCTAAGATGGTTCGTAACCATGACAGTACTTCCAAACAGAAGTCTATGTGATATTGAGTTCAGAGTGCACATCAAATGAAGAGAAGGAGTTCTGTCACCACATGAGCATCAAGTCTTCAATATTGAAACCTCGTTAGTGGAATTAAACTACTTTTCAATGACAGCTTTGCGAATTTATTAACATTAGCCTTTGAGAATCTTACTGAACCATGTAGGTGAAAAGGGAATCCTTAATCTCACAGGCAAAACGATATGAGAAGAATTTACTCCACAATGGCACAGAAAAACGAAAAGCATCAAATTCCTTTTTACTTCTCCGAATGGAGTTTGATTGTTCAATTCTCCTTCGAATTCTCCTACTCCGCCCATGTTTGTATGGAAGGAGATGGAAGAATAAGAATGAAAAGACTGATAGAAAATAAAGGAGAGGGAAGGGATGATTATTAAAACTATTTACACCGTTTGGATTAGCCAGGAAGGACATAGAAGGTTAAACTGTTTAATCAAAAATGAAAAGTTGTCTTCCCTTTCTCATAGGAAGAAAACTGAGGCTACCCAATTTGTGAAGAAAATTATCCTTCCTGATCCCTGGCTATCTTTCAAACTAAAAGATACCACAAACTAAAATTTGAATCCTTCTAAATCATTTATTTTCTTTTCCCTTCAATTTTTCCAATCCAAACAAGGGCCGGGGGATAGTAAGGAGTAAAACTAAACACCAATGACTATTCTACCAATAAATGTGAATGGTGATACTTAAGCAAATAGATGAATTAGTAATGCTTAGAAATTACCTAATTCCAGATCCAGTGGCAAAAATAAGCACCGTCTGATAATTATCCGGAGGCGAGATTTGATCCATATCGAAACCTTTACCCATAACCTGACTTAATTCGACCACATCACCCTTCTGTAGTCCGCAGAGAAGCTCCGCAGTGGAGCCAGCAATACTCTTCACGAGGAATTCGAAAACGCCTTTCCTTGCAGCAAGTGACGGCGGAGAGGCGATGGCTAGGAAGGAAGGTTTGTCGAAAGTAGGAACTTTAAGCTGAAGATACTGACCGGCGTTCGTATGAGAGGTTACAAGGTCAGGGTAGTCGGAGACGTCGACAGTAACGTGGAAGAGAGACTCTGCAGCTGGAGATACAGAGAGGAGAGGTGAAGATATCCAGGTAGTTGTGTCTTGTCTGACGGCGGCTGCGGAAACGGAGAGACGGCGGCGGCAGAGGCTGAGGCGAGGGAGGAGAGGTTGGGGCCTTAGTTTGGCGAAGGTCATGGGTGGGAAATGAGAGGATTGGGTGCGGTAATGTGCATGGGAACGGAGGTGAGGTAACGAGGAGGGCCGATTTGGAATTGGAGGAGACCAACAAGTCATTGACATTTTCCCTTTTTTAGGCAAAAGAACGGTGGGAAAGGAAATACAAAATTGTTTTGATTTCGTCGATCGAAGGAGACGAGAAAGCGCCGGCCACGAGGATAGGTAAGATAACAAAGGGCACATCCATATAATAGAAAAGATAAGTTATTTGACACAATTTAGTCCATTGGTCACTCCCCTTCGAGAGATTTTATTATGCAACGATTGTACTAAATGACGTATATTAAAATATTTTATTTTTAATTTTTTTCACATAGTATAATTTTATTATATGTAAGAGGTTAGAAATGAATTCTTGTAATGTAATACATTCGTCTTAAAATATAAGTCATTCTAGAGGTTTTCACACAGATTAATAAAGTGGTTGAATATCATAAATTTGAAGCTTAATGTCTAAAATGTTTTTTTGACTATCATTAATGTAATAGTTGTTAAGTAATTAAAAGTGGTTGGATTGATAATAAATTAAGGGTAAGATAGAGGAAAGAATAATAAATGTTGCATTGGTAATGTAGAATGACTTATATTGTGGGACAAATCTACAAGTGTAAGATGACTTATTTTTTGGGACGGATGTAGTATGTTACTTTGATACAATATTTTTACAACGATCAGATTATAAAATTTGTTTTTCAATGACCATTTAACAAAAATAAAAAATATAACTAAATAGGGCATTTAAGGGAAACACGTTAAATCCACATGGGCACCATAGCAAAGTTTAAAAATCGGCATGTATTGATGTGCCCTTTACGGCAATGTTACATTTAGTGCGGTACCCTCAAAGACACCCAAAAAATAACTAACTCATCCGGTAATTTATTAGGGCGTTATTATTAGCATGACATTCGTTATACCGCTACACCCCACCTACTGGTACTATACCATTTTCACAGAATCAACCCTGCAAAAATTGTATTTAGAGTCAATAATTAACTTTCTCAAAGTCCATTCAGAATCGACTTTGCGGGAAGTCGTTTTTTTATAAAATCGATTTTCCCAAGATCGATTATATTGTGTTCTTGCATTTATTATGGTCTTGTGGTAAATTATTATGGTGCAAATAAAAGCACCCAATTATTATCCCAAAACCACGTTTCCACCCCCTAAACTCCTCATGATTTCCATCCAACAAAGAATCCATCATATACATAAATCGGAGTAACATCCTTCCTCATCTCCCCCTAACCATATTTGTCACTCTAACCGTCTTCCCATTTACTCATTCCTATAGTGGTCCTTTCTATAGTGACTTGATGCCGTATATTAACCAACGATTTGAGTGAAGAATGGTGGATTAATAACCTAGAGAAAACAAGGTGAATAATTTAATTTGTAACATTATAAATCACAAAGATCGACATGGCAGTTGGAGATGTAAAGACTAATTGACGTGATTTCGGATTGGAAACACAATAGGTAGTGCAAGGAACCTCCTAAGGGATCAATAACGAGTTTAAAACCTAGTCCTAGAAAATCCAGTCTATGACGTAGGGTAAGAATACTACAATGTTCCGCTTGAAAATGCTGATTCGTTCTCGAAGGTTTGTATCCTCTACGCAGTAGAAGATACTCACTCGCAATTGATTAAATTAAGTCAAGTCGACTTAACAAAGAATAATCACTCAAATAATAATAATGTTCTGATTTTGAAAAGTGTTGGTAAATGCCTTTATATAGGCTACAAAGTAATAGACTGAAATTCTCCTAAGCAATGTGCGAAAAGAAAACTAGCAAAAACCCTAAAAATCTAGGCAATATTGGCGCCACTTGATGGGCCTTATTGGTCACCTAGGCCCATCAGACTTTTATTAAATAGACTAGTGCAAATAATGTAAAAACAAGACCAATACATAAAATAATTCATCCAAGCTCATCTTTGCTCTCTTCAGGCCCAATAACATATAAGGTGCATCCAATTGCCTGCTCTTGAGTCTTCTTGGGATGCATCACATCACTAATGACTAACAGAAAATCTTGGTTGAGTTGAAGTTTGACTGCCACCAAAGAGTGTTTCTAAATTGGGTTGTGGTAAAAGTTCAACACATGGACATTTTCTTATTGCCCTACATACAAGCTCATTTGCTTAGAAAGCATTTCCACTTTTCATCGATTTGCTATGTTAACGTGTATTTTGCCTTATACTATGTGAAATAAAACATAAATTTTCTATTTGACTTGTATGTTCCACTGCATAAGCTCAAGACTGGTCGATGATTGTCTCGTCGAGTGTAAATTAATGAAGGATATTCTGGTTGAAATGATATTTTGTTGTTGTGAACTTTGTGTTGAGATTCTCGTTGGATTTTCTTGATGTTTGGTGCATAATAAAAGCCAAAAGTTTAACACCTGATCACGAAACCTCATCTTGAGAGCTATCTAAGCATGCATTTAATGCCCCCAGACCCCGGGCCTGGTAGTGCTAAATGAGTCATAAATGTCCGGTCAACTGCTTAGATCGCCGTCCTCGCTTGGTCTAAAAGGGCTAACCCGAGTTGACAAGACCTTTATGTCTCACACTTATATGGGGGTGAGTAGCCCCCAGACCCCAGGCCTGGTAGCGCTAAATGAGTCATAATTGTCCGGTCAACTGCTTAGACCGCCGTCCTCGTTTGGTCTAAAAGGGCTAACCCGAGTTGACAAGACCTTTATGTCTCACACTTATATGGGGGTGAGCATTCTACTACTTTTCCAATGTGGGACATTACATTCTCCCCCCCTTATAAGGGACTAGCGTCCTCGCCAGGATGGCCAAGACTGTTCCTGGATCGTCCCTACCAGAGGTAACTAGAGGCCATCCTTACACCGTCTTCTTGTATGGTGCAGCGTATAGTTCCGTCTGATAGTCGGCTTTGATACCATTCTGTAACGCCCTCAAACCCGGGCCTGGTAGCGCTAAATAAGTCATAAATATCTGGTCAACTGCTTAGACCGCCGTCCTCGCTTGGTTTAAAAGGGCTAACCTGAGTTGACAAGACCTTTATGTCTCACACTTATATGGGGGTGAACATTCTACTACTTTTCCAATGTGGGACATTACATTACTGTAACGCCCCGCTCCCTGATACCGAGCCCTTATCCGGAAGAGAAACGTTCGACGCGTATAGCATTAAATAAATCTAATATTATACGCAAGCCTCTACATCGTCGTATCGAAATAAAGCAAATGGAAGCTAAAAGGACTCGGGTAAAAACATAAATGCACTATGAATAGAAAGTAACCATACTAAAGATGGATAGATAAATTACAAAGACGAAAAACCCAAGGACTTATACAATACGAGGTCTTAAATGTAGAAGTACAACAAATCTAAGAAAAGAAATACAACTAGTATAGTAAAACCTTTACAAAGAAATAACTAAAAGTTTCGTCAAGACTTCAATGTCTTCAAAAGTCGTCAAGTACTCTTGGTCAACCTGTTCGTCTTCTCACCCCACAATGCATACAAAAGAAAATGCAAAGGAGGTAAGTACAAAGTACTTAGTAGAAGTGAGAAGCTAATGGATAACTAAGTTATACAACAAAAGGTTATTATTATGATTATTAAGTTATCTTTATGAGACCGACTCAATCTAGGGTTCACTTCATGCCCATCGACATGTCATGACTATACATTTCTAACTTAGCTTATCTTGGTTACATCATTACTCAAGGACACTGTGCATGGCGTTCATCAGCCTGAAGATATGCTTGCTAACTAACGGTGATTAGCACCGATTAGCTCCGGGGTCCCCCCGGTATGATATACGTCCGGTGAATTTCCTCCACTACCCTTCAGCCGTTTAAGGCCAGTAGCGTTGTTTACCTTTTATGAACGTATCACATCGCCGATATGAAAGAGTGCCTAACCGAGAATAAATGACGTTTTAGCTTTTATCTACACATATGTAATTATTATTGTGAATTAACTAGCCACCTAAGTTTTTTCAGAATATTACTCACCTTATCAACTCTACTCCCTCACTTAGACAACTAGACATCACATCCTATCAATTACACAGACATTGATGAACTGTAGTTCATCAAAGCACAAGCCCTTCCATGCCCTTCCGACGGATCCGAACTTCAACTCTCTTTTTAAGAGTACATTCGGTGTTTTAACTGAACGAATCAGAAGTTCATTCGAAGCTTGTTCATATTTAATTAATGTTATTGAATCAAAAAAATAGAAATTTAAAAAATCAACACAAATATACCAAAACATATCACATCTTATTAATTACAACTTAGCATGAATTCTATCACCAAACAACACCAAAACTCACCAAAACTCAACCTATCATTATAAAATTATAATTACTCATTAGGAAGAGCCTCTTACCTTAATTGCCTGCAAAACCGACAGCAAAACACCAAGCAACTGCAAAAATTGTTGATCCTCAAACGCAAAACCTATTTGATCAACATGAAACCCTAAAATCCTATTTTCTGGCAAAAAATGAAACTGAAAAAGTGCATAAAACTGCTGATTACCTGGATTAACTGCAGCGAAACTATTTTAAGAATAATCAATGTTCCAAGACGATCGTTTCGACTACTCATGGCTGAAAAACAGAGGTACGGATTGAAAGATATGAATTTTTGAAGATCAAACTCAACGGTTACCAAAAACTAGAGCTAAACTGAAAACTTACGAAATTGAGAGATGTTATTTTCCAAAGTTGTGTCTCTTCGCGCTGATCACTTTTCTCTCCCACGGCATCTTGAAACGATGAACGGATTGGTCACACGGTTGAAGTTTACGTTCTCCCTTTATTTCTTTTTCTCCTGTGTCTTTTTCTTCTTGATTGCCGCCGTTGCTTTCTGTTTTCCAGAAGTTGCGTCCAAACTAAAAATAATATTCTGGGAGATTATTTCTTTTTATAGTCATTTAATTAAATCCCTTAATTAAATAACTAAATCCTTCTAATTAAATTCTTTTTAATTAAATAAATGGGATAAATAATAATTAGGTCGTAGTAAATACACTCAATGACTATTTTACCCTTTTGAGAAGTCGGGATGTTACAATGCGCCATTGGAACAGATTGAAGGGAAGCATATTATGTTTGTTAAAAATGAACAAAAACAACCCTCATATGTGCTTTACTGCAACTATTTTGAAGTGTAACTTTGATGTTGAAAACCTCTTACATTCAATGTTTCCCTATGTATTTTCTTGCTTAGTATTGAAATGATTGGTAGGAAAATAGTATATGTATATAATGGTTCTGTTCATGATATACAATAAGTTTTGTCAATTTGATCCTATCTTTCAATAACAAAACTTGATGTGGTTAAGATAGTCAGTTTTTATTTGTGCTTTTCAGTTGTGATCAGTTTATTGATGTACCGTTGTAGCTGATAGTTTATTGTCACGTATGTAGGATCTGGTTACATTAGAATACATGGGGTGAATGGTTGATTTTATGAAGGTTACTCTTTAAAACATTTCCTCATCAGAAGGTTTTCTTGTTATCCTAAGACAGTCTCATTTAACACACTTCAAGCATTCATGACAAACAACATTGCAGATTCATTGTAAGGCTAAATCGTAAGGAAATAAACTAGGGTTACTCAGCGAAATTTAAAATTTTGATTTCCATATAAAACAAGAACCCACTTCGTTTAACAATAAACATAAAAGTAGTAGACATAATTTATACCATAATGGTCTTAGATAGGTCATCATTTGCCTCTGAGAGGTAGTTTGTACATGGAGCCGCCCAAGTGTTCAACCTCTACCATTGATCCACACGAACAATTGTCGAAATCCTCTAGATTGTTACCGAGGCTTGATCAATTTGCAAGGCCATCTTTCCTCCTCTTCAGAATCTCCCTCTCAATAACCTCTCTAATTTTTTAGTAAAATATAAGACTTGTATTATGAAACAAAAAAAGCCTGACGTCCCTACCTATTTATAGGTAAAAGTGGCGCCCTACATGTCTCCCAAAACCCGTGGGATTAGCTTATTGACTTTGACTATGGATTAAGAAACCAATTTCCAATAGAATAAGGATTTAATGAAATAAATCATTTTAATTGATTTATTTCATTTATTTAATATCTTAGATTAAATAACATATTTTAATTAATTACAAGTGTTTATATATACTACAAACACATATACATATTTATATGTATATTTATCAATTAGTGACGTAATTAATATCTTATGTTATTTATTGGCAATATATAAATACCATAATATTCATTACTACTCCAACACTTTATAGTCGGGATAGATAGCGTCTTATTATTTTTTCTTTTCTTTTTTTAAATAAATCCTTATTCAGTTATTACTATATGATACAAGAGGATATGCTCAACTTAACATGACTCAGCTCAATGTAGCAGTCAACTCAGCACAGCTGGTAGAGTCAGCTGAGCTAAATCGGCACAAATCTACTCAACTGGGTAACATAGCTAGTACATAGCTAGGTAGTTATTCAGTTGTAACAGACTTGTAACTTCCTTTAAATTGATTCATGAGGAGTATGCTCTATAAATACCCAATTATCTGCAGCATTGTAACTGAACTCATTCATTAATCTTGAGTAATAAGAATTCTACATTTTATTTTGTTTTGTGTTCAATTTCACAACTTCAACATGTTATCAGAGAGTGAAACTTGAGAGTTTCCATTAATTTTCTGTGTTTTGACTCTTGTTTATGAAGAAACTTGAGAGTTTTTTGTTAGAAATAAATTGAGTTTTGATGATGTTTCATCACTTATTATTTAATTGTTTGTTTAAACCCCATTGATGAAGTGTTGGAACTAGCTGTTATAGTGAAAAGCTAAAATATATCTAGATTAAAATGTATATGATTTATTAGATTCTGGTTTTGTATATGTAATATCAGACAAGTAATGTAATAGATAGTGTTGGAAATAATATTTGTGTTTTGATGATGATTCGTCACGTATTTAGAAAGTTCACTTATAACCCATGATGATGAAGTCATAACTAACTATTATAGTGCATAATGAAAGAAGAAGCAAGAAGTAGTCTAGAGAAAAATGTATAAGTTCTATCTAGAGTCTGAACTTTGTATAGGTTGTTTCAGACAAGCATTGTAATAGATAGGAACTAAGCGAACAATTGAGTCACAACAAGAAAACTGAGTATACATATGAGAACTGAAGAACCGAGGGATCAGACTCAGTTATGAGAAAACTGAAGAAGATAAGTTCGCTGAGGGACACAGACTCAGTTGGCTTGTCTAAGAAGATCAAGAACCGAGGACACACAGATCAGTTGTTGAAGATCGAAGAACCGAGGTGGCAAACTCGCTTAGAAGGCGATTAAGTCGTGACTATAAGTCGATTCGAGCAAGTCTGTGGTGACTGGCTCGAACTATAGATCATGTAAAGCTGAATAATCTTAAGGGTAAAGATTATCAGTTACCAGGAAAAGAAGAAGCCGAATGGTGTACTCTGACTTAGTCAACTGAAGTCAGATGACAAGTAAACGAGGTACTCAGTTATGAATAAGAGTAGAAAACTGAGTTAAGGCCTTGTTAAATTTGAAAAGACAACAAAAGGTCGTACATATGAACGTTGGCTAAACAAAAAATGTAACGGCTATAACATTTATTTGACCGTTACATCACCCCTATAAATACACAGAGGGAAGTTCTTGAAAAATAGAGATCTGGGAAAAAGGTTTAAAAAGAACATATCAAAAGATCCAGATCCTGAAAATTAGATTTCATATCTGAAAAAAGGGGAAGCCAACAGAATTGCCTTGAAGATTATGAAGAAATATTCAGTAACCCATTTAGGGGGAAAAAGGGATCTTGGAGCTACAACGCGATATCCATAAATATCAGACAGATCACTGAATTAATCTTTTGATTAATTCTAAACCTAACCTTTGTGAAAAAGGGTTGGTTGTGCATAGTTTGAGGAGAGTAACTCTACCTTTCCTCATATGGTTGCAACTCAGTTGCCACAGCTGTTGGTGCCGTCTGCAGACTGTGTCTGTGTTAGTGGTGAGCTGGTGAAGGAGTAACTCCACCTCCGAAGGATCATGTTGGAATAGTGTCCTAAACCCAATCGGGTTGGACCGGATCCGACCGGGTCGGATCATTTCTACTATTTCTTTATGTTTATACATATGTAAAATGGCTTTTCTGTTGTCATATATATGTTCTTTTAGAGAACCAATTGTGAATTGTTATATGATAACGTCCTTAGTATTAAACTGTGATAGAGAAACCATGATAGGCGATTATGGTTGATGAGATCTCTAATCACTTTAATAAGTTTGATACTTAAATGTCTCTAGGTGATGTACTATTAAACAGGGCATTGATAGTATAAATGTACTCAGCACGTATTAGATGTCTTCTGCTTTAGAGGCGGGGATAGATCTGGTCTATCGAAGTGTAGAGACACTTGGACTATACGTGGGCGTGTATTGAGAGAATGCGTGCGTTAGGATGACCCACTTACACGATAAGTGTCACACTATGTGGCGGTTGTGTAATTATCCTTAAGACCGAGTCTCGAATGGCATCACGGTGTGGATTGTCATGCTTTGACACTATTGAGGTTTCCACAGCCCACGGGCGATCATGCGGTAGTGATTGGGTATGATACTGAAGCATGCGGAGTATACATGATTGGTCGTCCGGGAATCGCGTATCCTATGATTGGGATCGAATATCCGAAATGGCCTTCTTATAAGGAATGTCTTACTCTCGTGAATCTTTGCAAAGTGGGAGTAAACGAGTTACTTCGAGAGAGCATGATATCCAGATTATAAGATACGGTCGTTAATGTTTGACACTCGACTAACGACCGTATGGATATTATTACGATGATAGATTGTAAGTTACACGGTAATCGTTTTCACATGAAAGGTAGTAGTCATTGCATTTGACTCTTCCGATGATTGGGGTCACGGTGTGTTGCTGACGCTATCCCGTGATCGTTAGGCATGAAGGGCATTTTCGTAATTTGCACTTTGTGTCTACGGCCAACATATTCGGAAGCCTATCGGGTCACACACATATGAACATCTAGCCGGATTAAAATGTGGTTATAGATGATAACCAAATAAGGAAAGTTTATCTCGAGACTATAAAGGTTATAGTGGTAAATTAATATTGTGGTATTTATTTATTATGAATAAATTAAATACAAGATGTTAATAATATTATATTAATTAAAGAATATTCCGGAAGCCAATTTGTTGGTCAAAGGGGCGCCACATTTAATGTGTATAAGATACACTTGGATTGTGCAATTTAATTAATAGTATTACCAAATATTAATATTAGATATTAATATATATATATATATATATATATATATATATATATATATATAATACTTATGTGTGCGTGTGTGCAAAAGTGTTTGGCACTATGCATGCGCATGTATGTAATGTATATATATAAATGGATTTATTTTGTGTAATAATATATATGTGATATATACACATGTGTAAATTGATTTATAATAATAAAATAAAGATAGTCAATATTAGATATTGACAATATCTTGGGAATATTCAATATAAGATATTGATAATATCCTAGATTTATTTAATATGAGATATTATAATAAATGAGATAAATCAATCAATTATATTTTCCTTATTTTGTTGGGAAAATGTTTTCTTCTCCTCCACTCTAGAAGATGGCGCCACCTACACTATAAATAAGAGGTGGGTGTCAAGCTCTTTTGTACAACACAATTCCAAGAGCTAATAGTTCTTGTGTAAAATAGAGAGCATCCTATAGAGAGTTGGAGAGAGGGGAAAAAGGCCGGTCTAGCAACCGGAGTTTTCCAATAACAATCCATGATGGGATTCCGGCGGGCTGTTCGTGTGGACTGGTGGTAGAGGCCGAACACTTGGGCGGCTCTATGCAGAACTACTCTCCTTAGACGGTCAAAGCGTCGATCTTTTAGATCAACCAAGGTAACCACCGTCTACTAACTCGCTTTGTTTATTGCTTAAACGAAGTCGATCCTGGTTAAAAGGAAATAAAATTTTAAATTCCGCTGCGTTCCCGCGTAGATTTCCTAACAGATCAGTGTGTAGAGTGAAGGGAGAAATCTCACCTTTGTTCATTATGTGTAGACAGTGAAACTAGGGTGTCGTGAAGGACTGTCATTGGGCTAGGATTTTGTAACAGTTATCTCAAGATTCTAGTGATACCTTCTACACCACAGGAGAAGGGGAGACGTACGGGATTACACCACCCGGAACTTCCCTAAACAAACTCTGTGTTGATTTACTTTACGCATTTATATTTGTGCTTTGATTGCTTTAATTATTGCATTATCGTTTCATCACATCACACAGCAAACCTAAGACACTGAGTTAGCACAAATCTGATACATAGAAGACTTAGATTTTCATTGACACATCTATTGCACGAAAGGCTTGATTTTATCTGCTTCAAGTTAGTTCATCTCTAGTGCTAGCTAAGCTGAATTAACTAACTCATATACAAGGTTAAAGGGTAGGAACAAAACTGAGCTGAGTTACATTGTACATCAGGTTGCTAGTTCAGTTTGAGTTTAGAAGAAACTCAGTTCCTGGGGTACTTTCAATTTAGGGAAAGTATTTGGTAACAAGTTTATTCACCCCCCCCCCCTCTAAACTTGTGTTAGCCTTTCCAAGGGACCAACAATTGGTATCGGAGCAGTTCTTCCGTTTGGAAGTGATCCAAAGATATCTTATAAACCAGTTGTTGAAAACCCTTTTCTGTATCATCTGTAAAAGTATCTAGTTGAAATTTAATGAATACATCTAGAATTAGAAGTTGGCTTATTCACCCCCTGACTAACTGTTTGCAAAATGTATCTAATTTTCAGGATCAAGTATTTGAGAGGTTCAGTGCTACAAATTCACCTACAAATCCAGAACCTCAACTCAGTGATGATGTGGATATCAATCTCAATGTATATGATGACAAATCCAGAGGAGTTAAGAAAATGAAAAAGGAGTTGTTGCAAGTAACTGATGATATAGAAGATGCATTACAGCAACAAAAGATTGTACATTCAAACCGTGAAGCTGTAATAAACAATCAAGAAAAGGTACATTCTTCAACTCAGTTATCATTCGATGAACTCAGTCAAAGAAACTCTGAGCTTGTCAAGTTGGTGGAAAAACTCACACTGGAGTTGGAACTAAAAGATGTAGAACTTGGCAAAGCAAAAGATTGGAATGAGTTTCTTGAAACAGAGATGTCAAATCTTGCTGAAAGGTTAATATCTAGCAAATTTGACAAAAGCAATGATAATCCCCCACCCTTACCCAGTCTTGAGATTTCAAAGAGTATAAACACTAGACATCAAGTTATTGGAAGACCTAGTGGATTGCACAGAGAAAATAAATATGATAAATCTAAAAGAATCCTTGTTAAGTCAACTAAGGTTGAGCGTAAAGGAGATGAGAAAGTTTAATTCTCTCATCAAAGAAACTTAAAGTTATACTTCAGTAACTAATCCAGCCGGACCCAAGAAGATATGGGTACCAAAGAAAACTTGAAACTGTTTTGCAGGTAAGGTCAGTTTTATTGCAAAATCCATAGAAAAATTGACTTTCACACAAATGCTAATGAAGGGCAAAATGGTCAAAGATCGAAAACTTTCCAGCTACCATCTGACGCTTGGGCTGACAGTCAAATCACCAGAAGCCACGTGTCAATCGAGAAGACGAAGTAGATGTGCATCCCTACAAATCTCATTGATTGTGACACGACTCACTCAAACGATTGAGTAGACTCAGACTCAGAAATACACACTTTTCTTACAATCTTGACCAAGTCTTGCACAATCAATCTCAAAATATCCGAGCTTCCCCCAAGAACTCTTAAATTGAAAATCCATGGAGCGTTATAACATTGATGAAGGAATCACCATGAGTCTGGATGACTTCAGTCAAAAATTTTCAAACTCCATCCTATCAACTCAGATTGCAGATAAAATCAAAAGGGTTCGAGGACTTGAAAATCTGATTGATACAAAGGTCAATACTTTGTATCCAGAAGATATCAGAGACTTCTATAAAAATGCGTTAATCGTCGATGATGGAAAGAGTAGGGACAGCAGTTCAAGAGAAAAGCATCACTGTTAATGAACATCTTCTTTCCCTAGTCTTTGGTTTGGACATATTTGGAAGATCTTCATCTCTTACTTTTGGAAATGAAGAAAAAGACGGAATTTGGGAAGTCATAGCAATCAACAAAGATAAGAAGAATTTCATTGGATCCTTTCATCAACAGAATGAAGAATTCGCATTTTTGACAATTCTTCTGACCAAAAATGTTATTGGTCACACTTGGAATCTCTACACTCTTTCAACAGAGAAACTGAAACTAATCTATGCTATTTAGTTTGAGGAGAAACTGGACTGGAACAAGTTTGTTCTCAGGCAAATGGTCAAACAAATCTCAGATGAAAAAGCAAAAACTCAAGGAAGGAAGACAGTTTGAGAAAAGTTCATGTTGAAAAAGGGATTTCCCTATTTGGTACAAAGAATACTGAACTATTTCTCCATCTCTAGACCTACAGAGTCGAAGGTAATAAAGAAATCAGTGGCCAGTGGTTCAAAGAAAAGAAAAGTCCATGATGAAGTCATAAGAGAAACTTTGGTCTCTAGCAAAACTGAAAACCAGGAAGATAGAACAGCTAGAAGACAAAGGAGGATGATGCAGAAGCATTTCACAGTGACTCAAAGGAAAACTGGAACTGAAGAAATAATTCTGATTGAAGATGAAACTTAAGAAAGTGAATACTCAGCTAATATGTATGAAAGATACACTGTGAAGCAGAGAGAAAATCTGGAAGATATTGAATTTTGTGCAACCGAGTATGAGAAAGAACTATTAAGTCATGACTCTCATTATCATGGATCCAGTTCCTCATCTCAAGTTCAAGATGCGTCTACAAGCGATTCAATATTGAAGGACATTCCCCATCTTGCAAAGACTCAGCAACCGTTAAAGGAAACAGAGAAGAGATTGGAATGATTAAAGAGGATCATCGAGAGCCTGATGCAGACTCTACAAAAGAAGCTCTACAACTTACATGAATCTATCTCAACAGCACATTACTCAGGACTGAACAAATACTCCAACATCATCACCTTGCAAAAATTATTTGAAGAAAGCTTTTGCATATCTTCAAACAAGGGGGAAGATAAAACTGAAGGTGATCTTGATAAAATCAAGAGTCTTTGGTAAAGCTAAAGACAAAATCGAATCGACAAAGACAAAGTCACCAAGAAATCACATGCTAAATCGTTGATTGAAGAACAAGACAGACAAGTGAATGCTGATTTACTTGTCATTCAACAAAATGGAGAAGCAGTTGATAATCTGATCGAGGATCTGATTGCAGAAGAAACCTTTATAGAAACTAGAACTGAGGAAGATGAAGAAGCCTCAGTTAAAGCTATGTTGAGCATCAGAAAGAAGATTGCAATATGTGCTAGATTGCAAAAAGAATTAAATGAAGCTGAAGATAAAAAGGCAAAAAACAAGGGGGGAAGTGTCCTGAAACCAGAAGGAAAGGAATTTGGTCTTATATCAAAAGAAGAGGAGAAGATAATGGATGAGGAGATTAAAGAGATTTTGATAAAACTCATGAACCAAGATAACGAAGAAGCAAATCGTATGATCAATGAATATTTGGATATTAAGCCCAGAGATGATGAATCCAGAGAAGAAGGAAAAGAAAGAAGGCTTCTAGAAACAAAAAGAAGTATTTTTCTTGGTGAAAAGATGTTATATTTGGAAAAAGAAAATTTGTAATGAATCCAGTAACTCAGTTTGTTTTGGTACAACCTTGTAATGAACTCAGCTGTTTTAGTTTGTTATTTTAGTTTGTTATGATTTCTTGCATTATTCTCTTATTATTGCTTTTAGGGAGGGTTATGATACATCATCAAAAAGGGGGAAATTGTTGAAAATAATATTTGTGTTTTGATGATGATTCGTCACGTATTTAGAAAGTTCACTTATAACCCATGATGATGAAGTCATAACTAACTGTTATAGTGCATAATGAAAGAAGAAGCAAGAAATAGTCTAGAGAAAAATGTATAAGTTCTATCTAGAGTCTGAACTTTGTATAGGTTGTTTCAGAAAAGCATTGTATTAGATAGGAACTAAGCGCACACTTGAGTCACAACAAGAAAACTGAGTATACATATGAGAACTAAAGAACTGAGGGATCAGACTCAGTTATGAGAAAACTGAAGAAGATAAGTTCGCTGAGGGACACAGACTCAGTTGGCTTGTCTAAGAAGATTGAAGAACTGAGGGACACAGACTCAGCTGTTGAAGACTGAAGAACTGAGGTGGCAAACTCAGTTAGAAGCTGATTAAGTCGTGACTATAAGTCAGGATTCAGGCAAGTCTGTGGTGACCTGAAACTGAACTATAGATCATGTAAAGATGAATAATCTTAAGGATAAAGATTATCAGTTACCAGGAAAAGAACAATCTGAATGGTGTACTATGACTTAGTCAACTGAGGTCAGATGACAAGTAAATGAGGTACTCAGTTTTGAATAAGAGTAGAAAACTGAGTGAAGGCCTTGTTAAATTTGAAAAGATGACAAAAGGTCGTACATATAAACGTTGGCTAAACAATAAATGTAACGGATATAATATTTATTTGACCGTTACATCACCCCTATAAATACACAGAGGGAAGTGCTTGAAAAACAGAGATCTTGGAAAAAGGTTTAAAAAGAACATATCAAAAGATCCAGATCCAGAAAATCAGATTTCATATCTGAAAAAGGGGAAGCCAATAGAATTGCCTTGAAGATTATGAAGAAATATTCAGTAACCCATTAAGGGGGAAAAAGGCATCTTGGAGCTACAACGCTATATCCAGAGGAATCAGACAGCTCACTGAATTAATCTTTTGATTAATTCTAAACCTAACATTTGTGAAAAAGGTTGGCTGTGCATAGTTTAAGGAGAGCAACTCTACCTTTCCTCATATGGTTGCAACTCAGTTGCCACAGCTGTTGGTGCAGTCTGCGGACTGTGTTTGTGTTAGTGGTGAGCTGGTGAAGGAGTAACTCCACCTCCGAAGGGTCAGTGTGCAGAGTGAAGGGAGAAATCTCACCTTTCTTCATTATGTGTAGACAGTGAAATTAGGGTGTCGTGAAGGACTGTCATTGGGCTAGGATTTTGTAACAGTTATCTCAAGATTCTAGTGATACCTCCTTCACCACAGAGAAGAAGGGAGACGTCTTGGGATTACACCACCCGAACTTCCATAAACAAACTCTGTGTTGATTTACTTTACGCATTTATATTTGTGCTATGATTGCTTTAATTATTGCATTATCGTTTCATCACGTCACTCAGCAAACCTAAGACACTGAGTCAGCACAAATATGATACATAGGAGACTTAGATTTTCATTGACACATCTATTGCACGAAAGGCTTGATTTTATCCGCTGCAAGTTAGTTCAGCTCTAGTGCTAGCTAAGCTGAATTAACTAACTCCTATACAAGGTTAAAGGGTAGGAACAAAACTGAGCTGTGTTACATTGTACATCAGGTTGCTAGTTTAGTTTGAGTTTAGAAGAAACTCAGTTCCTGGGGTACTTTCAGTTTAGGGAATGTTTTTGGTAACAAGTTTATTCACCCCCCCTCTAAACTTGTGATAGCCTTTCCAAGGGACCAACAGATAGGTTTTTAGTTAAGTCTTAGACTGAAACTCAAACTGAATCAATAATGGTTCGCTGAGGGATCAAACTCAGTTGGCCATGTTGTTGGGAGGATTTTGCATCATAAAAACAAAAGAAAATTTATAAACATATACTTAACATGCAAACTAACTCCTAACCGACCAAATATCGGGTAGTTGATAGCATAGTAGGGTAAGTAGAGGGTCGATCCACAGGGAATCGGGATGTTGAATCTAATTTCACTAATTCCTTTCAATTGTTACTTAGGAAAAATGAATAAACGAAAGAACAAATAAAATAAACGAAAGAGCAACTAAAATAAATCTAACCTACGAAATAAAATAACACAACCTAAACTAAACTAAAGATACATGGGATCAAACAGTGCACAAACCAAGTGATTTCAATCCTAGTTCATCGTATGATTTTAATTCAAATTGTGGTTTCACCTTTACACGAGACACAAACCCCTAATCTCTTAGTGAATCTGTATTCTCAAGCTATGAAATCCTACTCTCGTAGTGAATTCAATTTATCAATCTCTCTCTCTCGAATGTTGAGACCGATATTCCATACAAAACGAAGGTGTAGATTCAAGTTAACTCTCGATTTGAACCTAACAACCTAGATAATTAACCAATTAACTTGTCATCATTAATGATTAAAAATCCTATCTTTCTATGGTGATCTAGTTTACGCAACTTTCGTATGTTGTAACTATCAATCGCAAACTGATCTCTCGATCTAATTCACATAATAGCATCATAATCACAGAAAAATACAAAATAAATTAAAGATCATGAAAATAAACTAGAGATTGAATAAATTAAAAAGAGATTAAACTCACATAGTTTACACAAGGGTTGAACACCATGGATCAACAATGAAAAACAGAAGAAAAAACGCATCCAATCTAACCCCGGATCACCCGAGCACAAGGCTCGGGTGACCGCCTTAACTCCCAAGATGCGGCTGCTCTCTTGGAAATTTCAGTTGTGAAAATTGTGTGTCATTAGGGTTTGGGGCAGATGCTATTTATAATAAAACTAAGTCGGCCGCTACAATAACCTAAGTCGGTTTCTTTGAATACGGCCTTGACGCCCGTTTGCTATGTCGGCCGCTCGTCCGGAATGCTTGGGCGGATATCTTGGGCGCTAGTTTAGCCAACGCCCGAACTCTCTCGTATTAGTTTCGACTCCTGGGCGCTTGATTCACTTCATCAAACGCCCGTTCGGTCTTGGGCGCTCGTCTGCTCGGATGAGCGCTTTCGTCCGGCTTTCTTTGGACTTCGATTCCTTGATAATTATCTTGATTCTTCCATCTTTATCCATCTTGTATCATCTCTATCTCTTCATCAACACTTCAAATTCGACTTTAGCCTCTTCCAAATCAAAGATATGTATCTACACACATCGAAAAACATACCAAAACGTAACACGATTCCAAAACAACATAAAATCACCAAATAAGCATATAAATCGATACGTTTTCATATTTAACTATTAAAAACACCATTTACTCAATTAATCAATTATAAGCTCGATTTCTATGAAAATCATACATATATGGGAGAAAATTGATATATAAAATATATGTATAAATACTACAATTTAGCCCTTAACAACACCCCCACACTTATCTTTTTGCTCGTCCTCGAGCAAAAGCAGTAACAAAGTCAAGCTCGAGACAAATAAACATCTATACAAATATAAAGTATATTCAATAACTTAGAAGTTCACCCGTGTAATGTGTGCATAGCCATAATAAACTTCCACTAAGTCCCACAATTTGAAAGTTATTCAAACCAAAACTAGCCCGGTTTCCCATCTAAGTTAGAAATATTCAAAAACTATAACAGGCACTTTACAAAACATACATATCTCAAAAAGAAACAAAGAGAGAATATCTAAAACATTTCTACGACAAACTCGAGGATAATCCCTACAACATATCCTTGATTTATCTTTGGGTATAAGATTAACGATAACTAAGTCCTTACTTATTCATACTAATATATTTCAATATTTTCACTTTTTCACATTTTTCTAACACACATCGAATAAGCTTTTGCCCTCATAGCGAATAGGACATTTCAAGATAATCCCTACTTTACTCCAATCATAAGGCAACTATAAAACCGACTCATCGTGAGCTTTGGTCATCATAGTGGAATAGGACATACGTGGTACACCCTACCTCACCCAAATCATAAACCGACTTCCGACACACACAATTACAATTATGTTTACTTAGAGATTTACGGTGGGGCAAAGTGGAAAAGATTATTTTCTAGTAGCACGTACCACCGAGCATGACACCTCAAGTAAACAATTTATTACTATTGCAAAGACTTAATCACGTTTCACTTATCACATTCAAACTTACAGATATTCACATTATGTCATACTTTAATCCTAGAATACAAATTACTAAACTTTTCAAGAATTGTACATAAGCAAAGAAACATGCTATAATCATCAAAAATCTCCAACTAAAATGGGGTAGGCTTTCAACATTTAGCTCATCATTTACTATGGCATGTGAAAAGAGTGTCGGGTGAAACAACTAAATTTACTAAATATACAGAATATAGCAAAAATGATATAAACTCAAGCAAAGATATGCCTTTGACTACTCGGGACAAAACAAAAATTTTAAAATTAAGCACTTTTCATAGAAATATAACAGAAATTGAGCAAACGACTCATAGATACATATAAACCATCCTCTCCCCCACACTTAGATTGCAACTTGTCCTCAAGTTGTGCAGAAATAATAAATTAGAGAACTTAGTGATTGGATGCCGGCAATTCCGGAAAAATCGGTAAAACCAAAATTCTTTGCATAGCTCATGAGATCGTGGAGCATCACATGTAAACCGAATTCATCGTGAAAGTGCACAATAGCTATCAAAAATATCCTGCAGACTTGATCGGTGCAAAAAGAGTCTACGGGGAAAAGGATTATACATGTAAAACACATGGAAAAGAAGTTATAGAGATTCTTCTTGATTAAGCTCATAGAAAGATGGAACATATACATGGAACATTACAAAATAGTAGGCTAGGTGCAACTACATGAAAATATACTAGAATGCAGCCTACATGATATGCAATCCTAAAAATAAAATAAATAAAAATAAATTCTGACAGGCTCAGGCTGAGCAAGTTGACCCCTGACAACTCTACAGTGACTACGGCCCGTGCAGAAACAAAAAATAAAGAAAACGAGGTAGTATTACGAAAACCGACAGTTAACTATGCTCAAGAAAAATAAAAGAAAAAATAGAAAAACAATGCAACTAGATGACATGCAACTAAATGATATGCATCTATATGATATGCAAAAATAAAAGAAATTAAAAGGAAGAAAACTAGCCCACTCATTTGCAACACGACATATATATAATAAACGTCCACCAAATAATGACAGGTTACGATAAACGACAGTGCTGTTTATTACATGCAATGTAGACGCGCTTTAAGACTCATTGAAGGTGATAGCATTATGGAAACCAACAGTTAGCTATACTAAACAGATATAACTCATATGGCCTGGACGTAGCATACGGAAAACCGACATTAGCTACTAATTAACAATAAGACCAGTTATAGCATACGAGAACCGACATTAACTATAACATGCCTAGATGAATCAAGTAGATAAAAGTTCAGCAGTTATTTAACATGGATTCGTAGATGGAAAGATGTAAACATGCAAGTTCAGAACATCT
Source organism: Gentiana macrophylla (assembly GCA_026214975.1). NCBI lineage: Eukaryota > Viridiplantae > Streptophyta > Magnoliopsida > Gentianales > Gentianaceae > Gentiana > Gentiana macrophylla. Next base: position 47,755,456 of record CM047813.1, read on the forward strand.
ACGTAAAAACAATTAGCCACAGAAGCTCAATTAAAGTATCCATATCAAATAAAGCATTAAAAATCAAGTTAAGAGGAATTACGAACCTGGGCGTGCGTTCAACAAAGCGACGGGCGTTCACCTGGATTTTTAGCCTCGGGCGCTCGTTCGACAAGTCAAACGGGCGCCCACTGCAGATTATAAATCGGACGGGTGTTCACTTACCTGAACGCTCGTCCAAACAACGACTTTGCAAATGAAAACGCAAAAAAAAACAAAGAAACCCTAACTAATCATCATCAACACACATACAACAACCAGCGTATAAATTTTAGCACAGAGCACACAAGGTTAAGATTAGATTATACTTCACGTTTCACGAATCGAGTAAAAAACTTTTTGCACATTCTTAACCCAACGGTCATCGAAACATGGCAAAAATAAAAACTCTCGATTTGTTAAACGCTACTTTTATTGAAAACGAAAAAAAAAACGTAACAAAATCGAGAAATTAATTCAACCAAATTCAACAAAACACCGATTCCCCGGCAACGGCGCCACTTTTGTTGGGAGGATTTTGCATCATAAAAACAAAAGAAAATTTATAAACCTATACTTAACATGCAAACTAACTCCTAACCGACCAAATATCGGGTAGTTGATAGCATAGTAGGTAAGTGCAGGTCGATCCACGTGGAATCGGGATGTTGAATCTAATTTCACTAATTACTTTCAATTGTTACTTAGGAAAAGCGAATAAACGAAAGAACAAATAAAATAAACGAAAGAGCAACTAAAATAAATCTAACCTCACGAAATAAAATAACACAACCTAAACTAAACTAAAGATACATGGGATCAAACGATTGCACAAACCAAGTGATTTCAATCTAGTTCATCTCATGATTTTAATTCAAATTGTGGTTTCACCTTTACACGAGACACAAACCCCTAATCTCTTAGTGAATCAGTATTCTCAAGCTATGAAATCCTACTCTCGTAGTGAATTCAATTTATCAATCTCTCCTCTCTCGAATGTTGAGACCGATATTCCATACAAAACGAAGGTGTAGATTCAAGTTAACTCTCGTATTTCAGAACCTAACAACCTAGATAATTAACCGATTAACTTGTCATCATTAATGATTAAAAATCCTATCTTTCTATGGTGATCTAGTTTACGCAACTTTCGTATGTTGTAACTATCAATCGCAAACTGATCTCTCGATCTAATTCACATAATAGCATCATAATCACAGAAAAATACAAAATAAATTAAAGATCATGAAAATAAACTAGAGATTGAATAAATTAAAAAGAGATTAAACTCACATAGTTTACACAGGGGTTGAACACCATGGATCAACAATGAAAAAACGGAAGAAAAACGCATCTAATCTAACCCCGGATCACCCGAGCACAAGGCTCGGGTGACCAGCCTTGAAAGCTCCCAAGATGCGGCTGCTCTCTTGGAAATTTCTGATGTGAAAATTGTGTGTCATTAGGGTTTGGGGCTGCTGCTATTTATAATAAAACTAAGTCGGCTGCTACAGTAACCTAAGTCGGTTTTGCTGAATACGGCCTTAGACGCCCGTTTGCTATGTCGGCCGCTCGTCCGGAATGCTTGGACGGATACTGGACGCTAGTTTAGCCAACGTCTGAACTCTCTGTATTAGTTTCGACTCCTGGGCGCTTGATTCACTTCATCAAACGCCCGTTCGCCTTGGGCGCTGTCTCGCTCGGATGAGCGCTCGTCAGCTTTTGCCGGACTTCGATTCCTTGATAATTATCTTGATTCTTCCATCTTTATCCATCTTGTATCATCTCTATCTCTTCATCAACACTTCAAATTCGACTTTAGCCTCTTCCAAATCAAAGATATGTATCTACACACATCGAAAAACATACCAAAACGTAACACGATTCCAAAACAACATAAAATCACCAAATAAGCATATAAATCGATACGTTTTCATATTTAACTATTAAAAACACCATTTACTCAATTAATCAATTATAAGCTCGATTTCTATGAAAATCATACATATATGGGAGAAAATTGATATATAAAATATATGTATAAATACTACAATTTAGCCCTTAACACATGTTCAAAGCTGAAGACTCAAGACTGAGGGAACAAACTCAGTTATGAAGGATGATGGATCAAACTCAGTTATTGAAGATCGAAGGCTGAGGGAACAAACTAAGTTTTTGAAGACTACACCGAGACTGTAAGGTTAGAATTCAGGTAAGTCTGTGATGGCCTGAAATGACTTTATAGATCTTGTATTCAAGGTCTAAGATCCATAAGGACAATGTGATCTTAGTTATTCTAAAATATACCAATGGTGTACTCTGGTCTCTCAAAACTTCAAGATCAGTTAAATGAGGATACTCAATTCTTTTTTCAGGGTAAATATCAGTTTTGAAGAATATTAAATATTGAGTTAATGCTCAAACCCACTTATCAACAGAAAAACTAAGACAATCAAGAACTCGCCATTTAACCAATCAATCTTAAATTGAAGAAAATCGAACACGGATATCAAGCATTCTAATTGGTTGAAAGTGTGACATGTCAGAAAGACACTAACATTTCTGACAACATGATAGCATATTCTATGGAATCCAAGGTGAACGTTATGAAATTAAAAAATATGACCGTTGGATTTCACCCTATAAATAGAGGACTTAGCTACAAGGATGAAACACACATCAACCATTTTGCACACTGAAGTTACAAGTTTTGAGCCTAGGTTCTTGCATTCAAGTTATTGCTATCATATTCATGCTGAAAAGAAAAATCCTGAAAATCTTCCAAGTGTTCAAGCATTCAAGATCATCAAGAACCAACACTTGAAGATTCCAAGTCTGAATCACTTACTTTATTCAGCACAGCTTTGATTTTATAAAAGGTTTGGACTATGAAGCATCCGATCTAGGGTGTCAAGGACAGTTGTTGCAGCCAGGGAGATTGTGTGTGGTGGAGCTGGTGAAAAGGCAATTCAACCCTTTAAGGACTAGTGAAATAGTAGGAGAGCAGTAATCTTACCTATTATCCAAGTGTTAAGATTTTGAAGCTCGGGAATAGTCACGGACAATCAACTAGGACTTTTTGTAACCGTTGTAACCTCAAGAAGTCTAGTTGAAATTTTCCTCCTACATCATAGGGGAAGAGAGGACTGACACATCTAGAACCTCTATAATTCTTGTGTTTTTATTTCTGCATATTTACTTTAAGCATTTACTTTTGGTTATTTACTTTACTATTTCAAGCATAATTGACTTGCAAAATGATTGAACTCACATCATGCACAAAACTGAGTTTCACCGAAACTCGGTTCAGCATTATTACAAAAGATCAACTTATCATATAAAAATGCTAAATATAATTCCGTTGCATTTAACTCACATGTAGAAAAAGTCAGCAGACCTTTTCTCAGCTCAGTTATCTTAACTCCGTGGAAAGTTTTATATGAAAAGTTTATTCACCCCCCTTTAAACTTGTCCAAAGCCTTTACAATAAACAAACAATTGGTATCGGAGCAGTGTTCTTCATACAATGATTTGTTCTGAAGTTATCCTCTAGTTGATCTTTATGAAAAGTCTAGAAAACTTTTTCAGAGTTCAGTTTTCAACTTACATCATAGACAACAATCAATATGCTAGCTGAATGCTTATGTGCAACATGGACATATTTGACGAATATAAAATACGATTGCAGGCATATTTGGCAGCAACCCATGACAAAATGATGGATGTGCTGACTGAAGGACCACTTAAGATTACTCATGTACAGACAATCGATGGAGTCTAAACCAGACTTTCCAAACCTAAGGTTGACTGTAATGCAGAAGATCGAAAAATAAATCTTGACAATGTGGCAATTGATATCATCTATAGAACACTTGAAAGCAACATGTGTTAGGAAATCTACATAGGAACGCAGCAGAATTCAAAATTTATTTCCTTTTGACCAGGATCGACTTCGTTTAAACAACAAGCATAAAAGAAGTAGAAGGTGGTTACCTTTCTTGATCTAAAAGATCAACGCTTTGACCGTCTAAGAAAAGTAGCGATGCACGGAGCCACCCAAGCGTTCTGCCTCTACCGCTAGTCCATACGAACAACCCACCGGAATCCACCATTGGATTGCTACTAGAAAAATCCGGTTGCTAGACCGGCCTTTTATCTCTCTCAAATCTCTCCCTAATAAGCTCTCTATTTTTCACAAAAACTATTAGCTCTTGGAATTGTGTTGTACAAAAGAGTTAGCCAAGCCTCCCTATTTATAAGAGATGTGGCGCTCCTAAGTATCCCAATCTGATTTGGAGAAGCTTCCTAGTAGATTGGGGAGAAAGAAAACATTTTTCTAATAAAATAAGGAAAATACCTTTGATTGATATATCTCATTTAATATTCAATATCTTATATTAAATATATTTCCAATATATATATTGATATACCGCGGCCTGACATGGTGGACTGAAACAACCTTTGTACCCACCTCAGTGGTATTTTTCTCCGTCTCTGACCTCCATCGCCACCAGCTTAGCTAGAAATAAGACGGTCAAGTCATCGAGCTCACACGATCAGCTCAGCCCTCGAGCTGGTGGCCGAGCACGCCGCCCCCTGTCCGTCGCACCAATCCTTCAGACTAAGCCCTCTGCACAGGCGAACACGCTCCATACTTGACATTAGCAAGGACAAGACAATCCCAGCACGAAGACGATAAAGTATCCGGTGGTCCCCCCGGCGCAACCCTCTACATTTTCTTGTCTTCTTAATTAGGCTTAATTATGTCTTATCGCTGCTAGTCTAATCACAATTAGCATTTTGCCTATAAATAGAGGCTTCAAATCACTTGAAGGATATACACAACTGAATACAAGCAGATAAACTCTGCCAATTCATCGACCACATTTTGTTCTTTTCACACCGTGTACCCTCCGGCTGAGCTCCGCCGTGAGTTCTTCATAGCCACCGTATATCAGCACCATAAATCATCTTCTCCGTTCAGATATCCACCGTATTAATTCCAATAGCAACACCATGATATTCCAAGCAATATCATATATTGACAATATTTTATATTGAATATATCTTTATCTTATTACCATAAACCTATTTTTCCAAAATCAATTAATATCCAATATTAATATTATGGTAAACTTATTAATTAAATTGAAAAATTCAAATATATCCAATGCAAATCAAAATGACGTCCCTTCCCCACTTATTCGGGAATTGAGATTTTCTTTAATTAATATAATACTATGATTAATTAATTTGCAAAATACATGTATATCATATATATACATATTTCAAATGTTGGTCCATTGAAAAGGCTTTGGTTAAGTTTAGAGGGGGGGAGTGAATAAACTTAACACTTAAAACTTTTGGAGTTAACAAACTTAGCAACTTCACCGCTCACGATACTTGATGTCTCATTGATCGCTTGAGTTTACTGAATTTGTGCAGCGGAAATATATCAAAAATTAAGCCTTGTTTCTTGTTGTTAAATATGATACCAAGTATTTGATACTCAGTAGTGAATGTGTGTGAATTCAGTTTCTAGATTCAGTAGATTGATATGTTAGATAAACTAAGTGCAGAATATAAATGCAGAAAGTAAGTAGGCAGATTTATAGTGGTTCCAGGTGGTGTAATCCTGTACTCCACTCTTCTCCTGTGATGTTGGAGGTAATTCACTAGAGATCTTTGATGTAGCTGGTACAAAAATCCCTAAGTTGCTTGTCCTTCACCAATAACTATGGCTTCACAAACTAAACACTTGGAACAGGTGAGATTGCTGCTCCAAAGTCTTCCACTGGTCCTTGAAGGGTAGAATTGCCTCTTCACCAGCTCCACCACAAACAAAAGTCTTTCACACCTCAAAAGATGCTTCACTGTCTCAGCAGGTTTCTTGTAAAGAAAGATTGAATCAAGTAAGTGATTCAACTTTCAGTAGTTTGATCAGGATGATATGATCAGTAGCTTGAGATCTACAAGTGAGTAAACTTGATGTAGCTTGAAAGCAGATTACACTTGAAGATATTCTCTGGATCAGTAGCTTTATGCTCAGTAGGGTCAGCAGGGTGTTTGCTCGATTGAAATCTTTTAGCTCAAGATAGATCCTTAGTTTTTATCAATATTCATCACTTGTATCTGAATTAGAAGTCCTCTATTTATAGGTAGGAATCCTTGTGACTTATATTTGAAATTCAAATATAGCCGTTTCAGACTTGTCCCATCTTGACTTGCTTTTTCCTCGATTGTTCTAAGACTGACATTTGTCAGTTTACATTTGACAATGTACTGATCTGTCCACCCTTTGACTTTTATCCATTGGATAAAGGTCTGTATCATCCCAACGTCCCTTTGATATTAACCATTGATTTGTTTGATAAAATCAGAGGTTGTTAGCTGTCCCTTTCTTTGTATTCTTCCAATGCAGCCTTCGATTAAATCGAAATATGTGTCCAGTAGGTTCCTTAGAACGTAAGTCTGCTGATATACACATCAGTAATCTTGTCCTTATAATGCTGTGTTAAAAAACACTTCAACTTACTGTGTCTTATCTAACTTTTAATTATGAAGTTAAATTACACCTTTTTGCAAATAACTAAGTTCCAATCACCACTTATCTTGTGGAGCTTAGACCTTGTACATAAGGTATATGTAATCAGTTTAGGTCATCACAGACTTCCCTAAATTCTGATTCCATGTCCTTGACCTTAATTACTAAGTTTGATCCCTTAGCCTTCAATAATTGAGTTTGAACCCTCATCCTTCAGTCTTCTGCAGGTTCCTGACTAGTCTACTGACTCAGCTACCCTACTGGCCTAGACAGGTCTACTGATATAAGTCAGCTGACCTTTACAGTGCTTGTTTGATCAAACCTATACAAAGATCAAACTCTAATAAACCTATACATTTGATCTAGACATCTTTATGCCTTTGCTCTATAATGTTAGTCTGGCACTCATCACTAAAACTTAAAAATAAGTCCAACAATTTCCCCCTTTTTGGTGATGATGCCAATACCCTCCTTACAGCAAAGCAAAAAAGATGAAAAACAAAAACAGAACAAATTCCAGTCATTTCTCATTGTAATCATTTTGTTCAAGATTATTACAGTTTAGAATCAGCAAAAATAAATCATATGAAGTATGCTGATCTAGTGTCTTCTTTCTCTTTCTTCTCTTGCCTTCTCTATTTGTTCTTGATATGTTCTGATTTCTACAACCATTTCTCTCATCCACTCATTTTCAATAAGAGAGAAATCAATATGAGGATTCACTTCTTTCCACCATTTCCATGCCTCATGGAGAGTAAGATTTATCTGATGTACTCTAAATCCTAACTGCATGTAAACATTTTTGAATTCATTAAGTGATTCCTTTGCTGATATGGTAGGTAAATATCTTCCACCTCTACCACCTCTTCCACCTCTGTGAGCAGCTCTCGAGGCCTTGACTCTTGTTTCCCAAAACTTGAGTCCCAGAAAGGAGTTCAGCCCTTCATGAAAGCCCTTGTCATGATAAGGTCTCCTTCTGCTATAGTATACCTTCTTGTATTCTCTGAGAAGATCATCAGTAAGTGGAAGTCTGCCCGGTGCAGGCTCTCTAAAAGCATTTGTATCATCTTCCCATCTTTTCTTAGCAAAAATTCTGGCAGCCTCTTTTGCTTCTACTGATTGGCTCTCTTCCCCCTTATTGACATCATCAACAAAACGGGACAGTAGGCCATGAACACTCTCCTGTGTGATAACTAGATTACTCAGTTGTCCCACCATAATTTCAGTTCTTGTGTCAACTGCAGTAATCCTTGCTTGCATAGTTTGCTCCAGCAGATTGATCCTCTCAGTAAGCTTATGATCCAATCCAGCAGGTTGTAGTGTCCCAGCAGCCTCAGCAGGCTTAGGTGCCTCAACAAGTTTGTCAAGTTTTTGATGGATGGAAGTAAATTGGTCTTTCAAAAACTTGTCCTTCAGCGTATTTCCTTGCTTAATTCCTCTCACTTCTAGGGTAAGGTCAGCAAGAGCATACTTATTATAGGTAATATTGGAGGCAACTATTTCTGTAGTCCTCCCTCTATTTTCCACCAGATTGATTAAATCTTCAAATCTCTGCTCTTGCCTATCAAGTTGAGTTCTTAAATTGATAATATCACTTCTGACAGCCCTCAACTCTTCCATGACATGTGCTGGTACCCCACCAGCCATTCCTCCAGCAGCTCCATCAGCAGGTTCTTCCACATTGTACAGTGCTCTCTGTCTGCTGATAACGAGGGCAAAGATCATATCCCTTCCAGCAGGGTTAGGGCCTTGGTATTCCTCCAAAATGGGATCAAGAGCAGGATCTTCAAAAATAGGTACAAATGCCCAAGGGGGTTCATCATCAACATGTTCTTCTTCAGGCATTTGAAACTCTTCGTCACTGTAGTCATAGTCCAGCAGCTGTTCATTTTCATCAATAACAATAGTCTGCTGACCATCTTTCCCTACAATGGTCTTCTTTCCAGCAGGCTCCACTACAGCAGCATGTTCTCCAACAACAGTAGGGGTTTCCTCCAAACCCATAGATGGTTCCAACCTTTGTCCAGGTGCTGTTTGAGACTCAGTAGCCTGTACCTCCTGTTCCAACCTTTGTCCAGGTGCTCTCTGATCCTCAGCAGCCTGTACCTCATAAACAATCAATGGTGATCCTTCATAACCCACCACCATATACAATCTCTGTGCAATCACTGTCTGATCCTCCGTGATTAACACCCTCTATACAAGGATTGCAGGGAATTCAATCCTGTTTTCTTCTTGAAACCCTTCAGCATTGGCAATCCTTCTCACAGTATTGGCAGATTTGGATAATGTGCCTCGGTGTCAATCCAAATCCCGATATTGAATCAATCCTCCGAATCGACATCGAGGCTCAATAAAATCGAGAACCCTCTCATCATCCAAATCATCATTCTACTGATCTTCAGCAGACTTACCAGCATCAGCAGATTCATCTACTGCACCATCAGTAGATCTTTGACCAGTGGCTTCATTAGTTGTTCCTCTAGCCACTCCACTGGTCTCCCCAGGGAACATAGGGGATCATCATCAGAGTCAGATGAATCACTGTCAGGTGTGTATTTTTGATCTTTGAACATAAGTGTACCACTTTTCTTTCCTTCATCCAACAGATCCATTAGCCTAGATTGCAGCAAGGTTGTATCTATTAAATCCAATAGGTTTGTCCACACACCCAAATGATCAAATACCCATTCTTCAAATCCACTCATTGGATCAGCAGCTAGTTTCTGTCTCTTGTAGAATCCAAACATCCATTGAAAATATCTTGGCACCTTTTTGAAGTTGGGATCTACCTTATCCTTGTTGGATGTCTGCTCCCTCTTATCATATGGCATGGTTGGCTTTCTGGGAGCAGGTTCAGGACCTTGCTGACCTCCAAAGGTCTCAACAAGTAAATTTAGAGTTTCTTCCACAGATGCTTCTAGGTCAGTAGGTTGCTCAGGTTGTATGTTTGTCCCTACTACCTCCATCTCATGACTACACTTGGTTCCCCTCGACTTATATGCTCACCAACAGGTTAGCAATGATTGCTCTTCCCCCTAACTATTGCGGGACTTGCGAGGGTCTTGTACCAACTTTTCCACTTCCACGCAGTGTAGACTCGATGGTCTGCTGTGGCTCTTCAGCAAGTTGCTCAACAACAACTTGTGTAGTTTCAGTAGGCTCAGCAGCCTTTCTTGGGAGGATTCAACAAACTCAACAAAGAGGCTCGATTCATGATCTGCTTTGTGATTCTTCAAAGATGGGTTGCTCAACAACAACCTCTATTATCTCAGTAGGCCTGATAATTGTTAAGGGCTCAGCCTCAACAGCCTCTCCTTCTTCTTCTTCTTCTTGTTGCCTTTGAGCCTCCAAAGCTTTCAATTGTTTCCCTTTGCCATGTTTCTTCGTTTTGGCAATCTCTTTCATCCTCTTGGAGAGATCCTCTTTTTCAACTTCAGTAGCTTTCCTCTTTCTACTAAATTCCTTCTGTTGCTCCTTCAACACTTCAAAGAATGATCTTCTTCTTTGCAACTTCAAACGAGGTCATTTATCTCAAATTCAATGACCCACAAAGAGACTCGATGAGTCTGTGTTGTTTGCTTCCTTGTTTTTCTAGGCTTTATCAATTCAGATATCTTTCTTGTATCAACGACCTTTCTCTTCTTAGCAACCTTTTTAGGTGCAGCAGGCTTTGCAACTTGTTCAACCTGCTCATCACCAGCATCATCATCTCCACCATCATCATCACTTTCTGTTGCCTCCTCAACCTCATCTTCATCATCCAATCCCGGAATAGGAGTAGCAACTGCTGGCTTGAATCTCGATTGGTTAATCATTTCAGATGAAATATCAGGTATCTAAAAATGAGTCAACACGGTCTGAATCAGTAGACCTAGGGGCTTGACCTTGGACTTTCTTATGCCATCTCTATCTTCAGTGAACAACTTCTTCATGTAGTGTATAAAGAATCCAGCCCAATAAAACTTTAAACTCCTGCAGATGATGATTAGCAAATCTATCTTGGGTCCAGACAGTGTATCTAGACTCCCAACAAATCCCAAAATGGTTTTAGCAACCAATTGGCTCAGCAGATTGTACTCATAACCAATATATTTCACATTAATGCCCAGATTTGAAGGTATATCCTTGTTTGTCTTTATTGCATCCACGAACTTCATCCTTGGCAGATTCATTGCTTCTGGATTGGTAGGAGCACCATTTCCAGGTCCAAAATGAAATAATCTTCTCAGTATGTCTGAAGATATTTCAATCTCTCTTCCATTAACAGTTGTAGTGAAGGCTTCTCTATCTTCATGTATGACAATGTTTCTCCAGAATTCCAACATATTGACATAAGAGATTCGTTCCAATCTTCTGTTTATAACATTTTCTAGCCCAGCAAACCGTCTGATTCTTCGTCCAATATTAATGGCTAACTCAGTGGAGTTGCAGTCAGTAACGTATCCTCTCACACTCTGACTGGTTCCAATATGAAGAGAAAATCACAGATGGAGAGTTGTGTGTGTGAACCCTGTGTCCATGTCTGTATATATAGACAGAGATGGTTGAAACTGTCAGGGATCAACTTGTAGTTTTAACCACGATTAAATTGGAGTGAATGCTGTCTTGACACGTCGCCTATTACTTTTTCATAACATTTTGTAACCGTCCGATCGTGTAACTGCGGTTACAAGGTTAAAATAAATATCCCGCCAATTTCTTTTTGACTTTGGTAAGATTTGACTGTGTAACATTTCCTTTAGCAGCCTTGCCATCAATGAGCTTGGCTCGACATCCTGTGATAAAGGTCTCAATGACTTCTTGACAGAGTTACTTTGCTGATGCTCTAATCTTCCTTGTTTTGTTCAACTGATAATACAAGATGAAGTTTAATACCAATGACTGATCTGTCAAGTGAGCTCACCCAACATGACAAAGACCAATCCCTTTGGCAACCTCATTTGCTCAATTGTTCAAACATAAGTACATGGAGTTATTGATACCAATGACTAATCTGCTAAGTGAGCTCACCCAACATAGCAAAGACTAATACCCTTGGTGAATTCCAGTACACTGCTGATAAAGGAAATATCAGTCAACTTTAATGATTCCAAGTTCTGTCCTTAATTTAGCAAATCTTTCACTATCCAATGGTTTAGTGAAAATATCAGCAAGTTGATCTTCAGTAGGGATATAAAGAACCACCACATCCTTCTTTTCAACATGATCTCTTATAAAATGATGTCTCACATCAATATGCTTGGTTCTTGAGTGCAAAACAGGATTTTCAGTAATTGCAATTGCACTTGTGTTGTCACACATAATTGAAATTTCTTTTTCTTCAATCCCATAATCCCTTAACGGTTGTCTTAACCACAGTATTTGTGCCAAAGAAACTTCCAAAGAAGAATATACTGCCTTGCAAAGTGGAAGTTGATATAGAGTTCTGCTTCTTCTTTGAACCAGAAACCATCTCTATTTCCCATTAACTGACAGGTTCCTGTGGTGCTTTTTCTGTCATTCTTGCATCCAGCATAATCAGAGTCTGAGTAGGATATAACTTTGAAAGTTCCATCTTTTGAGTACCAAATTCCTACTTCCAAAGTCTCTTTAAGATACTTGAGAATCCTTTTAACAGAACCTAAATGACTTTCCTTAGGTTTTGATTGAAACCTTGCACAAACACCTACAACAAAGGATATATCAGGTCCGCTGGTAGTAAGGTACAGCAGACTGCCTATCATCCTTCTGTATAAGGTCTGATCAACATCTTTTCCTTCTTTATCTTCATCCAACCTTATGTTTGTACTCATTGGAGTTGATACCTTGGTGCTATTTTCCATACTAAACTTCTTCAAACAGCTCCTTGGTATAATTGGTTTGATGAATGAAGATTCCATCTTTCAAATGTTTGACTAGCAAACCCAAAAAGTAGTTCGATTCTCCCATCATACTCATTTGAAATTTGATTTTCATCAGATTAGCAAACTTCTCACAAAGTAATTCATTTTCAGAACCAAAGATTATGTCATCAACATAAATCTGTACCAAACAGTCTTTGTCTCCTTCATTGATTCTGAAAGAGTCTTGTCAATGGTACCTTTGGTAAAACCATTGTCCACCAAGAATTGAGATAGGGTCTCATACCATGCTCTTGGTGCTTGTTTCAATCCATAAAGTGCCTTGTTGAGTTTGTACACTTTATCTTCTTGATCTTTAACTTCAAAGCCAGGAGGTTGCTGAACATAGACCTCCTCTTCCAGAATGCCATTCAAGAATGCACTTTTGACATCCATCTGATAAACCTTGAAGTTTTTAAAAGCAGCATATGCTAAGAATAATCTAATTGCTTCCAATCTTGCAACAGGGGCATATGTCTCATCAAAATCTACTCCTTCTGCTTGAGAATAGCCTTTTGCTAATAGTCTGGCCTTGTTCCTCACAATGGTACCAGATTCATCCAGTTTGTTTCTGTATACTCATTTTGTTCCAATTATATTTTCATGAGTAGGACTTTCCACTAGTGTCCAAACTTGATTTCTTTCAAATTCATTCAACTCTTCTTGCATAGCAATTATCCAATCTGGATCTGATATTGCTTCTTCAATAACTTTAGGTTCTATTTGAGATAGAAAGCATGTAAACATTGCTTCTAGCTGTCTTCTAGTCCTCACACCTTGCTGTTTGTTGCCAATAACTTGTTTAGCAGGGTGATCTATTAACCATTGAGGATTGATTCTCAGGAACCTCATCTTCAGTAGGGTCTGCTGTAGCATCAGGGGGTTCAGCAGATCCTTGAACTGCCTCAGTTGTTGCATCAGTAGTGTTACCAGCAGGGTGTTCAACAGGGGCAGAGTCAAAAACTTTTAAGTCATTGAACCTTTCCAGAACATTAACACATTCTTGATCAATGACTTGTTGATTATCAGCAGGTTCAGAATCTTCTTCTTCCATTCCAGTGAACTTGGGTTCATCAAACACAACATGTATAGTTTCTTCATGTTTTAGTGTCCTTTTATTTAGTACCCTGAATGCCTTGCTGACAGAAGAATATCCCAAGAAGATTCCTTCATCTGACTTGGGTTGGAAGGTCTTCAATTGCTCCTTATGATTTAAGATAAAACATTTGCTTCCAAATGGATGGAAACATGATATATTAGGTATCCTTCCATTCCAAATCTCATAAGGTGTCTTCAGCAGCTTCTTGTTCACTGAGGTTCTATTTTGTGTATAGCATGCTGTATTAACTGCTTCAGCCCAATACCTTTCAGGTAACAATGCTTCACAAATCATAGTTCTTCCTGCTTCTTTTAGAGTCCTATTTCTTCTCTCAGCAACCCTATTTTGCTGAGGTGTACCAGCAGCAAGTTGATGTAGTACACCATTTTGTTCACAGTATTCTCTTATTACTTTGTTGAGAAACTCAGTACCCTTATCTGATATGATCTTTACCACTGTTACACTTTTCTCATTTTGTAATCTTTTCAAAAGTACTGGCATCTTTTGAAGTGTTTCACTTTTCTTATTCATGAATACCACCCAAGTGTATCTTGAGTAATCATCCACAACAACTAAAGTGTACTTCTTTCCTGTTACACTTGTTGGAGTCACTGGTCCAAACAGATCCATGTGCATCAGCTCCAACACTCTCTTAGTTGATTGCTTTGTTTTTGACTTGAAGCTTGATTTTGTCTGTTTACCTTGCTGAGAAGCATCACAAATAGCATCCTTCTTGAATGTGATCTCAGGTAAACCAATCACCAGTTTCTTCTTTACCAACTGATTGATATCATCAAAATTTAGATGATTCAACTTCTTGTGCCATAACCAATTGAGTTCTGACTTGGTATGCACTATCAGGCATGTTTCTGGAACTGCAGTTGAGCAATCCACAACATACATGTTTTGTTGTCTTTTTCCAGTCAACACAACTTGATCACCTCTTTCACTGATGACAGTACATGTACCTTTGTCAAAAGTGACCTTGTAACCCTTGTCATAGAATTGTCCAGTGCTCAGCAAGTTGTAGTCCAGTCCTTCAACATATGCAACATTCCTGATGGTTAGTCCATTCCTCACAAGTGTGCCATAGCCTCTTGTGTAACCAGGTGTGTTCTTGTTTCCAAAGTTCACTCTTAGAACATCCTTTGCTACATAGCTTCACAGACAGTGCTTATTCTTTGTCATATGTCTGGAACATCCACTGTCAAAGTACCAGACACCCTACAAAACAAAATTAATACATTTTAGGTACCCAAATCTATTTGGGTCCATGATGGTCAGTGGTAAGCATGACCCCTGGCAAATTCCCTTAAGGTCTTCTTCTAAAGGTTTCATACTTATGTTCATAAATGTATTCCACACATCCATAAGGTCTTACATTTGGTTGTGTAGGATTCATGTATACTTTCTGGCTTTTTGGTATATAATGCTGTTTGGAGTGATTTCTTTTGTTAGAAGCACCAGTATAACCATTGGTTTGCTGTCTGTTAGGAATAGCCCTATAATATGGAGTCTGCTGAGGTCCCTGCTAAGGTCTTACATAGGTCCTCTGTTGAGTCATCTGTCTAGGTTTTACCTTAGCAGTATGGTTATATCTGCTGTTTCTATTAGTGGGGGCAGGAATATTCCAGTCATCATCAGTAGGGAACAGTCTACCTTTCCCCCTGAGATAACTACCCCTTGAATGATTGACATTTTTGGGTTTAGGATTCTTATCCTTGGAATAATTCTGATTTTTACCATATTGTGGTCCAGCAGACTTGGTAGCAGGTCTGCTATCATGTCTAGAAGATGCAGCAGTCCTACCTTTGTATTTATTCTTCTTATTAGGTGCTGCTGATCTTTTTGACTTCTGATGTTGCTTTCTTGAAATTTTCTCAGTAGGCTTTACTGTCTCAGCAGCCCTACTTGGAGTTGGATCTTGTGCAGGTACAAACTTAGGACCAATTCTGGCACTAAGTTCAGTAACCTTACTGGATCCACACCTGTTGGATTGTTGAGTTTCAAATCCAAGACCTATCTTATCACCATAGGGCTTCCCAGATTTGAATACAGTGTAGGAACAAGATTGTTCAGCAGATTCAGGGGCTACTGAGTGTTCGGTAGACTTATGCTGATTCTGTCCAACTTCTTTTTCCTTCCCTTTGAGAATTTTCAGTTCAGCCTTCAATCTTTCAACTTCTGATTGAAGAGCTTCTTTTTTTGCCTTCACAGTCTCATAACCAGATTCTATTATCCTCAGTTGATTAAGGATGGCAACCAAAATTTCCTCATTATCAAAATTTTTGGGATTTGAACCACATGTGGATTCACAATCACTATTGTTAAGGCCATATTTATATGATTATTAAGGGTGTATTTCATTATTATTTTCCCCACATTTGCACAATTTACATGAGAATTAAGGTTTTAAGTGTAATTATTGAGTAAAGATGATTTTAAGAGGGTTGTATGCAAAATTGATGATTTTAAGTGTTGATTTAATGGAATTATTATTATTTGGATTTTATTACATTTTTGCATTGTTTATTTATCATGTAGGAGTTAATTTTCGTGCATATAAAGAGGATAAATGAAGCTCAAGTCGAATTATTCAAGATAGAGTTGGAATTGGCTTGAAGAAATTGGATAAAGATGATGAAATCCGATCCTCAGCATCTTGGACGAGCGTTCGTGCAGCGTCCAGGTATTCTGGACGGGCGTCCATAAGACCAGACGAGCGTCCGTTGCCGACTTAACCCTGACCGACTTGAAACTCTATAAATAAAGCGGCAGCCCCAACCCTAATTCATATACCACATAATTGAGATCGCAAATTCACCAAAAAGCTGCGGCCAGAGAACCCTAATTTCACAGAGATGCAAATCTCCCAACCAACAATCATCTTCAACATGATTGTTGGCTAAATACCTTGCGCGATGAGTCGACGGAGGAAGCCCATCATCAACACAACCAACTAGAGAGTTCGATGCTTTGTGTTAGTGAGTTTAATTTATAGTTTTTCATCACTTTGGATGTTTGTTTTGTATTGATCATGTTTTGTTGGAATTAACAATTTGATGAAACGATTTATCTATATCTATATGCTTGGATCTATGTATGAAAATATATTGGTTTAAGTTTTATTTCGTTCAAGTGATGCAATTATTCGTGTTTTAAGAGATTATGCATGATTAGTTGAGTAAGAGTTTGGAAACAACCTCGTGATTTCGGGTTGATTGTATGTTTAGTTTATTTGAAAAGATAAACGAAACCCTAGAATTTGATTGAAGATATTTAATTGGATTCGTGAATAAATCACTACTAAAAACTACATCTTAGATCACCATCTAGTTGGGGGTTGTTGGTTGATGGGTGGATTCGTTGCCTCGCTGTGTTTTCCTTTAATTGTTTTAATCGAATCGTTTAGATAAAGTTTAATTAGTTTAAGTTCTAGTTGATAAACCCTAGTTTCCTGCTGTTTTTCTGCAATTTTCTGCTTCAGTTCATAATCGGACGTTCGTCCGCAATAGCGAACGCTCGTCCATTAGGTTTAGTTACCAGACGCTCGTTCACTTTAGTGAACGTTCGTCCGTTTTGCTGTTTTCTTATTTTTCAGCTTGTTTTTATTCTTGTTTTAGTTTTAATTCTTAGGTTTAGGTTTTAGTTAGTTTCAGCCTTAGTTTAGTAGTTTAGTTCATAATTGTGACATAATTGATATAGATTTATATCTGAATCCGATAAACATTCCACTCCTTGGGACTACCCCGTAAAACACCCTATACTACGATCCTTATACTTGGGGTGTTTCGGTTTATAAATTTAAAACACGTTTTTACCGAACAAGTTTTTGGCGCCGTTGCCGGGGAGTCGGTAACGGTTGTCGGATTCTTCATAGGACAATTTTCTGAGTCAAAAGGGATCGTTTTTAGCACGCAGTAGTATTTTGGCCGTAACTTTCGGCTCGAGTGTCCGTTTGGAACGCAGACCCCAATTCGAAAGCTCGTTCGACGCCGACGACGTGGTGAACAGCCGTAGGCCGTTCAGTGCGTTTTCGAGGTCAAAATCCACTGTTTTCCCCTCCATTTTGGCCCTAGAAGGTTTCAACACGTTTTTTTTTCCGTCTTAGTGTTTTTCTTGTTTTTTTTTTAAACTTTTCGTAGGTAGGTTTCTTTCCCGAGTTTCTTGTTTTTCTTGTTTTTAAACTTACTGTTTTATTTTATTTGATTTTTGTTTGATTTTATTTCCATAAGTCTTTTACGCTTTTATTTTTATCTCGTTTTCAATTTACGGTAACCTTAGTTTTTAGGTTTTCGTTTACGAACGAAAGCGTTCAACAACTTGAACGCCCGTCCCACCTCAATTACATCCTCTGAACGAGCGTTCATTCAATCAACGAGCGTTGATTCGCTCAACGAACGTCCACTAACACTGGACGCCAGTTCAGTCTGCTCAATCATCACTTCTTTTCTTTCTTCTCTTTTCTTCTCTTTTTTCTTTTCTCCCTCTAAACCATCTAATCTTTTCTAAACCTGTTCTAATCAACCCCAAAGGGTTGATTTCTTCCTTTTCCTTTCTTCTGGTTTATGCAAACGAGAAGTAAGAAGGACTTCGATCTTTGATCCCGAGCACGAACGATCTATCCTTAGAAGAAGGCTTCTCCCTGATTTGGACAAAATGGCGGATCAAGATCCACCAATTCCAAATCCTGACCCCCAAGCTCAGTTAAATTTACTCCTTCAACAGATGCAAGCTCTGCAGCAACAAATGAAATCGACAGTGGCATAAATCAACAACTTCAACAATTTAGACAAAACCAAAATTAATCAATCCGAACCAGACCCCTACACTCCATATCTAAACCAAGATTTTCTCGAGGGACATAGACCTATTCGTCCTCCCGACATGGGAGGAGCGAACTTTGATCTAAAGAACGGAGTAGTTGCTCTAGTTCAGAATAGCTCTTTCCATGGTACTGCTCAGGAAGATCCACACGACTTCTTGTCCACATTCGAACAATTCGTGAAGCAGGCCATTATCCTGGTGTTGATTCTGAGATCGTAAAGTTGAAGCTATTTCCTTTTGCTTTGAAAGGTGAAGCAAGCAGATGGTTTAAATCGTTAGCACATCATTCCCTCCATACATGGAATGATGTCAAAAGAGCCTTCGCTCTTAAGTGGGTTTCACCAGGCAAGATTATGGAAATGAAACGGAAATAGCTACGCTTGAGCGGTTGGAGGATGAAACTGTTGGCAAAGCTTGGGAAAGATTGAATCATGATGATGAGGAAGTGCCCCAATCACGGATATGATAGACATGAGTTGTTGGAACTATTTTACGAGAGGAGTCTCTCAACCTAATAGAGACTATCTTGACTCACACACTCATGGATCCTTTTTAGGGGAGGTGATGAGGCGCCTTATAGAGTGGTTGAGACAATAGCCAAGAACAATATGTGGTCGACTCTAAAGAAGACCAATATTGTTAAGAAAGAAGGTACTGCAAGCAATCCCGATACACAACCTGCTGGTTGCTCGATGGAATTGATAAGCAAGCGGTTGGCCAATCTTCGATGCACCTTTCTCGATTCAAATTATCTTGAAACTCAGCGAGGGGACCGAGATGGCGGAGGAGGTAAACCTAATGGATAATCAAAACCAACCTTCCGAAACTTCAACTGCAACTGAACTACTCGAGATTTCAACGACAAAACTTCAATCAAGCCAAGTTACCACCGGCCCTTCAAATCCAACTTCTTTCAACTCGAACTATCAAAGGCCGCCTCGTAACTCCCAAAGGCCTCAAGGTGGCTGGAATCAACCTCGGAACAACATATCATACCACCTCATGTGTCCTCAAAGACAAATTCGATGAGTGGTAGACATGGTGAAGACCTTGTCTACTAGTGTTAAAGCAATTGAGAGACAAGTTGGTCAAATGGCGGACCAAACAAGCAAGCGGACCTCACGGTAAACTCCCGAGTTATACCGAGAGAAATCAAGTCGATGCGAATGTTTGCACCGCCATTACACCTCGGTGGGAGTATGGACAAGAAGAGGAGTTGAACGGTAACTCGAGAAGTGGTAAGAAGAAGGCTGGACCCGGCAAGATGTCGGAAACGAGTAGCCCCTCCCGACGCCATGAGTTCGGGAGGGGAAATCAAAATCACATGCCGAAGAAAGCAACGATGAGGAGCTTAGTGACAATTCTTCGAGGATGAAAATAATTTTGATGATGAGGAGAGAAAGGAAAGTCAAAGGGCGTGTACTTCGACTAAGAAAAAGAAAGAAAAGTTTGTGAGATGGAAGGATAAGGAGGATGAGGCGATAAAGAATCAGGCCACGAAGAATGATAAAGCCCTTCCTTATCCACCAAAAAGGAAAGAAAAGCCCTCACTAATGACAAGCAAATATGATGGGGTGAGGAGGATACTTAGGGACACTAAAGTGAGTATGCCCTTAGGTGAGGTATTGTCTCAAATGCCTAAATGTACTAAGTATCTTAAAGAATTCATGGGAGTAAGAGAAAGCTTGAGGATGGTGAAGAAGTGTTTCGAGAAGATTGCGCAATGGTTTCACGTAAAATTGTCATTAAGCGAGGTGACCCTGGCGGACCTTCAGCCTCTGTGAGATCGAAGGCCATTTATTCAAAATGTATTATGCGACTCGAGGGCCTCCATCAATGTGATGCCATTAAATGTATGCAAGAAGCTCGGGCTAGACAAAAGAATGCGAGAACGCCCATTTCTCTTCGAGATGGTAGACAAATCTAGTAAATCGCAGCCGGTTGTGTAGCTAATGTTCTTCTTCAAATTGAACATTTAGTCTTCCCTACCGATTGGGTTATTCTAGACTATCCACCGACAAGGAGATGCCTCTAATTCTAGGCCGAACCTTTTAGACACTTCTAACGCCTCATCGACTTCTTGCAGCGACAGATTACTCTTGAGTCGGTGACACATCATCACCTTCACACGAGGACACATCCTGAAAGAGCCGTAATTGATGAAATATCGCTTTGTCGGCCATATATGAGGACGGAGGAGATGCCTATTACGAAGATGCAATGGAGCTTACAGAGATAGGTGTTTTTGAAGTCATGGACATTGAGGATCCGGTGATCATGCGGACCATCTTCTAATTCATTTCAAGCCGTAGGCATTGACGAGTCATCTTCACTCGCTTCATCCGGGCCTCATTATTGAGTTAGAAGCATGGAGAGGCCCGACAAACGATGATTTCAAAGAATCGAGTCGAAGACTTCATCCCTGGTGAAGAAGAAGCTCGATGGGTAGCTGGGACGAGGTAGAGTTTTGGAGAGAAGCTACTCATTGGGAAGTAGATGATTGGGAGGAGTTAGCGGAAGAGCCAAAGACGAAGAGTTAAGGAAAATGATCGATCACAAGAAAAAGGAAGCAAGTGTTGACCGGAGGATTCCGATGGATGATTTGATCCAACCTTTCTCGGGTTGAGCCTCGGGAAGATGAAGTGTTCTATCACAACCACTTCAAGCTCATAAGGAGAAAGGTGGCCCGTTAAAGTCTAGTATTGAGCAACCACCTCTTGATTTAGAGCTCAAACCGCTCAAACACCTTAAGTATATCTTTCTTAAGGATGGAGATAAATTGCCTTTGATCATTTCTTGAAACTCGACCACGAGCAAGAAGCACACCGATAGAAGTGCTTAAGAAAAATATCCTCGCGTTCGGTTGGCAAGTGGGTGATATCCGAGGATCAGCCTGACATATGCATGCATAAAATCCGAACGGAGGAGGGAGCTAAAAAGGTTAGACAACCTCGTAGAAGATCGAATCCGCATATGCAGGAGGTTGTCAAGAAGGAGGTTATAAAGTGGCTTGACATGGGAATCATCTATGCAATCGCCGATAGCGAGTGGGTCACCCTACTCAAGTTGTGCCAAAGAAGAAGGCGGTATTATCTTGTTGAAAAGAATGAAAAAGGGGAGGAAGTTGCCCTACGCCTCGTGGATCGCTCTGAGTCTGTATTGACTATCGTAGACTTAATGAGGTTACCGCCAAGGACCACTTTCCCTACCCTTCATTGACCAAATTTTATTGAACGACCGAGTGGTCATAAGTATTATTGTTTTCTCGATGGATACTCTGGTTACTTCCAGGATAGCCATCGACCCCAATGACCAAGAAAAGACCACGCTTACGTGTCCATCCGGTACTTTTGCCTTTAGTAGAATGCCATTCGATCTGCATGCAATGCACCCGCGACTTTTCAACGGTGCATGTTGGCCATTTTGATGGACTTGTTGAGAAATGCATGGAGGTCTTCATGGATGACTTCTCGCCTACGGCGGTAGCTTTGATGAAATCTTGAAGAACCTAGATATGGTACTCCAACGTTGTGTTGAGAAAAATCGTGCTTAATCGGGAAAAATGCCATTTTCTAGTAGGCGAAGGAATCGTTTTGGGACATAAGGTGTCCAATGCCGGTATTCAAGTTGATAAGGCTAAGGTTGAAGCCATTGAAAGATGACGTACCCAAAAACAAAGAAAGAGGTACGAGGTTTTCTAGGACACGTTGGCTTCTACCGGCGTTTCATTAGAGACTTTTCTACGATTGCCAAGCCTTTATCAAATCTCTTGAAAGAAGATGTAGAATTCTTGTTCGATCGAAGTGCAAGGAAGCTTTCAATTGTCTCAAGGACAAGCTTATCGCTGCCTCCCTATTTTAGTTGCACCTGACTGGACCAAGCCTTTCGAGTTGATGTGCGATGCCTCTAATTATGCCGTAGGCGCAGTTTTAGGTCAAAGAGTTGATAAAAGGTTCAGGCCCATTTATTATGCGAGCCGCACCTTGAACCCGGCTCAATGCAATTATACTACGACTGAGAAGGAATTCTTAGCCGTCGTCTTTGCCATTGACAAGTTTAGAAGCTATCTTCTCGGGTCTCAAGTGATTGTATGGACAGATCATGCAGCTTTACGCTACCTTATGGATAAAGCGGATGCAAAACCAAGGTTACTTCGATGGATTTTAATTCTACAAGAGTTTGACCTTGTGATTAAAGATAAGAAAGGTAGTGAGAATATTGTGGCTGATCATTTATCTCGCTTAGTAAATGAGGGTGCAGAGAATCACAATGATATAGGCATTGATTTTCCGACTGAGCAATTGATGAAGCTTGAAACGGTTAGGCCGTGGTATGCTGACTATGTCAACTATTTAGCGAGTGGTCATTTAGAGGATATGACGTATCAGGAGAGGAAGAAGTTCTTTTCTGATCTTAAATATCTCGTATGGGAAGATCCTTATTTGTTCAAGGTCTGTAAGGATGGGTTGCTTCAAGGTGTGTTCCTGAGCATGATCGATGGGATATCTTAGAACAATGCCATAAATGGTCTACCGGAGGTCACTATGGAACACCGAAGACGGTTGCAAAGATTCTTCAAGCTGGATTCTACTGGCCGACTCTGTTTAAAGATGCAGAAGCCTTTTGTAAAGGTTGTGATAGGTGCCAGAGAACGGGACGGCAGAGTAGTCGGATGGAAATGCCACTTAAGCCCATTCTTGAATGTGAAGTTTTCGATGTTTGGGGCATAGATTTTATGGGACCCTTTCCATCCTCATGTGGTAATAAGTATATCCTCGTCTGTGTGGATTATGTTTCAAAGTGGGTCGAGGCCATAGCTACTCAAACTAATGATCACAAGGTTGTAAAGAAATTCTTGCAAAAGAATATCTTTACTAGATTCGGTCGTCCAAGAGCACTCATTAGTGATGAAGGTACTCACTTTTGCAATGCGCCGCTTGACAAGATCCTTGAGAAGTGCGGTGTCAAACATAAGATTGGTACACCATATCATCCTCAAACTAAGTGGCCAAGTCGAGGTAAGCAACCGAGCTTGAAAAGAATTTTGGAGAAGACCGTGAACAATAATCGATCTAATTGGAGTCCGAAGTTGGATGACGCGTTGTGGGCTTATCGTCGCATTCAAGACCCCGATGGGCACGCTACCCTTCCAAATGGTCTATGGCAAAGCTTGTCATTTACATCGAAACTTGAACACGAGCTTTCGGGCAATTAAATTCTTAAATTTTGATAGCCAACTCGTGTGGGAGAAAAGATTGTTACAATTGAACGAGCTCGACGAATTCGGACTCCGTGCATACGAGAATGCTAAGCTCAACAAGGAGAGAGACTAAGATACTCCATGACGCTAAGATCAAGGACCGAGAATTCAAAGTTGGTGAAATGGCTTTACTCTATAATACTAGACTTCACCTGCTTCCGGTAAACTCAAGTCTAGGTGGTCCGGTCCCTTTGAGATTCTCGAGGTTAATCCTAGTGGAGTAATTACTTTGAACGGGTATGGTAATCAAGCTTTTAAAGTGAATGGCCATCGACTTAAGAAATATTTTGGGCAACCAAAGGAAAAGCCGGAGCTTCTTTATTTCCAAAGAAGAGATGAGAATACGAGATGTCATGATTTGTGAAGAGATTCCATCTTATTTCTTTGAGTCGATGATGATGACGTTCTATATCCACCCGTGAGGTACCTTCTTCCGACACTTCGATCATACCACTATGTCTATGCCTATCGTGCGCAAGAGCAAGAAGAAGAGAGTCGATGTAGTTTGGAGAGAAGTTTAATGAACTTATTGCGCACTTGACTTGTTGTTGTGGTGAAAATCATTTCGCCCCAATACTTCGATTCGGATACTCGAGGTGGCGGTAGTCAAACCAAAGTGGCCCGATCCGGGTTGATCTTTTGAACTTTGTGTCAAGCTATTGACATTAAAAGAGCGCTCTGGGAGGCAACCTAGTTTTCTTTGTTTGTTTTCTTTTCTTGTTTTGTTTTATTGTTTTAGTAATAATACTTTAGTTGATTTTGTGTTGATGGTTATTCCTCTTACGTTCATTGTAAGTGTTTTGTGTTATGTGTTGCTCATATACCCCGTGTACCCGAGATTATATGGTATGTCGAGTGTTGCCAGATACTTTTGAGCAGGTTTTCGAGTTACTACTGTCCAGTGTTGTCTATTCGAGTTGTTGCGGTATATTCATGCTCCGGCCTGACCTCTGCCAACTTTCATCCGACAACCACCTTTGAAACCAGCTAAGTTTTCTTTTCTTTTATATTGGCACATTCTGAGGACATAATGTGATTTAAGTGTGGGGGGGTGTTTGGGTATGTTTTTATGCTATATTCTTTGAAATATGAGTGAAAGTTAAATTTCTGCGAAATTTAAAATTTTTTGTGATTTAAAATTTTTTGTGAGTCTCGAGCATATAATTGGAACTAGATGCTTGCTAGTTGTAGTTTTCTAACGATGATAGTATGTGACTTAGTGAGATAATTATAGCATGTTTTACTTTTATGGAGATAGTTTCGTTTTTTCACTCACGTAAGCCTTTGATTTTGAAGCATGACTTTTGAATTATATCCCTTCATTATTTTTAATGATTTATCTTAGGAAGGTCAGTATAGTTACACCTAAGTTAGACCGTGTACTGTGAATATCATTAAGTTTGAATGTGATGAGTGAGATGTAACTTATGACTTTGGAAAGTGAATGAATAAAGTGAGTAAGCAATTATTAATAAATACGTTTGTCGGAAGCTGGTCGATGATTGGAGTGAGGTAGGGCGTTATCTTGAAATGTCCTATTCCACTATGATGACCAATGGCTCACGACAGTCAGTTTATAGCTACCTTATGATTTGAGTAGGTAGGGGATTATCTTGAAATGTCCTATTCTACTATGATGGGTAAGAGCTTATTCTGATATGCGTCAAATTTGAAAATTTTGAAAAATGTTGAATAAGAATAAAGTAAAGTCTTTGTTATCATGGATCTTATACCCAGTATAAACCGCATGATATCTTTGTAGGATTATCCTACCGAGTGCGTGGGAAGGCTTTGAGTGGAGCTATTATCATGCAGTACCTAGGATAGTCATTGGAATTTTTGAAAGGATATTTCTTTGAAAGGCTTGTTAGATTGAGAACGGCTTGTCACACATACACCGAATCTATCTCTCGTGATGGTATTGTTTGCTATAGTTGTTGTATCTTTTGTTACGTGAGTTAGAGATCTATGTGGATTATTTATAAGTTGAGTCAGAGTTTTGATTGTTTTGTCCGAGGACGCACAAAAAGCTAAGTGTGGGGAGTTGTTAAGGCCATATTTATATGATTATTAAGGGTGTATTTCATTATTATTTTCCCCACATTTGCACAATTTACATGAGAATTAAGGTTTTAAGTGTAATTATTGAGTAAAGATGATTTTAAGAGGGTTGTATGCAAAATTGATGATTTTAAGTGTTGATTTAATGGAATTATTATTATTTGGATTTTATTACATTTTTGCATTGTTTATTTATCATGTAGGAGTTAATTTTCGTGCATATAAAGAGGATAAATGAAGCTCAAGTCGAATTATTCAAGATAGAGTTGGAATTGGCTTGAAGAAATTGGATAAAGATGATGAAATCCGATCCTCAAATCTCTTGACGAAGCGTTAAATGCGGCGTCCATTCCAGACGGGCGTTTGATACAAGGGCGGCGTCCGAATTGTGTTTTACATTCAGAGAGTTCGAGACGGAGGATGAACGAAGCGTTTACTCAGCGTCGTGTATTCGGGCGGGCGTCCATAAGACCAGGCGGCGTCCGTTGCCGACTTAACCCGACCGACTTGAAACTCTATAAATAAAGCGGCAGCCCCAACCCTAATTCATATACCACATAATTGAGATCGCAAATTCACCAAAAAGTCATGCCGAGAGAACCCTAATTTCACAGAGATGCAAATCTCCCAACCAACAATCATCTTCAACATGATTGTTGGCTAAATACCTTGCAGTGAGTCGACGGAGGAAGCCCATCATCAACACAACCAACTAGAGAGTTCGATGCTTTGTGTTAGTGAGTTTAATTTATAGTTTTTCATCACTTTGGATGCTGTTTTGTATTGATCATGTTTTGTTGGAATTAACAATTTGATGAAACGATTTATCTATATCTATATGCTTGGATCTATGTATGAAAATATATTGGTTTAAGTTTTATTTCGTTCAAGTGATGCAATTATTCGTGTTTTAAGAGATTATGCATGATTAGTTGAGTAAGAGTTTGGAAACAACCTCGTGATTTCGGGTTGATTGTATGTTTAGTTTATTTGAAAAGATAAACGAAACCCTAGAATTTGATTGAAGATATTTAATTGGATTCGTGAATAAATCACTACTAAAAACTACATCTTAGATCACCATCTAGTTGGGGGTTGTTGGTTGATGGGTGGATTCGTTGCCTCGCTGTGTTTTCCTTTAATTGTTTTAATCGAATCGTTTAGATAAAGTTTAATTAGTTTAAGTTCTAGTTGATAAACCCTAGTTTCCTGCTGTTTTTCTGCAATTTTCTGCTTCAGTTCATAATCGGACGTTCGTCCGCAATAGCGAACGCTCGTCCATTAGGTTTAGTTACCAGACGCTCGTTCACTTTAGTGAACGTTAGTCCGTTTTGGCGCTTTTCTTATTTTTCAACTTGTTTTTATTCTTGTTTTAGTTTTAATTCTTAGGTTTAGGTTTTAGTTAGTTTCAGCCTTAGTTTAGTAGTTTAGTTCATAATTGTGACATAATTGATATAGATTTATATCTGAATCCGATAAACATTCCACTCCCTTAGGACGACCCGTAAACACCCAATACTACGATCCTTATACTTGGGGTGTTTCGGTTTATAAATTTAAAACACGTTTTTACCGAACAACTATCAGCATGAGTATTAATTGATACATAATTGTATACCTCCTCTATCTCATCCATGTTAGCCATCAAGGCATAATCATCCAATTCAAAGAACCAATGCAAAGGTCATCGATTCATTTCCACTTATCCGATTCAACTTCATAACCATATTCATCTTCAAAGAAACCATTGCTTTCTTTCCATGTCTTCTTTGTTGACTCTTGCTCTTTTGTAGATCTGGACAATCAGGTCTGAAATGTCCAAGCTTCTTGCAGTTAAAGCAAAGATAAGCTGGTTCCTTTTTCTGTTTTTACTCAGGACAATCAGGCTTGAAATGTCCTAGTTTCTTGCAATGATAACACAAGTAATCATTGTCTTTCTTTGTTTCTTCCTTTTTCTTTTCACTGAATTTCTTTGTGAAATTCCTAGGTGAACTCTTTCCAGTTTTCATCAGTCTAATTTTCTTGCTCAGCAATGCAATCTGCTCTTGAATCTCATCCAACAAATCATCTTGGGCTGCTGAAGTTTCTTCTTGATGAGCAGCAGCCAATGCTGTAGTCTTTGGTTCTTCCTTTTCTGTCTCAGGAACCAGTTTCTTACTAAACTCATATGCCTTAAGATCTGAGAACAGTTTGAAGGTGTCCTCCTCGTGTAGGCTTCTCATTTCCTCTATTGCTATCACCTTCATCTCCCACACTTCTTTGGTAGGTAAAGCTTCCAAAATTTTTGAATTTACTTCTTCCTGTGAGTACTTCACATTCAGCAGGGTGAGTTCATCCATGATTGCATTGAACCTAGATTCCATTTGTTCAATGGTTTCATTTGGCTTCATCTTGAACTCTTGGAACTTCTTCTTTGCTACACTGATCTTGTTCGTTTTGATAGCATCAGTGCCTTCACAGATTAACTGCAGCTTGTCCCAAAGTTCCTTGGAAGTTTTGCAATCTTTCACTTTCCTATACATATTGCTATCAAGAGTTGTGTAAATTATATCAATAGCAATGTTATTGAGATTAGCTCTCTTTCTATCTTCAGCTGTCCATTCTCTCTTTGGCTTAGGAATGTATTGAATCTCATTATCCACAGTTACAGCTTTGGTGATCTCCAGTGGTCCATCAGTGAGTACTTCCATCATTTCATCATGTGTTGCAGCTAGATAAGCCTGCATACGACGTTTATATTCATCAAATCGATCTAAAGAACACATCAGCATTGTTCTAGCATACTTATTGTTATCCATGATGCAAGCTTTTGAAAATTAGAAACTTGAAAAAGTTTTCAAAGAATTTTCTCAAGTACAACAAGTAGGATTACTTCAGAACAGAAGCACACTCCAATACCAATTGTTGGTCCCTTGAAAAGGCTTTGGTTAAGTTTAGAGGGGGGGGGGGGGAGTGAATAAACTTAACACTTAAAACTTTTGGAGTTAACAAACTCAGCAACTTCAGTAGTCTGCTGACACTCATTAGTCTGCTGACTGTTGAGTTTACTGAATTTGTGCAGCGGAAATATATCAAAAATTAAGCCTTGTTTCTTGTTGTTAAATATGATACCAAGTATTAGATACTCAGTAGTGAATGTGTGTGAATTCATTTGCTAGATTCAGTAGATTGATGTGTTAGATAAACTAAGTGCATAATATAAATGCAGAAAGTAAGTAGGCAGATTTATAGTGGTTCCAGGTGGTATAATACTGTACTCCACTCTTCTCCTGTGATGTTGGAGGTAATTTACTAGAGATCTTTGATGTAGCTGTTACAAAAATCCCTAAGTTGCTTGTCCTTTACCAATAACTATGGCTTCACAAACTGAGCACTTGGAACAGGTGAGATTATTGCTGCAAAGTCTCCACTTGGTCCTTGAAGGGTAGAATTTCCTCTTCACCACTCCACCACAAACAACGAGCCTTTCACACCTCAAAAGATGCTTCAACTGTCTCAAAGAGGTTTCTTGTAAAGAAATATTGAATCAAGTAAGTGATTCAACTTTTCAAAGACTTGATCAGGATGATATGATCAGCAGCTTGAGATCTTCAAGTGAGTAAACTTGATGTAGCTTGAAAGCAGATTACACTTGAAGATATTCTCTGGATCAGTAGCTTTATGCTCAGTAGGGTCAGCAGAGTGTTTGCTCGATTGAAATCTTTTAGCTCAAGATAGATCCTTCATTTTTATCAATATTCATCACTTGTATCTGAATTAGAAGTCCTCTATTTATAGGTAGGAATCCTTGTGACTTATATTTGAAATTCAAATATAGCCGTTTCAGACTTGTCCCATCTTGACTTGCTTTTTCATTTGTTCTTGGACTAACACCATCGATTTACGCTTGACAAGATATCTGATCTGTCCACCTTTTGACTTGTATCCATTGGATAAAGGTCTGAATCATCCCAATGTCCCTTTGATCTTAACCATTGATTTGTTTGATAAAATCAGAGGTTGTTAGTTGTCCCTTTCTTTGTATTCTTCCGATGCAGCCTTTGATTAAATCGAAATATATGTCCAGCAGGTTCCTGAGAACGTAAGTCTGCTGATATACACATCAGTAAGCTTGTCCTTATAATGCTGTGTTCAAAAACACTTCAGCTTACTATGTTTTATCTAAATTTTAATTATGAAGTTAGATTACACCTTTTTGCAAATACCTTAGTTCCAATCACCACTTATCTTGTGGAACTTAGACCTTGTACATAAGGTATATGTAATTAGTTTAGGTCATCACAGACTTCCCTAAATTATGATTCCATATCCTTGACCTTAATTACTAAGTTTGATCCCTTAGCCTTCAATAACTTTGTTTGAACCCTCAGCCTTCAGTCTTCAGCAGGTTCCTGACTAGTCTACTGAATCAGCTACCCTACTGACCTAGACAGGTCTGCTGATATAAGTCAGCTGACCTTTACAGTGCTTGTTTGATCAAACCTATACATTTGATCTAGACATCTTTTTGCTTTTGCTCTATAACAGTTAGTCTGACACTCATCACTAAAACTTAAAAATAAGTCCAACACAAAATATATATGTATCAATATACATATTTAATTAATCAACATAATTAATATATTGTATTATATTTATTCATAATAAATAAATACTTCCATATTAATATACCACTATAAGTCTATAACCCTTATAGTATGAGATAAATTCTTCCTTATTTGGTCATCAACTTTAGCCACATTTTAATCCGGCTAGATGTTCTTATGTGTGTGACCCGATAGGCTTCCGAATATGTTGGCCGTAGACACAAAGTGCAAATTAAAAAAATGCCCTTCATACCTAACGATCATGGGATAGAGTCTAGCAACACACCGTGACCCCCATTCATCGGAAGAGTCAAATGCAATGACTACTACCTTTCATGTGAAATAGTTACTGTGCAAATAGAATCCTATCGCTGTAATGATATCCATACGGTTGTAAGTCGAGTGTCAAACATCAACGACCGTATCTTATAATCTGGATATCAAGCTCTCTTGAAGTAACACATTTACTTCCACTTCGCAAAGATTCACGAGAGTAAGATATTCGTTATAAGAAGGCCCTTTTGGATATTCACCCCTACTGATAGGGTACGCGATTCCCAGACGTCCAAACATGTATACTCCACATGCTTCAGTATCTTACCCAATCATTACCGCATGATCGCCCCGTGGCTAAGGGAGACCTCAATAGTGTCACTCCGGTCCTAAGGATAATTACACAACCGTCACATAGCGTGTAAGTGGGTCAGTCTAACATACGCATTCTCTAATACACTCCCATGTACAGTCCAAGTGTCTCTACACATCGATAGACGAGATCTATCGCAGCTGTTAAAGACATAAGACATCTAATACGTGCTAGTCTGTTTGTACTATCAATGCCATGTTTAATAGTACATAAGCCTGGAGACATTTAAGTATCAAACTTATTAAAGTGATTAGATATCTCATAAAGCATAATCGCCTAACATGGTTTCTCTATCATAGTTTAATACTAAGGACGTTATCATATAACAATTCATAATTGGTTCTTTAAAAGAACATATATATGACAACAGAAAAGTCATTCATCATATGTATAAATATAAAGTAATAGTAGAAATAATCTGACCCGGTCGGATCCGGTCCAACCCGATTGGGTTTAAGACACTATTTCAATAATCTCCCATTTGGCCTAAAACCAATCACTCACACACACAAGACCAAGTTGAAACACAAGAATCTCATGCAATACTCGCAACCAGCCCTAGCCATTAATGTATCGCTATCCGTGGGGACTCAGACTATCTTCCTAACATGCTCCAAATGACCAAGTCAAAGGAACCGCCTCAACACACACATGAATCTCCGATGAGACCCTGGTCCTTGCTTCATGCAATGAATCCACTTACTATATTAGCTAGATAGAAAGGGTGGAAGAACCATACTAGGTTCAGGAATGAACCTTCTAGATTCATGTACTACTCCCGCTGCGCCTCCAAGGCACTACTGTGTTTTGTTAGGTGTAGTGCCCGAAAGACAATTTGTGTAATTGTTTTTGATAATGGATGATAGAATTTATCTCACCTTATTACTTGCTTTGTGCTTGTAAGTAATACACTGTTGCAAACCCTAAGTATATCAGTATGTAACCGCTTAACTCAGTGCATGGCATGCACGTGAGGATTGAGTTAGTGGTGATATACTTAAATCTGATGAGTCCGTGGTGAACTTAATCGAGTTTAGGGTCTCTTGATTAAAACACCAATAATGCGCCCAGAACACCTTAGGGTGTGATAGTCTTATCCGGACTGTCGGTAGAGGGTACCTACGTGGGACATTTATATATGATGGCATTCATATAGGACTGGACCGATTTAATCTGAATTTCTCGGTATAATTCCGTAATCGAGGAATCTTATGAAATCATTAGATGATCATATATGGATCAACCTTAATCTGAGGTGATCACGAGTCTTTGCTTGTCCCGGGTAGTGTTTGATGTGTTAGTTATCGTTCACTTAAATATGTGTTCCAAGCCACTTCTCATTGGCACTATCTCCGAGATGAGTGAGTAGTTCTCGATTTTCACGCAGACATGGAACCCATTCCTTCCTCAAGGGAAGTTGATGACGGAAAAATTCACTTATTATTTTTATAACTTTTACCCCACTTTTGATATCATTTTGAGCACTTTTATATCAATTAAAGTCATTAATTCCTAAATTTCATAAAAATATATAAGTCGTGACTATTTTGTAAAATATCGTGTTTTTATGT
The DNA here is from genome assembly GCA_026214975.1 of Gentiana macrophylla. Lineage (NCBI taxonomy): Eukaryota > Viridiplantae > Streptophyta > Magnoliopsida > Gentianales > Gentianaceae > Gentiana > Gentiana macrophylla. The sequence continues at coordinate 47,787,950 of CM047813.1, forward strand.
GTTTTTACTAGTTTTTGTACCGGTTTAGTAACCGAGTGTCGTGGTCGGATTTACGTTTGGTATTTTGGTGGTTTATTGCGAGAATTATAGGTTGACCAAAAGCCCGAGTGACGACACGTTTTGAGGCCTAAAAGAGGTGTTTTTAGGGATATAAGAGTGTGCCACTAGCTTAAAAGGTCAAGTGGCGCAGTGGTTCGTAGTGCCACTAACGAATTATATCTTCTACGAACAAATGGACCATCAAAAACGCATTTTCTGAAGAAGTGTCCTTCATAAAAGTTGTAGATCTTTGAAAGAGCTTTCCAACGCACTTTGAATCACGTCAATCGGATGTCTACAACTCAAGTTATGGCCATTTTACTGAACTGCGATCATCGTGTGTAGAAATTTTGACAATTCGGATCAAGTGAACAGTACCCGGATCGATCCGGGACTTCACCGGATCGATCCGGACTGTATTTTGCAGCAGATCTGCATCTGAAAACTCATATATACGCAGAGATATATATATATATACATATATATATATATATATATATATATATATCTATATATACATAAATTCTCCTATATATACCCCAAAATTGCATCAAAGAAAGCTTGAGTTGGGAGAGGGAATAGCTCTCTTCTCTTCTCCATCTTCTCTTCTTCTCCATCTTCATCTTCTCCACTTTTTCTCTTCATCGTGATCATCATCATCATCATCAATTTTTGTTTGTTTTTGTTTTGATTTTTGTTGAGAGATATATATATATCTCTTTTCACCATCTCTTTCTTTCAACTTCCATGATCACCATCTTCAATTTTTTCTTCATCACAACCATCATCTTCATCCATGATCATCATCATCAAGATCTTCATCTTGTTTTGTTTTTGTTTTGTTGATATATATAACTATATAGATCTCTTTTCCATCATTTTCCATCTTCTTCCATCTTCTTTTTCATCTTTTGGGCTATATATAAGTAGATCTATATGTATATATATATATATATATATATATATATATATATATATATATATATCTATGTATATATATATATATGTATATGTTTTTATATAAATTAGCTAAAATACCGTTGTAATGGGATAATTATCAATAGTTTGTTGTTTTCGAGCTTTTATTTACTTAACACATTTACTTTTACGCATTTACTTTTTTTCGCATTTACTTTTACGCATTTACTTACGCATTTACTTTTACGCACTTATGTATATATATATGTAAATTATCTAGTACTTATATATATATATAAATATTAATTACGATAGTATATACTATATATATGTATATGTATATATATATGCTTTAATTTCCATTTCAGTATCATCATGTGTAGCTAAATCTACGTATAGTCGAATTATGTAAAAACAAGTAAAAACGCCCTAAAGGGGATTAAACGGGAGTTGTGTAGTGCGTAAAATAATGTTTTAAGGAGTAATCCACGTCCTAAAACTTAATCTGAACGTCTTTGAATTAAACTGATCATTTAGTTCACTGTCACACATATCGAACCTATAAATGTATTTTGCGGTGAGATGTGGGAAAAGGGGTTTTGGGATCGTTGCGTAGATTCGGCCTAGTTGTTAGGACCGTTTCCAATACAGAGGTTTGTCATCGTTGTTCGAGCGACTCAAAGAGCGTAATCATGTTAGGTTAATCGGTTTTCTAAAGGGAAAATTAATTAACTTCACATAGGGTGTTGAGTGAGAGTTGTTGAGATCTTAACACCGAGTTGGGGAGTTGGCACCCGTGGATGTCGTTAAAATACTATGGAAAGGTAGGTTGGTTAAAACACGCTCCATGTCAAGTCTTCCTTAGGGGTAAAAATAACTCGTTGGATCATAATTCGCTATACCTTTTAATCACTAAACTACAATCGTTAGTTAAACTTTACTTTTGCATTAGTATAAAACACTCCACCTAAACTTTGATCGCTTAGACTAAGTTCGACGTTCATTTTGGTACTCACAAACACATTTCTCTTGGGACGACCTCATACTCCACTGTAGCTATCCTAGCAATCGACCAGTACTCGCGCCAGAGAGTTGGTTTACCTGATTCATAGTCTTTATAAATGTATTTTTAGTGGGTGAATTTTTCGCTCATCAAAAAATTGGCGCCGTTGCCGGGGAAATGTGTGATATTGTTGTGATATCTTGTAAGTGAACCGAAGGCTTGGGCCTAGGTTTTTATTTTTATTTTATTTTCGATAAGAGTCTTGGGATGCTGAAGTGATATTGTCCTGAACTCGTTTTGAATACGACTTTGGTACTCAACCCAATCTCTTTACGGGGTTGTTATATTAGGTTGATATCTTGTAAGTCTGGCTAGAAATGAGGCTTAGGGCCTTCGGCTACCATAAAAAAAAAAAAAAAAGAGAAAAAAAAAAAAAAAAAAGAAGAATTTTATTGTTTTTGTGTTGTTTTCAAATCTTGCGCTTTGAACTTAAATGGATCAATATTTCAATCAATATTATTCACCGAACAACAATACCCCTACCAACCTTATCAACGATATTCGTGGTGCGAGCCTCAGTATCAACAAATAGAGTGACCGGGATTCTTGGTCCTATAATTGCCCTAGTGCATACCAGGACCGAAATTATGGTTATTCGAGTAATGAGCCACCCTATTACGAGGGTTACCCAACCCTAATGCTTATCGGATTACGGTGTTCATACTCAACACGTTGATAGCTTCAACGGTTCAGACACACTGATCGATTATGCGGAATGGCAAGAAGATCGCTACTCACCTCCGATGAATCAAAGTCAATATGATCGCTTTCCCCCATGCCACAAGAAGACTTCACCGACAACAAAATAGAGCAACTAGAGCGATTGGACCGATCTTGCAAGAGCGATTGTTGGACATGCAGAGTTTAAGGTAAATCGACTCCGCCATAAGAAATCTTCAAGACAAGGTGGGGGAATTGATTGAATTAGTGAGGTATGTGAAAGAGGCGAGAGACATGTGAGGTGGTTAAGGATGATGATGTTATCACCAAGAAGTTCAGTCGAGAAAAAGGTTGAAGATTCAGTTTGCTATAATGAGATTTCGAGTTAGAGGAGCAAGAGATTGATCGGCCATCTTTAGTAAAGCCACCGGGAGAGTTGGTAATAGCGAGATATGTTGGTCCCGGATTACTACATTCGTCCCACTCGTGAGAGATGAATTTTCATGTCCGGTTTGTATACTCCCAATGGATGAGCTTTATGGTGATTTTCAAAAGAAGATGGTTCGACAGTGATAAAAGAAGGTTCGGCGGTTTGAGAGGAGATAGCATCGAGAACCAAACGAGGTAATGCTTCTAGACAATTTAATTTCGATGGTTCTCGCTTTGATCACTTTTCTTAAGTCGTTGATCTTCTTAAGTTCGGATTTTGGTTAATTGAGTCTCAGATAGAGTCACCCTGTCGAGCGCGACGACGTTAAACAAAAGCGCTACCGGGAGGCAGCCCGATAATAATAATAAATTGGATTTGACTAGTCTGAATGAAATGTAGAATCTGTATGAAAGATGAACACAAAGCACAACCAAGTCTCAGGATGAATGTTTGAATTTCATTAAGAGGGAATGATTAGGTGGTTATCCGAAAATCCCGATGGAGAAAAAGATAAAAATTCAAATGTATCATTTCTTGGACTTAGGTTGTTGAACCCTTGAGGATCTGGGTATAAATGACTCTATACTCTTTCACACATTTCATTTTATGATCTAGTCTGTTTCAAATTTCTTGTTGTTGTAGTATAGTGGTGAGTATTCCCGCCTTAATAAAACTGTGTGTAATAAAAATGAATCTATGAATTGATGTCTTGACTATGATATATGCTCATGTGATATGTATATGCTTAGATGTTTTGTGCTCTACCCGTGTGGGTGATTTTTCCATCTAAAGCTACTATATAGCCTATCGAATTTTCTGATGTGACAGTGCCATTATCTTATTATTCCCATATCTCTATTGCATACTTTGGCACGAGGACCATGTCCCGTGTTTGCTTTGTTTTGGTTGTTTTTGTATAGGGATTCGGGATGTGCTTTCTCATGGCTGTTACGGGATTCGGTAGCACTTTTCTGCCAGGTTTATAAGCTAAGTCTTCCTCTCTATCTCATTCACTATGTTTTAAAGGATAATGCAAGTTCGTAAGTGGGGGGGTAGAGTCATGGTTGGTTTAGAAATGGCATTAAAGGTTAAATCCCTTAGTTTTTGATTTTTCGAGCATTAATGAGTTGATTAAAATAATCTGTATAAGGTATATATTCCATGGATTTAAAGATGTAATGATCAATTTGGATATGTATAACTAATTTGAACCGTAAGTGCATTTTAACCCCAAATTTATTTGTGTAACATAAATTCCTTCACGTAAGCCTTTGATATTGAAGCGAAAATTTTAAACTGTACCCATTCAGTATTCTAGTGGTTTATCCTAGAAATAGCAGTAACTTAGTACCTAACTTCTGAACATGTACTGTGAATATCTGAAGGTTTGAATGTGATAGAAAGAATATCAAAATAAGTGAGCTATCTATATGTCGGTTGTAGCTACCAATGATTTGAGTGCGGTATGCTATCACGAAACGTCCTATACCACTATGAGGTTTAAAAGCTCCCGATCGCTCGATGATAGTAGTCCAAATAGGGTGTTATCACGAAACATCCTATTGCTTGGGAATGAGGGCGTATGCTACACGTTTAAAAAAATAAAAAAATAAAAATAAAAATAGAGCATGGTTTATAACTTAGTTTTCTTCTGACTATCCCCAGTATAAACTAAATGATATGCATTAGGGATTATCCTAATAAGTACACGGGAGGATATTGTGTGGAATCACATCGCGCCTATACCTAGGAAAGTCATTAGGACTGTGCGAATGGATATTTGTGCGTTTGCTTGAATTATTCAAGAGAGGATAGTGGAAATTGAAAAGGCTTGTGACACACTCACTCTGTATACATTTATATTGCGGTTAACGTGTAGTTATGATTCGAATGGTTGCATCATCTGATTGTCATTCATATCTTATCTTCAGGAATTTTTCCTCATTCATTTTATTTTATCGCTTATTTTGTTCGAGGACGACCAAAAGCTAAGTGGGGGGTTGTGATGACGGAAAAATTCACTGTTATTTTTATAACTTTTTACCCCACTTTTGATATCATTTCGAGCACTTTTATATCAATTAAAGTCATTAATTCCTAAATTTCATAAAAATATATAAGTCGTGACTATTTTGTAAAATATCGTGTTTTTATGTGTTTTTGCTAGTTTTTGTACCGGTTTAGTAACCGGAGTGTCGTGTCGGATTTACGTTTGGTATTTTGGTGGTTTATTGCAGAATTATAGGTTGACCAAAAGCCCGAGTGACGACACGTTTTGAGGCCTAAAAGAGGTGTTTTTAGGGATATAAGAGTGTGCCACTAGCTTAAAAGGTCAAGTGGCGCGAGCTGGTTCAGAGTGCCACTAACGAATTATATTTTCTACGAACAAATGGCCCATCAAAAACGCATTTTCTGAAGAAGTGTCCTTCATAAAAGTTGTAGATCTTTGAAAGAGCTTTCCAACGCACTTTGAATCACGTCAATCGGATGTCTACAACTCAAGTTATGGCCATTTTACTGAACTGCGATCATCGTGTAGACGAATTTTGACAATTCGGATCAAGTGAATACATGCCGGATCGATCCGGGACTTCACCGGATCGATCCGGACTGTATTTTGCAGCAGATCTGCATCTGAAAACTCATATATACATGAGAGATATATATATATATATATATATATATATATATATATATATATATATATATATATATATATATCTATATATACATAAATTCTCCTATATATACCCCAAAATTGCATCAAAGAAAGCTTGAGTTGGGAGAGGAATAGCTCTCTTCTCTTCTCCATCTTCTCTTCTTCTCCATCTTCATCTTCTCCACTTTTTCTCTTCATCGTGATCATCATCATCATCAATTTTTGTTTGTTTTTGTTTTGATTTTTGTTGAGAGATATATATATATATCTCTTTTCACCATCTCTTTCTTTCAACTTCCATGATCACCATCTTCAATTTTTTCTTCATCGTCAACCATCATCTTCATCCATGATCATCATCATCAAGATCTTCATCTTGTTTTGTTTTTGTTTTGTTGATATATATAACTATATAGATCTCTTTTCCATCATTTTCCATCTTCTTCCATCTTCTTTTCATCTTTTGGGCTATATATAAGTAGATCTATATGTATATATATATATATATATATATATATATATATATATATGTCTATGTATATATATATATATATGTATATGTTTTTATATAAATTAGCTAAAATACCGTTGTAATGGGACAATTATCAATAGTTTGTTGTTTTAGCTTTTTATTTACTTAACACATTTACTTTTACGCATTTACTTTTTTTCATTTACTTTTACGCATTTACTTACGCATTTACTTTTACGCACTTATATATATATTATATTTACTTTTACGCACTTATGTATATATATATGTAAATTATCTAGTACTTATATATATATATAAATATTAATTACGATAGTATATACTATATATATGTATATGTATATATATATGCTTTAATTTCCATTTCAAAGTATCATCATGAGTAGCTAAATCTACGTATAGTCGAATTATGTAAAACGAGTAAAACGCCTAAAAGGGATTAAACGGGAGTTGTGTAGCGCGTAAAATAATGTTTTAATGAGTAATCCACGTCCTAAAACTTAATCAACGTCTTTGAATTAAACTGATCATTTAGTTCATCATTGTCACATATCGAACCTATAAATGTATTTTGCGGTGAGATGTGGGAAAAGGGGTTTAGGGATCGCTATGTAGATTCGGCCTAGTTGTTAGGACCGTTTCCAATCAGAGGTTTGTCATCGTTGTTCGAGCGACTCAAAGAGCGTAATCATGTTAGGTTAATCGGTTTTCTAAAGGGAAAATTAATTAACTTCACATAGGGTGTTGAGTGAGAGTTGTTCGATCTTAACACCGTAATTAGTAGTTGGCACCCGTGGATGTCGTTAAAATACTATGGAAAGGTAGGTTGGTTAAAACACGCTCCATGTCAAGTCTTCCTTAGGGGTAAAAATAACTCGTTGGATCATAATTCGGCTATACCTTTTAATCACTAGAACTACAATCGTTAGTTAAACTTTACTTTTGCATTAGTATAAAACACTCCACCTAAACTTTGATCGCCTAGACTAAGTTCGACGTTCATTTTGGTACTCACAACCACATTTCTCTTGGGACGACCTCATACTCCTGTAGCTATCCTAGCAATCGACACAGTACTCTGCCAGCCAGAGAGTTGGTTTACCCACGATTCAAGTAGTCTTTATAAATGTATTTTTAGTGGGTGAATTTTTCGCTCATCGTAAGTAGAGAGACAATCCCCTTATTTGTTAGCCAAGAAAGTGATCGATCCGGGAGTTCACATTTGACTAATTAGCTACTAGTCGATATGTGTACTAATTGATCATCGAGGGTTGATGGTAAATAAGGATAAGATATTACGAGTCGGGTTCACGGAGACTTCCCACTCGCAATGGACAATCTATGGAGGGTTAATCCGTATGTAGTGATTATATCAATGGACGCTTATTCACTCTATGGGTTGAGTATAAGTATACATCTATAATATGTAGAGTTCGATTTGGGTTTATGGTGGCGTAATCCCGAATTAATAATTAATGTGCTTATTCTGCATTCGATGAATAATTAATTATTGGAGCTATCATTTATAGGTCCATGGTCCCCGATGTGGCTTCGTAATTGGAATGATATTCTTGTTATTTGGGCCTCATGATAATTAATTGGTCGGGCTAATTAATTGATATGCATGGATATTATTTAGTTGCACTAAATAATATAATACATATAAAAGACATTTTATGTGGGCTTGAAACCCTACTAGGTGGCGCCTCCTACCTCTTAAAATGCAAGAATTGATTTTCTTGTGTGATTAATTATTTACTTGGTAAGTGATTAATTAATAAAAGATAATTGATTTGTAATTGATTGATTGATTAATCACAATCTTTTATAAATGGAATTATCCTTTATTGTGATTTCTTTTTAATTATTTATTTAATTAATTAGAAACTTGGAGGCCAAGGATTTACTCTCCTTTAAAAGGAGAGTTATTCCAAGGGAAATTGCAAGGCATAATTTCGACCACCACCTTAGAAAAAAGAGAGGAAAATTTGTTTTTCTTGTCTAGGGTTTTAGATGATGAAAAACTTGGAGTTTTTCTTGGTGTTGCATATCAAGGAGGTTCGTGTATCAAGAAGGGTGTCCACCAACCGCCGTTTGGAGAACACATCGGAAGATCAAGGCTTCTCTTCCCGTTATTGGTAACATGATCTTAAACCCCCTTGTAGTAGTTTAAGTCCTTTAATTATATGTTTTGATATATAAATCGTGATCCATCCGCTGTGCATAGATCTTATTCGTTTAGATCTAAGAACATGCACCCTTTATGTTTTGGCCTAGTTTTAGAATTTACAGTGACCCATAGCCAAGAACATTTCCAGCTCACTGTATCACTTAATCAAAGTAACTGCAAACCCAGACTTTAGCTCCCACTCGCCTTCATAAGACTCAGGATATACGTCTGTATAACTATATTTATCTGATTCCAAGTTTTGATAAACTATGAAACCATCATTAACATGTTTTAGGATATTCACGACATACACCAAATTCTTGCTCATGACTCTTCATGGACTATGAACATCTGGTATTTCTTTTATGATGGTTCCTATCGTTGTAGCAAATGAAACCTACATAAGCATCATATTTCACCTCATGTTCAGAACTAATGTCCTAACATAGATAAATCTTGAGAACACCGGCTACCAGTATCTCATGTCCATGCTAAACTCTTTTAGCATCACATCTATATAGGTAAACTAGATGAAGGATGCAGGTTCTTAGATCTAAACGAGTTAGATCTACGCGCAGCGGATGGATCACGATTCATACATCACAATACATAATTAAAGGACTTAAACTACTACAAGGGGGTTTAGATCATATTACCAATAGTAGGAAGAGAAGCCAAGATCTTCCGATGTGTTCTCCAAACGGCGGTTGGTGGACACCCTTCTTGATACACGAACCTCCTTGATATGCAACACCAAGAAAAACTTAAAGTTTTTCTTCTTCTAAAACCCTAGGCAAGAAAAACTAATTTTTCCTCTCCTTTTACAAGTGGTGGTCGAAATTATCAATGTAAATTTCCCTTGGAATAACTCTCCTATTATAGGAGAGTAAATCCTTGACCTCCAAGTATTAATTAATTAAATAATTAATTAATTAATCAAAACAAAAAAAATACTTTCATTAATGACTAATTGTGACATGTATTGACCAATAGGAAATCAAATAACAAGTCATCCAACCAATCACATAACAAGAATATCTTTTATTTTACATAACACAAGAAAATTAACTCTTGTGCTAAAAGAGAAGACCTTAGGCGCCACTTTTAGGGTTTATTAGCCCACACAAAATGCCTTTTATGTATAATATTATTTAGCCCAACTAAATAATATTCATGCATATCAATTAAATAGCCCAGCCAATTAATTATCACTGAGGCCCAAGTAACAAGATTATTAGTCCGAATTACAGAAGCCACATCGGGGACCATGGACCTATAACCAGTAGCTCCAATAATTAATTATTCGTCGAACAGAATAAGTACATTAACTATTAATTCCGGGATTATGCCACCATAAACCCGTAACTGAACTCTACCGATTATAGATGTATACTTATACTCAACCCATAGAGTGAATAAGCGTCCATTGATATAATCACTATATACGGATTAACCCTCCATAGACTGTCCATTCTGAGTGGGAAGTCTCCGTGAACCCGACTCAGAATATCTTATCCTTATTTACCATTAACCCCCTGATGATCAATTAGCACACATATCTGACTAGTAGCTAATTAGTCAAATGTGAACTCCCGGGATCGATCACTTTCTTAGGGCTAACAAATAAGGGGACAGTCACTCTACATCCCGCAGGAAGTAATGGATTCCATGTCTGTGAAAATCAGAACTACTCACTCATTTGGAGATAGTGCCAATGAGAAGTGGCTTGGAGCACATATTAAAGTGAACCGTAACTAACACATCAAACACTACCCCGGGACAAGTAGCATCCTGTGATCACCTCAGGATTAAGGTTGATCCATATATGATCATCTAATGATTTAATAAGATTCCTCGATTACGGAATTATACCAAGAAATACAGATTAAATCGGTCCAAATTTCTATATGAATGCCATCATATATAAATGCCCCACGTGGGTACCTCTACCAACAATCCGATAAGACTATCACACCCTAAGGTGTTCTCATGCATTATTGGTGTTTTAATCAAGAGACCCTAAACTCGATTAAGTTCACCACGGACTAACAGATTTAAGCATATCTCCACTAACTCAATCCTCACGTGTAATCCATACACTGAGTTAAGTGGTTAGATACTGATATACTTAGGGTTTGCAGCAGTGTATTACTTACAAGCACAAAGCAAGTAATAAGGTGAGATAAATTCTGTCATCCATTAAAAACAATTACACAAATTGTCTTTCGGGCACTATACCTAACAATCTCCCACTTGCACGAAATGACAAGCAACGATTGTTTTTAGAGCACACCCTTTCTCATCTTATTCACAACACTCTCCCACTTGCTCTAAAAAAGCGATGAGACATATCCATCAATGCCGTACCCTCCAAGCACTCGACTTGGTACAATCGATTAGTTAGGTTGTCGACTCGAGACGCGATCTTTAGGATTGAAACGTCGCGGTCCTTCCAATCAGTGTACTCTCTCAATATGCTTTTGACCTCTGGTGACCGAGAAGATCCTTCTAAGCTATCTCTTCACCGATTTCACAATGAAGTGATATCGGCTTATCGGACTGGAATTACTCCCGGACCAAAAAGGGAAATTCTAAGCACTATGAGTAAACACCGAGCCCGAGATCAACGTAATGATCATCCTTAATCGACTACAAGTCGAGAATCGGTCTGATAAACCATATTCAAGTTTGCACCTGAATATACAAGCATATGATTCCTCGTTCTCTAAAGATACTTGAGGACGTACTAAACCGCTATTTATTGCTCGAATCCGAGATTTGATTGCAATTGACTCGTGTTAAGCTGACTTGCCCTTATCCCAGAGAGACTCTATCCCATTTTCTCTTTATCCGAAGATTTAGAGAATCATTCCTGAGAGGTAGGGTAGGACAACTCTCGATGAATGCTGCAACCATATATGCATAATCATCTTATCCAATAAGATAGGTGGGATATCCAATGACTCATTCTCGTGAATTTGACCGAATCAGATTCTTAGAACATAGTCCAATTCTCTCATCCAGAGAATCTTGGCGTGTCGGGCTCGACTTGAGATAGCACACCCATGTTGTTTCCAATCTGTTTTAGTGTTATCATTTATGAACACTAATACTACTACTACATTACCAATATTGATATCCAGTCTACTTAAAAACTTATCAATATTTTGGTCAAGTCCACATATTTTAAAACATGTGACTTTTAAATGACCGAGAGGTTCTCTTAAATCCACAAAGGATATAAGCCATGGCAGGCTTCCTACCAAAGGTTCTTTCTGAATGAATTAAGATATCGTTAGTCTCGCAAAAAAGGTCTTAGGGCTTCCTACCAAAGGTTCTTTCCTATTCATTCGACTCTTTTCCGTGTAGATCCAATTGCTCCCACTGGGCCTGAGACACTCAGGTGGTTCTACAAGAGGTGAATGTAACTGAGTACCAAAACTCCATTCACAGGGTTAAGGTTTTCAAACCAACCTCTATAATCAGAATCCTATACAGCCCACCAAGAGCCATAGGTTATCAATCACCCCAGCAGATTATAAAGTCCACAAAATCACAATGGGTCAATGGTTAAGCCATACTCCCACTGTGTCTTGGGTGGATTGACATTATGATCTAGTAGTATTTATCAGTGTAATCACCAACAACTAATGTTGGACGTGGTCTGATTAAATCAGATAGTAACTACCTTTGGGTAACCGTACTCCAAGGTTTAAGGCTATTTCTTATAGATTCTATCAGAAGGCTTGTGACAGTTCAACCGTCACTTTCTGATCTCAAGAATCTTATAATCAACCTTCACTCGTCTCATTAAGATATTTCACGAACAGTCACAATCTGAACGTATATGCAAAATCCCCAATCCTACCTTCAAGCATTAAATGTTAAATGCCTACATTTACGGATGTGGTGTGAACCAAATTCACTCCTTATCCATAAACTCACTAGCATCTTCTAGGTAGACTTCTCGGTTTACATAATAATGTTAACCGTTATTTTGCAACGAATTATCTTAATCGAGTTTAGCAGTGTATTGTAGCACATCAATAACTATATAGGGCAAGTCTATGGTTTCTTCCTCAGTGAGAAACATTCCACTAGGAGGCAGGCCAAGCATCAGTCCCAAGACTATGCGATCGCCTATTTTTGAGCATGGAATACTCTATTCTCTCGCTAAAATCGAGACACCTCCTCGTATTCTTTCGATAAACCAAAACAGTGTTTTGAGTAGCTATCGATTGTAATGTCACCACTCAAAATCTCCCACTAGCTTGTATCTCTCACTGCACCCGAAGGTCATGGTGAACAAGCTATGTTACCCCTTCAAAACTATTACCCTTTCCCGATTTAAAGGAAACTTAGTCATCGTTCCTTTGAGATAGTGTTCCAAGACTGGAGATAGGAATCACCCTTAGCCAGTCAGCAGGTCTTGTCTCTAGGATATATGCACTAATTAATAGATGTTGAAAGGTCGTTTATCTTAATACGGAAACCTTTTACCTTTAATAGTTTTAGATGTGTTACACATACTTATTCAGCTGTTCTAAGTGGTTCTGACTTTATCAAACAAAAGTCCGAGTCTCGGATTCGTACTACAAATGTCATATTCACTTTCTATGAGGCAACAATATATCGAGTTGAAAGTGAATCCAATTGTTTCAACGAATCTGTAAACAGAAAAATAATTTTTTTTTCTGTGATATTCAAGGATAGAATCCGAAATTCATTTCCTTATATCACTCCCACTATTATAGCTGAAATTACTGCCCGTTGTTACTCTATTAATCGTTAATGCACAGCTTCCTTGTTCTTCCAAAGAACTAAGCTACCGAGTCAAGTTACTCGGTTAAGAAAGTCGCTAAGGATTCATTGGTTAGTTATCCGAAATCACTTTCCTTATCCCATACTTTCTTTAATTAATGTTTCGGTTTAGCCTCAAAACTTTAGTTAAGATGATTAACACTTATAGACATTCTTTCCCATTCTTAACTTTCCTTAAAAGGAAATAGTCTTGAACTAGCAGTTCGTTTGAGTAGACACTACTCGTGAATTGTGGGATGTCTAATAAAAGTGTTACCCAGTGGGACTGATTTTCTAATAAATTAGAAAAACATAATCTAAAAGCTCCCACTAGTTTATCGGTTCCAAATACCGTCTAACTAGCGACACTTAAATTTATGATTCTCCAATTTTTCTATTAGAAAATTTCTCGTGTAGACACTACACAATTAAAATTCACTAGAAGAATTTTGTCGTCCCAATCATCTTTCAAACTAACTACGGTTGTCTCTCGCTTACACGAGTGACAAGCGATGACATGCCTATTTACATCACTTAAGTTTTTAAGGCTTCAAGAGAAATATCTCTTCCAAAAATTAATCGCATGTGAGATTAATAAATACAACGTTCTAGTTACTTACCACTTTTTAACGAAGTCATTACTAGTCAATTTTACACTAGCAAATCCAAAGACCTTGTAGAGATATATATAATTGTAAATAAAATTGATGTAAAAATAAATCCAAATCATACACTACTCCAAATTTTAGGAACATAAACTAAGTACTTATAGTCTATCCTACTGCTCCAAGGATTTAATCTAATGCCTCGAAGTGTCGCCTTAGGGTAGGTCAAAGAGGTTTCGTTTAATATTGAAGATCGATTGAGAATCGAACATCTCATTTGTGATCGTCAATCACCTTTCCTTTTTCATCCAAGGTACTACCAAAAAATACCCTTTATGAGTGTGACCCTCATGTCTCAGATTTTTAGGTAGACCCCGAGTGTGTCGCCTTAGGGTGGGTCGGTGACCCGACGAGTACCCAAAATCCCATCCTTTCGGAGACCAAGCCTTGAATTTTGATAGCGGTGAAGGCCTTCCTTAGGGAGGCCGGTCCCAGCCGGCACGAGGCGTCACCATTCTCTCACGTTGCTTGTGTCAACAGTAGAGGCCGTGGGGTCACCGTCGCCTCTCCCGCTCCCACTCAATATTTTGAAAAAGTGGTGGGTTTCTCGATCACGCTTTTTGGACTTGATGTTACATTAAGGAACAATAAATCATAGGCCCGAATGTTGTCGGTTATGTGGGCTAGCCCACCCGACCTATTCGTTAGAACATATGTGGCCGTCCGGACGGGTCAAGGCTAGGAGAGGTCCGTTGAGCCGTAGTGGCTCTTCGGATGGCTCGATGATTGCCAGCACTTCGTGCAAACGCCACACGTGGAGGGTGTAGTCGATTGAGCCGTAGCTACTTGACCACCCAACCGTGGTTAAACCACTTTCGAACCTGCTTTTGCCCGTGATTATCCAATCCTTAAACATCAAACATTCACGTAGACACTACGGAACAAAAACATAATCTCGTCTTAGGTAAGGTGGAATTCACCGAGAATCCAACACCTTAACCACGAGGTTTCGGATTTTACTCCTTATACTTTCGCAGAGTGGGATTCACCGAGAATCCATCACCCAACCTCGACGATTGAAAAACCCGTGTTCCTCGTTTTTACCCTAATTAGTTTCTAATTAATATCAAACAATTAATTAAAACTAATCGTGTGTTTTATACATGCCTAACTAATTCCTCGAATTAATTTCTGCATGTATGCATATGGAGTGGAATTCATGATATGATGCATGTCATGGCAATTTTCCGGTTCAACTCATACAATCTACACATGTATACTAGTGCGGAAAATAAACACCGAGATGGACTGTTGGCACCCCCGTAACTAATCTATTCGAAAATAAATTAAAACCCTAATTTGCAGCTGTTTAGAATCTTCGACGATCGGCATATCAAAAGAACTCGGATCGGGACGAAACTTTCCAGATCTAATCTTCATTCTTCGGACTTCAAGATGGACGGTCGGATCGGAGCTTTGACTTGTCAATCTTCCTCAGTGAGCCGCCCAACTTGCTGCTGAAACAGACTCTTACAGCAGCGCATCATATACTTCCCGAGGCCGATCGGGGATCAAGATGAATCCCGATCGTCCTGAAAATTTTATCTCACGTCCAAAACTCCATGATTATCGATCTGACCGGTCGGTTATTCGTTTCAACGGTCCAATACTTTCCAGAAAATCGAGGAAGACACAGTTAGGGTTTCTGTGAATCCTGCGTTTTTCTGTTACAGCTGCCTCTTCTTATCAACGAACGGACATCCAAATGGACTCTGATCGACGCCATATTTTGTGGGGTTGTTCACCAAATTCCAATCTTGATTCTGACCGGAGGGATCTTCGTTTTAACGGCTCAAACAACGGAAAAAAAGAAAAGACTAAACAGCTACTGTACAGATCTATTTTCTGGAAATTAAACTTGCAATAAAAATAAATTACATAATTTCCAATACTCATGTAAACGAAATTTTCATCGTTTATATGAGTTTACAATAGATCTAACGGGTAAACAGTGCCAACCCCCAATCCATCTCTTCAACCATAACAATTTATCACTATCAATGCATAAAACAATAAATAAGATTTACCTACATGCAATTCCACTCCTTTAAGTCGTTTAATTACGATTATGACTATATAAATCGTGGAACCTTGCTCTGATACCACATGAAGGATGCAGGTTCTTAGATCTAAACGAGTTAGATCTACGCGCAGCGGATGGATCACGATTCATACATCACAATACATAATTAAAGGACTTAAACTACTACAAGGGGGTTTAGATCATATTACCAATAGTAGGAAGAGAAGCCAAGATCTTCCGATGTGTTCTCCAAACGGCGGTTGGTGGACACCCTTCTTGATACACGAACCTCCTTGATATGCAACACCAAGAAAAACTTAAAGTTTTTCTTCTTCTAAAACCCTAGGCAAGAAAAACTAATTTTTCCTCTCCTTTTACAAGTGGTGGTCGAAATTATCAATGTAAATTTCCCTTGGAAAAACTCTCCTTTTATAGAAGAGTAAATCCTTGGCCTCCAAGTATTAATTAATTAAATAATTAATTAATTAATCAAAACAAAAAAATATTTTCATTAATGACTAATTGCGACATGTATTGACCAATAGGAAATCAAATAACAAGTCATCCAACCAATCACATGACAAGAATATCTTTTATTTTCCATAACACAAGAAAATTAACTCTTGTGCTAAAAGAGAAGACCTTAGGCGCCACTTTTAGGGTTTATTAGCCCACACAAAATGCCTTTTATGTGTATTATATTATTTAGCCCAACTAAATAATATTCATGCATATCAATTAATTAGCCCAAACCAATTAATTATCAATGAGGCCCAAGTAACAAGATTATTAGTCACGAATTACGTAGCCACATCGGGGACCATGGACCTATAACCAGCTCAAATAATTAATTATTAAATCCGAACATAATAAGTACATTAATTATTAATTCCGGGATTACGCCACCATAAACCCGTGAATCGAACTCTACCGATTATAGATGTATACTTATACTCAACCCATAGAGTGAATAAGCGTCCATTGATATAATCACTACATACGGATTAACCCTCCATAGATCGTCCCATTCTGAGTGGGAAGTCTCCGTGAACCCGACTTCGAGAATATCTTATCCTTATTTACCATTAACCCCGATGATCAATTAGCACACATATCGACTAGTAGCTAATTAGTCAAATGTGAACTCCGGGATCGATCACTTTCTTAGGGCTAACAAATAAGGGACTCACACTCTACTTCCTGCAGGACGGAATGGATTCCATGTCTGTGAAAATCAGAACTACTCACTCATCTGGAGATAGTGCCAATGAGAAGTGGCTTGGAGCACATATTAAAGTGAACCGTAACTAACACATCAAACACTACCCCGGGACAAGTAGCATCCTGTGATCACCTCAGGATTAAGGTTGATCCATATATGATCATCTAATGATTTAATAAGATTCCTCGATTACGGAATTACACCAAGAAATACAGATTAAATCGGTCCAAATTTCATATATGAATGCCATCATATATAAATGCCCCACGTGGGTACCTCTCTACCAACATCCGGATAAGACTATCACACCCTAAGGTGTTCAGGGCGCATTATTGGTGTTTTAATCAAGAGACCCTAAACTCTGATTAAGTTCACCACGGACTAACAGTTTAAGCATATCTCCACTAACTCAATCCTCACGTGTAATCCATACACTGAGTTAAGTGGTTACATACATATATACTTAGGGTTTGCAGCAGTGTATTACTTACAAGCACAAAGCAAGTAATAAGGTGAGATAAATTCTGTCATCCATTAAAAACAATTACACAAATTGTCTTTCGGGCACTATACCCAACACTATAATCTAACATCAGTTAAATCTATCACTATAGATTCTTATTTCTAAAATAAGAACTGCTAGTCCAAGTGTTTTCGTAAAGACCTTGAACTACAATACTTTAATTGACTGTGACATGGAGAGATGATTGCCGAGAGAGATATCCAATACCTTACTCAAAAATCGTAACACGCTCCAACTATCCATCTTGCACATTGGGCATATCCATTCTTTTGACTAAATCAAACTCATTTGATTATCAAACAAAGAAATTGTCTAGAGAAACTTGTTTGAGACTATAAATGGATCTCATGGGCTCACATATCATGTTATCATCTATGAACATCAAGCTGTTTGCCCATTGTCATCAACACTATCATATAGCCATGATACAAAGTTATAACAAGCATAGTCTGAATTGAACTGGGCTCAGCTGACAGCATAAAGATAATTACAAGGTTTACACCCCGTACTCTACAGCCATCACTATAGCCTTATGGTAATCATATTACTTTCCATGTCAGCCTTTTAGGGACATTCCCTTTAGGTAAGACAGACTAGGTTCACAACCTGGTTGTCACCGATGGAGTCTATTTCAGATATTATGGCTCAAGGCCATATCTCTCAATCTTGCCTCTCAAACAATCCTTCACATGTCATGAGATATTCATTCTTCAAGATGAACATACCAGCAGCCTTTTCAGGCTTAAGGTTATCCACAGACTCATAGAAATTTTGTGTGTACTGAGCAGTGTTCGACACCTCATCACTATATGGCGTCTGCTCACGTTCTAATGGTTGAGTATATCTTTGTAGATCTCAAACTCTTTTGAGATCTAATTTACTCCTACAATTTCTTTTGGAAGAAACACTTCCTCTAGAAGACAGCATGTTTGGAGACAAATATTTTGTTCCATGTGAAAGTAGACAATATCTAGCGTACTTTCCAAGACATTCCACATAGTTGCATATGTCGTACTAGGCTCCAAGCCTTTCGGACTTTGCCTATGACAACTTCAAATCACCGGTTAAGATTGATTCGACATTATCCTCTTCCATATCTAATATGGAATTTATTCAACCTTTATTATTTGGAACTCGGTTAAGTATAAGGGCACTATCCCGAAAAGGGTAAGGGATACTTCGCATGGCTTGCGTCTCACTTTTATCATATAAAGTGTAGTTTCCATTTTAGGAACACAATCTGATTGCGTATCCAAAATGGTATCCTTCAAGGGGGAATCTTATTCCTTTTCAGACAACTTCTGAAACACGCTTCAGGTATTAATTACTTGAATCCAATTGAAGATTAATTTCTAAGTTTCATTTATCTCATATTCGTACTAGCTCGAACTTTTCGGACTTTCAGAATTGTCGTACTTCAATAAGTACATTCAACTATTTCTAAAAATAGTCCAAGAGAGAGATTAACATTTATTTATGGTATAAATTGGCACAAGCCAACAAAAATCAATATGTTTAGGCTCTAGTCAATTTTCTAGATTTTATAACCATTTTCATAAAAGGGTATTTTAGTCCTCTTTGGATAAGATACGTATAACCCACATGATTCATAATCATAGGGTTCAGCATCATCAGAATAACATTTGATTACACGCTTCCCTTCCGGAGAGACTCTGCTAGAACAACCACATATCAAGGATAACACCATCTACTGATACTTGGTTGAGAATTCATCACCTATATCGACTATATAGTGATCGTAGTCTAGTATGTTAAACTTTGATGACTATTCAACTTTATCGAATAACGCTTATTCGTTACAAATGAATTGGTCCATCAAATCCTAACGGATAACCGAAAGTATGTTCTTCATAAGAACCGAACATAATAACATTTATTTAGTTCCCTTATCGCTTTGCTAGATCTAGAATATGGTAAGTGTTACAACGTTTGCTTCACCTTCCATATCTGTATTTAATCTTTCTAATTTAATCACACTCGTAAGATATCATGCATCTTAGAGTCGACTTTGAACTTAGATAGATATATCTCAACACGCTTGCCTAGAATAAAAACTTCAATAAGTTCTCTATTTAAGCACATGCTCTAACTTTCCTTTTAATCCTTCAAGCACTTGTAAAATATTTCTTATTGTAGTATTCATAAGACTTAAGAAAGATCACAAGAGCTATGTCTTTAATTTCCTTTCATAATGAAAATCTAGAGTTTTTTAAATAGTTTATTTAACCTTTTGAATTGTATTCAAAACATTAACTATTTAATTAACCTTTAAGTAATGATTAAAGAATTAAGTCAATACTTAAATCTTACAATTTTGAAAACAACATTTCCAAAATTCAACATGGTCATCCTTATCCAATCCATCTAATGTTTGAATTAATTGTCATCGTATGACTGAATGATCATATTTGATCGTATCCAATATACGATTAATTCGTTGAAACTTATTTCAAGTGATTTAATCATATCATGAGCTTCAGTTTTTCATTAATAATTAAAGTCTTGGAGCACTGCATCAAATATGTAGTCTCCTTGTCTATAACTACTATAACGGGGTTGCTCGTATCATTGCTTATTTTGAAAAGGATTAAAATTACTTAACCATATTTGAGAACGTTTCTCAAGAGGTAACAATCATAATTTGGTTTTACTAATAGAGAATAAAAACATATACATAAAAGTTTGTTAAAAACTACAACTTAAAATGAAAATAAAAGAGTGTTGTTGTTTATGCATGCAAAATCAAAATGGTCTTTCGGTTTATGATTTTGCTCTCACTAGTCAACTACTCCTAATTGACTTTCAAGAATTTTCCAAAATTCTTTAGTGGCTGAGATCCAATCTAGTTACTCGATTCCCGGCGGTGGTCGATCAATCAAGAAAATTTCAAAAGGTAGGTAACACTTTACCAATCACATCTCTATATGAATCTCAGTGGTTGACTAGTCAACTCTTTGACGTTACACATCACTATGTGTTAGTCAACCCCTTGTCTCTAAAGTCAGACGGTCATGATGGTGGCCAATCACCGAAAGACTCTAGTCAAGTCATGACCCAGTATTCGCGAGATCTCTTACGATCATATCTCAATAATGACAATATACCCGAGGTAGGTCAACTCCCGGTGGTGGTAGATCAGTTTGTCCTAAAGATAAGGTGAAAGATGATGGTTATGAAAGGTTTCCTTCGCTACTACGATAGGAACCATCATAAAAGTAATGCCAGATGTTCATAGTCCATAAACCGTCATGAGCAAGTATGAAAGTAAATTTGGTGAATGTCGAGAATATCCTTAAACAAGTTAAGGAAGAGTTCCTAGTTTATTGAAACTTGGAAATAAATAAATATAGTTATACAGACGTATATCCTGAGTCTTAAGAAGGCAAGTGGGAGCTACAGTATGGGTTTGCAGTCACTTTGATTAAGTGATACAATGAGCTGGAAATGTTCTTAGCTATGGGTCACTGTAAATTCTACAACTAGGCCAAAACACATTAGTGCCTTGGAGGCGTAGCGGGAGCAGTACATGAGTCTAGAAGGTTCATTCCTGAACCTTGTACGATTCTTCCACCTTTTCTATATAGATGATATAGTAAGTGGATTCATTGCTTGAAGCAAGGACCAGGGTCTCGTCAGAGATTCGTGTGTGTGTTGAGGCGGTTCATTTGACTTGGTCATTTGGAGCATGGTATGAAGATAGTTTGAGTCCCCATGGACAGCGATCCATTTACAGCTTGCGAGTATTACATGAGATTCTTGTGTTTCAACTTGGTCTTGTGTGTGCGAGTGATTGGTTTTAGGCCAAGTGGGAGATGTTTAAATAGTGTCCTAAACCCAATCAGGTTGGACCGGATCTGACCGGGTCGGATCATTTCTACTATTTCTTTATGTTTATACATATATAATATGGTTTTTCTGTTGTCATATATATGTTCTTTTAAAGAACCAATTATGAATTGTTATATGATAACGTCCTTAGTATTAAACTGTGATATAGAAACCATGATTGACGATTATGGTTGATGAGATCTCTAATCACTTTAATAAGTTTGATACTTAAATGTCTTTAGGCTGATGTACTATTAAACAGGGCATTGATAGTATAAACAGACTAGCACGTATTAGTTGTCTTCTATCTTTGAGGGCAGGGATAGATCCCGTCTATCAAAGTGTAGAGAAACATGGACTGTACGTGGACGTGTATTAGAGAATGGATACGTTAGACTGACCCACTTACATTAAGTGTCGCATTATGTGGCAGTTGTGTAATTATCCTTTAGACCGGAGTCTTCATGGCAACACGGTGTGGATTATCATGCTTTGACACTATTGAGGTTTCCCCTAGCCACGGGGCGATAATGCGGTAGTGATTGGGTGTGATACTAAAGCATGCAGAGTATACATGTTTGGTTGTCTGGGAATCGCATACCCTATCAGTATGGGTGAATATCCGAAAGGGCCTTCTTATAAGGAATGTCTTACTCTCGTGAATCTTGGCAAAGTGGAAGTAAATGAGTTACTTCGAGAGAGAGCATGATATCTAGATTATAACATACGGTCGTTAATGTTTGACACTCGATGTACGACCGTATGTATATTATTACAGCGATAGGATTGTAAGTTACACGGTTGCTATTTCACATGAAAGGTAGTAGTCATTGCATTTGACTCTTTCGATAATTGGGGGTCACGGTGTGTTGCTAGATGCTATCCCGTGATCGTTAGGCATGAAGGGCATTTTCGTAATATGCACTTTGTGTCTACGGCCAACATATTCGGAAGCCTATCGTGTCACACACATATGAACATCAAGTCGGATTAAAATGTGGTTATAGATGATATCCAAATAAGGAAAGTTTATCTCGAGACAATAAATGTTATAGTGGTAAATTAATATGGTGGTACTTATTTATTATTAATAAATATAATACAAAATATTAATTATGTTGATTAATTAAATATACATATGTTAGATATGTATGTCGAAATTTATTGTGTATATTGATACACATGGATTTTGCAAATTATATTATATTATCTAGTATTAATATAAGATATTAACATATATATATATATATGTATATATATATATATATATATATATATATATATATATATATATATTCACAAATGCGTGTGTGGTGTGCATATGTGATGCATGCGCACTAGTAGTATGGATATTTAATATATATAGATTTATGCATATAATATATGTGATATATACAAATGTGTAAATTGATTTAGGGTAATAAGATAAATATAGTCAATATAAGATATTGACAAATATCTTGGAAATATTTAATATGGGATATTAAATTAAATGAGATAAATCAATCAATTATATTTTTCTTATTTTACTGGGAAAATTATTTTCTTCTCCTCCACACCTTGATGGGGCGCCCCTCTCACTATAAATAAGAGGTGGGTATCAAGCTCTTTTGTACAACACAATTCCAAGAACTAATAATTCTTGTGTAAAATAGAGAGCATCCTATAGAGAGTTGGAGAGAGGGGAAAAATGCCGGTCTAGCAACGAGAGTTTTCCAATAGCAATCCATGATGGGATTCCGGCGGGCTGTTCGTGTGGACTAGCGGTACAGACTGAACACTTGGGCGGCTCTATGCAGAACTACTCTCCTTAGACGGTCAAAGCGTCGATCTTTTAGATCAACCAAGGTAACCACCGTCTACTAGCTTATATGTTTATTGATTAAACGAAGTCGATCCTAGTTAAAGGAAATAAAATTTTGAATTCCGCTGCGTTCCCACGTAGATTTCCTAACACCTTTTTGGTTGTAAGATGGCACCTGGCACTCCAGTTGGGTGGCATGTGCTGAAGATGATCAGATACAAAGAGGTGCTTGAGAAGTTGGGCCAACAGGTGGGCCGTGAGTTACGTGTTGACATGATTCTGCAATATCTATCGGACTCTTAATCACAGTTTGTGATGAACTATCACATGAACAATATTGTTTTCTCTCTCACGGAGTTATTGAACATGTTGAAGACTTCCGAGGGCACTGTTGGCAAGGGTAAGCAAGTGTTTCTCGTGACTTTTTCCAAGGCAAGAAAAAGGCCCAAAAGAAGACCAATAAGGCTAAGGAGGCTCCCAAGCTGAAGCCTAAGATAGCCAAAGACAAATCCAAGGATGTTTGCTTCCATTGTGGCCAACCTTGCCATTGGAGGAGAAACTGCAAGGCTTTCTTGAGTACCAAGAAGAACAAGCATATCGATGCTGCGACTTCAGGTATGTTTATGATTGAGATCAATATTGATTCTTCTAAGTTTAAGCACCGGGTATTAGATACTGGAGGTGGTTCTCATATTTGTACGGATATGCATGCACTAAGAAGGACTAGAGATCTGAGGAAAGGAGAAGTGGACCTGCGCGTTGGGGATGGAGCAAGGCCCTTTTTGGTTGCAAGATGGCTCCTGGCACTCCAATTGGGTTGCATGTGCTGAAGATGATTGGATACATAGAGAGGCTTGAGAAGCTGGGCCTTCAGTTGGGCCGTGAGTTATGTATTGACTTGATTTTGGAATCTCTAACTGACTCTTACTCACAGTTTGTGATGAACTATCTCATGAACAAGATTGATTTCTCCCTCGCGGAGTTAATGAACATGCTCAAGACTGCTGAGGGCACTGTTGGCAAGGGTAAGAAAGTGTTGCTCGTGACTTCTTCCAAGGCAAGAAAAAGGCCCAAAAGAAGACGAATAAGGCTAAGGAGGCTCCCAAGCCAAAGCCTAAGATAGCCAAAGACAAATCCAAGGATGTTTCCTTCCATTGCGGCCAACCTGGCCATTGAAGGAGAAACTGGAAGGATTTCTTGAGTACCAAGAAGAACAAGCATAGCGATGCTTCGACTTCAGGCATGTTTATGACTGAGATCAATATTGTTTCTTCTAAGTCTAACCACTGGGTATTAGATACTGGAAGTGGTTCTCATATTTGTACGGATATGTAGGCACTAAGAAGGACTTGAGATCTGATGAAAGGAGAAGTGGACCTGCGTGTTGGGGATGGAGCAAGTGTTGTTGCCCTAGCCATAGGATTTTATTTTCTTCCGTTGCTCAGTGGGCTAGTACTAGAATTAAATAAATGTTATTTTGTTCTTGCTCTTACGAAGAGCATTATTTCAATTTTTGCATTGGATGTTGAAGGGCTTTCTTTTACGTTTAAGAATAAATGTTGTTATTTTTCACGTGATGGAATATTTTATGGTACTGGAAAACTTGACAAAGGTTTCTACTTATTAGATATGAATGTTGATATACTTAATATAAATAATAAGAAAGCTAAAGTAAATGACTTGAATGAATCCTACTTGTTTCATTGTAGACTTGGCTATATAAATAAGAACCACATCTCCAAACTCCATAAAGATGGTTTGTTGGATCATTTCGATTATAAATCGTTTGATACATGTGAAGCTTGTAAACTTGGAAATATGACAAAGTCACAATTTAGTGGCAAATGGATAAGATCCAATGAATTGCTTGAGCTCATACATACTGATGTATGTGGCCTAATATTAATTCAAACCAAAGAAGGATAGCCTTATTTTATCACCTTCACAGATGACCATTCTTGTTATGGTTATGTATACTTAATGAAGTATAAATTTGAGCCCTTTGATAAATTCAAAGAGTTCGGAAGTGAAGTTGAGAAATAACTAGGTAAAGAAATCAAGACACTTCGATCCATGAGAGGTGGAGAATACCTAGATGGTGAGTTTCATGATTACTTAAAGAAGAATGGAATTCTACCTGAATGGACTCCTCCGGGAACACCTCAGATCAATGGCATCTCCGAGAGAAGGAATCACACTTTGTTGGACATGGTGCGATCCATGATGAGCTTTGCTGTTCTTCCAAAATAATTTTGGGAGTATTCTCTAGAAACAACATCTTATACACTTAACTTAGTTCCATCAAAGACAGTTGAGTCGACTCCCTATGAAGTGTTCAAGAGGAAAAGGCCAACACTAGTTTATCTAAAACCTTGGCGATGTCCCGTTTACGTAAACGGACCATGCCTAACAAATTAGAACCTAGGTCGGACAAATGTCAAATCCCAACTCATTATTTCACTCGCTGACTCTTCGAAGTACATCTCCAGTGTCGAGCATCTATAGCACCTCTCACATGTGTTCGAGTGACCGATGTACCTCTTTCTACTTGATTGTTACCATCTTAATTCTCATCCTTTTTCCAAACCCTCTGACCTAACTAAGTGGTACCAATTTTACTATCCAGGAGAACAAAAGGTTTTTGTCTCCAGGACTGGCCACTATCTGGTGAAAGAATTTATTCTGGAAAGGGTCAGTGGGAGTAAGATTGATCTTGAAGATATTCCAGAACCACTTGCGGGCGACAGTCAATTGATGGAAGTAGAGCAGACACCACATATAGATAAGTGTCTGATAAGGTGCAGACACTTACTCTGGAAACACAGACACTTCAAAGATCCACTAGGTAACACCGTGAACCCAAAAGGTACACCGGAGTATACCTCATAGAAAATGAGTACCTTAAAACTTATAAGGAGGTGTTCATGAGGCATGACAAAGAGAAATGGCTAGAAGCCATGAATTCTAAAATGGAATCAATGAAAGTTAACCATGTTTGGAACCTAGTGGATCCACTTAAGGAATAGTTCCTATAGGGTGTAAATGGGTTTTTAAGAGAAAGAGTGACGTAGACGGTAATGTGGTTACCTAAAAGGCAAGGTTGGTGGCAAAAGGTTATAGGCAAAGACAAGGAGTTGACTATGTGGAAACCTTTTCACCAGTAGCTATGCTAAAGTCCATTAGAATTTTGTTTGCTATTACAACATACCATGATTACGAAATCTGGCAGATGGATGTGAAAACAGCTTTTCTTAACGGGAATCTGTCTGAGGAAGTGTATATGACACAACTTGAGGGTTTCACAACCAAAGATGCTTGGATGGTGTGCAAACTGTAAAGGTCCATTTATGGACTGAAGCAACCTCCTCGAAGTTGGAATATTCGCTTTGACGAGACAATCAAACAGTTTGATTTCATCAAGAATGAAGATGAGCCATGTGTTTACAAGAAGCCTAGTGGGAGTGCCGTAGTTTTATGAGTGCTTTATGTAGATGACATATTGCTTATAAGGAATAATATCCCCATGCTACAGTGAGTTAAAGTTTGGTAATCCAAGAACTTCTCTAAGAAGGACTTGGGTGATGCAACCTATATTCTAGGAATCAAGATCCACAGAGATAGATCTAAAAGGTTGCTTGGTCTGTCACAATCCACCTATATAGACAAGATGCTGAAGAGATTCAGCATGGAGCAATCCAATAGAGGATTGTTGCCCATGTCACATGGGGTCTATATATCAAAGGAAATGTGTCATAAGAATGAGGAGGAAATGGTGCATATAAGTATGGTCCCATATGCCTCGGCTATTGGGTCTATCATGTATGCCATGGTGTGCACAAAACCGGATGTCTCATACCCTCTAAGTATGACTAGTAGGTACCATGGAAATCCAGGTGATGGTCACTGGATTGCTATCAAGAACATTCTCAAGTACATGAGACGTACTAGGGGTATGTTCCTGGTTTTCGGGAACTCTGATTTGGTATTACAAGGTTACACATATGCCGATTTTGAAACTGACAAGGTGTCACATCCAGGATATGTTTTCACGCTTATTGGCAGAGCAGTTAGCTGGAAGAGTTCCAAGAAGGAGACTAATGCAGACTCTACAACGGAATCCAAGTATATAGCAGCCTTAGAGGTGGCAAAGAAAGCAGTTTGGATGAAGAAGTTCATTACTGAACTTGGTGTGGTTCCCTCCATTGAAGGTCCAATCCCACTGTACTGTGATAACAATGAAGCAATTGCTCAGCCAAAGAAACTAAGGTCTCATCAGAAATCCAAACATGTGCTACGGTGCTATCACTAGATTAGAGGGATAGTAGATAGAGGAGATGTAAAGACAGAGAAAGTCCACACAGATGATAACATAGTTGATCCATTAACCAAGTCATTGTCACATGCTAAGCGTGAGAAACACGTTTACATGCTTGGGCATAGGAATATGGGTGATTGGCTTTAGGCCAAGTGGGAGATTGTTGAGATGGTGTCCTAAACCTAATTGGGTTGGACCGGATCCGACCGGGTCGGGTCATTTATAGTCTATTTGGTTCATGAAATACGTTTATTATGATTAATAAAAGGCACTTTTGTTATTATATATGTAGTTTGTCTTTATGAACCAATTATGTTATTGTATATATAGTAACGTTCTTAGTATTAAACTGTGATAGAGAAACCATGATAGTGCTTATGGTTGATGAGATCACTGATCTTTTTAATAGGTTTGATACCTAAACGTTTCTAGTCGTTTGTACTTTCAAACATGACATTGATAGTACGATTAGACTAGCACGTATCAGATGGCTTCTATCTTATTGAAGATAGAAATATATCTCGTATATCGAAGTGTAGAGACACTTGGACTGTACATGGACGTGTATTAGAGAATGCGTATGTTAGACTAACCCACTTACATTAAGTTTCGCAGTATGTGGTGGTTGTGTAATTATCCTGAGACTGCAATCTTCTTAGAATCACGGTGTGGATTGTCATGCTTTGAAACTATAGAGGTTTCCCCTAGCCATATGGCGATCATGCGGTAGTGCTCGGGTATGATATTGAAACATGCATAGGATACATGTTTGTTCATCCGGAAATCGCGTATCCTAATAGTACGAGTAAATATCCGAAATGACCCTCTTATAAAGAATGTCTAGCTCTCGTGAATCTTTGCAAAATGGGAGTAAATGTGTTATTCTAAGAGAGCATGATAACCAGATTATAAGAAACGATCGTTGATGTATTCACACTTGAGATACGATTGTAAAAATATTGTAACAACGATAGGATTTTATTTACACGGTAACTGTTTCACATAAAATGTAGTAGTCATCGCTTTTGAATCTTCCGATGACTGGGGGTCACGATGTGTTGCTAGATGTTATTTCGTGATCGTTAGGTATGAAGGGTATTTTAGTAAATGCACTTTATGTCTACGGCCAACATATTCAGAAGCCTATCAGGTCACACACATAATAACATCTAGCCGGATTAAAATGCGGTTATAGTGATAACCGAATAAGGAAAGTTTATCTCGACTATAAAGTGTTATAGTGACAAATTAATATGGTAGTATTTATTTATTATGAATAAATAAAATATAAGATATTAATTATTTTAATTAATTAATGAATATTAGGATGCCAATTTATGGCATACAGGGCGCAGATGACATGTGTATATGATACACATGGAATTTGCAAATTAATTAATTAATAGTAATATCTTGGATTAATATTGGATATTAATATATATGGAATTATTCACATGTATAAATAGATTAATGGTAATACATTAAAGATATTCAATATTAGATATTGACATTATCTTGGATTTATTTAATATGAGATATTGAATTAAATGAGATAAATCTAGAATATATATTTTCCTTATTTTACTAGTAAAATGTTTTCTTTCTCCTAACTCCACTCAGAAGCTTTTCCCATTGGGAATGGGAGACATATGGGCGCACCTCCCTCTATATAAGAAATGGGTTGGCTAACTCTTTCGTACAACACAATTTCAAGAGTTCATAATTATTGTGGAAAATAGAGAGCTTCCTAGAGAGTGTATTTAGAGAGAGAAAAGACCAGTCTAGCAACTGGGTTTTTTTTTCTAGCAGCTATCCAATGAGGATTCCGGCAAGGTTCTCATGTGGATATTCATAGACGCCAGACACGTGGACGGCTTGCGCGCACGACTACTCTCCTTAGGCGGTCAAGGCTTCGATCTTATAGATCAAGCAAGGTATTCACTGTATACTACTTAACGTGTTCATTGTTTTAAACGAAGTAGATCTTGGGATCGGAAATCAATTTTTTTTAAATTCCGCTGCGTAAACTAGTTGATTTCCTAACAGTGGTATCAAAGCGAATTTCGAACTTAAGCAATAAGCATTAAATACTTTGAGTAGTAATTTATAATAGATGGATGATTTAGATTCACGAAGCGAAAAAAATATGTTGGGTAGAGAGCTCAGCAGATGCGGTGGCTCCCCACGGTTTAACCGCCGGCGGCGTCCGCGCCCCTAGTGGCGCTGGCGTCGGCTGGTGGACCCTGAGTTTTGGTGTTTTGTGATTTCTTTATATATATTGATATCTCTTTGTTTAGCTAATGTCATGTGCCTAGCCAATGGTTCAAATAGTTTGGACGATTGGGATGCCACATGGCAATATTGTACAATAGGGTTGGTTTATGGTCTCAATTATAGACCTATGATTGTCCAATGCCTTTCCAAATTTTGTTTGGAATAGGCCTGGGCCCTTTTTTCAAAATTTTGATTTTGAAAAGGGCCTAGGTTGGTGCATTTTGGTTTTGGAAACCAAAAGCATCCCTTTTGATTTAGAATCGAAAGGGAAGAAAGAAAAGAGACATAATTTTAATTTTGATTTATTTTTGAAATAGTTCTAATTAATTAAAATTAAAATTGAAGTCGTTTTTAAAATTAATCGTTAATTTTATTTTGTTTAAAGTCATTTAATTAATTAAATGTTAATTGATTAATTGATTTGATAAAATAAGACGCAAGTTGGTAATTCTAGAATTTAATGTTTTTCATAATATTTATATTGTATGAATTAGATGTTGTAGATATAATGTGATTATAAGGACACCGATTGATCATGGATTCGACTAATAGGATAGATGTGAATGATTTAATTTTCTGTTGGTTTTAAAATTTGTCCTACCCCGTTATGAAGTAGGTCCTAGTTTATTTTTTGCATTTATCCCATTCCCGTTAGCTCCCCACGTGTGCGGCGGGTGTATAAATTTATTAGATAGATTTTATGTAACAAGAATGGACCGGAAGATGGAGGCCAAAGAAAAGAAGACATAGAGATCCTATTGGCGGTTGCAGCTTCCCTCAGATTGTGACATGCGCTTTCGTCAGTTCGTATTCGAAACCGCACTAAGGAAAAGTCAATGATCATGCCGGTTATTTTGTGCGCGGAATGGTGTATGTTTTACTTTATGTTGATAACGTAGAAATATGTACGTTTAAATGAGACCGTAACTAATTAAAATTAATTAGGAAAAATAATTTAAGATACTCCCATTAATTAAAAATCAAGTTGAAATCAGTCTCCTAATATTATAGCGACTGTGAAGAGCCCTTATTCGGATCCAACTGAGCGGCCACCATCGGGAGTTGACCTACCTCGGGTATATCGTTGTGATTGAGATATGATCGCATGAGATCTCGTGAATATTATGTTATGACATGACTGAAGTCTTTCGCTGATTAGGCACCATCAGGACCATCTGACTTCAGAGACAAGGTGTTAACTACCACATAGAAATGCGGCTTGTCAAATAGTTGACTAGTCAACCACTAGAAGTCACATATGATGCGATTGGTAAGAGTACATATCGTTCGAAATTTTCTTAATTGATCGACCACCGCAAAGAAATGAGGAAACTAGATTGGGTCCTAGCCACTAAGGGATTAATTAAAATTCTTGAAAGCCAATAGGGAGTAGTTGGCTAGTGGGAGCAAAAACCTAGATAAATTTTAAGTGAAAATTTTTTTCTTTGTATGCATGAAATAGTACTTATACTATCTTTACTTTATTGTTGTATAAACGTCGAACAAATTGAATAATCATTTTACCACTGATAACAAGCTTGACGAAACTAACTTTCTTGACTGGGAAAGAAACCTCAAAATCGTTTTGAGACATGGAAACATTGGATATGTTTTGGACATGCCCTTAACTGAGGAGCCTGAATATGCTGTCCATGAGGAATCGGTTGAGAAGCATAAAAAGCATTGTTCTGACAGTGTTAAGGCTACTTGCAGCATGCTTGCTTCTATGACCTCGGAACTTCAGAAACAACATGAGTCTATGCATGCTTACACCATCACTGGTCACCAAAGAGAACTCTATGTTTCTCAGTCTTGCACCAATAGCTACGACGTCTCGAAGGCCATTTTTGGTTGCAAGATGGCTCCTGGCACTCCAGTTGGGTCGCATGTGCTGAAGATGATTGGATACATAGAGAGACTTGAGAAGCTGGGCCATCAGATGGGCCTTGAGTTAACTGTTGACTTGATTCTACAATCTCTACCGGACTCTTACTCGTAGTTTGTGATAAACTATCACATGAACAAGATTGATTGCTTACACGCGGAGTTATTGAACATGCTCAAGATCACGAGGCACCGTTGGCAAGGGTAAGTAAGCAAGTGTTGCTCGTGAATTTTTCCAATGAAAGAAAAAGGCCCAAAGAAGACCAAAAGGCTAATGAGGCTCCCAAGCCGAGCGTATGATAGCCAAAGACAAATCCAAGGATGTTTGCTTCCATTGCGCCAACCTGGCCATTGGAGGAGAAACTGCAAGGCTTTCTTGTGTACCAAGAAGAACAAGCATATCAATGCTTCGACTTCAGGTACGTTTATGATTGAGATCAATATTGCATCTTCTAAGTCTAACCACTGGGTATTAGATACTGGATGTGGTTCACATATTTGTACAGATATGCAAGCACTAAGAAGGACTAGAGATATGAGGAAAAGAGAAGTGGACTTGCGCGT
Organism: Gentiana macrophylla; assembly: GCA_026214975.1. Classification (NCBI taxonomy): domain Eukaryota; kingdom Viridiplantae; phylum Streptophyta; class Magnoliopsida; order Gentianales; family Gentianaceae; genus Gentiana; species Gentiana macrophylla. Next base: position 47,820,305 of record CM047813.1, read on the forward strand.
TGGGAATGGATCAAGTGTTGTTGCCCTAGCCGTAGGAGTTTATTTTCTTTCGTTGCCCGGTGGGGTAGTACTAGAATTAAATAACTGTTATTTCGTTCCTGCTCTTACAAAGAGCAATATCTATTTCTATATTGAATGTTGAAGGGTTTTCTTTTATGTTTTAGAATAAATGTTGTTCTTTTTCACGTGATGGAATATTTTATGGTACTGGCAAACTTGACAATGGTCTCTATATATTAGACATGAATGTTGATATAATTATCATAAAAATTAAGAAAGCTAAAGTAAATGACTTGAATGAATCCTACTTGTTGCATTGTAGACTTGGCCATATAATAGGAACCATATCTCCAAACTCCATAAAGATGGTTTGTTGGATCATTTCGATTATGAATCATTTGATACATGCGAATCTTGTTTACTTAGAAAGATGACAATGTCACCATTTAGTGGCAAAGGGATAAGATCCAATGAATTTCTTGAGCTCATACACACTGATGTATGTGGCCCAATGTCAATTCATGCCAAAGGAGGATACTCATATTTTATCACCTTCATAGATGACCATTCTCATTATGGTTATGTACACTTAATAAAGTATAAGTTTGAGGCCTTGAAAAATTCGAAGAGTTCAGAAGTGAAGTTGAAAAACAACTAGGTAAAGAAATCAAGACACTTCAATCCAATCGAGGTGGAGAATACCTAAATGGTGAGTTTCAAGATTACTTAAAGGAGAATGGGATTCTACCTGAATGGACCCCTCCGGGAACGCCTCAGATGAATGGCGTCTCTGAGAGGAGGAATCTCACATTGTTGGACATGGAGCGAACCATGATGAGCTATGCAGTTTTCCAAAAATTGTTTTGGGAGTATGTTATAGAAACAACATCCTTTACACTTAAATGAGTTCCATCAAATACAGTTGAGTCGACTCCCTATGAAGTGTTCAATAGGAAAAGGGAAAAACTAGGTTATCTAAAACCTTAGGTATGTCCCGTTTACGTGAAACAGACCATGCCTGATAAATTATAACCTAGGTCGGTCAAATGTCGAATCCCAACTCGTTCTTTCACTCGCTGACTCTCCGACGTACCTCTCCTCTATCGAGCGACTATAGCACCTCTCATATGTGTTCGAGTGACCGATGTACCTCTTTCTACCTGATTGTTACCATCTTGCTTCTCATCCCTTTTCCAAATCTTCTGACCTCACTAAAGGGTACTAATTTTACCATTCAGGAGAACAAAAGGTGTTTGTCTCAGGACTGGCCACTTTCTAGAGAAAAAGTTTATTCTGGAAAGGGTCAGTGGGAGTAAGATTGATCTTGAAGAAATTCAAGAACCACTTGCGGGTGACAGTCAATTGATTGAAGTAGGACATACACCACATATAGATGAGGTGCAGACACCTGCTCTAGAAACACAAACACCTTGAAAATCCACTAGGGAACGTCATGAACCTGAAAGGTACACTGGAGTATACCTCATGGAAGACAAGGACCCAAAAACTTATGAGGAGGTGTTGATGAGGCATGACAAAGAAAAATGGTTAGAAGCCATGAATTCTGAAATGGAATCCATGAAAGACAACCAGGTTTGGAGCCTAGTGGATCCAACTAAAGGAATAGTTCCTATACAGTGTAAATAGATTTTTAAGAGAAAGGCTGACATAGATGGTAATGTGGTTACCTACATGGAATGGTTGGTGGAAAATGGTTATAAGCAAATACAATGAGTTGACTATGACGAAACCTTTCACCAGTAGCTATGCTAAAGTCCATTATAATTCTGCTTGCTATTACAGCATACCATGATTACAAAATCTGGCAGATGGATGTGAAAACAGCTTTCCTTAACGAGAATCTGTCTGAGGAAGTGTATATGACACAACCTGAGGGTTTCACAAACAATGATGCTGGGATGGTATACAAACTGCAAAGGTCCATTTATGGACTGAAGCAAGCTTCTCGAAGTTGGAATCTTTGCTTTGATGAGAACAGTTTGATTTCATCAAGAATTAAGATGACCTATGTGTTTACAAGAAGGATAGTGAGAGTGCCGTAGTTTTCTTAATGCTTTATGTAGACGACATATTGCTTATAAGGAATGATTTATATATGCTACAGTTAGTTAAAGTTTGGTTTTCAAAGAACTTCTTTATGAAGGACTTGGGTGATGCAGCCTATATTATAGGAATCAAGATCTATAGAGATAGATCTAAAAGGTTGCTTGATCTGTCACAATCCACCTATATAGAAAGATCTCAAGATATTTAGCATGGAGAAATCCAAGAGAGGATTGTTGCCCATGTCACACGGGGTCTATATGTCAAAGTAAATGTGTCCTAATACTGAAGAGGAAAGGGTGCATATAAGTAGGATCCCTTATGCCTCGGCTATTGGGTCTATCATGTATGTCATGCCATTCACAAGACCGGATGTCTCGTACCCTCTAAGTATGAATAGTAGGTACTTAGAAAATCTAGGTGATGGTCACTGGAGTGAAGTCAAGAACATTCTCAAGTATGTGAGATGTACTAGGGATATGTTCGTGGTTTTTAGGAACTCTGATTTGGTATTACAAGGTTACACATATGCCAATTTTCAAACTGACAAGGATGACTTTAAGTCACAGTATGAAATTGTTTACATGCTTAATGGCGGAGCAGTTAAATTGAAGAGTTCGAAGCAGGAGGCTACTGCAGACTCTACAATGAAAGTCGAGTATATAGCAGCCTCAGAGGCGGCAAAGGAAGCGGTTTGGATGAAGAAGTTCATTACTTAAGTTTGTGTGGTTCCCTCTATTGAAGGTCCAGTCCCACTGTACTGTGATAACAATAGAGCAATTTCTCAGTCAAAGGAACCAAGGTCTCATCAGAAGTCCAAACATGTGTTATGGTGCTATCACTTGATTAGAGAGATAATATATAGAGGATATGTAAAGCCAGAGAAAGTCCACACGGATGATAACATAGCTGATCATGAGAAACACGTTCACATGCATGGGCGTAGGGATATGGGTGGTTGGCTTTGGGCCAAGTGGGAAATTGTTGACATGGTGTCCTAAACCCACTCGGGTTGGACCGGATCCGACCGGGTCAGGTCATTTACAGTCTACTTAGTTCATGTAATAAGTTTATTGTCATTAATAAAAGAAATTTTTGTTATTATATATTTAGTTTGTCTTTATGAACCAATTATGTTATTGTGTATATAGTAACGTCCTTAGTATTAAACTATGATAGAGAAGCCATGATAGTCCTTAGCATTGTCACATGCTAAGTGATGACGTAGATCAAGTGAAATTAAAATACTTGACCACCATAAACCAATACTAGCAAGAGGACTAGGTCCATCGTAGTATAGCTATAGCGAATCAAGGTCGATCCCACAGGGAACCAATTGTGGATCATTTATATATAAACAATCAATCATTCATGTCAAGGACACAAAGGCGGTCTACGACCAACAAAGGACAAGAAAGATAAAGGACACGACTCGACACAACACATAAACAACGTAATTAACCTCCCGAATTATCATGTTATCGTTTGGATCTAGAGATTCTATATAATTAAGCTAGACTCGTCAACTATTAATCCGATTGGTATTTCTTTTATATTGGCTACGGGAGTCATCCCCTAAACTAGATCTAGCTCCGGTTAGGCCATCTAGATCACTATGCTACATCACGTGACTTCGCTTTTTCGGCCTCCATTTCATATGACTCGCACACTTACAAAACTAGGGATGCCGATATTAACCGTATTCCTCACCTAGGCAACATTCCTTTTTTGGCGCGCATTTCCTGAGCGATCGCATCGGTCTCCGTCCCCATTAACACTAACTTTTAGGTATCATGTTAATCTACGATTTACGTATAACTAGGTCCATGCAATTCCCGAATACAGAACAGATCTAGATCTCGCTGAAAGTCCCGGAAGATCAATTCATGAGCCGACCTAGGAGCCCTATATTGGTATTTCCTAATCATACGCTAATTAAAACAGACGAGCAACATAGCCGTAGCCATACCTACTAAGATAAGAAATTCTAGGTGGACAATCACACCATAAAGACGTGGCTAGATTGACACGGCGAAAACCTAAATCTTAGCGTTTCTACATACGTAACGGATAAAATAGAGATTCATAAAGCAATTATATAGTTCTACTAAAAACACGGTTGTCGATCATACCAAAGTCATCTATAGGTCACCGGATAATGAGATCAGGCGTGTGGATCCTTATAGACAAGGAATCCCCAATGCCTCATATCGTATCCTTAGATCTACATCGTTCGGTGAAGAACGAACAACCTCAAACGATAAACAATAATTGGGGCCTTAATTACAAAGAACTAAGAACAAATAAATACAAGAACTTACATTACTGCAGATCTTGCATAAAAACTGCTCTAATAAAAACTGAAGATTTTATTATGAACTGAAAAGTGTATATGGTCGAGTGTGGTGTTTATGGCGTGTATAACATGCCTTTATTTATAGGGGTTCAAGCTAATTAAGAGATATACTTCAAAATGTCAAAACAAATAAGAGATAACTCTCGGTCGATCTCCAAAATAAAATAAGATGCGCCCCCTCCCCTTATGCGTGTCCTCCTATTGGCGCCAACTCTTTGGAGTCTTTTGTCATGCTTATCCGATCTTTTCGTGCTAGTCCGATATTTATCTTGAATTTCCTTTGATTTATCTTGAGATTTAATTCTTCCATTTGTATTTATCCTCCATAATTATCCAAATCATAAAATAGATATTTATCCCAAAATAAATCATATTTAAATAAAACGGATAAATATAATAAAAACGGATAAGTACCAATTTATAAATAAAAACAGATAAATACCAATAAAAATAGATAAATACCAAATTATATTTTATAAATCACAAAACATTAAATAATCCATATAAACATGTGATTTAATATAAAATACATATTTTTAATCTCGATTTAAGGTCAACGTTGATGACTTTTACGGGTATAATTTGATCGTCATCAACTACCCCCCACTTAGACTTTGATCGTCCCGAACAAAGCATTAATAAGTCATTCCCCAAGAAAACAATTGACATGGTCAAATCATACTTATGCGAGAAGCTCGAGTCAACTCATACCAACCATGCTCATAAGATATCCATTATTCACTACTCTCTATGAACCGAAGTGATGTGTGCATGTGCATTCAGTTTTATATAATCGAAGCAAGATTAGAGTTTATGCTAACTTCGTAATCTCAACCTACCAACATTAGCATTCCCACTTCTTAAGCCTCGCAATGGGTAAAGACATGGTGCAATAAGCAAGAGCGTCATCTAGAAGGTTTTTGGACTTGGAGACCGAGAAAAATACTCAAGCCTCTTAAAAATTTGAATTTTTTTCGCATTTTCATAACTTCAAGCATTAGCACATCTCGAGAAGGAAGCTTGCTTTAAAAGTAAATTATGCATTGCAAGAATCCCTCTCTCACGGATTAGTGGAAGCATTGAATATTACCACAAGCGCGGGGCTACTTTGGTAATGTTACTACAAGCCCAGTGTTTAACTTATTGTCAAAACACAGATAATTCTCAAGCTTATTACTCCGCTTTGATGGCTAGAAGATAAGAATACATCAGCAGATAAATATCGACTCTAGGTCTGCATAACCAATCATCTACGCAATGTACACATAATTTCTTCAGTTATTATGATTTGTGCGGTAAAACTCGATTCAAAGATTGAGTAATCGAATAATAAATAACTACTTGCAACAATCGGCATGAATATCCTTAAATTTACATTCACATAAGTATAAAGTGATCACGTACTCATGCAACTTGGTTCCTTTCCTATCAATTCTTAGCTAGGAACTCACAATTCTAAGGGTACGAGATAAATAATATGGCATTTATTCAATTTTTTCAATTTTTTCATCGTTTCATTCAATTTTCAATTATAGCATCATGGCTAAGTCTCCTACCCCCCACTTAAACTTGGCATTGTCCCCAATGACAAATAAAAATGAGAATTCAAGAAAAAGACTTAGCTCTGGAAACGGCTCTCAAGTAGATGCAGAACATCGGATTAATCCAAGCACGTCGTGGAGAAGCAAGTGAAAACCTGTTTAAGCAAGCCAAACGGAAACTCCACGAAACCGTTAATACATGTCAATGGAAGTTATAAAATAATGTGGCAGTAATTAGATATAAATATCCAAAAACAAATTAAGCCACTTTATTCCATACACCCAATGACAAGGAAAACCAAAGAGTTAAAACTACTTGTTCAGACGCAAAAAGAAAAATACTAAATAGAAAGAAAGATAAACAAGCAACTAAAGATGGTAATGTTCACCTATAATCTCCACCGCTTAAATATTCTTAAAACCTGGTGGAGAAGGCAATGATCAAAAAGCATTACCCCATGTGGGAAAACACGAGGTGTACTGGATTGATAAGGTATTTAATCCAGCGTAAAAGAGAAACTTGGTAAGGTATAACAGATTGAATGCGACCTATTGGTAGAAGATAGGATCAGAAACTCTGCGCAGACTCAGACGCTTGGATTGGATATCAACAACTTAGGAGATGTAGCTTCTCCTCGAAATTACTAATAACCCAATGTATCGCGTAAAAGTCATCACCGTCATCAACAAGGTCGGATCGGTGTGATGGCTTAGAACAAAACTTATCATCTCGAAATGCCGGAATAGGCGTAAAAGTGTGAATTTTAAAACTTCCGATAGAAAGATAAGTTGCATTTTGATCGAACCAAAAACTTTTCAAATCCAGCTAGGGTTAGAGCTACACGTACCCCAGCTAGGATCATGAAAACCAAAATGATAAAAGATAAACATTAAAACTTAGCAATATTTCAAATTCCGCAACACAAAGGTATTTTGTAAACAAAATGGAGGTTTAGAGTATGATGGGTTTAGAAAAAGATATACACAAGGATGGTAAGAAAAGATAAAGGGTGGGTAAGAAATTGTGTGTTGGGTGGGAATTGTTTAAGGGATTGGGTTAGGGTGGGAGAGTGAAATAGATGGAAAGAAAGAGAGGCAATGAAAGAATGGTTAGAAATGTGAATTGAGAGGCAGATTGGTGAGAGAATAGAAAAGGTTAAAGGGTGAAAAGGTGTAAAGGAAAGGATATGGGTAGCTGCAGAACGAATTGCACACAACTTTGGATTTTCACTCGGATCGCCATTCTAAAAAGTTTTGGAAGTTGACCAAAATTGTTCTTGTTCGCACCAATAATTCTCTGTTACATTTTCAGTAATTCTCAAGCTCTCTTAATTCTTCCATCTTAAGGTTGATTGCTAAATTTCCTTTTCTTTAGCAATTTCTCAACTCTCCTAAGAAACTCTAATTCACGTGGCCTATATTGAGTAAAAAAGTTTTGCACATCCTTAGCCTAATGGCCATCGGAACACGGCAAAATAAAAAACCTCAACATATGTCACGTTACTCTTATTGGACTCAAAGAAAACAAAACCTAAAATCCTAAAAAGAAATCCTAAGGGTTTTAAAGAAGTAGTTCTGAGTTTAAAGTCCTCAGCTCGACTATCCAAAAAGCATCCTTGCCAGTCATCCTTCTTGTATCGCTAGATGTTGACCCCTTGAGCACTATATGCGGTGGGCTCGTTGCTTTTGCGGATTAATATCCTTCCCTTGGTTGTGAGACCTATGGAACGACATTTATCCTTACCATTTATACAAAGCTCCTACCTCGGCTCTCGTTTTAGGAATTAGTGAATTCTAAGGAGATTTAGTCCTAGGGACTTATTTTAATAACATCCTCTATAATGCTGCTTCATTATGCTCTCTCAAAACTCAACGTCTTCTTTAGATTGCGAATGCTTAACTACACAAATTATTGCTCCCGTGGCCACTAGAAGCAATCTCATGCATAGGACAATGAGATTTTGATAGAACTACGAGGAACTCTTTATTCACTGCTTCCTTAAACTACTACATGTTTCCTTATACCCTCTAGATGAGACGGATTTGGGGCAGAACCTTTCACACTAATAAAATAAATCTCACAAACCAACTCCGGGCTAAGATTCATACTCAGGTTCATGTATAGGCTAACTTATGCTCATAAGACCAAAAGATAGTAAATCATAAGCAAAAAGGGTGTACCTTGCCTTCAACAATGTACCACGAATAATTCGAACCTTAAAAAAAAAATTCCGGAACCATCTTAGTGCTTTAAAGGTATTGCTTCCATCGCTTTTCTCATCGCAGATTCATAGCTCCACATGTTGTTGGGTTATTTCTCAGCGCCCACGAAAAATTACTGACTCAGATTATTATTTCCTGGTTTCGCAAATGTAAGAAAAACAAAACGAACCGTGGATCGATTTTAACATGGTTTCCCATGCCGCTATCGGACTTACGGATTAAACATACGGAGATAAATGTAGACACGCGAAATTCCGAAAATGAACCAGGCTTGTTTGGCGGCGAGAGGCGCCTTTGCTTGGAGCGAAACCGATTGTTCAGATTTTGGAATTTTACACAGAGCGATAAACCAGAGGGACTCAAAAACGTAAAACAGACTCTAAAAACGAAAAAATCGACATGAATAAAAAATTATTTATATATAAAATTGACCGTTGGTTCCCCGGCAACGGCGCCAAAAACTTGATGACGTAGATCAAGTGAAATTAAAATAGTTGACCACCATAAACCAATACAAGCAAGAGGACTAGGTCCATCGTAGTATAGCTATAGCGAATCAAGGTCGATCCCACAGGGAACCAATTGTGGATCATTTATATATAAACAATCAATCATTCATGTCAAGGACACAAAGGCGGTCACGATCAACAAAGGACAAGAAAGATAAAGGACACGACTCGACACAACACATAAACAACGTAATTAACCTCCCCAATTATCATGTTATCGTTTGGATCTAGAGATTCTATATAATTAAGCTAGACTCGTCAACTATTAATCCGATTCGTATTTCTTTTATATTGGCTACGGGAGTCATCCCCTAAACTAGATCTAGCTCCGGTTAGGCCATCTAGGTCACTATGCTACATCACGTGACTTCGCTTTTTCGGCCTCTATCTCATATGACTCGCACGCTTACAAAACTAGGGATGCCGATATTAACCGTATTCCTCACCTAGGCAACATTCCTTTTTTCAGGCGTACTTCCTAGACGATCGCATCAGTCTCCATCCCATTAACACTAACTTTTAGGTATCATATTAATCTACGATTTACGTATAACTATGTGCATGCAATTCCCGAATACAGAACAGATCTAGATCTCGCTGAAAGTCCCGGAAGATCAATTCATGAGCCGACTTAGGAGCCCTATATTGGTATTTCCTAATCATACGCTAATTAAAACAGACGAGCAACGTAGCCGTAGCCATACCTACTAAGATAAGAAATTCTAGGTGGACAATCACACCATAAAGACGTGGCTAGATTGACACGGCGAAAACCTAAGTCTTAGCGTTTCTACATACGTAACGGATAAAATAGAGATTCATAAAGCAATTATATAGATCTACTAAAAACACGGTTGTCGATCATACCAAAGTCATCTATAGGTCACCGGATAACAGATCTGGGCTTGTGGATCCTTATAGACAAGGAATCCCCACTGCCTCATATCGTATCCTTAGATCTACATCGTTTGGTGAAGAACGAACAACCTCAAACGATAAACAATAATTGGGGCCTTAATTACAAAGAACTAAGAACAAATAAATACAAGAACTTACATTACTGCAGATCTTGCATAAAAACTGCTCTAATAAAAACTGAAGATTTTATTATGAACTGAAAAGTGTATATGGTCGAGTGTGGTGTTTATGGCGTGTATAACATGCCTTTATTTATAGGGGTTCAAGCTAATTAAGAGATATACTTCAAAATGTCAAAACAAATAATAGATAACTCTCGGTCGATCTCCAAAATAAAATAAGATGCGCCCCCTCCCCTTATGCGTGTCCTCCTATTGGCGCCAACTCTTTGGAGTCTTTTGTCATGCTTATCCGATCTTTTCGTGCTAATCCGATATTTATCTTGAATTTCCTTTGATTTATCTTGAGATTTAATTCTTCCATTTGTATTTATCCTCCATAATTATCCAAATATGCAAAATAGATATTTATCCCAAAATAAATCATATTTAAATAAAACGGATAAATATAATAAAAACGGATAAGTACCAATTTATAAATAAAAACAGATAAATACCAATAAAAATGGATAAATACCAAATTATATTTTATAAATCACAAAACAATAAATAATCCATATAAACATGTGATTTAGTACAAAATACATATTATTAATCTCGATTTAAGGTCAACGTTGATGACTTTTACGGGTATAATTTGACCGTCATCACTAAGCATGAGAAACACGTTCACATGCATGGGCGTAGGCATATGGGTGGTTGGCTTTAGGCCAAGTGGGAAATTGTTGACATGGTGTCCTAAAAACACTCGGGTTGGACCGGATCCGACCGGGTCAGGTCATTTACAGTCTACTTAGTTCATGTAATAAGTTTATTATGATTAATAAAAGAAATTTTTGTTATTATATATTTAGTTTATCTTTATGAACCAATTATGTTATTGTGTATATAGTAACATCCTTAGTATTAAACTGTGATAGAGAAGCCATGATAGTGATTATGGTTGATGAGATCTGTGAACACTTTAATAGGTTTGATACTTAAATGTCTCTAGTCGTATGTTCTTTCAAACATGACATTGATAGTACAATTAGACTAGCACATATTGGATGTCTTCTATCTTATTGAAGATAAGGATAGATCTCGTCTATCGAAGTGTAGAGACATTTTGACTATACGTGGACGTGTATTAAAGAATGCGTACTTTATACTGACCCACTTACAATAAGTATCACAATAGGTGGCAGTTGTGTAATTATCCTGAGACCGGAGTCTTCATAACATCACGGTGTGGATTGTCATTCTTTGACCCTATTGAGGTTTCCCCTAGCCAAGGGGCGATCATGTAGTAGTGCTCAAGTATGATATTGAAGAATGCGTAGGATACATGTTTGTTCATCCGGAAATCGCGTATCCTAATAGTAGGAGTAATTATCAGAATTGGCCTTATTATAAGGAATGTCTAGCTCTTGTGAGTGGGATTAAATGAGTTATTCTGAGAGAGCATGATATTCAGATTATAAGATACGATAATTGATGTATTGCACTCGAGATATGATTGTTGAATATTGTAACAGCGATTAGATTCTATTTACACGTGATATGTCTAAATGATATTGCCACCTATGAGTCCTGGAAATAGCCTATCTAGACCACCAAGTCAGATAAGGGCTTGCGGCCATAGCCTCGGTGACAACCAAGTCGAGGTCGCCACCGTCGGTCCCCTCCCAGAGCCTTCAAACCTACAAGGTCACTGGTAGCTCAGAGGGCCGACTGGCGACCTTGGATAATAGGTCCATAAGAGGCCGCACAAGACTTAAAGGGAGGCAACAGAAATCGAGAGTAAAGCCAGACAGCGAAGCAGGCGACCTATGTGATCCTATAGGGACACCACTGAGATATTCGATCCACTTGCCATCCAGCTATTTAGTCTACTTAACTGTTAAGGTATCATGTAACACCTGTCTTGCTTAGATCCTAAGCTTCCTCCTCCTATAAAAGGGAGGCTTTTGTAACCAGAAATATATATCCAAAATAGCAAAAAGAGAGCCATACTCCGCAAAAAAAACTCCTCTCAATCAGTTCATATTATCCACTGCAGCGCCGTCGGGCATCACCGGCCTTATACACTATCAAACATACAAATAAGCTAGATATCCAATCACCTACCACCGCTGAGCCTCCGTGATAATAATACGCATGATCAACACAGTAACTATTTCACATGAAAGATAGTAGTCACCGCTTTTGACTTTTCCGATGATTGGGGGTCACGATGTGTTGCTAGACGCTATTTTGTGATCGTTAGGTATGAAGGGTATTTTAGTAAATGCACTATATGTCTACGACCAACATATTCGGAAGCCTATCGGGTCACACATATAAGAACGTCTAGCCGGATTAAAATGCGGTTATAATGATAAGAAAATAAGGAAAGTTTATCTCTACTATAATGTGTATAGTGACAAATTAATATGGTAGTATTTATTTATTATGAATAAATAAAATACAAGATAATAATTATGTTAAAGAATTAATGAATATCCCGGATGTCAATTTATGGCATATGGGGCACAGATGACATGCGTATATGATACATATGGATTTTGCAATTAATTAATTAATAGTATTATCTTGTATTAATATTGGATTATTAATATATATATGGATTTATACACATGTATAAATATATTTATGGTAATACATTAAAGATATTCAATATTAGATATTGACAATATCTTGGATTTATTTAATATGAGATAAATCTAGAATATCTATTTTCTCCATTTACTAGTAAAATGTTTTCTTTCTTCTTATTCCACTCAAAAGTTTTTCCCATTGGGAATGTAAGACATATGGGGCGCACCTCCCTCTATATAAGAAAGGGGTTGGCTAGTTCTTTTGTACAACACAATTCCAAGAGTTTATTATTCTTGTAAAAAATATAGAGCCTCATAGAGAGAGTATTTAGAGAGATAAAATGCCAGTCTAACATTGGGTTTTTTCGAGTAGCTATCCAAAGAGGATTTCAGCAAGGTGATCGTGTGGATATTGATAGAGGCCGGACACGTGGACAGCTTGCACGCGCGACTACTCTCCTTAGATGGTCAAAGCTTCGATCTTATAGATCAAACAAGGTACTCACCATTTACTATATAACATGTTTATTGTTTCAAACGATGTCGATCTTGGGATCGGAAATCAATTTTTTTTTAAAATTCCGTTGTGTAAACTAGTTGATTTCCTAACAAAAGAACGAACTATGTTATGCTAAAAGACCTATCGCGAATCGAGTTAGCCTAAATTGCAAGCACACATTAACAGAATCTATGGGAGTGGTGTATCCGACAAAATAGAATGATTTAACAATACATTCTATAGATAAGAAACCCTCACAACCTATCGTGAACCTATAGTGATCCAAATGCCCTTGTCCAAACTATTTTGTCACCATGAACGGGTCCTTCGGAACAACCTATTATATTGTGACTTGTGTTGGTCCCAGAAAATGGTGAAAGTATAGTCGAGGGGGAGGGTTGACTATACCGAGTTTCAAAAACTTTTCTTGTTTTAAAAGCTTTTGGGCAGTGGATAAGTCCCTTCTTAAAAACTGTTTCAATGTAGATTATGCGCACACATATTGTAAATATAGTGCAGTAAATAAACGTTGTAAGGTAAAGTGCTATAAGTAAATGAACACAAAAGTTTATAGTGGTTCAAGGTGGTGTAATCCCGTAATCCACTCTTCTCCTGTGATGATTGGAGGAATTCAATATTGTCTTTCACCAATACAATAGTAAGATTGTCCTTGGCTACACAAGCTTCACAATCTCCAAGACTATCACTCCCTGGATACAAAAGCTTCAGTGACTCAGTCTTCAACACACTGCTCATTGGGAACAAATCCTTCAGCTGCCATCACAAAGGGTGCAACTCCTTCTCAGATTTCTCTGATTAAAATGCTGCAAAAATTTTGTGAATTGGATTCACAGAGTCTTGATCCATCTTAGTGCTTGATATGAATTTATGCTATGAATGCTGAGTTGATCAATAGACGTGTTCTTTTAGAGTTAAGAAGAAGGTTTAGGATTTTGACAGAGTTTCTGCGCTTTTTCTTTGTATGTCACGTGTGTTGTTTTTCTGTCAATGCCTTTTATTTATAGCCATGATAATCCTTGATTTGAATTTCTGTCCGTTGGCTATTTAATGTCGAGAATAATCCTGATTTAATTCTTGATCATTCCTTGATTATATTCTTTTTTATTTCAGTGATCCGGATTTTCTTCAAACGTCCATCATAAAATCCGTCATTGATTGATTCTACATTTAATGCTTGATCTTCTCATTTTCAGAATCTTCCTTATTTTCAACGTTCTCAATAAGCTTAGATTGCTATGTTGTTCCTTCACTTGACAGTTGCTTGACAGGTTAAGTGCTTCTACTGATGTCGGGTCAAGTAATAAAAATACTCGATACCTAAATAACACACTAGCAAGAGAACTAGGTTCATTCGTAGTATAGTTAGATAGAGTCGAGGTCGATCCCACAGAGACTCGGCTTAAAACGAAATATGACTTATTAAACTAAAAGCAATTAAAGGCGGTCTCCACCAACAAATAATGCAGAAAAATAAAATTGACACAATAGAAACACAAAACCAACAAAAGACACAACGACACTAAGACACTTGTTTTTATAGGTTTTATAAATAATTAACAAACGGTATTGATAACGCTAGTAGTAATTACTCCCCATGCTATGTAGATTGACGACGAGACAAAACAAGACATTTAAGATCAATTATTCTCGACTACGGAGTCATCCCCAAGATAGATCTAGCTCCGGTTAGGCCATCTAGATCATCGTGTCTCCATTACGTGACTTCACATTTTTTAGTCTCCATCTCATATAACTTCGACACAATTACGAAACTAGGGATGCCGTATAAACCGTAACCTCATCTAAGCAAAGATTCCTATGATTAGGCGTATTTTAGACACCGATTCAATCTCTCGCCCTAAATAACAATCACTTTTTGGGTCTCATGTTAAATTACGATGACAAATAATTAAGTTGATCAAGTTTAATTACTCGCTTGAATTACAAAGCGTAGAACCTGGACGTAGTCGGCCGCTCACGACAAATCAAGGACATCACAGATCTTGCTACCAACGAGACATAAGCTCGCCGCCAACAAGCTCGATCTCAACCAGATTTGCTCGTGAAACGCCTTTTACGCCTCGTGATCTACATAAACATGGGTTCGTAAATTAACTACATCACGAAATCAATACACAAAAAGACTACTCCATAACGAAATAAATTAGATCTACGAATAAAGATTGCATAATAGAGTAGACATTACCCTCGAAGACGAGCGTGACTCCCACTCCTCGACACGATCTCTAACCGAGATTCTAACGACTCCGAATGAAACTAACATAAAATAAAATAAAGAAAACGATTTAACTATATTGATCAAGTATTGAAAATAATGTATTTCTAAGGTGTACATATGGCGTGTGAAGCACCCCTTTATTTATAGGTGTTCAAGCTAATTAAGAGATATACTTCAAAATGTCAAACAAATAAGAGATAACTCCCGGGCGATCTAAAAAAAGTGTCATGTGCCCCCCTAATTTCGTCCCTAAAGTCGGCGCCAACATTTGATTGGTTTGCCGGCTTTTGTCATGCTTTACTCCTCTTCTTGTGCTTATCCGATATTTATCTTCAATGCATCTTGAATTTATCTTGAGATTAAATTCTTCTATTTGTATTTATCCTCCATAATTATCCAAATTCTGCAAAATAGATATTTATCCCATAATAAATAAAAATGGATAAATACCAAAATATACAATATAAACGGATTAATACTAAATTATGCCTTATAAATGGATAAATACCAAATTATATAATATAAATCACATAACATTAAATAATCCATATAAATAGGTGATTTATCATAAAATATATATTATTAATCCCGATTTAAGGATAATGTTGATGACTTTTACGGGTATAATTTGACCGTCATCAACTACCCCCCACTTAGACTTTGATCGTCCCGAACAAAGCATCAACAAGTCATTCCCCAAGATACATTTCCCGTGGTCAAATCATACTTATATAAGAAACTCGAGTCAACTCATACCACTTATGCTCATAAAGTACCCATTATTCACTACTCGTCATGAATCGAAGTGACGTGTGCTTATGCATTTAGTTTTATCTATTCGTGGCAAGATTAAAGTTTATGCTAACTTCGTAGTCTCAACCTACCAACATCAGCATTCCTACTTCTTATGCCTCGCAATGGGTAAAGACATGGTGCAATAAGCGAGATCGTCATAAATAAGGTTTTTGGACTTGGAGACCGAGAAAATTACTCGAAGCCTCTTAAAAATTTGAATTTCTTTTAGCATTTCCGTAGTTTCAAGCTTTACACCTCTCTCACGGATTAGTGGAAGCATTGAATATTACCACAAGCGAAGCTTACTTTGGTAATGTTACTACAAGCCCATGTCTAACATTTTGTTAAAACACAGATAATTCTCAAGCTTATTACTCCGCTTTGATGGCTAGAAAATAAGAATACATCAGCAGATAAATATCGACTCTAGGTCCGCATAACCAATAATCTACACAATGTACACATAATTCTTCTCAGTTATTATAATTTGTGCGGAATTCATCGATTCACATTGAGTAAGCAAATAATAAATAACTACTTGCAATAGTTTGCATGAATATCCTTAAGTTTACATTCACATAAGTATAAAGTGATCATGTAATCATGCAACTTGGTTCACTTCCCTATCAATCCTATGTATAAGGACTCACAATTCTAAGGGTACGAGATAATAAATTTGGTATTTGTTCAAAATTTTTGATTTTTCACATTTTTTCACCCTTTCCTTTAATTTTTCAATTATAACATATCATGGCTAAGTCTCCTACCCCCCCACTTAAACTTGGCATTGTCCCCAATGACAAAGAAAAAGGAGAATTTAAGAAAAAGACTTAGCTCTGGAAACGGCTCTCAAGCAGATGCAGAATGTAGTTGTAGACCAAGCACGTCATGGAGAAGCAATCGAAAACCTGTTTAAGCAAACCAAACAGAAACTCCACGAAACCGTTAATAACATGTCAATGGAAGTTATAAAATAATGCGGCAGTAGTTAGATATAGAATATCCAAAAACGATTTAAGCCACTTTATTTCATACAACCAATGACACGGAAAACCAAAGAGTTAAAACTACTAAACTCACATGTCGCTATCAAGGAAAAAACCTCGCTTATTCCGAACTTAGAATCGAACATGGCGAGATGAAAAAAACCTTAATAGCCTCATGCTACTTTATTCAAACAAAAAAAAAAACAAAAGATAGTTTTTAAGAAATAGTTACGAGTTTATAGTCGCCACTGACTCAACCAACGATGGTTTAAGTATAGGTGGGATCTTCAAGAGTGAAGACTTCCTCCTCCTTACCTTGACCAAGACCCATGTAATGTTTCACACGGTGTCCATTGACCACAAAAGTGGATTGGTCTTTAAGGTTCAACAATTCAACAGCTCCAAAAGGGAAAACCTTACTCACTCTATAAGGGCCATACCATCGTGATTTTAACTTGCCAGGAAAGAGTCTCAAGCGTGAATTGTAAAGAAGAACCAGATCGCCTTCCTTAAAAGTGCGGTCCAATATCTTCTTATCATGAAATCTCTTTGTGCCCTCCTTAAATATTTTAGCATTCTCATAAGCTTCCAGACGAAACTCCTCTAGGCGAGTCAACTCTAACAACCTTCTTTCTCCAGCTAAACTCTCATCAAAATTCAGCATACGCGTGGCCCACATGGCACGGTGTTCAAGTTCAACTGGTAGATGACATGCTTTACCAAAAACAATCTTATAAGGGGACATACCAATAGTCGTCTTATAAGCAGTCCTATAAGCCCATAAAGCATCATCTAATCGCAATGACCAATCCTTCCTAGTCGTATTCACAGTTTTCTCCAAAATGCGCTTTATTTCTCGATTTGTAACCTCAACTTGTCCACTTGTTTGAGGGTGATAAGCGATAGCTAACTTGTGACTTTCCCGTGACTTAATCATCGCCTTTTCAAACGGCCTATTACAGAAATGGCTTCCATTATCACTAATAATGGCACGAGGGGTTCCAAACCGTGTAAAGATATTTTTCTTTAAGAATTTCAGTACAACCTTCGCATCGTTAGTAGGCGAAGCAATGGCCTCAACCCATTTGGACACGTAGTCGACTGCCACTAATATATAGCGGTTGGACAAAGACGAAGTAAAAGGTCCCACAAAATCAATACCCCAAACATCAAAGAGTTCCACTTCTAGGATAGTCTTCATTGGCATTTCATTCCTTCTCGAGATATTTCCCGTCATTTGGCAAGAATGACAAGATTTAGCATACTGATGCGCATCTTTGAACAAGGTAGGCCAGTAAAAACCACATTGGAGAACTTTTGCAGCAGTCTTGTCTCCTCCATAATGTCCTCCGGCCTCATAAGCATGGCAATGTCTAAGGATATCATACATCTCTCTTCCGGCACACACCTCCTAAAGACATTGTCGGATCCTAGCTTAAAAAGATAGGGCTCTTCCCAATAATAGTGCCTAAGATCCTTAAAGAATTTATTTCTTTCTTGTGGGTTGAGATTTGGTGGCAAGTATTTCGCGGATAGATAATTCACAAAGTCTTTAAACCATGGTTGCTTGTTCTCCTTTACAACCTCAATGCGCGAAGATACTGCAGCGCAATCATCCTTTCCATGTATGGCCGTGATGGAGAATAATTGTTCATCAGGAAATGTTTCTCCAATCTCGGTCATTGGCTCATTATCCTCTATTTGGAGACGGGAAAAATGATCTGCAACCAAATTCTCAGATCCTTTCTTATCACAGATTTCTACATCAAACTCTTGCAATAGTAGAATCCATCTCAACAACCTTGGTTTGGAATCTTGTTTGGCTAAAAGATACTTCAAAGCTGCATGGTCAGTACAAACAGTGACTTTAGATCCCACTAGATAAGATCTAAACTTGTCAAACGCAAAGATGAAAGCTAGAAGTTCTTTCTCAGTAGTTGCATAGTTCCTTTGAGCAGCATTTAAAGTTCGACTAGCGTAGTAGATGGGCCTAAAGATCTTGTCTTTTCTTTGTCCTAAGGCAGCACCTACAGCAGTATCGCTTGCATCGCACATTAACTCAAAAGGTAGATTCCAATCAGCGCAATCGTAATAGTGCGAATGAATGAGCATGTTCTTTAACTTATTGAAAGCTTTCATGCACTCACTAGTAAACACAAACGGCACATCCTTGGCTAATAATTCGGTAAGAGGCCGAGAGATTAAGGAGAAGTCCTTCACAAACCGGTGATAGAATCCTGCGTGGCCAAGAAAACCTCGCAATGTCTTAAGATTGGTTGGTGGAGGCAGTTTTTCAATCACCTCAACTTTTGCTCTATCCACCTCTATATACCGTTCTTAGAAATACGGTGGCCAAGTACTATACCTTCAAGAACTATAAGATGACATTTCTCCCGCTTAAGCACCGAGATTCGTCTCTCCTCGCATCTCTTCAACACTCTCGCCAGATCGTGAGACATGAATCGAAATCATCTCCAAATACGGAGAAATCATCCATAAAGATCTCTAGGAAATCTTCAACCATATCAAAGAAACAGAGAAATCATGCATCTTTGAAATGTTGCTGGTGCGTTGCACAAACCAAAGGGCATTCTATTATAAGCAAAGGTTCCATATGGACATGTAAAAGTGGTCTTCTCACGATCCTCGGGTGAGATATGAATTTGATAATATCCTTTAGCAACCGTCGAGGAAACAATAAACGCATGTCCGCCGGTCCTCTCGAGCATTTGATCAATGAAGGGAAGAGGGAAGTGATCCTTACGAGTGGCATCATTCGGGCTTCCTAAAGTCAATGCACACTCTATGACCAATGAATGAGTCTAACAGAATTAACTCGCTTAACTCATTGGCTTGTACAAAAAAACCTCCTTCTTCGAACTACGTGGATCGGGCTAACCCATTCACTATCGGCAATAGGGAAGATGATTCCTATTTCTAACATCTTAATGATTTCATCCCTAACCACGTCCTTTAATTGTGGAGTCAACCTTCTTTGGGGTTGTACAACCGCTTTCTTTGCGAGGATCGACGGAGATTTTATGCATGCAAACACTAGGGCTAATGCCTTTGATGTCGCCTATAGTCCATCCAAATGCTCCACGATACTCTCTCAACACTCTCATCAGCTTTTCCTCTTGTATTTCAGTCAAGGCAGAAGAAATGATAAGTGGCAAGGTCTCATCTTGAAGAAATACCTACTTCAAATGTGCAGGCAGAGGCTTCAGTGTTAGATTGGTAGGTGGTTCTTCTAACGAGGTCTTTAACTTTTGTCCGGTCAGTTTAAGTTCAAAGAACTTATGCCAAGTCGGTCTATGGTAGTACTTTTCAACCTCGGTAGACTTCATCTCCTCGATATGTCTAGGGGTTCCTCTACTACATCCAGGCCATATCACTTTTTCTTCCTCGCTCTTTTCATATGGCACTTCATCCTCTAACTCAAGGGTAGCCTCGAGGAAATCCTTAATATCCTCATATTGTTGGAAGTCATTGACAAGCTTGTCAACAGAATCCAACATAAAACATGCATCCTATTCATCATCAGGTGTCTTCATAGTGTCAAGCACGTTGAATGCTATTTCATCCCCATTAACTCTTAACACTAACTCTCCTTTGTAAACATCGATAAGCGTCCTACTAGTGGCCATAAAAGGTCTTCTTAAGATTAGGGGCACTTCGTAGTTAGCTTCCATATCCAGTACAACAAAGTCGACAGGAAACACAAATTTCTCAACTCTTACTAGCACGTCCTCAACTACTCCACAAGGCTCCTTAACTGAACGATCAGCTAATTGCAAAGTAATTGAAGTCTTTTTAAGGTCTTTCATACCTAGCTTTTGAAAAATGGATAGAGGCATCAGATTTACGCTCGCTCCTAGATCACACAAAGCTTTGTTCAAACATACGTTACCTATGGTGCAGGAATGAGAAAACTTCCCGGATCCTTGCATTTAGCAGGTAACTTATGTTGAAGGATGGCTGAGCACTCCTCATTTAGACAAATGGTTTCTAAATCTAAGAGTTTCCTCTTAGTAGAGACAGCTCCTTTTAAGAACTTGGTGTACTCAGGCATCTCAGCAAGTGCCTCAACTAAAGGTATATTGATGTGTAACTTTCTAAAGATATCAATGAACTTCTTATACCTCTTGTCATCAACCTTAGGCTTAGGTTTGCGTGGAGGATAAGGTAAGGTTGAAGGATCAACATCCGTGAAAATAGGATACTTATTATTATAAAGCTCAACTCTAGGGCCAGCAGGTTCCTTAAAGGCTTCTTGCTCGTGCAAGGTTCCGTATACTTGCTTCCTTGCTTGGCTCACCATCCTTTCTTTCTACGGATTTCTCTTCTCTTTCAAAGATGGTGGAGTTACTTCTTTCCCACTTCTAGTCATGATCGCATTCAAATCCTTAGGATTCTTATCGGTGGTGCTTGGCAATCCTCCGTGAGGTCTAGTCGAGACTTGCTCACTAATTGCCCTATTTGGTGAGTGAGATTCGGACTATGGCTTCTTGATTAGTCACCTTAGCATCGGTCTTCGACAATATTGGCTAAAGTTAGTGGCTAAATCAGCCATTGATTTTGAAAGTTGTCCCATATTGTCGATGAACGACATTACTCGCTTTTCTATGGCAAACTTCCCAACCAAAAGTTTTTGTTTGTTTGTGGTACATAAGTGGTAGGCGGTTTAGGCCTTTCTCCTGCATTAGGGTCACTATATCGGAATCCAGGATGGTTATGATTAGGCTTATATCCTCCCCCAATATAATTGGCTTCTTCAAGATGCAAAGATTCTCACTTTGAGGAGTTACCTCGATTCCACCTCCTTTCTCTACTCTTGCCATCCTCTCTTGCATTCCATCTACCTTACTGCTGATAATGCAGATAGCTTGTTCTAAGATTTTGGTAGATGCACTATCCTCAAATATATCAAAGAGCCCATCTTCACAGTAGCTATGTCATTGCCTCCCCATTGACTATTCATCGCTATCTCCGCTCCATTTTTCCTTGTGCCTCCTCAGAGATAAAAGAACAAACGCCCATTCATTGCTAGAGCCGTCTACTCTAATTTTCTCAGTCTCTCTCAATCCATGGTAAAAGTTTGCATTAAAAGCCAAAGAGAGATATCATGATGAGGACACTTCCTCATAGCTTCCTTAAAACACTCCCAAGCTTGATCAAAACTCTCCCAAAGTTGTTGCTTAAATCCTAAGATGTCTTGGCGTAACTTAAAGGTCTTTCCTAACGGAAAATACTTATTCATGAACTTTTGCAACAATTGTTCCCAAGTAGTGATAGATCCACCTTTCAGATAGAGAAGCCATTGCTTAGCTTTATCTTTCAAAGTGAAAGGGAAAAGCTTAAGATTTAATGTTCCTCCGGGATTAATTCTATTTCCAAGAAATTTGTCACATGAACACCAGGATCCTCGTTTTGGATTCCATGAAAAGTGGAATAGTTGGTCACCATTTGAATTACATTAGGCCTAGGGTGATAGACTTCCGCAGCATCTTGCGGTGCTACGATAGCGGGAATGAATTGCTCAATAGTAGGTGTTGCATAACTTTGCAAAGTGCGCCACGCAGCTTGGTTTCCATTATTAGCATTAAGATTATTCGCATTATTAACATTATTGGCATTATTAACAACTTCAGGATTAATTACCTGGTTCGGATTGACCGGAATGCCTTCCATTTCGCCTCGATTCGGATGCTCGTAATGATCGGTTGTATGTCTTTTTCCGATTCGTGCTCGCTTTCCTCAAGATTTGGATCCTCTTCTCCCTGCTCAGCCAGCTCTCTAGCTAACTTTCTATTTCGCCTTGCAAATTTCTCTATTTCAGGATTATATGGCTCAAGCGGTTCCTTCGATTTCCGAGTAGCGTACTATAAAATAACAAAAAACAATAAAACAATTAAAGACTTAAAAGGCTAGGCCTTTAACTAGACTAGACAATAAAAACAAAACTAAAACAGACACTATTCACAATATTTACGAATTTACTTTTAATAAAATAAGTTATATTTAATTTAATGACACGAGTCCCTGGCAACGGCGCCAAAAACTTGATGTCGGGTCAAGTAATAAAAATACTCGATACCTAAATAACACACTAGCAAGAGAACTAGGTTCAATCGTAGTATAGTTAGATAGAGTCGAGGTCGATCCCACAGAGACTCGGCTTAAACGAAATATGACTTATTAAACTAAAAAGCAAATTAAAGGCGGTCTCCGACCAACAAATAACGCAGAAAATAAAATTGACACAATAGAAACACAAAACCAACAAAAGACACAACGACACTAAGACACTTGTTTTTATAGGTTTTATAAA
This sequence comes from Gentiana macrophylla, assembly GCA_026214975.1. Taxonomy (NCBI): domain Eukaryota; kingdom Viridiplantae; phylum Streptophyta; class Magnoliopsida; order Gentianales; family Gentianaceae; genus Gentiana; species Gentiana macrophylla. Next base: position 47,843,485 of record CM047813.1, read on the forward strand.
TAATTAACAAACGGTATTGATAACGCTAGTAGTAATTACTCCCCCATGCTATGTAGATTGACGACGAGACAAAACAAGACATTTAAGATCAATTATTCTGACTACGGGAGTCATCCCCTAAGATGGATCTAGCTCCGGTTAGGCCATCTAGATCATCGTGTCTCCATTACGTGACTTCACATTTTTTAGTCTCCATCTCATATAACTTCTGACACAATTACGAAACTAGGGATGCCGGTATAAACCGTAACCTCATCTAAGCAACATTCCTATGATTAGGCGTACTTCTTAGACACCGATTCAATCTCTGTCCTAAATAACACCACTTTTTGGGTCTCATGTTAAATTACGATGACAAATAATTAAGTTGATCAAGTTTAATTACTCGTTTGAATTACAAAACAGAGAACCTGACGTAGTCGAAGCCGTTCACAGACAAATCAAGGACATCACAGATCTTGCTACCAACAAGGCATAAGCTCGCTGCCAACAAGCTCAGATCTGAACCAGATTTGCTCGTGAAATGTCTTTTACGTCTCAGATCTACATAAACATGGGTTCGTAAATTAACTACATCACGAAATCAATACACAAAAAGACTACTCCATAACGAAATAAATTAGATCTACGAATAAAGATTGCATAATAGAGTATACATTACCTCAAGACGAGCGTGACTCCCACTCCTCGACATTTATCATTAACCGGAGATTCTAACGACTCCGTAATGAACGAACATAAAATAAAATAAAGAAAACGACGAACTATATTGATCAAGTATTGAAAATAATGTATTTCTAAGGTGTACATATGGCGTGTGAAGCACCCTTTATTTATAGGTGTTCAAGCTAATTAAGAGATATACTTCAAAATGTCAAACAAATAAGAGATAACTCCCGCCGATCTAAAAAAAAAAAATCATGCGCCCCCTAATTTCGTCCCCCTAAGTCGGCGCCAACATCCGATTGGTTTGCCGGCTTTTGTCATGCTTTACTCTCTTCTTGTGCTTATCCGATATTTATCTTCAATGCATCTTGAATTTATCTTGAGATTAAATTCTTCTATTTGTATTTATCCTCCATAATTATCCAAATTCTGCAAAATAGATATTTATCCCAAAATAAATAAAAATGGATAAATACCAAAATATACAATATAAACGGATTAATACTAAATTATGCCTTATAAATGGATAAATACCAAATTATATAATATAAATCACATAACATTAAATAATCCATATAAATAGGTGATTTATCATAAAATATATATTATTAATCCCGATTTAAGGATAATGTTGATGACTTTTATCATAAAATATATATTATTAATCACATTATATCTACACGATATCTAATCCATACAATAACATCTTATAAAAAAGATAAAATTAAAACTAACAACTTGTGTCTTATTAAATCAATTAATCAATTAACTTTTAATTAATTAATGACCTTAGTCGAAATATAATTAACAATTAATTTTAATTTTGATTTTATTAAATTGAACTATTCAAAATAAAATCAAAATTATGTGGGTCTATTTTATTCCTTTCCTTTTTGATTCCTAATCAATAGGAGCCTTTGGTGTCCAAAACCAAAAGGCATCGACCTGGGCCTTTTCCAAAATAAAATATTTTGAAAATGGCCTAAGCCTAGGCATTTTCCAAAATCAAATATTTTGAAAAGGTCCCAGGCCTATTCGAAACAAAATTTGAAATGACCTAGGTTAATCATAGGTCTATAATTGTGGACTATAAACCAACCCAATTATATTACAGTGCCATGTGGCATCTCAATGGCCGAAACTATTTGAACCATTAGTTAGCCACATGACATTAACTAAACAAAAAGGTATCAATGTACCATGAAATTGACAAAACAACAAAACAAAAATCCGGGTCCAACAATTCTCTACAATCCGACGCCGCGCAATTTCTGGGGCGGCGGTGGTCGCTCGTGTTTATCACCGGTGGGGAGCCGCCGCTTCGGCCGAGCTCCCTACCTGAAAATTATATAATTTTTTTTGTTTTTGTCTTGCAAATTAAATCATGCATCTATCACAAATTAATTACTACGCAAATTAACTAATGCTTATTATTTAAGCTCGAAGCTCTCTCTGATACCACTATTAAGAAATCTACGCGGGAACGCATCAGAATTTAAAATTTATTTTCTTTTTAAGGAGGATCGACTTCGTTTAAACATCGAGCATAAAAGAAGTAGACTAAGGATTACCTTGGCTGATCTAAAATAGATCGTCGCTTTGTCTACGGTTGTAGTTTTGCATGAAGCCGCCCAAGTGTTCGGCCTCTACCGTTGATCCACACGAACAACCTGCCGGAATCCACCATTGGATTGCTACTAGAAAAACTCGGTTGCTAGACCGACCTTTTCTCTCTCACACAACTCTCTCTAATAAGCTCTCTTATTTTTCACAAGAATTATTAGATTATTGGAGTTTTTATGTATATAAGATCTAGCCAACCCCTTTCTTATATAAAGGGAGGTTCACCTAATGTAGCTCCCAATCCGATTGGGAAAACTTTCTAAGTAGATTAACGAGAAATAATACCTTTTACTAGTAAAATAAGGAAAATAGATATTCTAGATTTATCTCATTTAATTTAATATCTTATATTAAATAAATCCAAGATATTGTAAATATCTAATATTTATTATCTTTATTATATTACCATAAATCAATTTACACATTTGTGCAAACCAATAGTCATTAATATGTAATATTAATATACGATAATACTGTGAATTAAATTGCAGTGTATCTTATACACTTAAAAGTGGTGCCCCATATGCCAATAAATTGGCATCCGGAATATTCTTAATTAATATAATACCATGATTAATTAATTCTCAAAATACATGTGTATCAATATACACACACTTGCGCCACATACATAAACATTATATGTATATTTAATTAATCAACATAATTAATATCTTGTATAATATTTATTCATAATAAATAAATCTCACCACATTAATTTATCACTATAACACCTTATAGTCGAGATAAACTTTCCTTATTTTGTTATCACTATAACTATATTTTAATCCGGCAAAATGTTCTTATATGTGTGACCCGATAGGCTTCCGAATATGTTGGCCGTAGGCATAAGGTGCATTGTACTAAAATACCCTTTACACCTAACGATCATGGATAACGTCTAGCAACACGCCATGGCCCCCAATCATCAGAAGAGTCAAATGACTACTACCTTTCATGTGAAACGGTTACCGTATAAATAGAATCATATCGCTGTTACAATATCCATACGGTCGTATGTCGAGTGTCAAACATCAACGACCGTGTCTTATAATCTGGATATCTTACTCTCTTGAAGTAACATGTTACTTTCGCTTTGCAAAGACTCTCGAGAATAAGACATTCCATATAAGAAGGCCCATTCGGATTTTTACTCCTATTCATAGGATACGCGATTTCCGGACGAACAACATGAATCCTACGTATGCTTCAGTATCACACCCAATCACAACCGCATGATCGCCCCATGGCAAGGGGAAACCTCAATAGTGTCAAAGTATGACAATTCACACCGTGATGTCATGAAGACTCCGGTCTTAGGATAATTACACAACTGCCACATAGTGCGACACTTAATAAAGTAAGTGGGTCATTCTAACATACGCATTCTCTAATACACATCCACGTACAGTCCAAATGTCTCTACATTTTGATAGACGAGATCTATCCCTATCTTGAAAAGATAGAAGACATCTAATACGTGCTAGTCTAATCGTACTACTAATGTCGCATTTAATAGCACATATGACTAGAGACATTTAAATATCAAACCCTTTAAAGTGAGTCGAGATCTCATCAACCATAATCACTATTATGATTTCTCTTTCATAGTTTGACACTAGGGACGTTATCATATATACAATATCATAATTGGTCCGTTAAATGAACAAATATATAATAACAGAAATCCATTTATTATATGTATAAGCAAAAAGAAATAGTAGAAATGATCCAACCCGGTCGGATTTGGTCTAACCTGATTGGGTTTAGGACATTATTTCAACAGTAATCTACCTTATATAGGCATCCAAACCGACCTAGAAGCTAATTAAGGAGTCAAAGATGCATTTTATCCTACTTATGGTTGATATGGTCTTTTGTGCCATCGAAGCCTCAACGGGAAGTTCCCAATGAAGTCTTTTTAGGTGGGATGAGAGGCCCAATTCAGTGTTTTGACCATATATGGATTTCTAAAACTCCGATTGGGGTGATTCAAGATGCATTGGAAATATTGTCTTGATACTTAAGACTATCATTAGGAAGATAAATCTAATTCGGGTGTGAAAGCCTTCAAAAATATTTTGCTAGCTCATCCTTCACATTATCCAGTACAATCTTGTTTCAAACACTTCAACACTTCATTATATTTGAATTCAACCCTTACAAAACTTCATTCCATGACTCATAATTATCCTCCACTTCTCTCGTACTATCGATCCGGTAACTTATCTTGACTCTCCATCTTCTACATACCTGCAAAACATCGAAAAATATACCCAAAAGTAGATCTTTTCTATGCAATATGAGAATAAACACAACTCTCGGATTACAAGTCAACAAATAAAGAAATGACCTATAAACCTGATAAATCCATGCAAAGATATTCAAATAAGCTCAATAATTCGGGTAGCGTTGTGGTAAAAACATCATACAATTTTGTGTGATCATTTATAGGTCCAGATTTAAATCTGAATCTATTCTTGGATTTAAACTTAGGGAATGGGAGCTGAGTCGAAAGTGAGCAGAATTCCGGATTTGTCCTTTTCTAGTTCCTGTCTCACGTCTCGTTTAGGTTCCAATCTTGTTTTGTTAAGTCTGATAGAATCTTTCCATACTTGATCCTTTCAACTTCAGAAATTAAACTTTCATTTTCTTCCAAAACAATGTTGTAACCAGCTTGGATCTTTTCAAACTGATTAAGAATATTCTTATGAGATTCATGTAAGTCAACATTTTTAGGAGATGAAACCTCATCGTCAGCATAGGAACAAGATTCATTTGCATATTTGTTAGAAGATATCACCTTTGTGGCTTTATCTGCAAGAATTGAGCAGGTGGGTTTTTCATCAAACTATCTCAAAATAAGCTTGTCCCACATCTGCTTGGTACTTTTGTATTTTCTAACCTTTACGCATATTTTCTCATTCAGAGTCTTCATGATATCATGTCTTTCAGTCTCATCTAGGTCTATGAACCAATCTATTTCATCTTCAAAACTTATCAATGGAGCTTGTAAGCCTTCAATGAGTATATCCTTCCTAACTTTGTGCATTGTACCTAGACATACATGTAAGCACATTTTCCACTCATAAAAGTTTTCAATAGATTATTTGGGGATGTTATAATGAGATTCCATGATGAAATGAACTTTAAAAATCTTTTGATAATAATGAGATCGTTTTCTAAAATATTTTAAAACTGGATCTCTTTAATCAGAATGAGAATAGATTCCTGATACAAAGGAACCTCGCTCTTATATCGATTGTTGGTCCCATAGATAGGATTGCACAAGTTTAGAGAGGGTGAATGATATTTTATGAATAATTTTTTTTCTTATTGATGACGGTCAAATTATACCCGTAAAAGTAATCAACATTGACCTTAAATCGAGATTAATAATATATATTTCATATTAAATCTCATGTTTATATTTATTATTTAATGTTATGCGATTATTAATATGATATTGGGTATTTAACTGTTTTTATTATTAAAAGGCCGATTTATTGTGCTATAAATGTTTATTTTGTAGATCACGACAAATCGAGAGGATTAATGTCATTCAATCAATGGTCACAAGATAATAGAGGAATAAAATCGGAGCATTAAATAAAAGATTAATCAGATCAACACGCAAGCGCAAAGCGGTGGGAGCAAGATAGACGAGAAAAACGATTAACATGTGCAAAGTTAGGTTCGGTCGACCGAGCCTAAAGCTTCGGTCGACCGAGTGAGGAGCTTCTGTTGACCGAGTGTGTCATCTCGGTCGCTTATCGGATTTTTTCGTATTTATCTTCTAGATCCTTCATAAGTCGGCAGAAACCCCTATATAAGCAGCAGCTACGAGAAATTGTAAATGATCCCTTCATTCTTTCTTTAATCTTACAATTCATAATACAACTTTGATACAATGTAGAATAATTTGAGGTTTCCAACAATTTAAGGGTCGCAATATGTAAGCCTTTATTTTCTTTCTTTTCTTTTAAGTAATTAATCCCTCCCAATTATGCTTTATCGTTTGAATTAGTTAATCATAGCTAGATGATGTAGATCTAGGCTATGACGTTAGGGATGTGGCGACTCCTTGTCTATGGGGATCCCATAACCTACGTCATCTACTTCGTTTCTATCCATGAATCTGCATTGTTTAATTAATGTGTATCTAAGTTAGTTTATATGAATGCTTTACGAATTATTGTTTAATCTATTCTATATGATGAAACGCTGAGAGATACGTTCAGGGATATAATCTGGGGGAAAAAGACCATTCGGTCGACCGAGCCCAACTATTCGGCCGACCGAGCCCTGCTTTCATCCGTTAAATAGCCACGCCTTTATGGTTAGGTTAATCGAATAGAATTTATTATCTCGGAGGTATGGCTATGGCTACGTTACTTGCTTAGTTTAATTAAAATGTGTAAAAAGGAAATACCAATATAAAACTCTTAGGTAGGCTTATGAATTGCTCTTCACGGACGTTCAGCGTTATCTAGGTAGGTTTATATTTGGGGATTGCTAGCACCTGATTATACATACGTCGTAGATTAGCATGAGACTATAACTTGGTAATTTCTAGTTGGACGAGAGCTTGAGTAATCGTTTAGGAAGTACGCCTAACCATATGAATGTTGCCTGGACGAGGTGTACGGTTAATATCGGCATCCTTAGAGTCGTAAGCGTGTGAGTTATATGAGATTGAGGCACCAAAAGGCGAAGTCACGTAACAATACCACAGTGATCTAGTGACCTACCGGTGCTACATCAAGTTAAAGAGGATGACTCCCGTAGCCAATCTAAGATAGATACAAACGGATTGACAGTTAATAAGTTCAGTTTATTATATAAATTATCTAGGTCCAAACGATAAAGACTATAATTGGGGAGGTTAATTACGTTATTTGTCTATGTGTCGAGTCGTGTCTTCACCTTTCTTGTTTTAAGTTGGTCGTAGACCGCCTCTATGTCCTTGACATGTTTAATTAATTGTTTGTATATAAGATGATCCACAATTGGTTCCCTGTGGGATCGACCTTGATTCACTATAGCTATACTACAATGGGCCTAGTCCTCTTGCTAGTATTGGTTTATGGTGGTCAAGTATATTATAACCTGATTGACCCCGATCACTTATCACTTGATGTAAATAACTTCTTAGATTAAAGCATAGCTGATTTATTTAAAGCCTTTTCAAATGAGTTTTCAAGTTTGTATGCAATTCTGAAAGTGAATGACTGAAAGTAAAGTGCTAAAAGTAAATGAACAAAGGGTTTAAAGTGGTTCATGGTGGAGTAATCCATTAGTCAATTCTTCTCCTGTGATGTTGGAGGAATTCACTATTGTACACAGACTCTTTTACAACAGTGTATGGTTGTCCTTGACAGCTCTTCTAGCTGCTTTACAATCTAAACAATCAACCCATGACAACAGTCTCTGAAGCTTCACTAAAATTGCTATGATATTCCTTCGAAGGTGGGTTGATCCTTTAAAAGTTCCACTTCAAACACAATTCCTTGACAGACACTCAAATTCTTTAACTTCTTTAGTCCTTCAAAGTAAACCACTACTTTACTGATCAAACTTATGTTCTTGACTGCTTTTACAACTTCACAAAAACTCATTTTTTAGTAATAAAGTTCGAATAGAGATGGATCAACAAGTTGATTCAATGAGTTGAGACTTTCTAGATTTGCCAATGTAGCTTTAGAATGTGCTCAACTTGATTCAAAAGTTTTAAAGTTAGATTATTCTTTGTAGCTTGAGTGCTTGAAATTTTTTCAACTCTTCTAGATACAACTTTAAAGTTCTCAGTATATTCCCCCTTTGTAACTTAGTAGACCACTTCGGTATTGGTATATAGTTTTTCAAAAGTCTTATGTAAAAAGTGGCATATGTTCTTGATTTATAGGTGGGAAATATACTTTATTCAGACCGGATCCTTTACTTTTGAATATGCTTCTACAAGTGAGATGTTGAGCTGGCATATTTGAAAGTATTAGATCTACAATATATATCTTCAAATATAACCGTTGTAATGACTGAATTCTGATTTTAACGTTTCTAGTATGGTTTTGTTAGTTTTAGTCTTGTAGTTTGTAGAAGGCCATATTTCAGTGTTATGAGAACAATATCTTTGTTCTGCAATAAATACTTGTCAGGTTTTACTTATTACTTCAGACAAACATTATTCTTGTCATGACTTGATCCACTAAGACTTGTTTTCTTTGAGATAACTTTGGATATGATCATTCAAGTCTGACCGATTCTTCATTTATATTCTTGATGTCTTAAAATCAGAATCTATTTCTACTCAACATGACTTCTGCTATCAGATTTGATCATCCTTGGATTTGATTTCTAACTTCTCTAATCTTTCTATATACTGAGATCAAAATACTTCATATTTTCAATTCTAGCATCACATTACTGGTATCATAAAGTTATTTGAAGCCATCACCGACACACTTGAAGATATATTTTTGAACTCAACTTTTATGCTCTTCACACATGAGTCGGATCCCTCTATATTCTGATTTTCAATATTAAAAAAATGAGCAGCCTTCACATCTTGTAGATCTAATCTTTGATTGCATTGTGAAGACCTACAAGATTTCTAGTACAGTTCTTGTCTGATCAACTTATACAATATCAGACACTAGTAAAACATATACACATAACAAACCTAACCTTACATGTTTATATCATAGCTGGTCTGATCATCATCAAATTTAAAATTCTTAACATACTCTCCAAAACGACATTATGAAGAGACCATTCAAAGTAAAACGTGTTCGTCAAGGAAGACATTTTTGGATAAGCACCGAATAATTGAAAATTGAAAGCAGCTATCAGACGTCCATTAGATAGTAATTGGTTGGGATTGCACCTAATCTTTCAAACCAAGGTAACATGGAAACGGGATTCCTACGAGGAAGACAAGGCACTAAGTTTTCTTAAGTAAATGCTCTATTGTTTAAAAACGGATAATCGTCCAAATTCGTGATATCATCAAAGAATTTGAGGAGGCACCTCGAAATAAGCACATGGAATTTGGGGATGTTATAGTGAGATTCCATGATGAAATTAACTTTAAAAATCCCCTGAAAATAATGGGATCTTTTTTTGAAATATTTTAAAACAGGGCATGTTCTATCAAAACGATAACAGAGTCCTGATATAGAAGAACCTCGCTCTTATACCGATTGTTGGTCCCATAGATAAGACTTGCACAAGTATAGTGGGGGTGAATGAAATTTTCTGAATAAATTTTTTTCTTATCACGTGATGTGAATAACTTCTCATATTAATGCATGGAGGATTTATTTAAAGCCTATTCAAATCAGTTTCCAAGTTTGTATGCAATGCCGAAGTAAACATGCTGAAAGATAATGACTGAAAGTAAAGTGCTAAAACTAAATAAACAAAAGGTTTATAGTGGTTTATGGTGGAGTAATCCTTAAGTCCACTCTTCGTCTGTGATGTTGGAGGAATTCACTATTGTACACTGACTCTTTTGCAATAGTGTATGATTGTCCTTGACAACTCTTCCAGCTGCTTCACAATCTGATCGATCAATCAATAACAGCAGTCTCTGCCGCTACACTGAAATTGCTCTACTTTTCCTTCGAATGTGGGATTATTATTTAAAAGTTTTACTACAAACACAATTCCTTGATAGAGACTCATATTCTTTAACTGCTTCAGTCCTTCAAAGTAAACCACTACTTCACTGATAAATCTTATGTCATTGACTGCTTGCACAACTTCACATAATCACTCATTTCTTAGTAATAAAGTTGGAGTAGAGATGAATCAATAAGTTGATTCAATGAGTTGAGACTTTCTTGATTTGTCAACGTAGCTTCAGAATGTGCTCAACTTGATTCAAGAGTTTTGATGTTAGATTATTCTTTGTTGCTTGAGTGCTTGCAATTTCTTCAACTCTTCAGATATAACTTTAATGCTCTAAGTATATTCCCCATTTGTATCTTAGTAGAAAACTTCGGTATTGGTATATCATTTTTCAAAAGACTTTTGTAAAAAGTGGCTTAAGTCCTCTATTTATAGGTGGGAAATATACTTCATTCATACCTGATCCTTTACATCTGAAAATGCATCTTCAAGTCTGATGTTGAGTTGGAATATTTGAAAGTTTTAGATCTACAATATACATCTTCAAATATAACCGTTCTAATGACTAAAATTCTGATTTTAACGTTATGGTTTTAATAGATTTTGTCTTGTAGCTTGTAGAACGTCCATGTTTTTAGTGTTCTGACAACTATATCTCTGTTCTACAATAAATGCTTCTCAGCTTTTACTTATTACTTCAGACAAACATTATTCTTGTCATGACTTGATCAACTGAGACTCGATTTCTTTGAGATAACTTCGGATATGATTATTCAAGTGTGACCAATTCTTCATGTATGATCTGAATGTCTTTAAATCTGGATCTATTTCTGCTCATCATGACTTCTGCTATCAGATGGATCATCCTTGGATTTGATTTCTAACTTCTATAATCTTTCTATAGACTGAGATCAAAATACTCCAAAATTTCAATTATAGCATCACTAATACTAGTATCATAAACTTATTTGCAGCCATCACAGATATAATTGAAGATAAATATTTGAACTCAACTTTTAAGTTCTTCACACATGAGTCCGATCCCTCTATATTTTGATCTTCAATATTCATAAATGAGTCTAACTCCTCAGCCTTCACATCTTCTAGATCTTGTCTTTGATTGCATTTTGAAGACCAACAAGGTTTCTAGTATTGTTCTTATCTGATCCACTAATACAATATCAGACTCTAATAAAACTTATACATATAACAGGCCTAAACTTACAGGCTTTGTGAGGAACATTTTTATTATGTTTTGATGATGGGCATACTAGCTGTAATAGCAAGCCTGAAATATGTTAGAAATCTTTGTATAAGTCTTTACTTAGAATCTGACATGTTGTATAAGTTGAGTCAGACAAGTACTATACTAGTTGGTAGGACGGCTAAGTAAAAACAGAATCTCGGCAAAGTAAAGGCAGCCAAGTACCAGCAGAGAAGCATGAAGACTGACTTATAACCAATATAGTCTGTGATGACCTTGGATAAGTCTAAGACATATTGCAAGTAATGAAATATTTTCAATTAATATGGTGTACACTGATCTCACACAAATAAGGAATCAGTGAAGTACAAGCATACTTGGAAAATCAAAGAAAGAAGGGAACAACAAAACGGCGAAGTAAAAGCTCCACCGGTATACTAATGAAAAACAATGAAGAAGATATCAACAGTAAAGGTAAAAGATTCACTAAGCGGTCAAGCAATAACTTAAATAGCAAAGTCAAGTATGCTGTCTGCAGAACGTGCAAAATAAGAAAATCAAGCAATTAATGCAGAATCAATCAAGGGCGGATTTTATGAGGGACATTTGAATAAAATCCGAATCACCCAAATCAAGGAGGAATCAAAGAATTAAATCAAGTATTATTCTCAGCAATTAATAGCCAACGGACGGAATTTCAAATCAAGGACTATCAAGGCTATAAATAGAAGGCTTTGACAGACAGGAAATATAACGATCGGGAATATACAAGAACAAGAATAAACTCTGTCAAAATCCAAAAAGCCTTCTCTCTAAGCTTAAAAGACATATCTAAAAAATCAACTCAGAATTCAGAGCTACAATTCTACATGAAGGACTTAGATTGATCCACCCTTTTGTTAATCATATTCATACCAGTTTGCAGCAATTGAATCAGATCATCTGAAAAGGAATTGCACCCATTCTGATAGCCGCTGAAGGATTTGTTCCTAAGGAGCGGTGTTGAAGACTGAGTCACTGATGCTTTTGAAGACATGGAGTTGATAGTCTTGGAGATTGTGAAGCTTGTGTAGCCAAGGTCAATCTAACTATTGTATCTGTTAAAACAATAGTGTATTCCTCCAATCATCACATGAGAAGAGTGGATTAAGGGAATACACCACCCTGAACCATTATAAACCTTTGTGTCTATTTACTTTCAGCAATTTACTTATAGTACATTATTTCATTGCATATTATATCTGTGGTTGCATAATCTACTTTGAAACAAACATTTAATGAAGGGACTTATCCGATGCCCAAAAGCTTATCCGCTGCCCAAAAGCTTTTAAACATAAGAAAAGTTTTTGAAACTCGAATATAGTTATTCACCCCTCTCTGACTATAGTCTTACCCTTCTCTGGGACCAACAATTGGTATCAGAGCAGTGTTCCTAGTACCAGAACCTGTTCAGATATAATTTCTGATAACAAGAAGATCACACACTTTCAAAGTAGTTTACAAATCTGTAATTTGAGCTTTTCTGCATATAAAACTCTTTACATCATGGAATCATCAAATTTTATGCATAAGATACCTATTTTTAATATAAATAATTTTGAACAATACAAAATAAGAATGCTTTCTCATCTTGCAGCAACTCATGAGGAGATGCTGGATGCCATCAATGATTGACCAATCAAGATCATGACTACTGCAACAACATGAGCAGATCAAGGAAAAGAAATAGTTAAAGAAAAGAAGAACTGGACAAAGGAGGACAAGAGAAGAGCAAATCTTGACTTTGTGGCAAAAGACATGATTATAAGGACTCTAGACAACAATATGTTCATAAGGATCAAAGATTGCAAAACTGCAAAGGAGATGTGGGAGAAATTGGCTCTAATCAATGAGGGATCAGAGGCAATGAAGGAAAACAAATTATCTGTTGCAAAATAGAAATTTCAAAATTTCAAAATGAAGACTAGAGAATCCATTGATCAAATGGACATCAGATTTTCAGGCATTTTGAATGAACTCCAACAACTAGGTCACTCATATCCACAGAAAGAAGTGTGCCTAAATATCCTAAGGAGTTTACCAAAAAGATGGAAAATCATCGCATCTATAATCAAAGGCGCCATAAATTTAGAGAAAATTGACACTTTAACCTTGATGTCACAGTTGAAGGCTCATGAATTTGAGTTAAACAGCGAAGAAGGTGGGCCAGTGGAGTTGAACAAGAACAATGCACTCATCATGCCCCAGTAGAGTCAGCCAGCTGACTTAACCAGGAAAGAGACAAAAGAGTTGAAAGAGCAGATTGTTTTACTGACAAAGAAGTTCAACAAATTCAAGAGAAGACGAACCAGAGGAAACTCTTCATCATCAAACCAGACATCATCCACAAGCAAAGACATGAAAAAAAGGATGATGATTATATATGCTTCAACTGCAACAAAAAGGGACATGTCAAAACTGATTATCCTGAAGAAAAGAGAGACAAGAAAGATGAAAGGAGATACCAAAAGTCTAAGATAAGTACAAGTATTCAACAGAAAAAAGGAAGAGCAGAAAAACACTAAAAGCTGAAACAAGCAGTGATGATGAAAGTTCAGCTGATTCATCTGACAATGACACAACTGGAGATGACAGTTCAGACAATGGAAATGCATATCTATGTCTGATGACTAAAGAAATTGAACAAACATTGGTAATATCTAGTTCATACTCATCAAATGCTTCCACATCTGACATTGCACAATCTTCTATTTTTCCATTAGATTCTACAAACCTAATTCAAAATCTCATGAATAAATTTGACGAAATTCCGATAAATCATGAAATTCTGGAACAGGAACATGAGAATCTGAGAGAGGAAAATAAAAGACTACAGAAAGAACTGGATGAACTAAAAGCTGAACAAACTAGTAAGGAAATTCACTCAACTGATCAACAAGCAGCAGATGATCAATCATCTGATGTTGAAAGACCAGCTGAGAAAATATACCTACCAGTTATGAGTACCACTAGACCACCAAATTCACCAGCTTACAAACCCCCAAAAAGGCTTGGATCCAGATCTTGTCTTGGCTACAACAGTCAAGATGAGGAAGGAAACAATGGACAACACAATTCTGAATCAAGGATCAAAATGGGACCTAAGTTCAGAAGAGGACAGACCATAGTTTTAACCACTCATCCTGCACCATTGAAGTCAAAACCCAGTGCATTAAAATAGCAGAGCAAATCATCTTATCAGCCTACTAAGGGCAGACTTTACCCTTCAGAAGATGATTGGAATGTTCCACCATCAGTATACAAAAGGAAACCAGTTCACAAACAGTCATTTGGATTCAAGAACAACCAGCATAAACCAGGCCCTGGATTTAAAAGACAGTTTGAGAATAGGTCACCTCCTATCTACTGGAGAGTGAAACAAGATGCAAATATGCCAAAAAGTAGAGAATTGTATCAGAATACTTTTAAAACTATTAGAAGCTATTCTTCCATTACACGTAGGAGGTTGATGACTTCAACTATCCAAGAAGAAGATCTTTAGGATTTATACTTGGATTAAGAGGCATGACTGCTAACAAGTATGGACCCAACCAGTGTTGGGTACCAAAAACTGCATAATTTGTTTTTTATAGGATGTCTGGTACGTAGACAATGGATGTTCCAGACACATAATAGGAAATAAAAGATGCCTTACCAACTTTAAAGCTTTTGATTGACCAGGAAAAAAAAGTTACAATTGGAGGCAAAGAAAACCCCGGCAAAATTAAGGGGGAAGACTTCATGATGAAGAACAATTTGAAAATTCAAAATGTGGCTTATGTTAAGGGACTGAATTTCAATCTTCTGAGTATCAGTCAATTCTGTGACGAAGGCTACAATGTGCACTTCAATAAAGAAGGATGGTAGGTGATCCACAGCCAAACCAACACAGTTGTACTTGCAGGAAGAAGAGAAGATAACATGTATGTGGTAGATTGGAAGACAACAAAGGCAGTAACATGCTTACTTAATAAGAACAACCAATCAACAAGCTGGATATGGCAAGGAATATAAATTATACAAACATAAACAGGCACCTAGAGCCTAGTATGAGACACTGTCATAATTCTTAATCAACAATTGGTATCAATGGATTCAACAAAGGAACTATTGACAACACTCTTCAAGTTAGAAGAAGGAACAAGCACTTTGTTAGTTCAAATCTGTGTTAATGACATTATCCTTAAATCAGAAGATGAAAAGCTATGTGAGAAATTTGCAAATCAGATGAAAGGCAAATTTCAAATGAGTATGATGGGAGAACTCATTTACTCTCTTGGCTTACTAGTGAAACAAATTAGGGATGACATCTTTATCAATCAAGCCAAGTATACAAAAGAGTTAATACACAAATATGGGATGGATACAAGTGGCACATCAGGTAAAGCACTGGTAACCAGCAAAGTTCCCTTCACAGATTGTTAGGAACAGTTTTATACATTAGCTCAATGAAGAAATCACTACAACGGCTTTGTAACCTGGCAAGTTACTCCACCGTTGAAAACTTTGGAGAAACCAGAGAAGTCAAGTGTGAACAAAATCACTTTTATACATGTGGAAGATCAGAGGAATGAAGGACAACCCCTACCACAGAGCTAGGGGAATAAGGGACAACACCAAAGCTGAAATCATCATTACACAAGAAGGATTACATCTGGTGGATCCAAATTAGACAATCTCATTAGCATAGCTGATACTACCAACGGTATTCTGTTACAACGGCAATATGATGCTGCCAAAAAGGGGGAAAGAAGAGGTATGCCTGAAACTTCTAACAGAATCAAATAGGAGATCAAAGAAGAGGTATGTCTGAAACTTCTAAGAAGTTGAAAATGTTTTTGAGCATTTTGGCGAGTTTTATTCTATGAGAAAAATGATCACTTATGAGGGTTTTGGCATCATCAAAAAAGGGGAAATTGTTAGGAGCATTTTTATTATGTTTTGATGATGGCCATACTAGCTGTAATAGCAAGCCTGAAATATGTTAGAAATATCTGTATAAGTCTTTACTTAGAGTCTGACATGTTGTATAAGTTGAGTCAGACAAGTACTGTACTAGTTTGTAGGACGGCTAAGTAAAAGCAGAATCTCGGCACAGTAAAGGCAGCCAAGTACCAGCAGAGAAGCATGAGGACATATGGACTGACTTATAACCAGGGAAGTGTGTGATGACCTTGGATAAGTCTAAGACACATTGCAAGTAATGAAATATTTTCAATTAATATGGTGTACACTGATTTCACACAAATAAAGGATCAGTGAAGTACAAGCATACTTGGAAAATCAAAAAAAGAAGGGAAACAGCAAATGGGAGAAGTAAAAGCTCCACCGGCTAACTAAAGAAAAACAGTGAAAGAGATATCAACAGTAAAGGCAAAAGATTCACTAAGCCGGTTAAGCAACAGCTTAAACAACAAAGTCAAGTGTGCTGTCTGTAGAACGTGCAAAATAAGCAAATCAAGCAATTAATGCCGAATCAATCAATGACATATTTTTTTATGGACGTTTGAATAAAATCCGAATCACCAAATCAAGGAGAATATAATCAAGGAGAAATCAAAGAATTAAATCAAGGATTATTCTCAGCTATTAATAGCCAATGGACGGAATTTCAAATCATGGATTATCAAGGCTATAAATAGAAGGCTTTGACAGACAGGAAATATAACGATCGGGAATATACAAGAAAAAGCAGAAACTCTGTCAAAATCAAAAAGCCTTCTATCTAAGCTTAAAAGACATATCTAGAAGATTAACTCGTAATTCGTGAGCTACGCTTCTACATCAAGGATCGAGATTGATCCACCCTTTGTGAATCATATTCACACCTGTTTGCAGCAATTGAATCAGATCATCTGAGAAGGAATTGCACCCTTTGTGATAGCCGCTGAAGGATTTGTTCCCAAGGAGCAGTGTTGAAGACTGAGTCACTAAAGCTTTTGAAGCCAGGGAGTGATAGTATTAGAGATTATGAAGCTTGTGTAGCCAAGGACAATCTAACTATTGTATATGTGAAAACAATAGTGAATTCCTCCAATCATCACAGGAGAAGAGTGGATTAAGAGATTACACCACCCTGAACCACTATAAACCTTTGTGTCTATTTACTTTAAGCAATTTACTTACAACACTATATTTCATTGCATATTATATATGTGGTTGCATAATCTACTTTGAAACCAACATTTAAAGAAGGGACTTATCCACTGCCCAAAAGCTTTTAAACAGAAGAAAAGTTTTTGAAAATCCACTATAGTCATTCACCCCCCTCTGACTATATCACAACTGGTCTAATCATCATCAAAACTAAGCTCTTAACAGACTCTTCAAAATGACATTATGAAGAGACCATTAAAACATGTTCGTCAAGGAAGACATTTTTGGATAAGCACCGAATAATTGAAAATTGAAAGCAACTATCAGAAGTCCATTAGATATGAATTAGTTGGGACCGCACCTATCTTTTCACACCATGTTAGCATGGAAATAGGATTCCTACGAGGAAGACAAAGACACAAAGTTTTCTTACTTAAAGGCTCTAATGCTTAAAAAATGGATAATCATACAAATATGTGAGATCATCAAAAAAATTGAGGAGGCGCCTATAAATAAGCACAAGGCATTTGAATTTCAAAATGCAGGCTACCAGGCACCAATCAAGTTGGAGACGCTAAGACTGTATTTATTGGCTCAAGCCACGTCACTCTATTACAAGACCTCACCTATGATCTTTGATCCATCTTCGGTCGGGAGGGATTTTGACATGTATACGACCCAGAAGTCGCATGGATGGTTTGAATTGGACATCAATTGGGTTAAACTGGTAATTGGGCCAACTATTGAATAGGTGTCCTAAACCCAATTGGTTCGGACCAGATCCGACCGGGTTGGGTCGTTTACAGTCTATTTAGTTCATGTAATGACTTTATTATGATAAATAAAAGCACTTTTGTTATTATGAACCAATTATGTTATTGTATATATAGTAACATCCTTAGTACTAAACTGTGATAGAGAAATCATGATAGTGATTATGGTTGATAAGATCTCGAATCACTTTAATAGGTTTGATACTTAAATGTCTCTAGTCGTATGTACTGTCAAAACAGGACATTGATAGCATTATTAGAGTAGCACATATTGTATGTCTTCTATCTTATTGAAGATGGTGATAGATCTTGTCTATCAAAGTGTTGAGACACTTGGACTGTACGTGGATGTGTAGTGGAGAATGCATACGTTAGACTAGCCCATTTACATTAAGTGTCGCAGTATGTGACAGTTGTGTAATTATCCTGAGACCGGAGTCTTCATGGCATCACGATGTGGATTGTCATGCTTTGAAACTGTTGAGATTTCCCCAAGCCATGGGGCGATCATGCGAAAGTGATTGGGTGTGATATTAAAGCATGCGTAGGATACAAGTTTGTTTGTCCGGAAATCGTGTATCCTATTAGTAGGAGTAAATATCCGAAATGTCCTTCTTATAAGGATTGTCTAGCTCTCGTGAATCTTTGCAAAGTAGGAGTAAATGAGTTATTCCGAGAGAGCATGATATCCAAATTATAAGATACGATCGTTGATTTAATGACACTCAAGATACGATTGTATGGATATTACAACAACGACATGATTCTATTTACACGGTAACTATTTCACATGGAAGGTAAGTCATTGCTTTGACTATTCCGATGATTGGGGGCCACGGTGTGTTGCTAGACGCTGTCCCGTGATTGTTAGGTATGAAGGGCATTTTCGTATTGCACTTTGTGTCTACGGCCAACATATTCGGAAGCCTATCGGGTCACACACATAAGAACATCTAGCCGGATTAAAATGCGCTTATAATGATAACCAAATAATCAAAGTTTATATCGTCTATAAAGTGTTATAGTTATTGAATTAATATGACGGTATTTATTTATTATGAATAAATTAAATACAAGATATTAATTATATTGATTAATTGAAGAATATTCTGGATGCCAACTTAATGTTATTTGGGGCGCCACTTTTGATTGTATAAGATACACTTGGATTGTGCAATTTAGTTAATGATATTATCATATATTAATATTGGATAGTAATTGATTTTGGAAAAATAGATATATGGTAATAAGATAAAGATATTCAATATTAGATATTGGTAATATCTTAGATTTAATTTAATATAAGATATTAAAATAATAGGACATAAATCAATCAAAGTCATTTTCCTTATTTTATTAGGAAAAATGTTTTTCTCTCTCATCAATCTACTAGAAGCTAATCACAATCAGTTGGGGAAGACATAAGGGGCACACCACTCTCTTATATAAGAGAGGGGTTGACTAGCTCTTTTGTATCATCATAATTAGAATAGTTCTAATTTACAAAATAAATTGAGAGTTTCTTAGATAGAGATTTAGAGAGAGAGAAAAGGTCGGTCTAGCAACCGGATTTTTCTAGTAGCTATCAAAAGGAGGATTTCAGTGAGGTGCTCGTGTGGATATCGTTAGAGGCCGGACACGTGGACAGTTTGCACGCAGTACTACTCTTCATTGACGGTCAAAGCATCGATCTATGAGATCAACCAAGGTAATCTCCGTCAAGTACTTAACGTGTTTACTGTATTAAACGAAGTCGATTTTGGGATGGGAAATGAAATTTTAAATTCCGCTGCGTAAACTAGTAGAGTTCCTAACAGTAGTATCAGACCGAACTTTGAACTTAAGCAATAAGCACTAATTAATTTGCGTAGTAATTAATTGATCGATGCAAGATCTAGATTCGCGAAACGAACAAAACATGAAAAAGGCTTTCGGTGGTGGGGCTGCTCGGCCGATTGGCGGCGGCGCCCAACCTTGATCACGCCGGCGGCGTCGGCTGGTGGTTCTTGGTGGACCCCGAAAAATTTGTTTTCGTTGTTTTGTGATTACTTTATGGTGCATTGATATCTCTTTGTTTAGTTGATGTCGTGTGACTAACTAGTGGCTCAAATAGTTTGGACCATTGGGATGCCACATGGCATTATTTGGTAACGGCCTTTCCAAATTTTATTTGGAATAGGCCGAGGCCCTTTCCAAAATATTTGATTTTGGAAAAGGCATACGCCTATGCCCTTTTTAAAATTTTGATTTTGGAAGTGCCAAGGGAGATGCCTTTTAGTTTTGGAGACCAAATGCTTCCCTTTTGATTATGAATCCAAAGGAAAGAAACAAAAGAGACCCGGTTTAATTTGAATAGTTCCAATTGATTAAAATTAAAATCGATTTAAAATTAATCGTAAATTTTTATTTCGGTTGAATTCGTTTAATTAATTCAAAGTTAATTGATTAATCGATTTGATAAAATAAGACACAAATTGGAAGAATTAAAATTTAATATTTTTCATAAGATTTATTATTGTATGAATTAGATGTTGTAGATATAATGTGATTATATGGCCCCAGATTGATCATGGACTCGACCAATAGGATAGATGTGAATGATTTATTTTCTGTTGTTTTTTTCAAATTTTCCTAGGCCGTTATGAAGAACTTGACCTAGTTTATTTTCTGCATTTATCTCATTCTTGTTGGTTCCCCCTGTGAGCGGCGGGTGTATGTATTTATTAGATAGATTTTATGTAACTAGAATGGAGCGGAAGATGGAGACCAGAGAAAGAACACAAATAAAATCCCATTAGAGAATGGCGCATTAAAGATCCTATTGGCGGTTTCAGCTACCTTTAGATTGTGACCTGCGGTTTCATCAGTTTGTATTCGAAACCGCTCCTAGGAAAAGTCCATGATCATACCGGTTATATTGTGCGTGGAGTGGTGTATGTTTTACTTTATTTTTATAACGTAGAAATTTGCATGTATATGATGAGACCATAATTAATTTAATTGAGAGAATTAATTCAACATTAATTAAGTGAATTAATTTAAAATTATTCCCACAACAAAAATCGAGTTACATTTGTCTCCTAATGTTATAATGACGGTGTAGAGCCCTTGTTCGGATCAACTGATCGGCCCTCGTCGGGAGTTGACCTACCTCGGGTATATCGTCGTCATGAGATCTCATGAATATTTGGGTTATGAATCGACTAAGAATCTTGTGGTGATTGGCCCTCTTCAGGCCAGTCTGATTTTAGAGACAATGGGTTAACTATCACATAAGATGTGAATTGTCAAAGAGTTGATAACGCTTTAAATGGTACCAATAATTATACCTATATTCACCTCGAATTCTGCTCAAGAGAGGTTAGATAGGCTTGTTATTGCTTAGAATAAGTTTTAAATGCTATGTGAGTGTTTCCAGGATCGTATTTCTGCATCTATGCTTTTTTCCTGATGTTTTGGTACTATTTTGTCTCGTTTTCCGTGTTTTATAGGATGTGCCAAGTCTGGAGCATTGGAGAACGGATCTGGACCAAAAGGAATGCATTGGGCTGAGTGGTTGAAGTCCAAGTAGAAGCATGCTGAAGAGAAAGAAGAGTAGAATGCCTGGTAACCTAAGGGTTAGGCCCGATAAACCGGTGACTTATTCAACATGAAATTTATTCTGCCATATTGTCTAAGTCGGTTAGGGTTTTAGAGAGTCTTGAGTCGGCTATTGTATTTATATAAAGCCGCATATACTGAAAGCTTTCATATATAATTCGTACAATTGATATGATTCCTACATCTTGAATATATTACAAATATTATTATGCAATAAAGTTTTCTTGAGCTTTGGAGAGTTGTTTTTGGTTTCCTCCCTTCTTCCATCATCTGTATCTTGAGTAGATCGAGCTAGATCTCCATTGTTGCAAGTATGAAGCTTTGAACATTCGTTTATTGTCTTCAATATGGTAGATATGTTCGTATTTATGTGTTTTAGTTAATCTGCATGTTTAACAACCCCATAATTTAATTTTTTTAATCGTACTGAGCAATATAGATCCAGAAATTAGGAAAAGCCGCCCCTGGTAACCCGGCGGTCTATACCGGTTTACCGAGGCATATTTTAAAAAACCTAAACTGGGATTCACTACAGCTACGTTGATCAGTAGGAATAATTAAAACGAGTAATAGGTCTGGCCAATCTAGTATTCGTAATTCGTAAATTAACATGAAGGACCGCAAGTGAAGTGTTAATTAGGACATAGTCTTGATGGACCCTAGGAACGTGCTGGTCAATGTCGACAGCTGTCTAGGTGGGTTAGCGGTATGAGGTAACGCTCAATATCGGCAGTTCTAGTTCTTTATGTGTACGGGCTATTATGGACCAATTAAGGATGGTTGCTTGTGTATAGATTGTCTACTGCCATTGTCGGAGTAGATAGGAGTATGAATTACAACCATAGCTGATAAATATGATAATAATCATTAAACGCTAAAGATTAATCTAATGATATTATTTGGGGAAGTAAACATAATGATTAACTAATCCAAGTTAGTAGATCAGTGAGGAGAGGGAGAGGTATACCATGTTTGTTTTCTTTCATGTTATTGTTGGTTAATGACCGCCTTTATGTTGCTTCTTAATTAGGTTAGAATCATTTATACTTATAAGTTGCATTGTCTCTGTGGGATCGACCTTGACTCCCATTTACTATACTGCGATGTACCTAGTGACTTACACGCGATCAAGATTTTTGGGGCCGTTGCCGGGGACAATGGCCAATTTCTAAATATAAACGTTTTAAGTTTAATTAAGAAGTCGTTTTTCTTTTATTTTATTTTATTTTGAGTCTTGAGTCGTTCTGTATCAACCCTGCACTTGTTAAACTGCCAGAAAGAGAAAATTCAGGGCCGGTTTCCCAAAGGTACTCTTTGAGTTACCGAGGCCTGGAAAATTTATTTCTGAATAGTTCTAGTTATTCTGTGTTATTCCCTGTTGATTTTAGTTAGTAGGTCCGCAACAGTTGGGATCACACCCAACTGAAGCAGAAGTTGCTAACCTTTTCTTTGTTTTATGTTGTCTTTTTGCAGGTTGATCAGAACACTTCAGAAATTCGATCCATTCAGAGTTGACAAAGCAAAGAAGCCAAACAATATGCCTAGAACAATATTGAACATCACACCAATTTCCATGTATCCTGGATCTGAAGCACGAGAGCATTATGAAGCTGTAAAGCAACGGTTGGAAAAAGAGGAGAAATCAATCAAACAAGAGCCTGAAGACGACCTGAAGGATTACAACACGTATCGACCGAGTGAGTTTACTTTCGAATTAATTGATATATCATCTTCGGATTATGATTCTGATGATCCTGAAGAGGATCCTGACATGAAGTTTTCTTAGCCTGAGGATTACCCAGACTCAGACACCGTGGTGAAGCTAGGAGACCGTGGCACGTTCAGACTCACAGTTTTTGTCAATGGAGTATCCGTAGGATTATGTCTCTATGAATCTGGATCGAGTTGCAATATCCTACCTTTTTCCCTCTGTCAAAAGATAAGACTTCCGGGCATATTGAATCAAACCAGGACCATGACCTTAATAGATAGAACCAGAGATATGCCTGCTGGTCTGCTTAGAATGTGTACAATTAAGGCGGGGAGGGTTCACATATCCTATTGACTTCACTTGTCATAGACGTGCTGAGGGACCCTAGTTCCCCGAGCCTCTTAGGGCGACCTTTCCTAGCGATGAGTAGGGCGGTTATGGATTTTGATAAGGGGGAGATTACTCTTAGGATTAATAATGACGTTGTATCCTTTAAGAACCTAGAACCCCTAGAAAACCGACCGGAGAGTTGTAAGATGACGTATGCTTCAGGAAATGAGGAGATCTTGGAAATCGAGAGGCATAAGCATAGAGAGGTTGTCATAAAAACCGTTGAGCAAGAGTTTAAGAGATTAATGCTGAGAGTCAAAGAAGATAAGGACCACGACAGGATGGTCACAGAAGCTAGTCCTTCCGTGTTGCATAGTGAACGAGTCGAGTTGAAAGTGGAAAATGTGGAGTCCTAGTGTTTAAGGTTTAGATCTCAACGCAGAGGCAGACCTAGCACGCAAGCTAAAAGGGAGAGGCGTGCTAGGAAGAGTGCTCAAAAAGGTTTTGTGAAGGTACAATCCTCTGGAGCGAAAGTTTGGCAAGTTAAAGCTCCAACCCTTGATTGATCAGAGATCTGAAGAAAGTCGAGCTGGCGACTATAAACTCAGAACTATTTCTTCAAACCCTTAGGTAGTTTAGGATTTAATAAAATTAGCCAGATGAAGGGACGAGATTTTTTTCATCCTACCACAAACTTAGGCTTGAAACCGAATGGTTGTGGAAATGTTTTTTTTACCTCGTTGCGGATTCTAGTGAAGAAGGTTAGGTTTTGATTCGGAAATAACAATTGAAGAGTAAAGGGTAGTCTATTTGAGGTTAGAATTGAGCAAAAAGGTTGAGTAAGAAGTGCAGCAAAAGATACCCCCGGTATCTCGAGGGTAACCTCCGGGTTTATAAAGCTGAATTTTTAGACACACGTGGAGGACACACGTTGCACCAGATCTGATCGATCAGTGAAAACCGAACCATTTTCCCCTCTTTTCAATTTTTTAATCCTTTCCCACACTCCACCATAACTCCACCTCAATCCCATCAATAAACTCCTCAAATCCCTCACCCTAATAACTTCTCTACCCATTATCCCACTAAACCATCCACATTCATTCCATTCTTCCTATTTAAACCACCCCTTCATCACCAATACCATCAGTCTTATCATTTTCATCTCTTTAATTCACCACACTTCTCCTATTTCTTCTTCATTTCTAAAAGTCGGCCACCATCACCACCATATTACCACCAAACAGCCACCATACCCAAAATTAAAACGAGTAATAGGTCTGGCCAATCTAGTATTCGTAATTCGTAAATTAACATAAAGGACCACAAAGTGAAGTGTTAAGTATTACATAGTCTTGATGGACCCTAGGAACATGCTGGTCAATGTCGACAGCTGTCTAGGTGGGTTAGCGGTATGAGGTAACACTCAATATCGGCAGTTCTAGTTCTTTATGCGTATGGGCTATTATGGACCAATTAAGGAGGGTAGCTCGCGTATAGATTGTCTACTGCTATTGTCGGAGTAGATAGGAGTATGAATTACACCCGTAGCTGATAAATATGATAATAATCATTCAACGCTCGAGATTAATCTAAGGAAATTATGTTGGGAAGTAAACATAACGATTAACTAATCCAAGTTAGTAGATTGGTGAGGAGAGGGAGAGGTATACCATGTTTGTTTTCTTTCATGTTATTGTTGGTCAATGACCGCCTTTATGTTGCTTCTTAATTAGGTTAGAATCGTTTATACTTATAAGTTGCATTGTCTCTGTGGGATCGACCTTGACTCACATTTACTATACTGCGATGTACCTAGTATTCTTGCTAGTAATATCGACGTTAGTGACTTACCCGCGATCAGTACCCACCTTTCGAAATTGACCGAGTCGATCGGCCCTCATCGGGGATCGAGTCAACTAGATTGAATTCCACCCACTAAAGAATTAATTAAAAATTTTGAAAGCCAATTGGGAATAGTTGGCTAGTGAGAGCTAAACCTAATTATAATTTTTAAAGTGCAACTTTATGGTTTTGTATACAAGAACTTTTACTTATGTTATCTTTACTTTATATTTGTAGAAAATTCGAACAAATTGAACCTTCGTTTTATCATCAATAACAAGCTTGACGAAACAAACTTTCTCGACAGGGAAAGAAATCTCAAAATCGTTTTAAGACATGAAAACATTAGTTATGTTTTGAACACACCCCTGATTAATGACCCTTAAAATGCTACTAATGAGGAATCGGTTAAGAAGCATGCAAAACAATGTTCTAACAGTGAGGAGGCTACTTGCATCATGCTTGCTTCTATGACACCGGAACTTCAGAAACAACATGGGTCAATGGATGCTTACACCATAATGACGCACCTAAAGGAACTCTATGCCTCCCAGCCTCGCATTGAGAGGTACGAGGTCTCGAAGGTTCTTTTTGGCTGCAATATGGCTTCAGGTTCCCCGGTTGGGTCGCACGTGCTAAAGATGATTGGTTATATTGAGTGGATTGAGAAGCTTGGCTATAAGATGGGGCGTGAGGTGAGTATTGACTTGATTCTGCAATCTCTACCAGACTCTTACTCGCAGTTTGTGATGAACTATCACATGAATAAGATTGATTCCTCCCTCGCGAAGTTATTGAACATGCTTAAAACTGCGGAAGGCACTATTGGCAAGGGTAAGGAAGTGTTGCTCGTGACTTCTTCCAAAGGGAAGAAGAAAGCCCAAAATAAGTTCAAGAAGGCAAAGGAGGCTACTAAGCCGAAGCCTAAAATAGCGAAAGACAAGTCCATGGATGCTTGTTTCCATTGTGGCCAACCTGGTCATTAGAGGAGAAACTGCAAGGCCTTCTTGAATGCCCAGAAGAACAGACACAACAATGCTTTGACTTCAGGTATGTTTATGATTGAGATCAATATTTCTTCTACTAAGTCTAACTGTTGGTCACAGAGAAGGGTAAAACTATAGTCAGAGGGGGGGTGAATGACTATAGTGGAGTTTCAAAAACTTTTCTTATATTTAAAAGCCTTTGGGTAGCGGATAAGTCCCTTCTCTAAATGTTGGTTCAAAGTAGATTATGCAATCACAGATATAGTAAGCAATGAAGTAAAGTGCTATAATGTAAATTGCTGAAAGTAAATAGACACAAAGGCTTATAGTGGTTTAGGGTGGTGTAATCCCTCAATCCACTCTTCTCTTGTGATGATTGGAGGAATTAACTATTGTTTTGACAGATACAATAGTTAGATTGTCCTTGGCTGCACAAGCTTCAAAATCTTCAAGACTATCACTCCCTAGCTACAGAAGCTTCGGTGACTCAGTCTCTATCACTGCTCCTTGAGAACAAATCTTTCAGTAGCTATCACAAAGGTTGCAACTCCTTCTTAGATTCCTCTGATTCAATTGCTTCAGTTGATGTGAATTGGATTCACAGACTTGTGATCAATCTCAGTGCTTGATGTGGAATTTGAGCTCTGATTACTGAGTTGATCTCTAGATGATTCCTTTAAGTACAGATAAAAATGATTTTCAAATTGATAGAGTTTCTGTTTGTTTCTTATAAGATTCAATCGTTATATATCCTGTCTGTCAATGCCTTCTATTTATAGCCTTGATGATCCTTGTTTTGAATTTCCATCCATTGGCTATTTAATGTGGGGAATAATCTTTGATTTAATTCTTGATTCCCCCTCAATTATATTCTCTTTGATTTCTGTGATCGGATTTCTTTGTCAAACATCTATCAGAGAATCCATCATTGATTGATCCTCAATTGATTGTGCATTTAATGCTTGATCTTCATAGTATAAAATCAGAACAAGTAAAGTTTACTTGGCCGTTCCCTGAACGGTTAAGTGATCCTTCTGACTTGGCTGTTTGGATCTTCCTTCACTGCTTTGTCTTTACTCAACCGATAGTCAGTTCACTCTGCCGATCACTGCACTGTTATTCTCTTTGATCTTTTAGGGACTTATTGTACTTCACTGATCCTTGATTTGGGTGAGATCATTGTACACCATATTTGACAATGTATTTCATCATTTGAATTGTGACTAAGACTTATCCAAGTGTTAAGGGTGATTTTATACGATTTATAATGCTATATTCTATGATATTTTTCCCTGTATTTGTACTAAATTGCATAAGAAGCATGTGTTTAATGAATATATTGAGTAAATGATATTTCAAAGGAGTTAATTGCAAAATAGGTTGATTTATGTGCTTTAGTTATGTTTTTACGATTATTTGAGCGATATTACATTTTGTGGTGTTTTTAAATGATGTAGATACGTTTTTCAAGGCTCAAATGATGATCAAAAGAGATAAGAGTCGAAATATATGATGATTAAAAGAGATAATGAAGGAATTGACAAGAGAAAAAGAGATAGAGATCAAGAAATCGAAATTCAGTCATATTGGACTGGCGTCCAGGTCCCGTCCAGTGGACGGGCGTTTGCTGAAACTGAACGAGCGTCCAGGGATGGAAAGTTGATTCAGGAAGTTTGGACGCTGAGGTGGACGCCGGTTGACGAAGGCGGCGTCGATCATGACTCGGCCCGATTTGAAGTTCATATGAAGAATGGACGGGCGTTCAAGGATCCAGACGGGCGTCCGGTAGCCGACTTGCTGAAACCGACTTTAAAATCTATATATAGTCGGCTGTTTCTCCACACAAGAGGGACCATACATCATATATTCAAAACCCTAAACCTAGGGGCGGCTTTAGGCTGCGTTTTTCTTCCTTTTGTTCCAGTTTTTATGCACTTTAGTTTAGATTAAAACTAGTTACTTTTTATGCACTGTTTCTACAAATTTGAGTTGCTGAGGATGTCCAGAGGCTAAAAGCTTCATCAAACGAGTATTGTGAAGCCATCCAACGATTGTTGATTTCATTTTCTTCGGTTAAACTGTGAGTTTTTATTTAAAGGTTGTTTCTTATTCATGTTTATTACGTTTAATTGCTTTTATATCGGAAGATCTGCATGTGTGATTGTTTATTGTTGATGGAAATCTTAATAAACCCTAGATCATCATGAATAAGAATAGTAATTCGAATCTATCATAACGGAAGTTAATAGGTTCAATTGCTAGATTACAAACATAAAGTTTACACCTTTGGTTAGGAAACGCGTTAATCTTGCATTGGAAGATAATAGATTAATAGATGAACTTTCTAAGGAATTAGGGTTCATGTTTAGATAAGGTGAATCACAACCTAGATAAAAACCACAACATAATCGAGATAAGAAATCAATGCTTGTTGGATAGGTGGATCAATCCTCGTTTGTTCATTACACACTTGATTTAAATCCTAAAACTTGAATTCGTTTAGTTAGTTTACTTTTATTTGCATCTTAGTTTAGTTTAGTATTGAATTGGTTCGCAGCCCGTATCCTTCCTAGCTTTAGATTATATCCTCTGTCTAGTTTTATTTTACTGCTTTGAGCTCGATGTTTATTCACCGTTTAGATTAGTTTCGTGACATAGTTTAGGTTAGACAAAAGCTAGAATCACAATCGTTTAGTTCCCGTAAGATCGACCGGTATCAACCTCTTTACTACGATCCTTATACTTGAGGGAAACCGGATTTATAAATATTTATTACTTGTTTGTTTGTGCTAGATAAATCCGTGACAAGTTTTTGGCGCCGTTGCCGGGAACCGGACGGTTGTCTAGTTTTTGTTTTTCGCTTTTTTTTTGCTCGCTTATTTCTATTGTCCTATTTTTAGTTCGTTTTAAATTCTGTTTTAGTTGATAATTGTTTTAGGTAGTTGTTAAGTAGATAATTAGGGTTTAAGACTTTCCTTAGTAGCTTCCTTGGAGATTAGATCGTCTGTCTTTCTGTTTTTTTCTGTCGTTCTTTCTTACCTTCTTTTCTTTTCTGCAAATTTCTGCTTCTGTTCTAGTTTTCCCGCTACCAAACGGGCGTCTGGGATATTGGACGCCCGTCCGCTGGAAAATTATCAATTTCGCTTTTGTTTTTATTCACTTAGACGAGCGTCCATAAGATTTGGGCGCCCGCCAGAGTTTTTCGTCTTCGCAGACGGCGTTTGGACCACTAAACGCCCGTCGATCTCAATTCATCTGGGCGCCCGTCCCAAACTTTTGGGCGTCCGTGCTGGTCTGTTTTCTTCAATACTTTTGTTTCTTTTCTTCTTTCCATTCTTTTCTTTAGGCTTTTAATTTTTAGTTTAGGCTTTTACTTTCTTAGCTTTTAGGTTTCGTTCCACTTGTTTTTGGTCCGGTTTAAGCAAACTCGAGTCAAAAGGACCGTTATTATACACCCTCGACCCGAAGCGAACCGTAGTCCGGCCAAGCAGCGGATTTTCCGTTCTGCGCTTACGCGCATGCGAGCGAGCGAGATCTTGAAGAACAACTAGCTAGAGAAATCACCGATTTTGTGATAATGGCGCTAATAATAGACGTCGTTGGCGGACTCACGCCATGCCCGGCGAAGTCAAAGTCAACCCGGCTATCGTTATTCCACCATTCTTGCACAAACCTTTGAGTGAAGCCAGGACTTATCCAGATGATGCAAAGACGCATCAATTTTTCACGGCTATCAATCGGAGAATCCATGATACCCACTTACACACATTCTTAGAGATATGCGGTACTACACGCATCCAAGGAGTAAGTGAGGATGCTATCAAGCTAAAACTTTTTCCTTTTTCTTTGGAAGGAGAAGCTAAAGAGTGGTACACCTCTCTCCTTCGAATCTATCACCACCAGGCGTAACTCGAAAAGGAGTTCTTGAGTCAATATTTTCCACCTTCAAAAACGCGATTAGCTTAAATGAAATATTCACTTTCTACCAGAAAGAGAATGAGTCCTTTTTCGAATGTTGGAAGAGATTCAAGTCTCTTCTTAGAAAGTGTCCCCACCATGGCTTGCCAATGGAAAGGCAAGTCAACACCTTCTTTAGTGGATTGACCGAGCTTACAAAAGGCATGGTCAATAGCTCTTCTGGTGGGGCATTTCAAGAAAACGCTCAAGAGGGATGGGCACTTGTTTGAGGATATTGCAAAGTACAACTATGCTCCTCTTATCAAGCAATTCAAGCTCCTCCGCCTCCCAAGGTTGAGGAAGTCAATTTGCAAAGTTTGATCGCCATGCTGCAGAAGCAGATGGCACCATCTCCAATTCCAAATCCTATAAATCAAACTTCTTCTTTTCCACAGAACCTCTCGTGTTCAGACATTGCAATCGCTTTGTCGACCGGCATATGAATGGCCAATGTCAATTTAATCCCCTGCACCTTATCAAGTGAATGTTGTTCATGATTATGGACAAGTACAATCAAGTCATATGTCGAATTGTGACGCGAGGTGGGGCACACTTCTAAATTCGCCTTATGAACGGACATAATGCGGAAGTGAATGCATTCTATGGCGAGAAACAATCAAAGGTTCAATCGGTTTCTGGCCAGGGCAATTTTCAAAACCAAGGTTTAATCCATCTTCAAATTTCAATCCTAATTCGAATTTTAATTCGAATCAATTTCAATAGAAACCTGGTTTAATCGAGACCAAAACTCGAATTTTTCCAATCTGCAAAAATTCAATCGAATTGGCCTTCCAATTCAAACTCTCAATTTCAAAGTCGGCCCACCAAACCTATGCTCCAAATCTCCAAAACTCTCAAGGCCCTCCCAATCTACCAATCTTGAAGCTAAGTTGGAGGAGCAAAGTAGATCGATGAAGAATCTTGAGAGACAAATTGGGCAACTCGGGTCGAGCAGCTTAGCTTCTAGACCCCAGGCACCGCCTAGTTTCACTGAGAAGAATCCAAAGGGTGGTCAAGTTGCTCAGGCTGACTTGAACAAAGGCCCATGTACTGACCTCGTGCCATCAATTCAATACGGTAAAGTGGAGGCCAGTGCAATGAATCTGAGAAGCGGTACTCAAGTTAGTGGTCCTTCCCACCGGGGAAACCACTAGCCCTCCTGGCATTGATAAGGCGGGAGGGGAAGCCGAGCACCTACACTCCCTCAACAAAGAAGAGAAAACTCGGTGGCTGATCCCACGAGAGGTGAAGAAGTTGGTGATCCTCAAGTGGCTGATCCTCGAGGACCGAAAAGAGCAATCGAAAGTCGGAGGCTGATCCACGACTACTAAGAATCTGAGAAAGCCGTTCGATGGAAGGATCTCGGAAGACAGAGTCATTAATGCATCCTCAAAGAAGGTTTTCTCCGAGGATGACCTTAAGAAACTTCCATTTCCACCGAGAAAGAGCAACATTCCCTTGATTGAGGATAAGAAGTATGAAAAGGTCTTTGAACCTTTTGAAAAATACTCAGTGAATCTTCCATTATCAGATGTCTTGGTCGAAATGCCTAAGTATACAAAATTTATCAAGGATGTTGTGTCTTCGAAAAAGAAGTTAGCAAGCATGGAAAGGCAAATTGGTGAGGATTGTTCCATGATTAATTATGAAAACTTACCAATTAAAAGAGGTGACCCTGGTAAGTTCGTACTTACAGTGTTAATGGGAGGTCTGGTCTTCCCTAATTCTTTGTGTGATCTAGGTTCCTCTATAAGCCTTATGCCAATGTCTGTATGCAAACAGATCGGTTTACAAAGCCTTCTAGAACCCACTACTATGAGTCTACAGTTCGCGGATAGATCTTCTAAGAAAGCTTTAGGGATCCTGAAAGACGTTTTGGTTCAGATTGATAGATTTACCTTTCCAGTTGACTGGTATGTCTTAGACATGGAGAAAGACGAAAACGTCCCCCTGATTCTTGGAAGACCTTTCTTATCTACAGCTAGAGACCTCATCGATTGCGATGGTGGGCAAGTGACTATCCAAGTTGGTGATCAAGAGGTGAGTTACAATGTCTTAAAGTCCATTCAAGTACCCTCTGGACCCCCAACCGGCTTTTCCATTGATTATATGACGGATGATTTTACCGATTATATGGATAAGCAAGTCATGGCTGTAGAAGCGGAATATGAGCGATTGGTTGATAATCTAAATACTCATGGTGTGGTCAATCTAGATCAATTAGCAGCTGATTTTGAGGAAGAATTGTTGGAAGGAGAAGCTTTGGCAGTGGGACCACAGAGTAAACTCAGTGATATTGAGTTGAAAAGTGGAGATCTTAAATCTAGTTTGGAAGACCCCCCTGCAGATTTGGTGTTGAAGCCGTTGCCTAAACATCTTAAGTATGTGTTTTTAAGAGAAGGCGACAAGCTTCCTTTAATTATTTCTGCCAAGCTTTCTCGTTTAGAGGAAATGAAACTTATCAACGTCTTGAAAAAGAATGAAAAAGCCTTTGGTTGGCAAGTAGGAGATATCAGAGGGATATCTCCGGACATCTGTATGCACAAGATCAAGACGAATGAGGGTGCAAAATGTGTTAGACAGCCTCAGAGAAGGCTCAACCCTCATATGCAAGAGGTGGTTAAGAAAGAAATCATTAAACTTCTGGACATGGGAATCATTTATGCCATCGCGGATAGTGAATGGGTTTCCCCAACTCAAGTAGTTCCCAAGAAAGGTGGAATTACGATTGAGAAGAATGAGAAGGGAGAGGAGATATCATTGAGACTTGTCACTTGGGTTACGAGTCTGCATCGATTATCGAAAGGCTCAATGAGGTCACAATGAAAGATCACTTTCCCTTCCATTCATTGATCAGATGCTTGAGCGTCTGGCGGGGCACGCATTCTACTGCTTCCTAGATGGATATTCAGGATACTTCCAGATACCCATTGATCCAGCTGACCAAGAAAAGACCACTTTTACCTGCCCTTATGGTACATTCGCTTACCGGCGAATGCCATTTGGCCTCTGCAATGCCCCAGCTACTTTTCAGCGATGTATGCTAGCTATCTTTGACGGGCTTGTAGAGAAGTGTATGGAGATTTTTATGGATGATTTTTCGGTTTTCGGTTAGTCTTTTGATGATTGCCTTGACAATCTTGATCAAGTGTTATCCAGATGTGTGGAAAAGAACTTAGTACTTAATTGGGAGAAATGCCATTTCATGGTAGACGAGGGAATAGTTCTTGGCCACAAAATCTCCGCCAAGGGTATAGAAGTTGACAGGGCAAAAGTAGAAGCTATTGAGAAAATGAGCTATCCTAAGAATGTGCGTGAAGTTAGAGGCTTTCTTGGACATGTCGGTTTCTACAGAAGATTCATTCAAGACTTCTCCAAGATAGCCAAGCCCCTGTTCCTACTTTATGAAGGAAGACGTTGAATTCAATTTTGATGAGAGCTGCAAGCAAGCGTTTGAGGAGCTTAAGGATCGCTTAATATCTCGCTCCAATTCTTATATCGCTTTGATCGAACCTACCATTTGAGCTTATATGCGACGCATCAAACTATCTTTGTTGGTGCCGTTTCTAGGACAAAAGATCAAAGGAAAATTCCAGCCTATCTATTACGCCAGTCACACATTGAACCCCTCTCAAGTTAACTATACTACTACTGAAAAGGAACTACTGGCCGTAGTCTTTGCTATAGACAAGTTTCGTAGTTACTTGTTAGGAGCTCAAGTGATCGTGTGGACTGATCACGCTGCTTTGCGTTATCTGATGACTAAGAAAGAGGCTAAACCGCGCCTACTGCGTTGGATACTGACCCTACAAGAGTTTGACGTTCAAATTAAGGACAAAAAGGGCAGTGAAAATGTAGTGGCGGATCACGTTTCTAGAATGTTAAATGAGGAAAAGGATGAACCAGATGATATAGATCTTTACTTTCCTCTAGAAAACATTATGTTGATAGACGGTTGTCCTCCCGATGTTCCATGGTATTCTTCCATTGTGAACTACCTTCATGCCCGTTATCTCGATCCCGAAATGTCTTATCAGGAGAAGAAAAAGTTCTTCTCTGATTTGAAATATTTCGTTTGGGATGAACCTTATCTTTTTAAGATTTGTAAAGATGGTTTGCTTAGAGATGTGTTCCGAATCCGAGCAACGTGATATTATTGAGCGGTGCCACGCGGACCCACTCGGGGTCACTTTGGTCCGTGGAAAACCGTTGCTAAGATCTTTCAATCTGGTTTCTATTGGCCTCACGATCTTTAAAGATCTGAAGCTTTCTGTAAAGCTTGTGATAGGTGCCAAAGAACCGGTGCTCTGACAAGGCGTTTTGACATGCCTTTGAAACCCATCCTAGAATGCGAAGTCTTTGATGTATGGGGTATCGATTTTGTGGGACCATTCCCATCATCTTGCGGTAATAAATACATCTTAGTCTGCGTGCGTAGACTACGTGTCTAAATGGGTGGAGGCTCAAGCCACTCCTCACAATGATCATAAGACGGTAATGAAATTTCTAAAGTAGAATATCTTCGTGAGGTTTGGATGTCCGCGCGCTTGATCGATGATGAAGGGGACGCATTTACGCAACCGACCCTAGAGAAAGTACTTGAAAAGTATGGTGTTCGTCATAAAGCGGCACACCATATCATCCAATGACTAGTGGTCGTTGGTGAGAGAAGCAACCAAAGTATCAAGAAAATCTCGAGAAGAAGGCAGTCACAATCATAGAAAAGACTGGAGTTTGAAGTTGGATGATGTACTTTGGGCATACAGAACTGCCTATAAAACCCCTATGGGGACATCTCCATATCAAATGGTCTACGGGAAACCATGTCATCTGCCTGTCGAGTTAGAGCATAGAGCTTATTGGGCTACAAAGTTTCTGAACTTTGATTCCCAATCTTGTGGAAAACATCGACTACAGCAGTTACATGAGCTAGACGAATTCAGACTCCAGGCTTACGAGAGTGCCAGGATTAGTAAAGATAAGATGAAGCTACTCCACGATGCTAAGATTAAAAGGAGAGAGTTTCAAGTCGGAGAACAAGTCCTTCTTTACAATTCCAGGTTACATCTGTTTCCTGGAAAGTTGAGGACACGTTGGTCCGGCCCCTTCGAGATTCTCCAAATCATTCCTGGAGGCGTTCTAGAACTTCGTGGTTATAGTGGTGACCCGTTTGAGTGAATGGCCGAGGTGCAAGCACTATATTGGTGAACCTAAAGAGAAACCTCTCGAATGTCCGTTGCCTCGATATCCTCGGGTGTGGTGCTCTGAAGTCAACGACCTCGATGAGTCTTCACCCAACCTATTTTCAGAGGAGGGCTGTAGTGGTCCTTCCGAAGAACTTCTAGCTGGTAGTTGGGATATGGAAGAATTGGAGAGGGAGCGTCAGTTGAAGCGTCATCAGAGGGCTCAGAGGATGAAGAGGTCACCCATGGGGAAGTTCAAGCGTATTTGGAAAGCTATAAAAGATTTCACCCCATGTGTGAGATCTCAAGTTTCTGCAGCCACACTCTCGATCGAGCTTACACGAGGTAGTGGTGGCGCGAAAAGTCAAATGGCCTGATCCAGCCGAGTTTTAAACGGTGTCGAGCTAACGACATTAACCAAAAGCGCTACTAGAGGCATCCTAGATATCCCTTATTATATTAGTTAAATTGCTCATCTTTGTTAGTGTTATATTTATTTAAGTTTTAGTTTAATTAAGTTTTAGCTGACTAAGTTTTTCTATTTCTATCTGTCAGTTAGTGTGCTTTTTAGATATGGATTACGGAGTTCTTCCTGAGGAGTTCCCCATCATTAGTCGGATCCCACTGATTACAGTAGCTGATGGACCAGGAGGCACTATAGTCTTGCACGTAGATTTTGAGCTTAGTACCCATACGAAGACCATCACCTATGTTCTCATTGTCCCCCGCTGTTCGGGAGGTAGTGACTTCACTACTGAGGAGCTACAGGAAGCTATAGGGGCGTCCATATACGATCATAAATGACCCTATCTTTGACAGATTTAGCGCCGGGTACTACAGATTCACATTTTAGAGGTTTAGAGGTAGCTGGAGATGACTGGGGCGTACAAGACGACTATGATTTCCCTCCTGCTATTGATATGCTTCGTCGTCTCATCCGTTTGGTGGATTGGGACGAGATTTATGCAGACTAGCGTTAGTTAGGTTTGTTTCGTCGAGCAAACGACGTAAAACAAAAGCGCTTCGTGGGAGGCAACCCACTGTTCTCTTTTTGTTTTTATTTATTTTCTAGAAATTTTATGTACTTCGTTTGATTTTTACTTGTATTTTTGAAGTTTTAATTAAGTTTAATAAGAGATGTACTTTTGAATTTGGGTTGTATGGAATTTTATGATTTTTGCACTTTTGCCTGCTGGGACGCCCGTCCAGACAACCGGACGCCCGTCCTCTATGACCAATCCTTAGACGAACGTCCACTACGCCTGGACGCCCGTCTGATATTTTCCCTCCAATCCTGTATGTGATTTAAACTCTTGGACGAGCGTCTACTAAACTGGACGCCCGTCCAGTTCATCTGATTTCCCAGTGGACGCCCGTCCACTGAGTTGGACGAGCGTCCAACATCTGCCTATATATACTCCCTCAACGCATGAACCCTCACTTTTCAGTTTTTCAAATCGCAAAACCGTTTCCTCTCCCTCTTTTTGGCCTAAAATCTTCATTTCTAAACCATTTTGAGCGATTCCAAGTGCTACAGGCCGCTCTTGATCCCCTCTCTTTGATTTTCATAACCAAATTCCCCAACAAACCATATTTTTGGAGAATCAGGCCCCATTCAAGTCCGACTTTTCAGAGAAAAAATTCGATTTTGGAGCCCATTTTGGTGTTGTTTGGATTGATTTTCACCTCGATCAACATCTACTCACCCTCCTTGGTAAGTTCGTAGCAAAATTTCTAGTTTTTATTCACGTTTTTGCGAGTTCGATCTTTGGGTTGGCTCGTTCACTTGAATATTGCCTTAATTCGGTTTTTTTTGTTTTTTTTTGTTTCTTGTTGCTTTGTTTTGGTAATATGGTGTTGTGATGGGTGATGAATTGGGGTTGTTTGGTGATGGTTATGGTTGTGGTTGTGGTTTGGTTGATTTGAAATCCCGCTTTGGATGTTAAACGGGTATCTTGTTGTGAATCGGGGTTGTTTTGGTTAGTCTATGCTTGAAAATGGTTCATAAGAAAGCAGTCATGAAAAGGCACGGGAAGGAAGTGGCTAGGGAGGCGGGGAAAAAGCGAAAAGAGTTTGATCCGACCTTGGTTGATCCTAACCGGGGTGTGAGTATTCGGGAGCAACCCCCTAGAGCCACCCAAACTAGGGCAACCTTAAGAGATGAACCAACCTCTGACTCTGAGACGGACGATGATATTCCTTTAGTACGGATGCCTAGAGCTCAGAAAGGCGGAGCCTCGTCTAGGGCTGAGGACACCGTAGAAGCTACCCGTGAGGATGTGCCGGTTGAACCTAGGGCTGCTCCACCTAGAAAGAGAGCCAAAACCATACCTCCTATGCCCTTACCTCGTAGGTTCGCGAACCCTGAGCTCACGATGTGTATAAACAAAGACTATTTCTTTCTAGGAGGGCGATGTTGATAGAAAGGGCCACTTTAGAGGCAAAGGTCGATCCGGGTTTCGTTAAGTTGCTTAAGGATCGGAAATGGGACGCTTTGATGACGATTCCAACTACCCCGGTCAATAGTTCCTTGGTTCGGGAGTTTTATGCCAATTGTTCAGAAACCGACTTGGAAACGAAGGTAGTTGTGGTTCGAGGAGTCCAAGTTCCGTTTACGCCGGAGGTGATCAATGCAAAGTATGGGTTGGCGGCTTTGTTAGGTGTGATGCCCGAAAGACAATTTTGTAATTGTTTTATTTAATAAATGAAATGATATTGTTATTCATATTTATTATTCTCATATTCACCGATGTGACAATAGTAATTACACTACAGAAAACCCTAAAGTATATCGTTTATGTAATCACTTAACTCAGTGTATGGTATATACACGGGAGGATTGAGTTAGTGAAGATGTACTTAAAATACAATTAGCCCGTAGTGAAGTTAATCGAGAGTATCGGGTCTCTCCTTTAACGTGCTATTAATGCGCCCAGAACACAATA
Source organism: Gentiana macrophylla (assembly GCA_026214975.1). Taxonomy (NCBI): domain Eukaryota; kingdom Viridiplantae; phylum Streptophyta; class Magnoliopsida; order Gentianales; family Gentianaceae; genus Gentiana; species Gentiana macrophylla. The sequence goes on from CM047813.1 coordinate 47,882,069, forward strand.
GGTGTGATTGTCTTATCCGGACTTTCGGTTAAGAGAACCTAATGGGGCATTTATATATGATAGATATATCATATAGAAATTTGGACCGATTTGATTAGAGTTCTCGATATAATTCCGTAATCAAGAAGTCTTATCGAATCAATGGATGATCATATTTATGGATATATCTTAATCTGAGGTGATCACGATCAACCGCTTGAATCGATGTGAAGTTTGACTTGATGGTTAAGGATTACACTTGAGTCTTTGGTCCGAATTACCCCATCTTGGCATTGTCTTTGGATTGAGTGAGTAGTCCGTGTTTATCACAGATACGGAATCCATTCCTTCCATTTATGGAAGTAGATAGACGATTCCTCTTATTTGTTAATCCTAGAAAGCGATCGATCGCGCGAATTCATATCACATTGATTGATCACGGTGAGTTGTATGAATTAATTGATCACTAGGGGTTAATGGTAAATAAGGATAAGAGGTTCTAAAAGGGTTAACGGTAACTTCCCGATTTAGAATGAAACGATCTATGGAGGATTAATCCATATGTAATGATTATATCAATGGGCGCTTATTATTATTCTCGTGAGGAGATAAATATAATCTCATAATCGGAGGAGTGCGATCACGGGATTATGGTGGCATATTCTGTGATTGATTTATCGAATATAATTATTCTATAATTATTTATTTGATTTATCGGAGCGATTGATTATTAGTCCATGGTCCCGACGTGCCTCCTAATATAGCATAGCTATTCTCGGACGTCGAATCCTAATAATATTAATTTAGTTCTTGTTGGACTTTATTAAAACGATATGTGAATTAATTGTTTAGTGGACTATTAAATTAGTTGGGCTAAATAATTAAATATGTGGAAAAGACATTTTCCATAATCTTGGCCCAATTGTTTATAGCCCAAAATTAATTATGACTAGGTCATGATTTAAAAGTGGCGCCCCCCCTCTTATTTTTGGAACAAGAAATTAGTTTTCTTGTGATTAATAAGACATGTGCATAAAATATTTATTGGATAAATATTTATGGAAAGAAATAAAGATAAATATTATTCTAGATTTGTTCTAGAATATTATGGGATTATCTTTTATTTAATAGGATTATCATAATTGATTTTGTATTAATTATAAAATCCTTGGGGCTTAAGTTTTACTCTCTATATAAAGAGAGTTCTCCCAAGCCAAATAACACACTACAATTTTTAGACTTCTACCTCTTAGAGAGGTGAAGGAAAATTTCGGCCAAGGGAGTCAAGGGAAAATCTTGGAGATTTTTTTCCGGGTAGCATATCGGAAGGGTTAAGTCGAAATTTCCTTCCACGGGAGTTGCTTGGATCACACGTCACGGAAGATCGTGGTACTCTTCACGCTTTCCTTCGTTCATCCTATTGCGGTTCTTCAACTTGGATTTTGAGATCCAAGAGGTATGTTCTACAACCCCTTGTAGATATAGATCTAGTTATTTTATTACGTGTAGTTTATAGATCTAGATCCATAAATCGTTTCATTGCGGATGGTATTACTAACAAATGGTATCGATCGCCATGGGGATCTATATTTATACGTATAAAATATTAGATCTAGGAGTGGTAAAACATGTAGATTTTTGTCCCAATTTTTAAATGGGGCGCATGCATGATTATTTTTATGCTTATGAATGTAAGTGGTTGAAGAGATGGATTGGGGTTGGCACTTTTTTACCCGTTATATCTATTGTAAACTCATATAAGCGATGAAAATTCGTCCATATGAGTATAGGAAATTATGTAATTCTTTTTTTATTGCAATTTTAATTTCCAGAAAATAGATCTGTTTAGTAGCTGTTTAGTTATTTCGTGTTTCCGTTGATCGAACCGTTGAAACGAAGATCTCTCGGTCAGAATCAAGATTAGAAGATGATGATCAACTCCACAAATTTTGGCGTCGATCAGAGTCCGTTTCGATATCCGTTTGATGCTGCGAAGAGGCTGCTGTAACAGAAAAACGCAGGATTCACAGAAACACTATCTGTGACTTCCTCGATTTTCTGGGAGAGTTTGGACCGTTGAAAAGCAAATCCGACCGTTCAGATTGATCAACTTGGAGTTTTGGACGTACCATAAAAATTTTAGGTCGATCGATTCATCTCGATTCCCGATCTGCCTCAGGAAGTCATTGATGCAGTGCAGTCAAAGTCAGATTCAGCAGCAAGTTTGGCGGTTTACTAGAGAAAATTGGTAAGTCAAAGCACCGATCCAACCGTCCATATTGAATTTCAAGGAGTGAAGAAAAGATCTGGAAATTTTCGTCCCGATCCGAGTTCGTTTGGTTTCCCGATCATCGAAGAGTTCGTACAGCTGCAGATTTAGTTAGAAAGTAGTAAACCCTAGTAGGGTTTTGGTTTTATTTTCTAATAGATTAGATACGAAGTGCCAACGATCCATCTCGGTGTTTAAATTTTCCGCATTTATTTTTATGTGTTTGATCATAAAATAGATATAAAACCGGAATTGCCATGACATGCATCATATCATAAATCCACTCCATGCATACATGTAGAATTTTAATTTTGGTAATTAAAATAGGCATGTATACAAACTCGTGTAATTAGTTGAAATTTAATTAATACGTGGTAATTAATAAATTTAGTAACTAATTAATGATCCGAGGACGGGTTATGAAATCGTTAGGCCTTTCGGTGTGTGTTCTCGGTGAACCGCCTTAAAGCCCAAACGAGATCACGTTCTTCAATTCGTAGTGTCTACGAGATTGAATGATGGTAAAAGAACAATAAACCTTGGATAAAAACGGTTCGCTTATAGGTTGGGTGGTCAACTGAGCTAGGCTCGACCGACTTAACCCTCCTAGTGTGATGTATGCACGGGGGTCCGGCAAGACTAAGCTACACCGGAGAACGGAGGGGTGATTCCTTCTTATCTCAATAAGGCCGTCTTGACCCGATTTCGTCCGACTGTCACATATGTTCCAACGAATAGGACGGGTAGGCTTGCCTACGTTACCGACACCATTCGGAATCCTTGATTTGATGTGCTTTTATGTTAACATCAAAAAGACGTGGTTAGTTAACCCACAACCACTTCCAAAATATTGAGTGGGAGCGGGGGAGGCGACAGCCAACCCCACGGCCTCTACTATAGATACAAGTAAGTGAGAGAAGGGTGACGCCTCGAGGCGCTTTGATTTCGTCCCCCTAAGGATGGTGTTCGCCCCTATCAACATTCATGGCTTGGTCTCCGAAAGGATAGGATTTCCGGGTACTCGTTGGGTCACTGACCTATCCTAAGACGGCATACTCGGGCGTACCTAAGAGATCCGATATAGTAGGTCACACTCATCATGGGTATTTTTGATAATATCTAGGCTAAAAGGAAGGTAGTCAATGAATAAAGGGATGTTCGATTCTCGTGGGATGTTCGATTCTCTCACAGGTTATTCATTGATGAGATTGTCTCGATTTAACCGTCATCTCTTTGACCTACCCTAAGGCGGCTTTGAGATGCGAGGTTAAAACCTTGGAATGGTAGAGTAGACTTAATTTTTAGTTTACAATTCCTAAAATTAATATAGTAGTGTTAAACTTGAATTAATTTATGTCATTTTATTTACTGACATTATCCCTTACTAAATTGCTTAAAAATTTATAATTGACTAGTATTGACTTCGTTAAAAAGTGGAAAGTAACTAGGGCGTTGAACTAGTTAATCGATAATGCAATTAATTTTGAAAGAGATATTTTCTCTTAAGCCTTTTAAAAACAAAGTGACATATAGGTATGTCACTAGTGTCATTCTGTCAAGCGGAAGACAAACTTAGTTTAAAGGTGACTTTGGACTTTGAAATTCTTCTAGTGAATTTTGAGTATGTAGTAATTACACGAGTAATTTTCTAATTGAAAAATTGGAAAATCATGAAGTGTTACTAGTTGGACGATATTTGGAATCGATGAACTAGTGGGAGCTTTAGGATTTGTTGTTTTTCTAGAACATTAGAAAAGTGTAACTGACTACACACATAACCGTTCTAATTAAAAAACCGGAAAGTCATGAAATGTTGCTAGTTAGACGATATTTGGAATCGATGAACTAGTGGGAGTTTCTATGATTTGTTGTTTTTCTGGAAACAATAGAACTATGTACGAAAGATTTTCTAATCGAAAAAATCGAAAATTCATAAAAATAAAGCATTGCTCGTTAGACGGTATTTGGAACCGATAAACTAGTGGGAGCTTTAATGTTATGATTTGTTGTTTTTTCTGGTATATTAGAAAATCCGAGAAGTCTCGACGAGTAACACTCGAAATAGACATCCCACGGTTCAAAAGTAGTGTCTACTCAAACGAACCGCTGGTTCAAGACTGTTTCCATTCACGGAAAGTCAAGAATGGGTGAATATGTCTAAAAGTGTTAGCCACCTAAACTGAGAAAACTTTAAGGCTGAACCGAAAATTAATTAACTGAAAATCATAGGATAAGGAAAGTGATTTTGGATCACCAACCTATGAATCCTTGGTGATTTTCTCGAGCTAAGTTCTTTGGAAGAACAAGGTAGCAGTGCATTCAACGATTAAAAGAGTAAACAACGGGCAGTTAATTTTAGCTAGAATAGTGGGAGTGAAATAAGGAAATGAATCTCGGGTTCAATCCTTGGATATCGCGGAAAATTTATTTTCTGTTTAAGATTCGTTGGAACGAATGGATTTACCTTCTATTCGATAATTTGTTTGTCGTATAGAAAGTGAATATACCATTTGTAATCACGAATCCAAGACTCGGACTTTTGTTTGATAAAGTCAAAACCACTTAGAATCACTGAAATATGTATATAAAACACATCTTAAGAACTATTAAGAGCAATTGGTTTCTATATTTAGATAAACGCTTCTTCATATTCCATAGTTAGTGCATAGTCCCTAAAAGACATGACCAAGGCGGCTCGGGGTGATTCCTTTTCTCCCGATCTGGTTTATATTGTCTCAAAGGTTCAATGACTAAGTTTCCTTTCAATCGGAAAAGGATAATGGTTATAAAGAAGTAACATAGCTTGTTTATGACGACCTTCGAGTCCGATGAAGATACAAGCTAGTAGGAGCTTCCGAGTAGTGACTTTTTGTCGATAACTATTCGAACACTCCGGTCGCTTTATCCAAAATATTTTTGAGGTTTCTCTGTTTTCAACAGAGATAGAGTATTCTATACTCGGAATAGGCCATTCATAGTCCTCGAGGCGATGCTCGGCTTTGCCTCATTGTGACATGTTCTCACTAAGTGAGAAACCGTAAAATTGCCTTATATATGTTTTTAGATGTGCTACAATACACTGCATAACTCAATAAAGATATTAGAAGCGAAATATCGGTTTACATTGAAATGTAAGACCGAGAAGTCTACCTAGAATATGCTTTGGAATTTACGGATAAGGTGTGGATTCGGTTCACCCCACTTCCATAAATATAAGCATTTAGCACACGGTGCTTGAAGGTAGGTCTGGAAATTTCACGAACACGTTCGGTCAGTGACCAATCGTTCTATATCTTGTAGCATTGAGAAAAGGTTTGTTATAAGATTCTTGAAATCGGGAAGGGACAGTTATACTGTTGCGTCCTTTCTGATAGAGTCTATGAACAGTAAAACCTTAAACCTTGAAGTACGTTTACTCAAGGTAGTTACTAAGCGATTAAAATCGGACCACATCCAACATCGGTTGTTGGTGATAACACTAAATACTACTAAACTAGATCGAAATTTGATCCACCCGAATGTAGTGGGAGTATGGTTTATCCATTACCCATTCACGGGTTCGGCGGACTTTATAGTCGAGGATCGATTGATGACCTATGGCTCTTTTGTGAGCGTGATATAGGATTACGATAATAGAGGTTGGTTTAATAGCCATAACCACCGTGAATGGAGTTCGGTACTCCAATTACATTCATGCTCTTGTAGAACCATCCGAGCGTCTCAGGCCCAATTGGGAGTAATTGGATCTACATGGAAAAGAGTAGAATGAGTTCGGTATTGCATGATTTCGTTCAAAAGCGAGAAAATAGGGGTTATTCCACGAGACTTTCTTGCCAAACAAGCGGAGTCTGGATTCATTCGAAACAGAAGGGTATTGACTTATGAACTTATGACAGGATGACTGTCAAGGCTTATGTCCTTTGTGGATAAAAGGCAAACCTCTCGGTCATTGGAAGTCATATATTTCTACAATATGTGGATTTGACCGAGAATATTGATGAGTCTTTTGTAGGCCGGATATCAATTTTAGTGCGATGAGTGAATATATAAATTAGTGTTTGTGAAGGATAACACTTGCACGATTGGAATCAACATGGGTGTGTTATCTAAAGTCGAAATCGACGATACCACAATTCTCTGTGAGAGATTTGGACAACATTCTTAAGAGTTTGACTCGGTCGAATTCATTAGAATCGATCAACTTTGGTTTCCCATCCATCTTATTGGTTAAGATGATGCATCTGTGTGTATGCAACATTCAACGAGGAAGTTCTACCCTATGCCTCGGGAATGACTCTCTAAATCTTGGATCAAGAGAAATGGGATAGATTCTCTTTCTAGTAAGAGATGGTCGAGTTATTGAGCGTCAACTTTGATCGAATCTTAGATTCGGCGGTTAACAAAGCAAGTTTAGTATGTCCTTTAGTATCTTGAAGAGAACGAGGAACAATATGCGGACATATTCATGTGTGAACTTGGATATGTGTGATACACTGATTTTGACTTTAAGTCAGATTGAGGATGATCGTTAAGTCGATCTCGGGCTCGATGTTTACTCGATACCACATGATTTGATGGACCGGTAGCGTTTGATTCTACGGATCGTCTCGAGCCGACAACCTGACTAATCATTAAGACCCATGACATTTAGATGTAGGTACTCCCCGAGTCACTGACCTATCCTACGACGGCATACTCGGAGTGTATTTTGGAATCTGAAATGGTTATGATATGCTTAATGGGTACTAGAATACGGGATGAGTCTCCATTGCTTTAGAGCAAGTGGGAGATGTAGTTTGTTGTATTTTAAATAATAGGGTGTGCTCTAAAACAATTAATCACATGCTTTCGTGCAAGTGGGAGATTGTTAGGTGTGATGCCGAAAGACAATTTTGTAATTGTTTTATTTAATAAATGAAATGATATTGTTATTCATATTTATTATTCTCATATTCACCGATGTGACAATAGTAATTACACTCTGAGAAAACCTTAAAGTATATCGTTTATGTAATCACTTAACTCAGTGTATGGTATATACACGGGAGGATTGAGTTAGTGAAGATGTACTTAAAATACAATTAGCCCGTAGTGAAGTTAATCGAGAGTATCGGGTCTCTCCTTTAACGTGCTATTAATGTGCCCAGAACACAATAGGTGTGATTGTCTTATCCGGACTTTCGGTTAAGAGAACCTAATGGGGCATTTATATATGATAGATATATCATATAGGGCTGGACCGATTTGATTAGAGTTCTCGATATAATTCCGTAATCAAGAAGTCTTATCGAATCCATGGATGATCATATTTATGGATATATCTTAATCCTGAGGTGATCACAGTCAACTGCTTGAATCAGTATGAAGTTTGACTTGACGGTTAAGGATTACACCGAGTCTGTGGTCCGAATTACCCCATCTTGGCATTGTCTTTGGATTGAGTGAGTAGTCCGTGTTATCACAGATCGGAATCCATTCCTTCCATTTATGGAAGTAGATAAACCGATTCCACTTATTTGTTAATCCTAGAAACGATCGATCGCGCGAGTTCATATCACATTGATTGATCACCAAGAGAGTTGTATGAATTAATTGATCACTAGGGGTTAATGGTAAATAAGGATAAGAGGTTCTAAAAGGGTTAACGGTAACTTCCGATTTAGAATGAACAGTCTATGGAGGATTAATCCATATGTAATGATTATATCAATGGGCGCTTATTATTATTCTCGTGAGGAGATAAATATAATCTCATAATCGGAGGAGTGCGATCACGGGATTATGGTGGCATATTCTGTGATTGATTTATCGAATATAATTATTCTATAATTATTTATTTGATTTATCGGAGCCGATTATTAGTCCATGGTCCCAGACGTGCCTCTAATATAGCATAGCTATTCTCGGACGTCGAATCCTAATAATATTAATTTAGTTCTTGTTGGACTTTATTAAAACGATATGTGAATTAATTGTTTAGTGGACTATTAAATTAGTTGGGCTAAATAATTAAATATGTGGAAAAGACATTTTCCATAATCTTGGCCCAATTGTGTTATAGCCCAAAAATTAATTATGACTAGGTCATGATTTAAAAGTGGCGCCCACCCTCTTATTTTTGGAACAAGAAATTAGTTTTCTTGTGATTAATAAGACATGTGCATAAAATATTTATTGGATAAATATCTATGGAAAGAAATAAAGATAAATATTATTCTAGATTTGTTCTAGAATATTATGGGATTATCTTTTATTTAATAGGATTATCATAATTGATTTTGTATTAATTATAAAATCCTTGGGGCTTAAGTTTTACTCTCCTATATAAAGAGAGTTCTCCCAAGCCAAATAACACACTACAATTTTCGACTTCTACCTCTTAGAGAGGTGAAGGAAAATTTCGGCCAAGGGGAGTCAAGGGGAAAATCTTGGAGATTTTTTTCCGGGTAGCATATCGGAAGGGTTCGAGTCGAGAATTTCTTTCCACCGGGAGTTGCTTGGATCACACGTACGGAAGATCGTGGTACTCTTCACGCTTTCCTTCGTTCATCCTATTGCGGTTCTTCAACTTGGATTTTGAGATCCAAGAGGTATGTTCTACAACCCCCTTGTAGATATAGATCTAGTTATTTTATTACGTGTAGTTTATAGATCTAGATCCATAAATCGTTTCCGCTGCGGATGGTATTACTAACAGGCTTTTGAGGGTAGCGATTATAAGGAGGAGATTTTACATAGGCAGAGTTTGGGGCAGGATCCCTTGGAGGAGTTGAGATTGCGAGTTTGCCCGGATGTGGCATGGACATTAAGACCGGGAGGCGACCGGAAGGAGTTGGTTACCACGACCTGGACGGAGGACTGGAAGGTCCAGTGTCGATTTATTCAGAGTCGGTTGTTGCCTAAGAACAACCTGACGCACTTTCACATTGGTGACCTAGGCATGTTATATGCATTGACGTTTGGCTTGAACGTGAATGTGGGGCAGGCGTTATATGATGAGGTGGCTATTAATCAGAAGATCTATACCCGATGCTTGATTATCCCTCACTTAATCCACAGTCTCTGTATCGATGCCGGTGTGCCTGAGTATGGAGCCGATCACAAACCGAAGAATCCGAGGCCGATACAGCGGGAAAAGGGTAAGCCTTCGGGTCAGTCTGAGACGGAAACACCACAGGAGCCCGGTTCATCTTCGGCACCGCCTCAAGCGTCTACGGTTCCTGCTTTATCGCCTTCGGTCCGGATGCGGCTAAGTATGGCCAACGATTAATGCGGGATCGGTGGAAGACATCGGGGCGTCTCGAACAACATTTTGACGATCCCGAAGTGTATAAGTGAAGGCCGGCAACCGAGGATGACAGGGTTTCGATCCAAGCCTCATTGATTTCCATTATTCTTCTGAGATTGAGCAGGCCATTGCCGATGTTCTTCACGAGTCTGAGTCTTCCGATGAGGAGCAGCCTGACTCGGCAGCTAGGGCTACATCACCACCTATTGGACCTCCATCTGATCCTCCAGCCGATGATTCTGCGACGCCGGGCCAGCCTTGATTTTATTTTTTTGATTCTAGTTTTTCTTTTTCTTTGATTCGATGGATGTATGTTATTGATACTTTTTCTTATATGATCCGTTGTAATTTTGATATTGCTACTGTTACTTTTCCCGATGGATCATGTAAGCCATAAGGCAACCGTACTTTCCTTTCTACTGTGTTTATACTTTCTGGATGTATTGAATGCTTTACCTTTTGCTTTATCTTCATTTTTGATATCTCTTTTCGTTCTGGTATAACTCCCCGTTTTCCCCGAGATGGTTCCATGTTTGTCAAGACGTGCAGGTATATTTTTAGCGGTTTCAGCGAGCTACATTGTCTCCGGTTACGCAGCGTTCTAAAGTGTCATTATGTAGGCTCCGGCCTGACCGACGATTCGCGTTTCGATTTAAATCAGCTAAGTCTTTTCCTTTTTCTTTCGATCTGCGCAACATGAGTACATGTTGATTTTTTAAGTGTGGGGGAGGGGAATGTTTCGATATGTATCTACACATTTGCTTAATTCGTAATGTTTCTATGCAAATGAGCTAAAATTCTTGAAATTTTTCGACACTTTTGTTTTTGTTTTGTCCCGAGTAGGCAATTCGATTCAATGTTCGTTATTTTTATAGTCATCTAAGCTGCATATCATATGTTTGATAAGTTAGTTGTTTCACCGGAGATCGATTTTTCACGAGCCATAGTAAATGATGAGCTATTTATAAAGTTATACCCCTTTTGGACGAGTGATTTTTGATTATCTTATAAGTCATGTGCTTAGTGCTACGTATATATCTTGAGATTTATGATAGTTTGTATTTAGTTCCGAAGTATGACATACTGTGAATATCTGAAGGTTTGAATGTGATAAGTACATGTAACTTATTGTCAAATGAAAAAGTTGAATTAATAGTGAATTAATTGGGTGTGTCGAAAGCTAGTCGATGATTTGAGTGAGGTAGGGTGTACCACGTATGTCCTATTCCACTATGATGACTAAAAGCTCACGACAGTTAGGAAGAGCTGCCTTATGATTGGAGTAAGGTAGGGTATTATCTCGAAATGTCCTATTCTACTATGAGGGCAATGGCTTATCCTAATGTGTGTTTAAAGTGAATAAGTTAAATCAACTAAAAGATTAGTATGAATGGATATAAGACTAAGTTATCGTCTATCTTATCCCCAGTATAAGCTGAAAGATATGTTGCAGGGATTATCCTCTGAGTATTTCAGAAAGGCCCTAGATTCATTCGATCATCTTTTTCGGGATATATCACGTTTGTAGGGTGCATCTTATGAGTGTCATTTATTACTAGTCTACGAGGGGGTATTAGCTAGTTTTGCTTTGAGTTTCTCGAGTTTGGATTTAGTGGAAGTTTTCTATGGCTATGCACACACACAATGGTGAACTTCTGATTTATTGGATATGTGTTATGTATGTTTAGATGTCCTGTTCTTTTCTCGAGCCTAATTTTTGTTTTGTTTTGCTCGGGACGAGCAAAAGCTTAAGTGTGGGGGAGTTGTTAAGGGTGATTTTATACGATTTATAATGCTATATTCTATGATATTTTTCCCCGTATTTGTACTAAATTGCATAAGAAGCATGTGTTTAATGAATATATTGAGTAAATGATATTTCAAAGGAGTTAATTGCAAAATAGGTTGATTTATGTGCTTTAATTATGCTTTTACGATTATTTGAGCGATATTACATTTTGTGGTGTTTTTATATGATGTAGATACGTTTTTCAAGGCTCAAATGATGATCAAAAGAGATAAGAGTCGAAATATATGATGATTAAAAGAGATAATGAAGGAATTGACAAGAGAAAAAGAGATAGAGATCAAGAAAACGAAATTCAGTCATATTGGGTGGCGTCGTGTCCCGTCCGGTGGGCGGGCGTTTCTTGGCGAACGAGCGTCCCAGGGATGGAAATTTGATGCGAGGAAGTTTGACGCCGAGGGTGGGCTGCTGGTTGACGAAAGCGTCGATCATGACTCGACCCGATTTGAAGTTCATATGAAGAATGGACGGGCGTTCAAGGATCCAGGCACGGCGTCCGGTAGCCGACTTCTTTTGAAACCGACTTTAAAATCTATATATAGTCGGGTTGTTTCTCCACACAATAGGGACCATACATCATATATTCAAAATCCTAAACCTAGAAGGCGGCTTTAGGCTGCGTTTTCTTCATTTTGTTCCAGCTTTTATGCACTTTAGTTTAGATTAAAACTAGTTACTTTTTATGCAATCGTTTATACAAATTTGAGTTGCTGAAGATGTCCAGAGGCAAAAAGCTTCATCAAACGAGTATTGTGAAGCCATCCAACGATTGTTGATTTCGTTTTCTTCGGTTAAACTATGAGTTTTTATTTAAAGGTTGTTTCTTATTCATGTTTATTACGTTTAATTGCTTTTATATCGGAAGATCTGCATGTGTGATTGTTTATTGTTGATGGAAATCTTAATAAACCCTAGATCATCATGAATAAGAATAGTAATTCGAATCTATCATAACGGAAGTTAATAGGTTTAATTGCTAGATTACAAACATAAAGTTTACACCTTTGGTTAGAAACGCGTTAATCTTGCATTGGAAGATAATAGATTAATAGATGAACTTTCTAAGGAATTAGGGTTCATGTTTAGATAAGGTGAATCACAACCTAGATAAAAACCACAACATAATCGAGATAGGAAATCAATGCTTGTTGGATAGGTGGATCAATCTCGTTTGTTCATTACACACTTGATTTAAATCCCTAAAACTTGAATTCGTTTAGTTAGTTTACTTTTATTTGCATCTTAGTTTAGTTTAGTATTGAATTGGTTCATGCCCGTATCCTTCCTAGCTTTGGATTATATCCTCTGTCTAGTTTTATTTTACTGTTTAGCTTCGATGTTTATTCACTTGCTTAGATTAGTTTCGTGACATAGTTTAGGTTAGACAAAAGCTAGAATCACAATCGTTTAGTTCCCCGTAAGATCGACCCGGTATCAACCTCTTTACTACGATCCTTATACTTGAGGGAAACCGGATTTATAAATATTTATTACTTGTTTGCTGTGCTAGATAAATCCGTGACACCAAGGTCATCACAGACCTTTTTGGTTATAATTCAGACCATATATCTCTTGTGCTTCTCTGCTGATACTTGGCTTGCTTCACTCTGCCAGATTTCAGTTTCACTTCGCCATCCTACCAACTAGTACAATAATTGTCTGACTCAACTTATACTACATGTCAGACTCTAGGTAAAAACTTATACAGAGATTTCTAGCTTATTTCAGGCTTGCTATAACAGCTAGTATGACCATCATCAAAACATAATAAAATGTTCATAACAATTTCCCTCTTTTTGATGATGCCAAAACCCTCATAACCTTGAACATAAGTATGCAAATTTTTCATAAAGATAACAGAATAAACTCAGAAATTTTATTCATTCATAAACGGGCAATAATATTTAAGTTCAAAAGAGAATTATTCAAAGGCAAAAGAGTCATCTAAGGACTTCTACTTCTTATCTTCAGGCCAGATGCCTTTACCTTTGATGCCCTTGCCCTTTTCAGTTGGGCTTTTCTACTTTTTTCACTGGAGCTTTCAGGCTTGCAGCTTCCTTCCCCCTTTTTGGCATTACCAAACCTTTCCTCCAGAAGTTTGTTGGCTACCTCAGATTCTAGGAGAGGGCCAAACTTCTCCTCCAGAATTTTGTTTGTTGCTCTAGTGACATTGAGTAAGGTGTTGAGTTGCTTTCCAGAATAGTCCATAATCTCATCCAGATGATGAATTTGGTGAGTATGAGCATTCAAAGTATCCACCACTGGTTTGAGATTTTCTTCAATTTTGTCAGCTAGAAACTCAAGATTAGTTTTGACATTGTAAGGGATTAGTTGTTGTAGATTGCAGAGTAGATCTCTTTGCCTTTGTATGACCTCATCCTGAACATTGATGTAACTGATGAGGGCCTCAATTTTGTGATTTAAGGAGGTTTCATTACTCCTCAAGGCATTTTTTAGATTTTTCCTGCTCATATATTGTCTCTCCATGTCCACTATCAGGGGTTGAATGTCCAGATTGAAAACTCTATCTAAATCTTCTTCTGTTGGTGCTGATGCATCGGCCTCTTCTTCATCATCTTCTGTTTGGGCAAATGCATCACCCTGTTCTTCTTCCTTTTCTTTTTCCTTTTCTTCTTCAGCAATCTCATGATCAGAGAGAGATTGGTGAAGGTCACTTGCTTTTTCTTCATGTGTTAGAGACTTAACTACTCTATTGTTGTTCCCCATTGATCAATGTTGGGGGTGTTGACAGGTTCAGCTGAGTCAGTTTGATCAGCAGGCTCACTCGGCTGTTTGTCAACTTTGCTGACGCTTCTGAGAATCACCTCTTGAATCATCAGGTCATCATCGGAAAGATCCATCTGCACATGATCATCTTCAATCTTCTCTTCTTTCTGTTGTTCTATTTCTTCCTTATCTTCATCATCCTTAGTGCTTTCTTCCTCTTCCTCAATCTCTTCTTCCTCAGATGGAGTAAGATAATACCCCTCTTCACCTTCTTGCAAATAGGTGACTTCTTCATGTTGTTCTTCCTCAGTTTCCGTATCATCACTGATTACAACAGGGATATCTTGATTGCTGGGCACACTCCCTTGTTGTCCTTGTGCTTTTTGAGATCTGGTTCTCCTTCCAACTCCTGATCTGCTGCTTTCAGGCTCTTTTCTCTTGGTTCCAATTGACGACTGTGGTTTCTGGAATGCTTTCACATAGGTGAGCATCACCATTGCTTTGTGCCATGGATGCTCATATATGGGTTTCACCATTGATTGATTAAAAAAATGTTGGAGAGGAATCCCATAGGACTTCCTTTCCCAGAATTCTGCTTTCTTTTGCTTCCCTTGTCCTGGAGCATGGCTTTGTAGGTCAATCTCCTTAATGATTTGATCCTTCATCCTGTTGAAAATGAATTGTGACCAGTTAAATTGAAGGCCTTGATAGATGATAGCCATTAGCTTGACTCTAAGCTCAGTTATGTTCTTCATAGAGCCCTTCCTACCTTCAACATTTCTGGTATTTACTAGTGCAAACTCTGCGAAGGGACGTTTAAGTGTAGCTCTGGGGAAGTTGTGTTTCTTTCCACTCTTCTTGGGATTCTTGGAAATCTCAGTCCAAAAATCAATGAGGTCGATTTGTATCCTCTTGACATCTATTGGTCCGGTGTTGGCGAGATATAGGCACTGACTGGTAAGAACCGGAATGATGACTAGTTGGCGTCCGAACATTGTGCTCACAATGCAGTCTGGGTCAGTTGCTTTAGCTTTAGTGCTCGGCACAACCTTTCCATTTTCCCAGAATGAAATCAGGGTTTCATAGCATATACCTTTGATTGGGGGTTTAGAAAGGTCATAATCCCCAGATTTGTGCAGCCATCTACTAATCGTTGAGCCTATGCATCGTTTTCACAGAAGGGTAGATAGTGCTCAGGTCTTAAAAATGATCCAGTGATGATCGAATTTTCATAGTATTCTCAGGTGGAGAGATTGAAGAGTATGAAGCCATTGTTTGAAGTGTTTGAGATTTGGAAAAAAGCTTCAATTTTTCAGAGAAAATAGGGTTTATGAAGTACAAGGGAGCGTAAAGAATTATGAAAAATCTCTAAGTATTGTATAAATAGGATTATTTGAGTAGTGTGAACGTGGTTGAATATGGAAGGATTTTGTGACGTAATGGCGTGATTTTATGTATATAATCACGGTATTTGAGTATAGTGATAGAGTGGATTGAGACATGTAATGATAAATCCCGGGTTTCGAGGTGTTGCCGTCATACCTTAATGCAAAATATAACTTCCACTATTTGCAATATAAGATCCACGTGTGCAATTTCTCATAAAATTATTCACCATTAATCTACTTGATGTATACCTTGGACCCCTAACAATGAAATTGTTAAGAACCCTAAGTAATACAATGAATAGCCCAAAAGAAAGGAAAATAGAATTTTATGATGGAAAGACTTGAGGAAAAGTATTTTAACTCAAGGATGAGACTAGAAGAACCAATGGCTATGAAGAAGCCAAGACCCTTCTAATGATCCTTAAACCAAGACTACAATGAAACACTTTAAGCTATGCTCACAAACTTAAAATGCACTTAACAAAAGTTGTAAAACTCTAAGAGAAAAACTCTCAATATAATTATATTCAAGGTGTGAAATACATATGGTGTGCCCCTCCTTTTATATGCTAAGGATGTTGGCATTTTATTTTCTAGAAAATAAAAATAAAATAAGAAAATGTAAAATAAAAATGAACCTAGACAACTCCTAAGTCTAGGTGAAATAAAGAAAAAAAAATAATTCCAAAAAATACAAAAGATCTTCAAATCACAAATTAGTAAATAATCCCCCAATCAGATTGATTGATTATCTACCAAAATAAGATGAATATTTGATGAAATCAATCACCATAATACTTCTATTTTCGTTCTAGATGGTCTTGGTAGACCTTATTGGACACTAATAATAATAATAAGACTCCAAATAAAAATAAAGTAACAAAAAGCCCATCTTCTCTTCTCTTCAGTGTTTGATCCATGCTCTTCGGCCCAAATGTGTTAAATGAGTCGAAGTAAGAAATCATTCTCTTCCTTTGGATATGTACTTCATCACATTGGGCTTCTCTTGGATCAAAATAGTCCACGGGATGACAACTTGACCGATGAAAATGTGCAAGTCTGCCAGAATATGCAAACCTGCCGAATTTAGCCCGAATAAAGGACAACTTCTTTTCTCCAATGAAGCGACCCTTGATAATTATGAGTAACCTTAAAATTATCAAAAAAAAATGATAAATTAAAGTTCCATAAGTTTTCCACATTGAAGGGAATGCATATCTCATGCAAATCACTTGATATAAGTCTTAGACGGTTAATGATAATCAATGTGAAATTGTGGACCATAAGAGCTATGTAGAAAATGATGATGGCTTGATGGTCCTCCATCATATCCTCCCCCTTTGAAAAGATTCGTCCTCGAATCCAAAACATCATGGAGAATATGAATACATCATCAAGATCCTACCATCCACAACTAACAAAAACAACATTGCTAGAGCAAAAGATTAGTAGATTATTTCTTCTAACTTTGTGTTCTGTATTCCTCTCCAATAAATTTATTCCACTGAAATAATTTCCTCTATTATTCACAAAGAAATCAAGTAAATTTACTATCTTATTCCTTGCAAAAATTTCATCCAGACAAACTTTCAAAAACCTATCCCTTTTAAGCAAACTGACTCTCATTTTCTTATCAAAAACTTCACACATGCGTAAGTAGTTAAGTTATCTTGGAAAAGGATAAAGCATAAGAGTTCTGCAAAATTTCGACTTCACTAAGCACAACCATTTTATATAGTAGACAACTAAAATAAATATGATATGCTTCAGCTTTCACTTTCTTTCTCATAATCAATTAAATCATATTTGCCAAATTTACCCTCATTTTCATCACATTCAATTCTCTCAGAACAAGAAAAATGATTGGAAAACTGAGATAAATGCAAATTGCTATCACCAAAATGATGGGAATTAACGATAATTTCATTATCACTTAGAAGTGGATCTAAATAATTATGAAAATATCTTAAGTGTTTTATTTCGATAAAAATCCCATCCTTATCCCCACCACCAACACCAACAAGAGGTGAAGATTCTTCAACTTGCATAAGACATGATTTATCAACAAAATACTGCATTTCAATCACATTAAGACTTTTACCCACATCAACATCTTCCAATTGAATCCTTTCACGAAAATCAGAATTAAATGCTTCATATTCTATTTCAAAAAGTTCATTATTATAAATATGAAAATTATTTTGGCCAATGAAATCATTTACACTCGATTCTTCCTCATCAAACAAAGGATTGTCATACCACTTGATTTCAATATTTTCAACATTTATTTCCGAACACACATTAGATCCATTCTCAACCATATAATTTGTTGGATCCATTTCCAAATCATGCTCGCAATTTCCATTCAAGGCATTAAAATCATATTTAGATTCATTCACAATGCATCCCATATCATTATCATGCACCATTGGTTCAACAAACTCATTTGTTTGGCTTAAACATTTCAAAGATGATTCTTTTCTTGAGTTAGCCATTTTTAATTGAGTTTCAAGAATTTGTTGATTACTCAAGGAAGTTAGTATAATGGTTTTATTTGATGGGAATTAACGATAATTTCATTATCACTTAGAAGTGGATCTAAATAATTATGAAAATATCTTAAGTGTTTTATTTCGATAAAAATCCCATCCTTATCCCCACCACCAACACCAACAAGAGGTGAAGATTCTTCAACTTGCATAAGACATGATTTATCAACAAAATACTGCATTTCAATCACATTAAGACTTTTACCCACATCAACATCTTCCAATTGAATCCTTTCACGAAAATCAGAATTAAATGCTTCATATTCTATTTCAAAAAGTTCATTATTATAAATATGAAAATTATTTTGGCCAATGAAATCATTTACACTCGATTCTTCCTCATCAAACAAAGGATTGTCATACCACTTGATTTCAATATTTTCAACATTTATTTCCGAACACACATTAGATCCATTCTCAACCATATAATTTGTTGGATCCATTTCCAAATCATGCTCGCAATTTCCATTCAAGGCATTAAAATCATATTTAGATTCATTCACAATGCATCCCATATCATTATCATGCACCATTGGTTCAACAAACTCATTTGTTTGGCTTAAACATTTCAAAGATGATTCTTTTCTTGAGTTAGCCATTTTTAATTGAGTTTCAAGAATTTGTTGATTACTCAAGGAAGTTAGTATAATGGTTTTATTATTTTGCTTAAATCGAAACCTGTTAAGTTTATGTTCGGTAAAAACGTGTTTTAAATTTATAAACCGAAACACCCCAAGTATAAGGTTCGTAGTATAGGATGTTAACGGGTCGTCCTAAGGGAGTCGAACGTGTCAGAAACTAATACAGTTAATGGATAATGAAGATGTCACGGAAATCTACTTAAAACTACTAAAATCTAAGAACTATGTATCCTAATTAAGATTATCTAACCTAAAAAACAGAAAGTTCAAAACAGCAATTAAAGATGATAAAAATAAAAGTAGTTCAAATCGAACTAATCATAAACTAATAAAATTAAAATCGAATAAACTAACGAACTACGAATCTAAACTAATATGCAAAAAGTTACAAACTTTCTTATGAATTTAAAGGACAGTAGAACGACACGAATCCACCAAACAACCACCACCCAACCAAGTCATGAATTGAATTATATTTCTTGGTATGATCTAACCTAAATTCGATCTAGTTTCCTTAATCAAATTTACTTAGCTTTCGTTTTCTTTCTCAAGTAAAACAAAATCAACAATTTAAGAACATGATCACGAGTTCGTCTCCAAAACTCGACTCAATTAATAATAAGCAATCTCTTGAATTATTACTAATCGTATCAAAAGAACGGTTCTATATATGAATCCAATTCTCATTAAAATTCAAAACAGATAAACGTTTCATTGATTTCTCAATCTAATAAAACAAACATTCAAATCTATTCAATTGATAAAGAAATTAAAATTCAAACTCACTAAACAATTGCTACTCGAAAATCCCTTGGTTGTGATGGTGTTGTGTTGGCTTCATCCTGTTGTCCCTCTTCATGAATCGTTTAGCCTCAATCATCCTTGATCTCCAAGAAAGAATTGAAGGAAAGAAACTCATGTTTTTGTGTGATGTGGTGCTTTTTCGTGTGTAAAATTACATTCGATGGTGCCGCTTATATAGGAGTTTCACGCCGACATAAGGAAGGACCTAGAAAAGCGCTGTCGATTTTTCGGCTTGGGCCTCGGTCAACCGACTTAAGACACTCGGTCGACCGAATAGCATGGCTCGGTCGACCGAGCCTACATATTCTGGCGTTTTCACTGCTGTTTCCAGTATACCGTGTCCCCTACTTCACTCTTTCGATCCGATCTGATTTATCCTCTCTTCAATGCTCCGATTTTCTTCTTTATTTTGAAATCACTTGATTGAATGAGATAAATCTTCTCCATTAATAACATCCCCAAGCATATCTTTTAATTTTCTGCAAAATTGTTGTTACACCAAGTCATTGAATAATAATAATAATAATAATAATAATAATAATGTGTAACAAAAATAACATTTAAAATCAATATTTCCTCATAATTAAATTATAACCCCTCAATAACCATTATAGGAATTTAACGGTTAAAAGACGCTTTTCTCATTTATTTCCCTTAAAAATAAGGTAAATTGTTTAGGGATTATGCCCGAAAATATAGTAAAATATACCCTAAACAACTCCCCCACACTTAGCTTTTTGTTCGTCCCGAACAAAATAATCAAAACTGGCTCACTGTACATGTAATCCACATAGATTCCTGACTCACGTAACAAAAGATACGATAACTATAGCAAGTGATACCAACATAGAGATAGATTCTGTGCATGTGTGACAAGCCCTTTTCAATCTTCACAATCCTTTCAAACAATACCCTTTCAAATAAATTAATGACTATCCTAGGTATAGACTGTAATTGTTCCACACAAAGTCTTCCCGCATACTCAATAGGATAATCCCCACAGCATATCATTCGGTTTATACTGGGTATAAGTTAGACGATAACTTAGTCTTAAATTTTTTGCACTTCCTTTTTTCTTCTTTGACGCACATCAGAATGAGCTCTTACCCGTCATAGTAGAATAGGATGTTTCGGGATAACACCCTACCTTACTCAAATCATAAGGTAGCTTTTCCTGATTGTCGTGAGCTTTTGGTCATCACAGTGGAATAGGACATTTCGAGATAACGCCCTACCGCACTCCAATCATCGACCAGCTTTCGACACACCCAATTATTTATTATTAACTCAACTTTTTTCAAAAACATTAGTTACGTTTCACCTATCACATTCAAACCTTCAGATATTCACAGTGCACGCACTGAACTTAGGTGTTACTTCACTGTTACTATTAAGAACAAATCTCTCTAAGATAAATCACTAAAATAATGAAAGGATACAGTTCAAAATTATTGCTTCAATATCAAAGGCTTTCGTGAGTGTAAAAATGAATACTATCTCAAATTAGTAAATACATGCTATAATCATCTCTCAAAGTCACATAAAATCATTGTCAGGAAACTACAACTAGCAAGCCATTTGTTTCAATTACATGCTCAAGATTTACAATTATCCAAGTTTACTTTGAAAAATTTTAAAATTGTTGAGAAAATCACATTTACTCAATTTCAGAAGATATAGCATGATAACATTCCCAATTTAGACACCCCCCCCACACTTAAATCACATTATGTCCTCAGAATGTGCAAATAAAAGAAAAGAATACTTAGCTGGTTTCAAAGTGGTTGTCGGGCTGTAGGTTGGCGGAGGTCGAGCCGAGCATGAATAAACCATTTGCACTCGTATCGTGAATGCAGACAACATTGAAAGTAATAACTTGCAAACCTGCTCAAACGATATCTGCAACACTCGACATAACATATAATCTCGGGTACAAGGGTATATGAGAAAACATGAATGCACACGTGAAATGGGCAAATAAAGCATTCACAAATAGGACAAGGACAACCAACACACCAATCACCATGGTTTTATTCCTAATGCCCTAAAAACTTAACTAAAAGTAACTTAAAAGACTAGGTCGCCTCCTAGTAGCGCTTCTTTTTTATGTCATTAGCTCGACACAGTAAACCAAGTCAACCTGGATCGTGCCACTGGGTTTAAGGCTAACCACTTCTCTGTCCGACTCCAGAATGATTAGAACGGAAATGGTTTTCGCCACAACAACAAGTCAAGTGCGCGAGTAAATCATGAAATTTTTCTCTCCAGACAACACTGACTCTTTTCTTCTTGTTCTTGTTTCTCAGATTCGGCTGAGGTATGCTAACAGGCTCAGGAGCATCGACAGAAGGATCTGCAAGGATAGGGGTTATAATGTCATCATCCACTCCAAAGAAGTAGGATGGAACTTCTTCACAAATAAACGACTCAACCGTTTCATTTCTCTTTTGAAAGTATAGTACTTCAGGCTTTTCTTTAGGTTGCCCAAAGTACTTCTTAATCCTGTGACCATTGACTTTGAACGGTTGATCGCCGTACCCTTTCAACGTAATGGCTCCACCAGGATGAACATCAAGAATCTCAAAGGGGCCAGACCATCTAGATTTAAGCTTACCAGCAAAAAGATGGAGCCTGGTGTTATACAAAGAAAGCCATGTCTCCCACTTTGAATTCCCAATCTTTAATCTTAGCATCGTGGAGTGCCTTCGTTCTTTCCTTGCTCGACTTGGCGTTCTCGTGAGGCCCCGAGTCCGAATTCATCGAGCTCATGTAGTTGCAATAATCTTTTCTCCCCACGAGTTGGCTATCGAAGTTTAAGAATTTAATAGCCCAATAAGCTCTCATGGCTCACTGACCGTAGATGGCAAGCCTTGCCATAGACCATTTGGAAGGGTGACGTACCCATAGGGGTCTTGAACGCGGTGCGATAAGCCCAAAGTGCGTCGTCCAACTTCAGACTCCAGTTGGATCTATTTGAATTTACCATTTTCTCCAAAATCCGCTTTAGACTTCTGTTGCTCACCTCGACTTGGCCACTGGTTTGGGGGTGGTATGGTGTACCAATTCTATGCTTGACACCATACTTCTCAAGAATTTTATCCAGTGGTGCATTACAGAAATGCGAACCTTCATCGCTGATAAGGGCTCTAGGACAGCCAAATCTAGTAAAGATATTCTTTTGCAAGAATTTCTTAACAACTTTGTGATCATTGGTTTGGGTGGCTATGGCCTCTACCCACTTGGAAACATAGTCCACACAGACCAGAATATATTTGTTAGAGCATGAAGATGGGAACGGTCCCATAAAATCAATACCCCAGACGTCGAAAACCTCACATTCCAAGATAGGCCTCAAAGGCATCTCCATCCTACTACTGAGTCTCCCTACCCTTTGGCATTTATGACAGCCTTTGCAAAAGGCTTCAGCATCTTTAAACAAGGTAGGCCAGTAAAAACCAGCTTGAAGGATTTTTGTGACTGTCTTAGGTGCTCCGTAGTGCCCACCAGCGGGACCACTATGACATTGCTCCAAGATATCCAATTGTTCATGCTCCGAACGCACCTTTCTAAGCAACCCGTCCTTGCGGACTTTAAGCAGATATGGATCCTCCCATACTGAAATACTTGAAGTCACTCAAAAATTTCTTCCTTTCCTCGATCGTCGTCATCTTTCTAAATGCCCACTTGCTAAGTAGTTGGCGTAATCGGACATACCACGGCCTCCCGCCTCTAGCTTCATTAATTGCTCACCGGAAAGTCAATGCCTATCTCCTTAGGGACTTCGCCACCCTCATTCACTAGCGAGATAAGTGCTCGGCTACAACATTATCACTACCCTTCTTGTCCTTAATTTCAAGGTCAAATTCCTGTAGTATCAGAATCCATCTGAGTAACCTTGGTTTAGCGTCTGCTTTTCCCATAAGGTAGCGTAGTGCTGCGTGATCTGTCCACACCACCACTTTGGACCCTAAAAGATAACTTCTGAATTTGTCAATAGCAAAAACGACTGCCAAGAATTCCTTCTCGGCAGTGGCGTAATTGCATTGAGCCGGGTTCAAAGTGCGGCTAGCATAGTAAATCGGCCTGAACTTTTTGTCAATTCTCTGCCCTAGAACTGCGCCCACTGCGTAGTTAGAGGCATCGCACATTAATTCAAAAGGTTGAGTCCAGTTGGGCGCGATTAAAATGGGGGCACTGGCTAGCTTATCCTTTAAGCTATTAAAAGCTTTCTTACACCCATCATCAAACAAGAACTCCACTTCCTCTTTCAGCAGGTTGGATAACGGCTTTGCTATCGTCGAAAAGTCTTTAATGAAACGCCGATAGAAGCCCACATGTCCCAAAAATCCTCGTACCTCCTTCACTGTCTTCGGGTACGACATTTTCTCAATGGCTTCTACTTTAGCCTTATCCACCTGAATACCATCACTGGACACCTTGTGTCCCAAAACAATCCCTTCTTCGACTAGAAAATGGCATTTCTCCCAGTTAAGCACCAGATTTTTCTCAACACAACGTTGGAGTACCATATTTAGATTCTTTAAGATTTCATCAAAACTGTCGCCATAGACTGAGAAATCATCCATGAAGACCTCCATGCACTGCTCCACAAGTCCATCAATTATGGCTAACATGCACCGTTGAAATGTAGCTGGTGCATTACATAAGCCGAATGGCATTCTGCGAAAAGCAAAAGTGCCAGATGGACAGGTAAAAGTTGTCTTCTCTTGGTCATTAGGGTCGATGGCTATCCGGAAATAACCGAGAATATCCATCGAGGAAACAATAATACTTATGACCACTCGGTCTTTCTAGAAGTTGGTCAATGAAGGCGGGGAAATGATCCTTAGCGGTGACTTCATTTAACTGCGATAATCAATGCAAACTCTATAGCCAGTCACAAGGCGTAAGACAACTTCTTCCCCTTTTTCGTTCTTTTCCACAGTAATGCCTCCCTTCTTTGGCACAACTTGAGTAGGGCTGACCCACTCACTATCAGCTATGGCATAAATAATTCCCATATCGAGCCACTTGATTATCTCCTTTTTGACAACCTCCTGCATGTGCGGATTTAGCCTCCTTTGAGGTTGTCTGACCTTTTTCGCTCCTTCCTCCGTTCGGATCTTATGCATGCACACGTCTGGGCTGATTCCTCTGATATCGCCCACCTGCCATCCGAACGTGAGGATATGTTTCTCAAGCACTTTGATTAATCCAGCTTCTTGCTCGCTCGAGTTTAGATGAGATGATCAAGGGCAACTTATCACCGTCTTTAAGGAAGATGTATTTAAGGTCTTTGCGAAGTGGTTTAAGCTCCAAGTCGATAGGTGGTTGCTCAATCTTTGGATTTTAAGGGGCCACCTTTTTCCTTGTGAGCTTGGACCGGTTGGTCAAAAACACCTCATCTTCCTGAGGTGTAACCCCAGAAAGGTATTGAATGACATCATCTAGAGGAATCTTCCTGTCAGCTTCCGTTTTTTCTTTATTATGCTTAACCATCTTCTTGAGCTTCTTCTTCTTCAAGTTCTTCTCGCAAAGCTGCTCCCAATCATTCAAATCCCAATGAGTAGTTTCTTTCCGAAATCTATTTCGTCCCAACTACCCATTAAAACTTCCTCCTCTGCGAGGTTAAAGTCCGGGCCGGTTGAGCTCTTTCAAATCATCGCCATCATCCTGGAATGTCCCAGATTTTCTGCTCACTCACAGGCTCAAGCAGGCGCAAGTTGTTGAGACAACTCAACATTGATTACGGCCCGTGGGCGCTTATTTCCTTCTTCGTGAATTATAACATCCAAGGCTCCTATCTCCGTGAGCTCTTCATCGTGGTCGGATTCACCTCCATAAATTGCTTCAATGAATGAAATCTCCTGGCTCGAGGCTTCCGCGAAATTTTTTTCTCTCGCTCGAGTGTAACGGATGTGTCCTCTACTCTCGTGAGTGATTTGGCCGCCAAGTCAATGGTGGAGGCGGAAGTGTTAAGAAAGGCCGCCCGAGAATCGTGGGCATCTCCTTGTCGATCGGGTAATCTGTATGACCCGATCGATTGGAAAAACTAAATGTTTAACATGGATAAGGGCGTTGTTAACACAACCACTACTAAGCGGCTAGATCGACCCACCAATCAAGAGACACGGACACTCCCTTAGCCTTTTGTCCAACCCGAGACTCTTGCAGGCGTTCAATGGCATCACATTGACAGAGGCCCTCAATCGCATAAGACATTGTGGAACATGTGGCCTTCAATCGCATGACAGAGATTGAAGGTCGTCCGGGTCACCTCGCTTAATTGCAACGCTCTGTGAAACCGTTGAACACTCTTCTCTTAGCACTTCCTCTGCCATTTCCTTGAGCTTCTTTTTACTTCCACAGGCATCCTTAAGATACTTACAAAGACTTAGGCATCTCGGTTAATACCTCGGCCAAGTGGCATAGTCACCATAGTATCTCTAAGCATCTTCCTCACTCCGTCATCTTGTTTGTCGAGTTTAGGATATTCTCTCTTTTCTTTGCCGGATAAGGAAGGGTTTTCGAATGATTAATCATAGGTTGACTTTTAATGGCTTCATCCTCCTTATCCTTCCATATGACGAACTTCTCAGTTTTCTTTTTAGTCAGGGGTTCAGATACCTGACTTCTCTTCTCAATATCCTCATCACTATCCCCCGAAGAATCATCACCACTCAGCTCTTCCTCACCGTTGCTTTGTTTGGCATTTAACTTCGATTGCCCTCTCCTCGAACTTATGGCGTCGGGAGGGGCTACTCATTTCCGACATCTTTCGGGTCCATCGCTCTTCTTCTTACGAGGGTGACTGCATTCAACTCCTCCTCTCCATACTCCCATTGAGGTGTGATGGCAAAGTGCAAGCATTGATATCTCGCCTTAGGGTTTTTATCTCAGTATAACTCGGCGCCTTCCTTGAGGTCTCGCTTGCTTGTTGGTCACCCATCGACCAATCTGTCTCTCCATCGCCTTTTGACCGGTGGCTAGTGTTTTCACCATGTCAACTAGCTCATCGAATTTCTTCCGAGAGGCGTGGGTGGGCTGTTGATTTTGCGTTTGGGCCCAGTTACCTTGGGTTCTTGGGTTATTGGATGCACCAGCGGTGTATAATAACTATTCCGTGGATTTCCCGAAAAGTTGCGGTTTTGAGTTTGACTCGATTGACCAGAATTTTGACCGAAGCCTCTGAAAGGTTGATTCTGGTTCTCCATGGCTTGTACTTCCTCATTCATCACATTCCCGGCCTGTTTGCCCGAGTGATTCACATCTGCCGGCCCTTCTTGTCGCTTCATTTGCATGTTGGCTAGTTGTTTGTTCATTATTTCCATTTGAGCAACTAGTAGTCTTGTCTCCGAGTTACTTTCAGCAGCCTCCTTTTTGCTTCAACTAACATGGGTCTTCTTTTGAGTAGCCCACATGTTATTCTTAGGTATTGTTTCGCTACCACCAGCAAGCGACATCATCTCCTCCTCCTAAAAACGATCCATGAGCTGTGGAGTCTAAGTAATCTCTATTGGGTTGAGTAACACCCTGATAGAATAATTCTAGAAGTTCATGTCGAGTGTATCCATGGTTAGGGCATTTTCTCATTAACAGATTCAACCTCTCCCAGGCCTTTCCCACACTCTCTCATTCTAATTGCTCGAAAGTGGCTATATCTCGCTTACGGTCCATTATCGTTCTAGGTGAAACGAATTTCAGAGCAAAGGCTCTTTTAACATCAGCCCAGTTATGAAGAGAGTGATGGGGTAAGGACTTAAACCATCGATTTTCTTCACCCCTCAAAGCAAACGGGAAGAGTTTCAATTTAAAAACTTCTGTAGGAACGCTAGGGTAGTGACCTGCTTCACATATTTGCACAAAAGTAGACAAGAAGTCATGTGGGTCTTCTGCAGCAGTGCCATGGAATGAACTATTTTGGACCATCCCCACAACTCCATTCTTAAGATCAAAATGCAATCCTCCCATCTCTGGAGGCCGAATTGGTCTATGCCTTCCAAGAAGTCTTGATCAAGATATGGCGCGTAAGGGTCTTGTTTGCTACAACACCGCAGCCGCTGAAATCAATTCTTTGCTCAACATTCTGAGGTTGTTGTTGCATCTGCTGGTTTATCCAGGCTTGCTGCTGTTGTTGGTTCTGCAACATTTGCATCAGAATTTGGTTTAACTGAGCGGGATCTTGGTTATTATTCCCTTGGTTCTCCGGTTCGTCATCGCTAGAACCGTGTTCGCTCATCTTGTCAGAACTTTGAAATAATCTTCTTTTGACAATGTCTCGCTCAGGTTTGGGGTTAAAGATAAGATTTCCTTTCTTACTCCTGGTTTGCATAAACTAGAGAAGCAGAACAGGAAGAAATCAACCTTAGGGTTGATGAGAGGGGAATGTAAAGAAGATTAGAGGGTTTAGAGGGTTAGAAAGAGAGAAGAGAGAGAAGAGACTGAAAAGTGAAATTTTCAAAGACTGAACTGGCGTTCAGTGTAAGTGGACGCTAGTTCAGAGAGGATTCGAAGTGAACGCTGCTCGTTGAGCAATCGAATCAAGCGTCTGAAGAAGAAGTTGAGGCGGATTTGGGCGTTCAGTATGGGTGAACGCTCGTTCAGAAGGTTTTTATTATTATTATTTATTTTTTTATTTTTTATTTATTTATTATTTTCTTATTTTCGAATTTAGAAAAATATCTAGAAACAGAAACAAGAAAAGAAACCTACCTACGAAAAATTTAAAACAGAAAAGGCACTAAGACGGTAAAAAAAAACGTGTTGAAATCTTCTAGGGCCAAAATGGAGGGGAAAACAGTGGATTTTGACCTTGAAAACGCACTGAACGGCCTATGGCGTTCACCACGTTGTCGGCGTCGGAACGAGCTTTCCGAATTGGGGTCATGCGTTCCAAACGGACACTCGAGCCGAAAGTTACGGCCAAAATACTACCGCATGCTAAAAGCGATCCCTTTTGACACAGAAAACTACACTATGAAGAATCCGACAACCGTTACAGACTCCCCGGCAACGGCGCCAAAAACTTGTTCGGTAAAAACGTGTTTTAAATTTATAAACCGAAACACCCCAAGTATATGGTTCGTAGTATAGGATGTTAACGGTTCGTCCTAAGGGAGTCGAACGTGTCAGAAACTAATACAGTTAATGGATAATGAAGATGTCACGGAAATCTACTTAAAACTACTAAAATCTAAGAACTATGTATCCTAATTAAGATTATCTAACCTAATAAACAGAAAGTTCAAAACAGCAATTAAAGATGATAAAAATAAAAGTAGTTCAAATCGAACTAATCATAAACTAATAAAATTAAAATCAAATAAACTAACGAACTACGAATCTAAACTAATATGCAAAAAGTTATGAACTTTCTTATGAATTTAAAGGACAATAGAACGACATGAATCCACCAAACCACCACCACCCAACCAAGTCATGAATTGAATTATATTTCTTGGTATGATCTAACCTAAATTCGATCTAGTTTCCTTAATCAAATTTACTTAGCTTTCGTTTTCTTTCTCAAGTAAAACAAAATCAACAATTTAAGAAAATGATCACGAGTTCGTCTCCAAAACTCGACTCAATTAATAATAAACAATCTCTTGAATTATTACTAATCGTATCAAAAGAACGGTTCTATATATGAATCCAATTCTCATTAAAATTCAAAACAGATAAACGTTTCATTGATTTCTCAATCTAATAAAACAAACATTCAAATCTATTCAATTGATAAAGAAATTAAAATTCAAACTCACTAAACAATTGCTACTCGAAAATCCCTTGGTTGTGATGGTGTTGTGTTGGCTTCATCCTGTTGTCCTACTGCGAACTGTTTAGCCCTCAATCATCCTTGATCTCCAAGAAAGAATTGAAGGAAAGAAACTCATGTTTTTGTGTGATGTGGTGCTTTTTCTGTGTGTAAAATTCTGTTCGAATGGTACTGCTTATATAGGAGTTTCGCCGACATAAGGAAGGACCTAGAAAAACGCGTCGATTTTTCAGCTTCGGGGCTCGGTCAACCGACTTAAGACACTCGATCGAACGAATAGCATGGCTCGGTCGACCGAGCCTACATATTTACGCGTTTTCACACTGTTGCTTCGTATACCGTGTCCCCTACTTCACTCTTTCGATCTGATCTGATTTATCCTCTCTTCAATGCTCCGATTTTCTTCTTTATTTTGAAATCACTTGATTGAATGAGATAAATCTTCTCCATTAATAACATCCCCAAGCATATCTTTTAATTTTCTGCAAAATTGTTGTTACACCAAGTCATCGAATAATAATAATAATAATAATAATAATAATAATGTGTAACAAAAATAACATTTAAAATCAATATTTCCTCATAATTAAATTATAACCCCTCAATAACCATTATAGGAATTTAACGGTTAAAAGACGCTTTTCTCATTTATTTCCCTTAAAAATAAGGTAAATTGTTTGGGGATTAAGCCCGAAAATATAGTAAAATATACCCTAAACAGTTTACCATCATACTTAGATCGCTTTTCCTATGACCACGGTTTTCCTAAATTTATATGACAATTAAGCATAGGGATGACATCAAATAAGATCTGATCATGGTAAGTCCTAAGAGAAAATGAAATCACAACTTGTTTTGAAACCTTAATTACCTCAAACTCATTAAGCCCTTGTAGACTATATGGGTTTGGACGATGAAAAGTTTTCAAATTAAGCTTTTCTACAGTTTCTTGGCTTACCACATTAGATTGGCAAGTATTATCAATCCTTACCAAACAAATTCAGTCCATCACCATGAATCTTGTATAGAACTCCTCGGTTTGCAAGGAATCAAAAGACTCCACTTCTTTAACCTTATTCGCAACCACTTTTTCATGGTTCAAGTGTTGCTCGCTTTCACCAACCTGCTCACAATAAACCAAAGAGGAAGCCTTTTTAAAATTAGAAATCCTCACATCCTCACAAGAATTTTCTTTTTCGACTAAATTTTCTCCCTCAAAATCTCTCGGATTTTCAACTTTATTTTCTCCCTTCTCTTTATTCTTTTCAATTTCTTTTTTGACCCCTTTTTTAATTTTCTTTTTCTCACCCTATTCAACCCATGCCTTTTCCAAATCAAGATTTTGTGAATCATCTTTTTGTGCCAAATTTGTAGATCTAGAACAAAAAGAATCATGAGAATTACAATAAGGATTTTTGGCATGTCTTATGCGCTTATGATCACTAACTCGATCACTATATTGTTTCCTCAAAGTAGGACATTTATGATTGTAATGCCCTTAATCTTCACAAATGAAACAATATAAATCTCTAGTTTTAAAGGAGCTAGAAAACTGATATATACAAATTGTTCCCATGTCGGTCTTAAAATCTTGATCATAACTATTAGGAGTTTTAGATCCCCCTTTACTAATATCAAAAGATTTTATTGAATTGTAATTAGGATTTCCTCAAGAAAAGGAAAGATAATGTGACATTAATTTTTTTTATTTACAAAGAAAGGAAAAAAAAATATAGACAAAAAGAAAAAAAATCCACACTTTCACTCTTTATTTAGGTGATTGATGATTCACTCTGGCTTTTCTCTCCCCTCTTATATACTCACCACACAATTGCCTTTTACTGCTCCTTCTCAATTAGAGTAATTAACGATTAAAAAGTGCACAATAATATGCTTACAATGCTCTGTGAATCACTGTATCTTTAGTCCTCAAATCACAAGAAGAGAAGGCTAGGATGGATTCAATATGAGAAGAAAAGACAAACGAATGGAGTAGATGTTAAAGGAACAAAGATGTAACAAACTAGGGGCACCTTTTTAGTGTCTGGCCCTTTTATTTGACTATTTTTTATTTTTTATTTTTTATTTTTTTTATTTTTTTTTTGTGTTTTTTTTACTCTAAAAAAACCAGAAGTACTTGGATTAGATCAAGTTATCACATTTTAATCAGTGCCTTAATGATTAGCACTTCAATTGGAGTTCGGTGACAACTTCCTGATTTTGTCCAGAAATTCAGCCGTGCACTTATTGACACGTGCAGCCCAAACAAAAACGAATTTCAACTGGAAGCAAAAATGATATTTGTAGAATAATGAGTTATGTAGATTATACCCAAAATTCATATTTTTTGGACTTTTATAGGTTGAACAAACAATCGTTTCTTGTCAATTGACTCAATCTGTCAAAAGTTTCCAGAATTGTAGCAGTGACTTATTTCGCCGATTGTGATCAAACTATGACGAATATAGAAAAACTCAAAAGATGAGGGTTGTAGGACAGGAAATTTCCTATTACATCAACAATTTTCAATGAATTTGGAATTTGGTAACCCATCCAAATGAAATTCGAAAGAAGATCTACTGCTGCAGAATTTCAGAACAGAGTATTCTGTGTTGGCGTGCAGTTTTCATTATGATCTGATTCGAATTTTGAGATGAAATAAAAAGAGAAAATCAAGATAAATTGGTGATTTATATGTGATAAAAATTTCAGATTTCTTTGAGTTTTTATGATTATAAAACGAATTGAAATAAAAACGGGTGTCAAATCAGCAACACTAAAACAGGAAAATAGAATTTGATGAAGGAAATACTTGAGCAAAAGTAGTTTAACTCAAGGACGAGACTAGAAGAACCAATGGCTATGAAGAAGCCAAGACCCTTCTAATGATCCTTAAACCAAGACTACAATGAAACACTTTAAGTTATGCTCACAAACTTAAAATGCACTTAACAAAAGTCGTAAAAATCTAAGAGAAAAACTCTCAATATAATTATATTCAAGGTGTGAAATACATATGGTGTGCCCCTCCTTTTATAGGCTAAGAATGTTGGCATTTTATTTCCTAGAAAATAAAAAAAATATAAGAAAATGTAAAATAAAAATGAACCTAGAACTCCTATGTCTAGGTGAAATAAAGAAAAAAAGATAATTCCAAAAAATACAAAAGATCTTCAAATCACAAATTAGTAAATAATCCCCCAATCAGATTGATTGATTATCTACCAAAATAAGATGAATATTTTATGAAATCAGCCACCATAATACTTCTAATTTTCATGCTAGATGGTCTTGGTAGACCTTATTGGACACTAATAATAATAATAAGACTCCAAATAAAAATAAAGTAACAAAAAGCCCATCTTCTCTTCTCTTCAGTGTTTGATCCATTCTCTTCGGCCTAAATGTGTTAAATGAGTCGAGGTAAGAAATCATTCTCTTCATTTTGATATCTACTTCATCACATTGGGCTTCTCTTGGATCAAAATAGTCCACGGGATGACAACTGGACCGATGAAAATGTGCAAGTCCGCCAGAATATGCAAACCTGTCGAATTTATCCCGAATAAAGGACAACTTGTTTACTCCAAAGAAGAGACCCTTGATAATTATGAGTAACCTTAAAATTATCAAAATAAATGATAAATTAAAGTTCCATAAGTTTTCCACATTGAAGGGAATGCATATCTCATGCAAATCACTTGATATAAGTCTTAGACGGTTAATGATCATCATGTGAAACCGTGGACCATAAGAGATATGTAGAAAATGATGATGGCTTGATGGTCCTCCATCACAACTGATTTTGCACAAGTATAAAGTTCATTTTGTTCACACTTTACTTTGATGTATTCTCCAAGATGTATATCGGTGGAGTAACTCGACTTGTCACTATGCCGGTTTACTGACTCCTTTATTGAGCTGCTGTATTAAACTGTTCCTAACAATCAGTGAAGTTAACTTCTTTGGGTACCAGTGCCTTGCCTGCAAAATGAGCTCACCTGAAGTGGCAATGGTTCAGTCAGCTAGTGAAGTTACTTAGCCGATTACTCCAGTTAGCTGCTCCTTAGAACTTAATCAATTTCTATCATTCCCAACTCAGTTCTCAACTTGATGAATCTTTCATGACTGAGTGGTTTTGTGAAGGTGTCAGCCAATTGGTATATATTAGAATAACATCTCCCTTTTCTACATGATCTTTGATAAAACGATGTCTCACATCAATATGTTTTGTTCTTGAGTGCAGTACTGGATTTTCTGTGATGGATATTGCACTTGTGTTATCACACATTATTGGAATTGTCTTCTCCTCCATTCCACAACCCCTCAGCTATTTTCTGTTCCACAACACTTGTGCACAACAGCTACATGTTGCTATATATTTTGCTTCAGCTGTTGATGTGGATATAGAATTTTGCTTTTTTCTAAACCATGATACTAGTCTGCTTCCTAGCATTTGACAAGTTCCAGATGTTCTTTTTCTATCTATCTTGCATCCAGAATAGTCTGAGTCTGAATATGATATCAGTTTGAATCCTCCATCTTTTGGATACCAAATCCCTACATTAATGGTGTTCTTCAGATATTTGATAATTCTTTTAGTTGCTAGTAGGTGAGATTTCTCTAGTTGAGCTTGGAACCTTGCACATACTCCTATTGTAAATGCTATAGCAGGTCTACTTGCAGTTAGACAGAGTAAAGACCCAATGATCCCTCTATACAGCTTCTGATCAACATCATTTCCACTTTCATCTTTTCCAAGAACGACTCTTGCACACATTGGTGTATCTGATGTGCCGCTTGTATCCATACCATATTTCTGTATCAGGTCTTTTGTATACTTGGCTTGATTGATGAAGATTCCATCCTTCATTTGCTTCACTTGTAGACCAAGAAAGTAATTTAGTTCTCCCGTCATGCTCATCTGAAATTTGCTTTTCATCAGATTTGCAAACTTCTCACATAGCTTCCCATCTTTTGATCCAAAGATGATGTCATCAACATAGTTTTGAACTAACAAGGTGTTTGCTCCTTCTTCTAGCTTGAAAAGAGTTTTATCAATAGTCTTTTTGTTGAATCCGTTGTTGATCAAAAATTGTGAGAGTGTCTCATATGCTCTAGGTGCCTGTTCGAGTCCATAAAGTGCCTTTTTGAGTTTGTACACTTTGTCTTCCTTCCCTTTGAGTTGGAAACCAGGGGTTGTTCCACATACTTCTTCTTCCAAAAGTCCATTCAGAAAGGCACTTTTGACATCCATTTGATAAACTTTGAAGTCTTTATGAGCTGCAAAGGCTAGAAAAAATCTGTTTGCTTCCAATCTTGCTACTGGTGCAAATGTTTCATCATAATCTATTCCTTCTGCTTGTGAGTAGCCTTTTGCAACTAGCCTTGCTTTGTTTCTGACAACTGTTCCTTGTTCATCCATCTTGTTTCTGAACACCCATTTTGGTCTAATGATGTTGGCCATGTCTGGTGTATCAACAAGTTCCCAAACCTCATTTCTTTCAAATTCATTTAGCTCTTCTTGTATGGTTGTAATCCAATCAGCTTCTTGAATTGCATCATCTATTGTTTTGGGTTCTACCTGTGATAGAAAACAAGTTAGCATTCTTTCCAGTTGTCTTCTGGTCCTAACTCCTGTATTAATATCTCCAATGACTTGTTCTACAGGATGATTTCTTAGCCAATTTAGGTCAGGTTGAAGTTTCTCTTGAGTTGGTTCTCCCATAACTTCATCTTGTGCATCAACTTCATGTTATTGTGTTGGTGCTTCTTGTGTTGCTATGATAGGTCTATCTACTTGATTGCCAAAGGTGTGATCCAGAATGGTAGCTGGTACTGTTGTGTTTATATAAACTTGTCTCTGTCCAGCTTCTTCTTCAAGATCTTGTAGGCTTTCACCATTTGTGTTTGGTTCATCAAAGTCCACATGGATTGACTCTTCAATCACCAAGGTTCTTTTCTTGAGTACTCTGAAGGCTTTTCTTGTGTCCGAGTATCCCATAAAGATTCATTCATCAGCTTTTTCATCAAAAGTGTGTAATTGATTCATGCTCAGAACAAAACATTTAGAACCAAACATATGTAAATGTGAGATATTAGGTTTTCTTCCATTCTATATTTCATATGGTGTTTTTCCATGGTGTTTGTTGATGATTGAACTGTTTTGAGTATAGCATGCTGTATTTGCTACTTCAGCCCAAAATCTCTTTGGTAAGCATGCTTCTGCAATCATTGTTCTGACTACTTCTTTGAGTGTCATGTTTCTTCTTTCTGCTACACCACTTTGTTGTGGAGTCCCTGCTGCTGCTAGCTGATGTAGTACTCCATTTTCTTCATAGTAAGTTCTGATAATTTCGTTTAGAAATTCTGTGCCGCTATCTGATCAGATCTTAATGATCTTCAGTTCTTTTTCATTTTGAATTCTTCTTAGCAAATCTGGAAGGTTTTTGAGTGTCTCTCTTTTCTTATTCATGAATATGGTCCAAGTGAATTTGGAGAAGTCATCCACCACCACTAAACTATACTTCTTTCCACTTACACTTACTGGTGTGACTGGTCCAAAAAGATCCATATGCAACAAATATAAAATTCTTGTCGTTGATTGATAGGGCTTTGACTTGAATGTGCTTTTGATTTGCTTCCCTTTTTGACATGCATCATAGAGGCTTTCCTTTTTGAAAGTGATTTCTAGGAGACCTTCAACTAGCTTGTTCTTTGTCAGTGTATTGATGGTCTTGAAGTTGAGATGATTTAATCTTCTATGCCAAATCCAGCTGGTTGATTGCTTATTTTTGACAAGCAAATATGTTTCAGCCTTTGTTGTCTTCCAATCTAGCACATACATGTTATCTTCTTTTCTTCCTGAAAGTACAAATGTGTTGGTTTGGCTGTGGATCACCTTGCATCCTTCTTTGTTGAAATGCATATTATAGCCTTTATCACAGAATTGACTGATACACAGAAGATTGAAATTCAGTCCTTTAACATAAGCCACATTTTAAATTTTCAAACTGTTTTTGAGCATTATGCCTTCCCCCTTATTTTTCCTGGGTTTTCTTTGCCTCCAAATGTTACTTTGGGTCCATCAAAAGCATTAAAATCAGTCAGCCATCCTTTATTCCCTGTCATGTGCCTAGAACATCCACTGTCTATGTACCAGACATCCTACAAAACAAATTAAATATATTTAGGTACCCAACACTGTTTGGGTCCATACTGGTTAGTAGTCATGCCTCCTACTCCAATTGTGTATCCAAAGGATTTTCTTTTTGGATAATTGAAGTCACCAACTTCATATGTATAAGGCATGGCAGAATAACATCCAATATTTTTACTAAAGGTATTCTGATACTTTTCTCTACGTTTTGGTGTATTTTCATCCTTTTTCACTCTCCAATATGCAGGAGGAAACTTATTTCCATATTGCTTATTGTGTCAAGGAACATGCCTAGGTTGGCTTTTCCTAAACACATGTTGCATAGCATTAAATGGTTTCTTATTGTAATTTGGAGGTGCAACATTCCAATCATCTTGTGAAGGGTAAAGTATCCCTTACCTTTCAGTAAGCATTTGCCTTTAATTGGCTGATATGATGATTTACTCGGCTGTTTCACTGCTCTGGAATCTGAGTTCACCGGTCTAGGATGAGTAGAAGAAGCTATGGCCTGTCCTTTTCTGAAATTAGGTACAGTTTTGGTCCTTGATTGAAAATTGCGTTATCCATTGTTTCTTTTCTCATCCTGACTGTTGTAGCCAAGACCAGATCTGGATCCAAACCTTTTTTTAGGGTTTGTATGCTGGTACAACTTGTGGTGCTCTTGACTGGTAGGGATATTTTCTCAGCTGGTCTTTCAACATCAGATGAGTGATCATCGGCTGCTTGTTGATCAGTTGAGTGAATTTCCTTACTAGTTTGTTCAGCTTTCATTTCATCTAGTTCTTTCTTTAATATTTTATTTTCCTTTCTCAGATTCTCACATTCTTGTTCCAAAATTTCATGATTTACTTGAATTTCGTCAAATTTACTCATGAGATTTTGAATTAGGTTTGCAGAATATAAGGGAGAATGGAAGATTGTGCAGTGTCAGATGTGGATGCACTGGATGATGAGTATGAACTGGATGTTACCTATGTTTCATCGGATACTTTGGCCATAAGGCATAGGTAAGCCTTTTCATTGTCTGAGCTGTCAGCTTCATCATCATCAGAATCATTTTCAGATGATTCTTCATTCTTTTCACTACTGGTTTCAACTTTGAGTGCCTTCTTGCTTTTTCTCTTTTCAGTTTTCTTGTACTTCTTCTTATCCTCATCTTTGTCTTCTTCTTTGGGGCAATCAACCTTGAAATGACCTTTCTTCTTACAGTTGAAACATCTGTATTCATCATCCTTTTTCTTCATGTCTTTGCTTGAGCTTGATTTCTTGTTTGATGATCAACTTCTTTGAATTGCTTTTTCTTACTAAACCTGCCAAAACGTTTGATTAGTAAAGCTACATGTTCTTTCAGTTCATGTGTATCTTTGCTACTTTTGAGCTATTTTGCTTTGCTGGGGTGCAACTAATGCACTGGCCTTGTGTGTTTCTGCTGGTGCACTGTCTTCTCCGTTCAACTCAAATTCATAAGCCTTTAATTAAGACATTAGAGTTAAAGTATCAGTGTTTGCAAGGTTTGTTGTTCCTCTAAGCACTGATATGATGATCTTCCATCTTTCTGGTAGACCTCTCAAGATTTTCAGGCACACTTCTTTTTGTGGATATGTGTGTCCAAGTTGTTGCAGTTCACTGATGATGCTTGAAAATCTATTATCCGTTTGATCAATGGATTCACCAGTCTTTATTTTGAAGTTCTCAAATGTCTGTTTTGCAACAGATAATTTGTTTTCCTTGACTGCTTCTGATCCTTCATTGATCAGTGCTAATTTCTCCCACATCTCCTTTGCTGTTTTTTAGTCTTTGATCCTCATGAACATATTACTGTCCAGAGTCTTCAAGATCATGTCTTTTGCAACAAAATCTAGGTTTTCTCTTCTTATGTCATCCTTGGTACAATCTTTCTTGAGTTGTCTATCTCATTTCCTTGATCTGCTCCTGTGGTTATCACAGTTGTGATCTTGATTGGGCCATAATTAATTACATCCAAAATATCCCCATTACATGCTGCAAGATGAGACAACATCCTTATTTTATATTCATCAATATTATTAACATCAAATACAGGTACCTTTGACATGAAATTTGCGGAATCCATGAGTACAAATACGAGATATATTTAGAAAGCACAAATTTGAAAACTACTTTGAAAATATGTGATCTCATTGTTACCAGAAATTAGATCTGAACAGGTTATGATACTAGGAACTCTGCTCTGATACCAATTGTTGGTCCTAGAGAAGGGTAAAACTATAATCAGAGGAGGGGTGTGAATGACTATATTGGAGTTTCAAAAACTTTTCTTATATTTAAAAGCCTATGGGCAGCAGATATGTCCCTTCTTTCAATGTTGGTTCAAAGTAGATTATGCAATCACAGATATAGTAAGCAATGAAGTAAAGTGTTGTAAAGTAAATTGATGAATGTAAATAGACACAAAGGCTTATCATGGTTCAGGGTGGTGTAATCCCGTAATCCACTCTTCTCCTTTGATGATTGGAGGAATTCACTATTGTTTTCACAGATACAATAGTTAGATTGTCCTTGGCTAAACAAGCTTCACAATCTTCAAGACTATCACTCCCTAGCTACAGAAGCTTCAGTGACTCAGTCTCTATCACAGCTCCTTGAGAACAAATCTTTCAGTAGCTATCACAAAGGTTGCAACTCCTTCTCAGATTCTTCTAATTCAATTGCTTCAGTTGATATGAATTGGATTCACAGACATGTGATCAATCGTAGTTCTTGATGTGGAATTTGAGCTTTGATACTGAGTTGATCTATAGATGTTAGGAACATTTTGTTATGTTTTGATGATGGCCATACTAGCTATTATAGAAAGCCTGAAAATAAGTTAGAATTCTCTATGTAAGTCTTTACTTAGAGTATGACATAACGTATAAGTTGAGTCAGACAATCATTGTACTAGTTGGTAGGATGGCAAAGTAAAATCAGATGTTCGGCAAAGTAAAAGCGGCCAAGTACCAGCAGAGAACCATGAAGACATATGGTCTAACTTATACCCAAGGAAATCTGTGATGACCTTGGATAATTCTAAGTTACATTCCAAGTGATGAAACTTAATGTTTAAATATGGTGTACACTGATCTCACACAAATCAAGGATCAATGAAGTACAAAGATTCTCCTAAACTAAAAAGAATGAAGGAAACAGTGAATCGGCAAAGTGAACTGACTATCGGCTGAGTAATGACAAAGAAGTGAAGGAAGATCTAAGCGGAAAAGTCAGAAAGATCACTTAACCATTCAGGGAACGGCCAAGTAAACTTAACTTGATCAGATTTTGAAATATGAAGAAGATTCAGAGGATCAAGCATTAAATGCACAATCAATTGAGGATCAATCAAGGATGGATTTTCTGAAAAACGTTTGAAGAAAAATCCGATCACTGAAATCAAGGAGGATTTAATTAAGGGAGAATCAAGAATAAAATCAAGGATTATTCCCCTCATTAATATAGCCAACGGACAGAAATTCAAATCAATGATTATCAAGGCTATAAATAGAAGCCCTTGACAGAAAAAAAAAAATATATATATACAAGAGAACGATCATGTTTGAGAACTAATGAGCAGAAACTCTGTCAAATCGAAAAGCCTTCATATGTGCTTAAAAAGGGATATCTAGTGATCAACTCAAAACTCAGAACTACAATTCCAACATCAAGCATTGAGCCTGATCAACAAGTTTTGTGAATCCAATCCACTTCAATCAAACAACTGAATGAGAACCATCTAAGAAGGAGTTGTGTTTGTGATTGCTGCTGAAGGATTTGTTCCCAATGAACAGTGAAAGAGACTGAGTCACTAAAGTTGTTGAAGTCAGGGAGTGATAGTCTTGAAGATTGTGAAGCGTGTGTAGTCAAGCACAATCAGGCTATTCTATCTGTGAAAACTATAGTGAAATTCCTCCAATCATAACATGAGAATAGTGGATTAAAGAATTACACCAACCTGAACCACTATAAACCTTTGTGTCAATTTACTTTCAGCAATTTACCTTACTACATTTATTTCATTGCTTAAATCATATCATAAATCTGTGATTGCATAAACTACTTTGAAACAACACATTAAGAAAGGACTCATCCGCTGCCCAAAAGCTTTTAAATACAAGAAAAGTTTTTGAAACTCATTATAGTCATTCACCCCCCTGACTATAGTTTTACCCTTCTCTGGTACCAACAATTGGTATCGAGAGCAGTTGTTCTAGTATCGAAACTGCTCGGATCTAATTTCTAGTAACAAGGAGATCACACATTTTCAAAGTAGTTTTCAAATTTATGCTTTCTATACACACACACACACACACACACACACACACACACATATATATATATATATATATATATATATATATATATATATATATATATATATATCTTATTTGTATTTATGGATTCCTCAAATTTTATGTCAAAGGTACATGTATTCAATGTTAATAATTTTGGTGAATACAAAATAAGAATGTTGTCTCATCTAGCAGCAACTCATGAGGAGATGATGGATGTGATCAATGATGGGCCAATCGAGATTACAACTGTGGTAGCCAAAAGAGTAGATCAAGGAAAGGTAATAGACAAACTCAAGAAAGATTGGACCAAGGATGATAGGAGAAGAGCAAATCTCGATTTTGTTGCAAAAGACATGATTTTGAAGACTCTGGAATGTAACATGTTCATGAGGATCAAAGACTGC
Source organism: Gentiana macrophylla (assembly GCA_026214975.1). NCBI lineage: Eukaryota > Viridiplantae > Streptophyta > Magnoliopsida > Gentianales > Gentianaceae > Gentiana > Gentiana macrophylla. The sequence continues at coordinate 47,923,169 of CM047813.1, forward strand.
AAAACAACAAAGGAAATGTGGGACAAATTGTCACTGATCAATGAAGGATCAGAAGCAGTCAAAGAAAACAAATTGTCTGTTGCAAAACAGAAATTTGAGAACTTCAAATGAAGACTGGTGAAACCATTGATGAAATGGACAACAGATTCTCAAGCATCATCAGTGAACAACAACAACTAGGTCACACATATCCACAAAAATAAGTGTGTCTGAAGATCTTGAGAGGCTTACCTGAATGATGGAAGATCATTACAATAGTAATCAGAGGAACAACAAATCTTTTAAACACTGACACCTTGACTCTGATGTCTCAATGAAAGGCTCATGAATTTGAGTTGAACGGCATAGACAGTGCACCAGTAGAGGAATATAAGGCCAGTGCACTGGTTGCACCTCAGCAAAGTAACACAGTTTATGCAAACGGCAAAGAGACACAGGAGCTGTAGGAACATGTAGCTTTACTGGTTAAACGTTTTGACAGGTTTACCAAGAACAAGCAATTCAAAGGAGGTTCATCATCATACAAAAAATCAAGCTCAAACAAAGACATAAAGAAGAAGGATGATGAATACAGATGCTTCAATTGCAAAAAGAAAGGTCATTTCAAGGCAGACTGCCCTGACGAAAATGACAAAGATGAGGAGAAGAAGTAGTACAAAACAGCTGAAAGAGGAAAAGCAAGAAGGCACTCAAAGCTGAAACTGTTGGATGTAATATCGTCGGATGGATCAGGATCCACCCGATTACGCAGCGGAATAGTATAGATCTAGATCTAGTCAACCAAAATACATAAAATAATAGATCTGATCCTACAAGGGGGTTTAGATTACTTACCAATTTATTGTGAATAAACTCCAAGAACAATCTTCAATCCGAGCTATATGAGAGCCTATTTGAGAAGCCAAAGTCTTCCAACGTGTGTCTTCAAGTACCACCAGGTGGATGGTGTTTCAAGCCGCCGGACCTCCTCGTTATTCTACCTTAGAAAAACCCTAAGTTTTTCTAAAACTCGAACCCAAGTATTATAGCCGAAAATTCCAAGCTATAATACTCCACAAAATGGCGTGTTTTTTTAATGTGTCAAAAGGCTTGGGAGAACTCTCTTTATATAGGAAAGTAAAACTTAACCTTCAAGGATTTAATAATTAAGAGATAATTATTAGAATAATCCTTATTCCCAATAAAATATAAATAAAATAATTATCCCAAACAAATTTGGATAAATAATATTATTATCTAATATTCCATGAATTATCTTTTAACAAAAAAAAAAAGATAAATCACATGTCAAATAATTATCCAAGAAAACTAATTCCTTGATAATTAATCATCAAATTTGCGCCACCTCCCTTAGTAAATAAAGATCCACGCATTTTTTGACACATTGGGCCGAGTCCACGAAAAAACTCTTTTTCGTCTATTAAATTATCTAGTCCAACTAAACAATTAATCCACATATCAATTAAATAGTCCAATCCAACTATTTAATTACAATTAAGGTGAAACGACGAGAAAACATAAGCTATGTTATGAGCCACGTCGGGGACCATGGACCCATATTCAGTAGCTACAATAAATTAAATAATATTATCCGTCAAACCGAACAATAATATTCAATCTATTAATTCCGGGATTACACCACCATAAACCCGAAACTGAACTCTACCGAATATAGATAACTTATACTCAACCATGAGTTGATAACGTGTCCACTAATATAATCATTACATACGGATAAATCCTCCATAGATTGTTCACTTCGATTCGGGATATTTCCGTAAACCCTTCTCGAAACATATTATCCTTATTTACCATTAACCCCCTAGTGAGCAATTAGTTCACCACTAATATAGTATGAACTGCGCCCATCGATCAGTTTCTAGGGTTAACAAATAAGGGAACTGTCTGTCTACTTCCTGAGGGAAGGAATGGATTCCATATCTGTGATAACACAGACTACTCACTCATTCTAGAATAGAGCCAACGAGAAGTGTTGGACCACATACTACGAAGTGATCCTTACTAACACATCAAACTCTACCCTAGTCTAAGCAGTCGACTGTGATCACCTCATGATTGAGATTAATCCATATATGATCATCTTGTGATTCGATAAGACTTCTCGATCACCGAATTATATCGAGAACTCAAATCAAATCGGTCCAAATTTCTATATGATTATCATCATATATAAATGCCCCACTAGGTACCTATTACCGACAATCTGATAAGACTGCCACAAATAAAGTGTTACAAGCGCATTAATAGCAAATTAATCATGAGACCCGTGACTCGCATTAATAAACGCTACAGACTAAGTTAATTTTAAGTACATCTCACTAACTCAATCCTCTTGTGTATAGCCATACACTGAGTTATGTGATTACATAAACGGGGTACTTAGGGTTTTCAGTAGTGTCTTAATTATAAGCATACATGCATATAATAAGATGAATTATTAATTCTGTCCTTAAACAATTATCTAATTGTCTTTCGGGCACTACACCTAACAATCTCCCCCTTGCACGGAAGGCAAGTGGATTAATTGTTTTAGAGCACACCCGTATTTATCTATATCTACAACATTCTCCCACTTGCTCAAAACAAGTGAGACGTATCCCTCTATTCTGTACCCTCCAAGCGCATCTTAGTAATTCATCCTTCCAAGCACGACCGGAGTGTGCCGCCGTAGGGTAGGTCAGTGACCCAGCGCGTACTTAGAATCCGAATACCATGTGACTCGGTACAATGATCAGGTAGGTTGGCGGCTTGAGTCAATCTTTGGGATCGAAACGTCGCCCTTCCATCTAATCCGGTGGTACAATTGCAATATGCTTATGACCTCTAGTGATTGCAAAATCCTTATGAGCTACCTCTCCAATGTTTTCACAATGAAGTGGCATCGGCTTACTGGATAATACTTTATCACATGAGGAAACACTGAGAACGAGATCGATTAACGAACATCCTCAATCTGACCTTAAGCCAGAATCAGTGTTATCACTTATATTCGAGTTTGCACCTGAATATACTAGCATATTATTCCTCATTCTCCCGAAAAGACTTGAGGATTCACTAAACATCTCATTTCGTATTCATCTGCATGTTTAGATAACCATTCCTGAGAGGTAGGGTAGACTACATCGTTGAATGTTGCATAAATGCAAGAATATCTTAACCAGGTGAATGGATGAGATTGCCAATGATCGATTCTCGTGAATTTGAGCGAATCAAATCCTTTAGAATGAATCCTGATGGCATGTCAAACTCTGACTTCAGATAACATACCCATGTTGTTTCCAACTGTTTAAGTGTTACCATTCACAAACACTAATCTAGATACTACTTTATTAATATCGAAGCTCAGTCTACAAAAGACTTATCAATATTCTGGTCAAGTCAACATATTAAAATATATGACTTTGAATTGACCTAGAGGTTTGCTTTAATCCCCAAAGGATATAAGCTATGGCAGGCATCCTGCCAAAAGGTTCTTTCTGAATAAATTAAGATACCGTTAGTCTCACAAAAAGGTCTTTAGGGAATCACCCCTATTTTCTGCTTTGTAACGAATCTGTTATTTATTCTTAGCTAAAACCCTTCTGTTCTGAATGAATTCAGATTCCGTTGTTCGGCAATGAAGTCTTAGGGAATCACCCCTATTTCCCGCTTTCTGATGATATCAAGCAAGACTGAGTGGTAAGAGAGATCACGGTCTGATTAACTCTCTACCTTTTAGGGGATCACCCCTAAATTACTCAACTTTGCGTAGAAAGTTAAACTTTCCTATTCATTCGACTCTTCTCCGTGTAGTTCCAATTACTCCCACTGGGCCTGAGATACTCAGGTGGTTCTACAAGAGTTTCAACAGAACTGGAGTATCAAACTCCATTCACAGGGTTATGGCTTTTAAAACAACCTCTATGATCAGGATCTTATACAGCCCACAAAGGACTATAGGTCATCAATTTACCCTATAGACCGTAATGTCCTGCAATGGGTAATGGACAAACCATACTCCCACTACGTTCGGAGTGGATCGATATACTGATCTAGTTTAGTAGTTTTTATTAGTGTTACCACCAACTGCCGGTGTTGGATGTGGACTGAACAAATCAGTTAGTAACGTCTTGAGTACAAATACTTCAAGATCTAAGGTTGTTATTTATAGACTCTATCAGACCGAGTTTGATAGTATCACCGTCATTCTCTGATTTTACATGTTTTATAACCAACCTTTACTCAATGCATTAAGATATTTCACGACCTGAACGTGTACGCAAAATTTCCAGTCCTACCTTCAAGCACTAAATGCTAAATGTCTACATTTACGGAAGTGGGGTGAACCGAATTCACTCCTTATCCACAAATGCGTAGACATCTTTTAGGTAGACTTCTCGGTTTTTCGTAAACCGATATTTTGCAACCAATATCTTAAATGAGTTCAGCAGCGTATCGTAGCACATCAATAACTAAGGCAAATTTGTGGTGTATCCCGTAGTGAAAAAATTCCACTGGGAGGCAGGCCGAGCATCAGTCCCGAAGACTACGCAATAACATATTTCTGAGTATGGAATACTCTATCACTGGTGAAATCAGAGATTACCTCCAAATATTTTGGATAAACTTACCGGAGTCTCGAATAGTTGTCAGACAAGATGTCACTACTTCAAAAGCTCCCACTAGCTTGTATATTTCATATGGCCCCGAAGGTCAATATGAACAAGCTATGTAACTTTTTTAAATATATTACCCTTTCCCGATTGAAAGGAAACTTAGGCTTTGTTCCTTTGAGACAGGGTTCCTTTGACTGGAAGATAGGAATCACCCTAAGCCAGTCTGCAGATCTTGTCGTTGGGGAATATGCACTAATTAATAGTATATAAAGAAGTGTTTATCTAAATACGGAAGCCATTTGCGTTTATATTGTTTTAGGATGTGTTACTGATACCTTTTCAGCAATGCTTAGTGGTTCTGACTTTATCAAACAAAAGTCCAAGTCTTGGGTTCGTGCTACGAATGTTATATTTATCGTCAATAAGACAAACAAATTATCCTATTGAAAATGAATACGTTCGTTCCAATGAATCCAAAAACAGAAAATGAATTTTCTGTGATGCTCAAGAATTGAATCCGAGATTCATTTCCTTATGTCACTCCCACTAGTCTATCCGAAATAACTGCCCGTTGTCTATTTTTATTTATCGTTTAATGCAAAGCTACCTAGTTCTTCCAAAGAGCTTTCAAGAAAATTGCTAAGGATGTATTGGTCAGTGATCCGAAATCACTTTCCTTATCCTCTAATTTCCAATTTATTAATTTTTCGGTTTAGCCTCAAAACTACTTAGTTTAGATGACTAACACGTATAAACATTCTTTCCCATTCTCGACTTTCCTTAGATGGAAACAGTCTTGAACTAGCAGTTTGTTTGAGTAGACACTACTCTTCAACTGTGGGATGTTCAGTGTTACTTGCTTGGACTATCGATTTTTCTAATCGTCAAATCACAAGACCAAATCTCCCACTAGTTTATCGGTTCCAAATACCGTCTAACTAGCAACACTTTGTTCGAATGGTTTGAGAGATCATAATAAAGCTCCCACTAGTTTATCGGTTCCAAATACCGTTTAACTTGATACACTTTGTATTTATGATTTTTCAAAGATCAGAAAATCCCCTAGAACTAAGCTCCCACTAGTTTATTAGTTCGAAATACTGTCTAACTAGCAATGTTTTGTTCATGATGTTTCAAAGATTATAAAATCTCCAGAACTAAGCTCCCACTAGTTTATCAGTTCCAAATACTGTCTAACTAGTAACGCTTTATTCTTGTTTTTCCAATGAATGGAAAAACCCTTGTGCAGTCCATTACACATTTCTAATGGTTCAGAAAAACAACAAATCATAAGACTAAGGCTCTCAATAGTTTATCGGTTCCAAATACCGTCTAACTAGCAATGCCTTATGTATATGATTTTCCAATTTTTCAATTTAGAAATTTGTTGTGTAATTACACTTTTAAAATTCACTAAATGAATTTTATCTGATAGTCCTATGTCATCTTTTATAAACTAAGTATGGTCGTCTCTCGTTCAACACGAGTGACACCCGTGACATACCTATACTATGTCACTTAATTTTTTAAAGGCTCAAGAGAAAATCTCTTCCGAAAATTAACTGCATTTGTTGATAATTCACAACGTACTTGTTACTTTCCACACATTTTTTTTAATGAAGTCCTATTAATAACAGTTTAGTAGCCTAGAGATTTAGTTGTAAACAAAATGACAGAAACTTAAATTCAAAAAATAAATTTTCACTACTAGATTTTTATTTTAGGAATTATAAACTATAAAAAAGTTTATCCTAGCATTCAAAGAGGCGATGATCAAACTGAGACAATCTCTCTCAATGATTGAAATTTGAGAATAAAACATCTCACGGGAATCAGACATCCCGGTCTTTAATCATTGATTAACTTCATTTTCTAACCTAGATATTTTGAAAATATCCATAAAGAGTGTGACCTACTATATCAGATCTCAAAGTATGCCCCGAGTGTGCCGCTTGCGAGGTCGGTCGATGACTCAACGAGTACCAAAATCCTATCCTTTCGAAACCAAGCCTTGAATTTTGATAGGGGTGAACACCACCCGCAGGGGGCCGGAATCAAAGCGGCTCGAGGCGTCACCCTTCTCTCACGTGCTTGAGTAAAGGCCGTGGGGTCAGTTTTCGCCTTCCCCGCTCCCACTCAATATTTTAAAAAAGTGGTGGGTTTACTAATTACGGTTTCGGTCATGACAATAAGAAACAACAAATCAAAGTACTCCGAATAGGGTCGGTTATGTAGGCAAGCCTATGCCATCTTATTCATTGGAACATATGTGACAGTTCAGGCCAATCCGACAAGAGAAACCCCGTTTAGCCCGAAGGCTTATCGGCTATGCTAAGTCTTGTCGAACTACTGTAACGTACATCACACGTGGAGGGGAGTCGATTGAGCCGAAGCTCTGTTGAACTCGCCCAACCATGGTTAGACCATTTCCGAACCCATGTACTAAGATTCTCTGATTTCTAAATTGTCAACCAAAGCGTAATCTCGTTTCTGTTTAAGGTGGGTTCACTAAGAAACCATCACCGAAAAGCTCAGCGATTTATCTAAGTGGGATTCACCGGGAATCCATCACTAAAATCGTAACGATTGACAAAACCCGGTTCCTCGGATTTTATAATTAGTTACTTATTTATTAACTACCACATATTAATTAAATAAGCCTTTAAACTAATTATACGAGTTATACATGCCTAATTTATTCGAAATAAACTAGCTACATGTATGCATTGGAGTGGAATCATGATATGATGCATGTCATGGCAATTTTCCGGTTATATCACACAATTTTCGATCATACACGAAAAAAATAACGGAAAAATAAACACCGAGATGGATCGTTGGTACCCCCGTATCTAACCTATTAAAAAAAACACAAACCCTAACTAGGGTTTACTATATTCTAATCTGCTGCTGCTGCGTTGTATCGATGATCGGACATCGAAACGAACCTTGATCGTCACGAAACTTTATGGACCTGTTCGTCACTCCTCATAATTCAATCTGAACGGTTGGATCTTCGTTTCAACGGTCCAATTTTCTCCAGCAATCCGCCGATCCAACTGCTGCATTTGTTTATAACTGCGGCTCTGCAGTGTCTTCCTGGGGCCGATCGGGTATCGTGACAAAACCCGATCGACCTAAACTTTTTTAGGGCTTGTTCATAACTCCATGGTGATCGATCTGAATGGTCGGATCTTCGTTTTGACGTTCCAAACTCTTCCATAAAATCGACGAACTCACAGCTAGGGTATTAATGCCTGCTATGGTTTTCTGTTACAGCAGCAACTTTATAGCAGCGATTAGACATCGAGATCAACTCCGATCGTCACGCAATTTTGAGGGAATGTTCTTCAACTTTTATTCATCATTCTGACCGGAGGGATTGTCGCTTCAACGGCTAAATCTCCAGGAATAAATAAAAAACGGAACATCACTCATATAAACGAATTTATATGAGTTTACAATAGATCTAACGAGTAAACAATACCAACCCCAATCCATCTCTTCAACCACGACAATCACAAGCATACAATCATGATAAATTCGATTCATAAAAAAAAGAAAATAAAGCAATCTACACATGCTATTCCACTCCTTAGATCTAAAATTTACATACTTTGATTGATAAATCAAAGACTCCGATACCACTTGTTGGATGTAATATCGTCGGATGGATCAAGATCCACCCAATTACGCAGCGGAATAGTATAGATCTAGATCTAGTCAACCAAAATACATAAAATAAAAGATCTAAACCTACAAGGGGGTTTAGATTGCTTACCAGTTTATTGTGAATAAACTCCAAGAACAATCTTCAATCCGAGCTATATGAGAGCCTAGTTGAGAAGCCAAAGTCTTTCAACGTGTGTCTCCAAGCACCACCAGGTGGATGGTGTTTCAAGCCGCCGGACCTCCTCGATATGCTACCTTAGAAAAACCCTAAGTTTTTCTAAAATTCGAACCCAAGTATTATAGCCGAAAATTCCAACCTATAATACTCCCCAAAATAGCGTGTTTTTTTAATGTGTCAAAAGGCTTGAGAGAACTCTCTTTATATAGGAGAGTAAAACTTAACCTTCAAGGATTTAATAATTAAGAGATAATTATTAGAATAATCCTTATTCCAAATAAAAGATAAATAAAATAATTATCCCAAACAAATTTGGATAAATAATATTATTATCTAATATTCAATGAATTATCATTTAACAAAAAAAAGATAAATCACATGTCAAATAATTATCCAAAAAAACTAATTCCTTGATAATTAATCATCAAATTTGCGCCACCTCCCTTAGTAAATAAAGGTCCACGCATTTTTTGACACATTGGGCCGAGTCCAAGAAAAAACTCTTTTCTGTGTATTTAATTATCCAGTCCAACTAAACAATTAATCCACATATCAATTAAATAGTCCAATCCAACTATTTAATTACAATTGAGGTGAAACGACGAGAAAACATATGCTATGTGAGGAGCCACGTCGGGGACCATGGACCCATATTCAGTAGCTACAATAAATTAAATAATATTATCCGTCAGACCGAACAATAATATTCAATCTATTAATTCCGGAATTACACCACCATAAACCCGAAACTGAACTCTGCCGAATATAGATAACTTATACTCAACCATGAGTTGATAAGGTGTCCACTGATATAATCATTACATACGGATAAAGAGGCGACGATCAAACTGAGACAATCTCTCTCAATGATTGAAATTTGAGAATCAAACATCTCACGGGAATCAGACATCCCGGTCTTTAATCATTGATTAACTTCATTTTGCTAACCTAGATATTTCGAAAATATCCATAAAGAGTGTGACCTACTATATCAGATCTCAAAGTACGCCCCGAGTGTGCCCCCGCAGGGTCGGTCAGTGACTCAACGAGTACCCGAAATCCTATCCTTTCGGAAACCAAGCCTTGAATTTTGATAGGGGTGAACACCACCCGCAGGGGGCCGGAATCAAAGCGGCTCGAGGCGTCACCCTTCTCTCACGTGCTTGCATCTATAGTAGAGGCTTGCATCACGTGCTTACATACATATAATAAGATGAATTCTTAATTCTGTCCTTAAACAATTATCTAATTGTCTTTCGAGCACTACACCTAACAGAAACCAGCAGTGAAAAGAATGAAGAATCATCGACACAATGATTCGATGATGATGATGAAGTCGATAAATTTCGAAAATGAAAAATCTTACCTATGCCTTATGGCTAAAGAATCTAATGAAATTGAGGTAACATCTAGCTCATGCTCATAATCTAGTGCATCCACTTCTAACACTATACAATTTTCTATTCTCCCACTAGATTCGGCAAACATAATCCAAAATATCATGAGTAAATTTGATGAAATTGAGTTGAATCATGAAATTCTGGAACATGAGTGAGAATCTAAGAAAGGAAAATAAAAGATTAAAGAAAGAACTGTATAAAGTAAAAACTGAACTATCTAGTATGGAGACTTACTCAAATGATCAATAAACAACATATAATCATACATCTGGTGTTGACAGACCAGCTGAGAAAATCTCCCTACCAGTTAAGATAACCACTGCACCACTAAATACACCAGCTTACAAACCCTCAAAAAGGTTTGGATCCAGATCTGGTCTTGGCTACAACAGTCAGGATGAGAATAGAAATAATGGACAACACAATTGAATCTAGGAACAATAATGGACCAAAATTCAGATAAGGACAAACCATAGTTTCAACCACTCATCTTGCACCAGTGAAGTCAAAACCCAGTGTAGTGAAACAACAGACTAAATCATCAATTCAGCCAACTGTAGGCAAAGGTTTTCTGAAAGGTACGGGAAGACTTTACCCATTCAGAGGATGATTGGAATGTTGCACCTTCAAATTATAGGAAGAAACCATTTCATACTATGCAACATGTGTTTAGGAAAATCCAACCTAGTCATGTTCCTAGACATATGAAGCAACATGAACACGGGTTTCCCACTGCATATTGGAAAGTGAAAAAGGATGCAAATTCACCAAAATGTAGAGAAAAGTATCAGAATATATCTAGTAAAAACATTAGAAGGTATTCTGCCATGCCTTATACATATGAAGTTGATGACTTTAATTATCCAAAAAGAAGATCCTTTGGATACACACTAGGAGTAGGAGGCATGACTGCTAACAGGTATGGACCCAAGCAGTGTTGGGTACCTAAACATAATTAATTTATTTTGTAAGATGTCTGGTACATAAACAGTGGATGTTCCAGACACATGACAGGGAACAAAGATTGGCTCACTGACTTCAAAGCTTTTGATGGACCCAAAGTTACTTTTGAAGGCAAAGAAAACTCGGTAAAATCAAGGGGGAATGCATAATGCACAAGAACAACTTGAAGATTCAAAATGTGGCCTATGTTAAAGGACTGAACTTCAACTTACTGAGTATCAGTCAGTTCTGTGACGAAGGCTACAATGTGCACTTCAACAAAGAAGGATGCAGAGTGATTCACGGTCAAACCAACACAGTTGTACTTACAGGAAGAAGAGAAGACAACATGTATGTGGTAGATTGGAAGACAGCAAAAGGAGAGACATGTTTGCTTGTCAAAATAAACAATCAACCAGCTGGATTTGGCATAGAAGACTAAACCATCTAAACTTCAAAACTATCAATAAATTGTCCAAGAAAAAGCTAGTTGAAGGCCGACCTGATATCACATTCAAGAAAGAAAGCCTCTGTGATGCATGTCAAAAAGGGAAGCAAATCAAAAGCTCATTCAAGTCAAAGCCCTATCAGTCAACTACAAGAATCTTACATCTACTGCATATGGATCTATTTGGACCAGTTACACCTGTCAGTATAAGTGGAAAGAAATACACTCTAGTAGTGGTGGATGACTTCTCCAAATATACCTGGACCATATTCATGAACACGAAGAGAGAGAAACTCAAGAAGTTACCAGATTTGCTAAGAAGAATTCAAAATGAGAAGGAATCAAGATCATCAAGATCGATCGAGAGAGGCACAGAGTTTCTAAATGAAATTATCAAAACCTCACATTAAGAAAATGGAGATCTTGCATCAACTATCAAGAAGACATGGACTCCACAAATGAATGGTGTAGCGTAAAGAAAAACAGGACACTCAAAGAAGCAGTCAGAACATTGATTGCAGAAGCATGCTTACCAATGAGATTTTGGGATGAAGCAGCAAACACAACAAGCTATACTCAAAATAGATCAATCGTCTACAAATATCATGGAAAGACTCCATATGAAATATGTAATGGAAGAAAACCAAATATCTCATATTTGCATATGTTTGGATCAAAATGTTTTGTTTTGAACATGAATTAGTTGCATACTTTTGATGAAAAGGCTAATGAAGCAATCTTTATGGGCTCAGACACCAGTAAAGCATTCAGAGTACTCAACAAAAGAACCTTGGTAATTGAAGAATCAATTCATGTAGTCTGATGAGCCAAACACAAATGGTGAAAACCTTCAAGAACTTGAAGAAGCATGACCAAGACAAGTCTATATGAATACAACAATACCAAATACTATTCTAAATCACAATTTTGGAAATCAAGATGAACCTCCAGTCAATACAACAGAAGAGGTACCAGTACAAGAGCATGAAGCAGATACACAAGCTGAAGTTATGGAAGCACCGAGTCAAGAACAACTTCAACCGGATCTCAACTGGCTAAGAGATCATCATGTAGATCAAGTCATTGGAGACATTCAGCATATGCTAACATGTTTTCTATCTCAAGTAGAGCCCAAAACAATAGATGATGCAATCCAAGATGCTGATTGGATTACAGTCATGCAAGAAGAGCTAAATGAATTTGAAAGAAATGAGGTCTGGGAACTTGTTGACAGACCAGACATGGCCAACATCATTGGAACAAAATAGGTATTCAGAAATAAGATGGATGAACAAGGAACAGTTGTCAGAAATGAAGCAAGGCTAGTTGCAAAAGGCTACTCTCAAGTAGAATGAATAGATTATGATAAGATATTTGCACCAGTAGCAAGATTGGAAGCAATCGGACTCTTTCTAGCATTTGCTGCACACAAAGACTTCAAATTCTACCAAATGGATGTCAAGAGTGCATTTCTAAATGGACTTCTAGAAGAAGAAGTATATGTGGAACAACCTCCGGGTTTTCAACTCAAAGGAATAGAAGATAAAGTATACAAGCTCAAGAAGGCTCTTTATGGACCCAAACAGGCACCCAGAGCCAAGTATGAAACTTTGTCGCAATTCTTGATCAATAATGAATTCAACAAAGGAACTATTAATAGGAGTATGTGCAAGGTTTCAAGCTCAACCTAAAGAATCACACCTACTAGCAGCCCAAAAAATAATCAAATACTTGAAGAACACCATCAATGTTGGAATTTGGTATCCAAAAAATGGAGGATTCAAATTGATATCATATTCAAACTCTGACTATGCTGGATGCAAGATAGATAGAAAAAGCACATCTAGAACATGTCAAATGCTAGGGAGGAGACTAGTATCGTGGTTTAGTAAGAAACAAAACTATATCTATATCAACAGCTGAAGCAGAATATATAGCAGCAGGCAGTTGTTGTGCACAAATTCTATGGATCAGACAACATCTAAGGGATTATGGAATGGAGGAGAAGACAATTCCAATTATGTGTGACAACACAAGTACCATATCTATTACTGAAAATCCAATATTGCATTCTAGAACAAAACATATTGATGTGAGACATACCCACTGAAGATCAATTGGTTGACATCTTCACAAAACCACTCAGTCATGAAGGATTCAGCATGTTGATAACTGAGTTGGGAATGATAGAAATTGACTAAGTACTGATTGAGGTCAAGTTAAATTACTAACTCGATGCCTAAATAACCACTAGCAAGTGAACTAGGTTCAATCGCAGTATAGCTAGATAGAGTCGAGGTCGATCCCACAGAGAATCAATTTGTGGATCCTAACTTAAATAGCCAACCTATTTATTTCGTTTGGCAAACACGGTCTATGACCAACATAAAGTACGAGAAAAGAAAGACACACTCAAACATATAAACAACATGTAAACACATAACGTAATCAATCGCCCAATTACAACCAGGATCATTTGGATCTAGACAATTTATATGACAACAAAACTCATCAACTACTAATCCGTTCATATCTATTTATATTGGCTACGGAGTCATCCTCTAAGCTTGATGTAGCACCGATAGGTCACTATATCAACCGTGTTATTGTTACGTGACTTCGCCTCTTGGTGCCTCCATCTCATATAACTCACACGCTACTACTCTAAGGATGCCGATATTGACCGTACACCTCGTCCGGGCAACATTCCTTTGGTTAGCGTATTTCCTGAAGCGATCACTCAAACCCTCGTCCAACTAACACTTACCAAGTTATAGTCTCATGCTAGTTTACGATCTACGTGTAACAAGGTGCGCGCGCAATTCCTAATATAAACCTACCTAGATAACGCCGAACGTCCAAGATCAATTCCTAAGCCTACCTAAGAGTCTTATATTGGTATTTCCTTTTCACACGCTTTAATTAAATTAAGCGAGTGGCGTAGCCATAGCCATACCTACCGGGATAATAAATTCAATTAAGCTAACCTAATCATAAAGACGTGGTCGATTAACGGATGAAAACAGGTTTGACAACTCTCGGTCGACCGAATGGGTGCTCTCGGTCGATCGAGTGATACCTCTCGGTCACCCGAGAGGCTAACTCCCAGCATTTACATCCCGAACATATTTCTCTCGCGTTTCATATACGAATCGGATTATATAGCGAATCATCGTGACATCATATAAACTAATCTAAATACACGTAAATTAAACACACAGATTCATCCGTAGATATTAGGTAGAGGACGTAGGATATGGGATCCTTATAGACAAGGTATCACCATCGCCTAACGTCATATCCTAGATCTACATCATCTAGATATGAATGACTACTCAAACAATCAAAGCATAATTGGGAAATTGATTACTAAAAAGAAAACGAAAAATAAAATAGGGCTTACATGTTTGCAACCCCTAGCAACATCCACAAGCCTTATTTTGCTTATATGTTTTTATGAATGAATAGTGGTGAATGCATCATAAAAATACAAAGGACTTGTGTTTATATAGAGCCTCACCGTCATATAAAACCGACTTAAAATGCCGACACTCAACCCTAACCGACTCAAATAATGTGCCGAACTTCTTCTCGATCAGTAGGCCCACTCGGTCGACCGAATGCACAAAGCTCGGTCGACCGAGCCTTACATGCTCCTGGCTCTCTTTCTCTTTATCTTGGGCCTTCTTAATTGCCTCATGATCCATCAAAGCTTCTCCGAAGTTCATCCTTGTGCTCCCAAATGAGTTACTACAAATATCACATGAAATACAGTCTGTAATATCAAATAATATAATAAAACTTCATAATACATAATAATGAATCGTAACTCTCGGCATATGCAAATTAGGCGTATTCCGACTTATTATTACTCTATTATAGCTCCTTTAAACTAGAATCGGGGATAAAGGTCATAGAATAACGGGCACAAAATGACCGTTATCAACTACCCCCCACTTAGCCTTTGATCGTCCCGATCAAAATATCAACAAGTTATTTCCCATGAACTACTTTCCAGTGGTCACCGTATACTGACACAAGAAACTCGAATCAACTCATATCATCTATGCTCATCAGATATCCATTATCCACTATTCATCATGAATCGATGTGTTGTGTGCATGTGCATTGAGTTTTAAACATTCGTAGCAAGATTAGAGCTTATGCAAACTTCGTAGTCTTAACCTACCAACTTCAGCATTCCCACTTCTTAAGCCTTTTAATTTTTCAAGCACCGGAATAATAAGCAAGAGCGTATCTATAGGGTTTTTGGACTTGGAGACCGAGTACTACTCAAAGCCTCTTAAAGAGTTGAATATTCTTTTCATATCTTCATATTTTTCAGATACTATCAATCTCAAGAAGGACAACTTTCTAGAGCATCCCTCTATCTTAGATCAAATATTAGCATCGAATATTACCACAAGCGCGAGGCTACTTTGGTAATTTACTACAAGCCCAGTGTTTTAACATTGTCAAACACAGTAATGCCTCAAGCTTATTACTCAGCTTTTGTGGCTAGAATCTTTAGGAACACATCAGACGATAAATTTGACACTAGGTAAGCATAATCAATCATCTATGCAATGTACACATTATAATTTTACCTTTTATAACAAGCGTAGTGCAGCTCGATTCAATTATTGAATAAGTGAATAATAAACAACTACTTGCAACGGACAATATGAATATCATTAAGTTTACTAATCAAGAAATCGCAGAAGTATAAAGTGATCACGTACTCATGAAATATGGTTTACTTCTTATTAGATATAATTATCAGGAACTCACAAAAGTAAATGTGATTCTAAGTTTAAAAGTTTTAATAAATTTTTTTTTCATTTTATTTATTATTTGATATATGGAATTACTCATTTGAGCTAAGTGACTTGTACCCCCCACTTAAACCATGCATTGTCCCCAAAATATAAAAACCGAAATAACACGCTCGTAAAAGGAACTTAGCTCGATAAGCGTGGAAGTTTGAACAAGTCTTAGGACTTCATGCTGCGATTCAACAGCACAGCATTGGCTCCATAGCAAGGCGTAAAAATAATCAACGCAACACATATCTTAAACAAAGCTCGCAACTCGTTCTGAGATTAGTCCAAACCGTAATAATCGTAAAAAAAAGGGACCGTAAAAGATATAACAATTTCCTTAAACATTTTTAAGTCCATTAATTAATGATTACATTTCAATACATTTCAACAAGTCCAAAACATTACATGAGTTCGAATTTAGGAAACAGAGAAACTTGCTCTATATAACACGACATACTAGTAGAATTGAGTCAAAAGAAAAAGAACTTGTTAATTAAAGGAAATGACCCTCAAATCAAAATACTTAATCCCATCCTGGATTGAATGGTGCTAGTTGCAAATTGTTCGGGCCGGCCACAAGATCATCCTCGGATTCCCCGTCTTGTTGTTGACCGTGACCGTGAATGACCGGTGGTGGGACAGAACTTAACGATAGAACAGGCATCGGTCCCACATAGGAATCGCCGCCTAACACTGGGCACTCGGCTCCTTCACAAAATGTAGTGATCAGTGACCCAAAAGGTAAAGTGTGCCGAGGCTTGAGAGCATCGTCTGTCATTTCCTTACGTATCAACGCCCCCACATTCACGGGCCATCCCATGTACAACCAATAAAGCAAAGTGGCATGGGTATAGTATACCGTAGATACATGCTTAGCCGGAAAGATATTAGAACGGATAAGCCGATTAAGGCATTTATCCTCCCATCTCCTAAAGCTTGTTTCCTCAAAAGTGCGGGCAATCTCCCTATATCCCACTCTATTCCCCAGATAGGCACCAACTTCCTCCAACCAAGCATCGGACCCGTCAAATGTCGTCATATACTCCGGCCCGTCCTCCGAGACATCCACCCCAAAATAAGCATTAATCGTACCCGGAGAAATTACAATTGGTCGGCCACGAATATGTACGATATTGGTGTCGGGGTGTACGCGTAAATAAGCATAAAATTCTCTTACCCAATTGACGTTGACTCGCCCAGGGGGTGCTACGACATCACGCCATTGATAGCGTTCCACCAATTCTAAAAGCTCGTCTCCACAATTCCCCAAATCCAATCCTCGAGCTCGATGGACGGGGGCATTAACAAAATGATTAACAAATGAAGAGTATACCTCCCGACTAGCGAATTGTGGTACCCCGTTGATCAATGGGATGTTGCCTTCAACAGCCACGAACTGAGCGGCTCTGCGTCTTCTGGGTGGCATCCTGATAGATAACAGCGCAGCAGCAAACGGAGGGGGGAAGCCCGGCTCTCGGTCGACCGAGAGCGGTCACTCGGTTGACCGAGTGTGGAAAATGTACAGCAACAGCGTCTGGCTCTGTATCCGGCCCGTGACTGAATCGATCGATCAGAAAAAATTTCGATAGGCTTTTCAAGGTGAGTGAAAATGGTGAAATGGATGAAGATTTTCAGAACAATTCCATTTGATTTCTACAGGGAATTGGGGTAAAGGGATTTGGAGAATTTGGATGAAGGTAATGGGGAAAAGGATGAAGAAATATGAAAGAGAGGGTGAGTGGTTTAAATAGAAAAAATGGAGTTGGAAAGGTGGAATGTGATTGGTGGAAAAATATTGTTGGGGATTGATGAGGTGGAAGGTGGAATTTGAAAATTTGAATTGGGAGAATAAAGAAGTTGGGAAGAGAAAAAGGTGAATGGTTGGGAAGAGGGAAAGGTGAATGGGGATATGTAGAAATTAATGGTGTTGACCATTTTAATTATTTTGACACACCGTAAATTATCTAAAACAAATAACCATGCCAAAATTTTATTATTTTACTCTTGCAATTCCTACCTCATAAATTTTTCTCTAACCAATAAATCGTCTTAAGCACAAAAGCAACCTCATTCTTATCTTGAATAAATCAAACAATCGGGTCTAAGCATTTGTAAAATAACGCATTACTATTTCCTTAATCAACAAATTTTTTTTACAAAGATTCAATTATTACACTTCACTTCACATAAAAACGATTCGAATAAAAAAAAATTATTTTGCACATCCTTAACTCAACAGTCGTCGGAACACGGCAAAATAAAAAAAAACTTCTTATCGTTTCATGCTACTCTTATTTAAAAAAAATACAAATAGGGATAAAAATAACGAAGGATAGAAATAGTTCTACAGTTTAAGTCGGTAGCTCGACTTCCCAAAATATCACTCTCTAAGAATTGTTCTTGACTTGCCAGGTCTTCACCCGACTCACCTTCACCGAAAACGTCTTGCCATTTCTTTGTACGAGTGCCTTTCCGTGGGACGTACGTCTGACGAAAAGACAATCGAACTGTCCATCTAGACAGGCACCGACTTTCGGGATCGTTTCAGACTTCGATGAGCTTTCTTGATTTCGAACTCTACGAGTTCGCCGCTTGACTCTCCTCCTCCTATCCTTAGGTTTCGAAAACGAGGCTTCAGCATCATCATTATTAACAACAGGCGCAGGCTGAGCAGCTCTATCTCGGCTTAGGATTGTCAGGACCTCTTTCTCATCTCGATCTTCAACATCGTCATCATCACACTCCTCTGAACTTGGAATCACATCCGGTTTAGAACCAACGACTTCTATAATGTTTACACTTACCGGAATAGGGAACTCAGGGTTCTTTATCCCAAAAGTCTCAGAACCCTTAGCATCAAACAATGTGATCTCATGCCTAGTCATACGAATAAGGGCTCTAGAGGTATTAATAAAGGACCTACCCAAGATAATTGGGCTATACGGATGCTCCTCTATGTCCATTACGACCAAATCTATCTTAAACCGAAGTTGTCCGATACCAATGATCATGTTATTCATTTGTCCAGACATGATGGTTCTAGTACTATCCACTTAATCTCACTTTTAGCGGGGTGTTTGTGGGAGTCAGAATCATATTCCTATCGCAAAGGCTTTTAGGGAAAATGTTTAAGCTTGATCCAGAGTCAATTAAAGCCAATCCCAAGTGTGCTTGTTCTAGGGTAACATCTACAAGGAATGCTCCAGGGTCACCTAACTTTGGCATTAACCGAGATTCATCTTCAACATATTTTGCCTCCTTAGCACAGGTGACTATAGGTCGTTCCATATCTACGCTACTCTCGAACCAGACTCTATCTCGACATGTAATCCATATAATCAATATACGAATCTGAATCCGAATCCGAATCCGAAGAAATTACTTCGGGATTTAAAGCACACATACCTCTTTTTACATACGCTTCACTCGCTTCCCTTGACTTTCTGGCTTCCTGAATTCGTTCTTTCATTTTTGCTATTCTCTCCTTCAGCTTTTGCGTCATCGGCTTCATTGGTGTTGTCTTGGTTCAGTAAGCGTTAACATCCTCTTCCTTAACCTTGGAGAATTGTTTTGATGACATATTGTTTATCACGAACAATCTTACCCGAGTGATTTAGTTCTGATTATCTGCAACATGAGAAAAACAACAAACGGTCAATAAACTAACAGTCAGTACGATTGCTTATACTGCTGCTAGGCTTACAACCTACTGACGGGGAAAAACAGAAACAAAGGGAAAACAATGCCGTCAGATAATATAGAACAATGAAAGGGCTCGGTCGACCGAAAGCGACATTGTTCGATCGACCGAACATCTGAAATATATATATATAAATATTTTTAATATTTTTTTAAATCTTTTTTTTAATTTTTTTATTTTACTTACTTGTAAAAGAAAATAAAACAAAAAAGCGAAATAAGCAAGTAGATCATTTAAGCGGTTGGACCATTGATTCCCGGCAACGGCGCCAAAAACTTGATTGAGGTCAAGTTAAATTACTAACTCGAAGCCTAAATAACAACTAGCAAGTGAACTAGGTTCAATCGCAAGATAGCTAGATAGAGTCGAGGTCGATCCCACAGAGAATCAATTTGTGGATCCTAACTTAAATAGCCAACCTATTTATTTCGTTTGACAAACACGGTCTATGACCAACATAAAGTACGAAAAGAAAGACACACTCAAACATATAAACAACATGTAAACACATAACGTAATCAACTGCCCAATTACAACCAGGATCATTTGGATCTAGACAATTTATATGACAACAAAACTCATCAACTACTAATCCGTTCATATCTATTTATATTGGCTACGGGAGTCATCCTCTAAGCTTGATGTAGCACCGATAGGTCACTATATCACTGTGTTATTGTTACGTGACTTCGCCTCTTCGTGCCTCCATCTCATATAACTCACACGCTACTACTCTAAGGATGCCGATATTGACCGTACACCTCGTCCGGGCAACATTCCTTTGGTTAGGCGTATTTCTAGACGATCACTCAAACCTCGTCCAACTAACACTTACCAAGTTATAGTCTCATGCTAGTTTACGATCTCGTGTGTAACAAGGTGCGCGCAATTCCTAATAATATAAACCTACCTATATAACGCCGAACGTCCGAAGATCAATTCCTAAGCCTACCTAAGAGTCTTATATTGGTATTTCCTTTTCACACGTTTTTATTAAATTAAGCGAGTGACGTAGCCATAGCCATACCTACTGAGATAATAAATTCAATTAAGCTAACCTAATCATAAAGACGTGGCTGATTAACGGATGAAAACAGGTTTGACAACTCTCGGTCGACCGAATGGGTGCTCTCGGTCGACCGAGTGATACCTCTCGGTCACCCAAGAGGCTAACTCCCCAGATTTACATCCCCGAACATATTTCTCAGCGTTTCATATACGAATCGGATTATATAGCGAATCATCGTGGACATCATATAAACTAATCTAAATACACGTAAATTAAACACACAGATTCATCCGTAGATATTAGGTAGAGGACGTAGGATATGGGATCCTTATAGACAAGGTATCACCACTGCCCTAACGTCATATCCTAGATCTACATCATCTAGATATGAATGACTACTCAAACAATCAAAGCATAATTGGGAAATTGATTACTAAAAAGAAAACGAGAAAATAAACTAGGGCTTACATGTTTGCAACCCTAGCAACCTTCACAAGCCTTATTTTGCTTATATGTTTTTATGAATGAATAGTGGTGAATGCATCATAAAAAATACAAAGGACTTGTGTTTATATAGAGCCTCGGCCGTCATAGAAAACCGACTTAAAATGCCGACACTCAACCCTAACCGACTCAAATAATGTGCCGAACTTCTTCTCGATCAGAGGCCCACTCGGTCGACCGAATGCACAGGCTCGGTCGACCGAGCCTTACATGCTCTCTGGGCTCTCTTTCTCTTTTATCTTGGGCCTTCTTAATTGCCTCATGATCCATCAAAGCTTCTCCGAAGTTCATCCTTGTGCTCCCAAATGAGTTACTACAAATATCACATGAAATACAGTCTGTAATATCAAATAATATAATAAAACTTCATAATACATAATAATGAATCGTAACTCTCGGCATATGCAAATTAGGCGTATTCCGACTTATTATTACTCTATTATAGCTCCTTTAAACTAGAATCGGGGATAAAGGTCATAGAATAACGGGCACAAAATGACCGTTATCAAGTACTAAAGAGCTAACTCGAGTAATCAGCTAAGTGACTTCACCAGCTGATTAAACCTTTGCCGTTACAGGAGATGTAGAAAGTAAGGCACTGGTACTCAATGAAATCAACTTCACTGATTGTTAGGAATAATTATATATATAGCAGCTTAGTAAGAAAGTCACTACTCATGCTTAGTGACCAGCCAAGTCACTCCACCGGAGAATATATTGAAGTCAACCGCAAAATAAAGTGTGAACTAAGTCAGTTTAATACACGTGGAATATCAAGAAGTTATGGAAGATTATACTGTGAACGATTACACATGTGGAGATCATTTTTCAATCATGGAGGTAACTGTATTATTCTTCTAATTACAACCGCCTCGATTCCTGGGATCTATCATTACTTATCTCAATCCACTCCTCCACTATACTCAAATACCACAATTTATATACATAAAATCACGCCATTACATCCCAAAATCCTTCCATATTCAACCACGTTCACACCACACGAATCATCATATATAAACCACACTTAGAGATTTTTTAAAATTCCTCACGCTCTTTTCAAATCATAAACCCTATTTTCTCCTCTTGAAAAATCAAAGCTTTTTCAAATCTTCATTCAATCAATGGCGTCATCTTCTTCAATATCTCCCACAGAACGATTCTTTGAAAAATCGATGATCACTGGATCGTTTTTTAGGCCCGAACATTATCTCTCTTTCAGTGATAATGATGTACAAGCCCAACGACTGGTTAATGGATGTACAAATCTGGGGTTAATGACCTTCCTAAACCCCCCCAAAACTGGAATATGCTATGAGAACCTGATTGCATTTTGGGAAATGCAAAAATTGTGGCCAGCACAAAGAAAAGTGATCATGACTGTATAAAAAGTTCAATCTTTGGAAAAGAAGTGGTAATCACACCTGGTCTTCTCAACAGATTCTTACACCTACCCATGATTGGCCCGGCAAACTTAAAGTCTGTGTAGGTTGACATCAACACCTTCTGGGCCGAGATACCCAAAAGCCCCAAAAAGAACAGCAAAACCTACAACCTACCTAGATAAGTACTCAAACTTCCATTTGCTGAATTTGCACCAGTTATCACCAAGAACATTGAAGGCAGAAAAGGATCAATGGAGAATTTGACCGAGTTACGGGTCAAGTTAATGGCGATTATCCATCAAGGTACTCCATTTGACTGGGCAACGTTTGTATTCAATAGGCTGAAAGATCAAATCTAGAAGGAAATTGATCTGACAAATACGGCCTCAAACAAGGGTTTGCATAAGAAAGGTGATTTCTGGGAAAGGAAATCATATGGGTTCCCTCTTCAACACCTGTTTGACTCATTAAAAGTGAAACCCACAAATCTGCAGCCTCCACACAATTCCAAGGTAATGTTTACCTACATCAAGGAATCTCTGAAACCCAAACCCACTGTTGGGAGAAAAAGAAAAGAACCTGAAAGCAGTAGATCAGGAGTGAGACGAAGAACCAGATCCTAAAAGGCACAAGATAGCACTCCGGTGATAAGTACCAGCAACTTTCCCGAGACTGTGGTGATCAATGATGATATCGCAACGGAGGAAGAGAAACAAGAAGAAGTGACATATCTAGAAGAAGGTGAAGAGGGATACCATCTTACTCCATCTGATAAAGAAGAGATTGAAGGTGAAGACGATGCTACTGAAAGTGAGGCAGACACAAACGAAATAGAGCTAGAGGAAGAAAAGCACCTTGAACAAGATCAAAAAAAGTTGGAGATTTTGATGATGATATGACAATTCAGGAGGTCCTTCTCCGGAGCCTCAGCAAAGTTGTCAAACAGCACAGTGAGCCAGCTGATCAAACTCACTCTGTTGAACTTGTCAACACCCCCACTATTGATCAAGGGGGAACACCAGCAGAGGGGATCAAGTCCTCAGCACATGGAGAAGAAAATCTATCATTCCAGAGGCAGGAAAAAGCAAGCACTTCTCAGCAACCTCTATCTTACCCTGAGATTGCTGATGAACAAAAAGAAAAGAATGAGGAAGCAAATGAAGAAAAAGAAAAAGAGCAAGAACAAGAGCCAGCATAAGAGAAGGAGAAAAATGATGATAATGAGAGTGTTGAAGTGCCACCAGAAGAAATTGATCCAGAAAGACTTTTCAATCTGGATATTCAACCCTGGATTGTGGACATGGAAAAGCAGTATCACAGCAGGAAAAACATGAAAGCTGCTTTAAGGAGTGATGCAACCTCCTTCAATCACAAGCTTGAAGCCCTCATCAGTCACATCAAGATTCAAGATGAGGTCATGGAGAAATAGGGCAACTTGCTTTGCAACCTGCAACACCTCATCCCCTACCATGTCAAGACCAATCTTGAGTTTCATGCTAGCAAGATTGATAGCAGTCTCAAACCATTGGTGGATACTCTAAATGCTCACACTCATCAACTTCAACATCTGGATGAGGTTATGGAACTTTTTGGCCAGCAACTTGAAACCTTAATAAATGTAACTGAGACCAACAACAAAATTCTGGAGACAAGGTATTGTCCTCTCCCTGAATCTGAAGAAACAACTGCAACTCTTGAAGCACGATTTGGTGCTGCCAAAAAAGGGGAAGGAAGCTCAAAGCTTGAGAGCTCCAGTGGAAAGAAGGCAAGCCCAACTGACAAGGGCAAGGTCATCAAAGGCAAAGGCATCACGATTGAAGAAAAGAAGCTGTAGTAGCCCTTTTATTTTTTCAGTTACTGATAAAAATGCCTTTGAATAATTGCAATACCCTATTGCCCTTAAATAGATGAATAAAATTGTTGAGTTTTATTCCAGTGTTTATTATGAAAAAATTTGGTATGCATATGTTCAGGCTTACGAGGGTTCTGGCAACCTCAAAAAGGGGTAAATTGTTAGGAACATTTTATTATGTTTTGATGAAGGCCATACTAGATGTTATAGCAAGCCTGAAAATAAGTTAGAATTCTCTGTGTAGTCTTTACTTAGAGTCTGACATCTTGTATAAGTTGAGCCAGACAAGCATTGTACTAGTTGGTAGGACGGCAAAGTAAAATCAAATGTTCGGCAAAGTAAAAGCGGCTAGTACCAGCAGAAGCATTAAGACATATGGTCTGACTTATAACCAAGGAAGTCTGTGATGACCTTGGATAAGTCTAAGTTACATTCCAAGTGATGAAACTTAATGTTTAAATATGGTGTACACTGATCTCACACAAATCAAGGATCATTGAAGTACAAAGATTCTCCTAAACTGAAAAGAATGAAGGAAACAGTGAATCGGCAAAGTGAACTGACCATCGGATGAGTAATGACAAAGCAGTGAAGGAAGATCTAAGCGGCAAAGACAGAAAGATCACTTAACAATCCAGGGAACGGCCAAGTAAACTTTACTTGATCAGATTTTGAAATATGAAGAAGATTCAGAGGATCAAGCATTAAATGCACAATCAATTGAGGATCAATCAAGGACGGATTTTCTGATAAACGTTTGAAGAAAAATATGATCACTGAAATCAAGGAGGATTTAATTAAGGGGGAATCAAGAAAAAAATCAAGGATTATTCCCCTCATTATTATAGCCAACGGACAAAAATTCAAATCAAGGATTATCAAGGCTATAAATAGAAGGCATTGACAGACAAAAAAAATATACAAGAGAACGATCAAGTCTGAGAACTAACAAGCAGAAACTCTGTCAAATCGAAAAGCCTTCATCTGTGCTTAAAAAGGGATATCTAGTTATCAACTCAAAACTCAGAACTACAATTCCAACATAAAGCATTGAGTCTGATCAACAATTTTTGTGAATCCAATTCACTTCAATCAAGCAACTGAATCAGAGCCATCTGAGAAGGAGTTTTGTTTGTGATAGCTGCTGAAGAATTTGTTCCCATGGAGCAGTGAGAGAGACTGAGTCATTGAAGTTGTTGAAGCCAGGGAGTGATAGTCTTGAAGATTGTGAATCTTGTGTAGTCAAGGACAATCAGGCTATTGTATCTGTGAAAACTATAGTGAAATTCCTCCAATCATCACAGGAGAAGAGTGGATTAAGGGATTACACCACCCTGAACCACTATAAACTTTTGTGTCAATTTACTTTCAGCAATTTACCTTACTGCATTCATTTAATTGCTTAAATCATATCATATATCTGTGATTGCATAAACTACTTTGAAACAACACATTAAGAAGGGACTTATCCACTGCCTAAAAGCTTTTAAATACAAGAAAAGTTTTTGAAACTCCACTATATTCATTCACCCCCCCCCCCCTCTGACTATAGTTTTACCCTTCTCTGGGACCAACACTAGATGTTTCCTGTACAGATAAAAAAGCTTTTCAAATTGACAGAGTTTCTACTTGTTTCTTATCAGATTTAATCGTTATTTTCCTATCTGTCAATGCCTTCTATTTATAGCCTTGATGATCCTTGATTTGAATTTCCATCTGTTGGCTATTTAATGTGGGGAATAATCCTTGATTTAATTCTTGATTCCCCCTCAATTATATTCTCCTTGATTTCAGTGATCGGATTTCTTTCTCAAACGTCTATCAGAGAATCCGTCCTTGATTGATCCTCAATTGATTATGCATTTAATACTTGATCTTCATAATTTAAAATCTGAACAAGTAAAGTTTACTTGGCCGTTACCTGAACGGTTAAGTGATCCTTCTGACTTGGCTGTTCAGATTTTCCTTCACTGCTTTGTCTTTACTATGCCGATAGTCAGTTCACTCTGCCGATTCACTACATTGTTATTCTCTTTGTTCTTTTAGGTAATTCTTGTAATTCACTGATCCTTGATTTGTGTGAGATCAGTGTACACCATATTTGACAATGTATTTCATCATTTGAATTTTGAATAAGACTTATCCAAGGTCATCACAGACTTCCTTGGTTATAAGTCAGACCATATGTCTCTTGTACTTCTCTGCTGGTACTTGGCTGGCTTCACTCTTCCGGATATCTGTTCACTTCGCCATCCTACCAACTAGTACAATACTTGTCTAAATTAACTTATGCAACATGTCAGACTCTAGGTAAAGACTTATACACAGATTTCTAACTTATTTTAGGCTTGCTATAACAACTAGTATGGCCATCATCAAAACATAATAAAATGTTCCTAACACTAACCACTGGGTATTAGATACTGGATGTGGTTCTCATATTTGTACGGATAAACAGGAACTAAGAATGACTAGAGATCTGAGGAAAGGAGAAGTGGAACTGCACGTTGGGAATGGAGCAAGTGTTGTTGCCCTGGCCGTAGGAGTTTATTTTCTTGCATTGCCCAGTGGGCTAGTACTTGAATTAAATAACTGTTATTTGTTCCTGCTCTTACGAAGAGAATTATTTATATTTCTACATTCGATGTTGAAGGATTTTCTTTTACGTTTGAGAATAAATGTTGTTCTTTTCTCGTGATGGAATGTTTTATGGTACTGGCAAAACTTGCCAATGGTCTCTACGTATTATATATGAATATTGATATACTTAATATAAACAACAAGAAAGCCAAATCAAATGACATGAATGAATCCTACTTGTGGCATTATAGGCTTGGCCATATAAATAAGAATCGCATTTCCAAACTCCATAAAGATGGATTGTTGGATCACTTTGATTATGAATCATTTGATACATGCGAAGCTTGTTTACTTGGCAAGATGACAAAGTCATCGTTTAGTGGCAAAGGGATAAGATCCAACGAATTGCTTGAGCTCATACATACTAATGTATGCGGCCTAATGTCAATTCAAGCCAAAGAAGGATACTCTTATTTTATCACATTCAATGATGACCATTCTCGATATGGTTACATATACTTAATGAAGTATAAGCCTGAAGCTTTTGAAAAGTTCAAAGAGTTCAGATGTGAAGTGGAGAAACAACTGGGTAAAGAGATTAAGACACTTTGATCCGATCGAGGTGGCGAGTACCTAGATGGAGAGTTTCAAGATTTTTTAAAGATGAATGGGATTCTACCATAATGGACTCCACCCGGAACGCCTCAAATTAATGGCGTGTCTGAAAGAAGAAATTGCATTTTGTTGTACATGGTGCGATCCATGATGAGCTATGCAGTTCTTTCAAAATCGTTTTGAGGGTATGCTCTAGAAACAACATCTTATACACTGAACTGAGTTCCATCAACGACGGTAGATTCTACACCATACGAAGTATGGAATAAGAAGAAACCGAATCTGGAATATCTTAAACCTTGGGGTGTCCTGCTTATGTGAAGCAGATGATGCGTTACAAAATAGAAGCCAGATCTGACAGATGTCTATTTGTGGGTTATCCTAGTAAAACTAGATGATACCAATTTTACCATCCAGGAGAACAAAATGTGTTTGTCTCCAGGACGGGCCACTTTCTGGAGGAAGAGTTCATTCTGGAAAGGGTCAGTGGGAGTAAGATTGATCTGGAAGAGATTCAAGAGCCACTAACGGAGAACCATCAGTTGATGGAAGAAGGGCATGCACCATATACTGATGATGTGCAAGCACCTGCGCTAGAGACAAACACACCTCGAAGATCCACTAGGGAACACCGTGAACCCGAAAGGTACACTGGCATATATCTCATGGAAGACGAGGACCCTAAAACTTACTAGGACGTGTGGATGAGGCAAGACAAAGAGAAATGGCTAGAAACCATGAATTTAGAAATGGAATCCAAGAAAGACAACCAAGTTTGGAACTTAGTTGATCCACCTAAAGGAATAGTTCTCATAGGTGCAAATGGGTCTTTAAGAGAAAGACTGACATGGATGGTAATGTGACTAACTACAAGGCAAGGTTGGTGGCGAAAAGGTTATAACCAAAGACAAGGAGTTGACAATGGCGAAACCTTTTCACTAGTACCTAAGCTAAAGTCCATTAGAATTCTGCTTGCTATTGCAGCATACCATGATTATGAGATCTGGCAGATGGATGTGAAAACAGCTTTCCTTAACGGGAATCTGTCTGAGGAGGTGTACATGATACAGCCTGAGGGTTTCACAAACAATGACGCTAGGATGGTATGGAAGTTGCAAAGATCCATTTATGGATTGAAGCAAGCTTCTTGGAGTTGGAATATTTTCTTTGATGAGACAATCAAACAGTTTGAATTCATAAAGAACGAATATAAGCCATGTGTTTATAAAAAGGTTAGTTGGAGTGCCATTGTTTTCATAGTATTTTATGTAGATGACATATTGCTTATAGGAAATGATATTCCTATGGTACAGTCGGTTAATGTTTGGTTGTCCAAGAACTTCTCCAAGAGGGACTTGGGTGACGCAGCCTATATTCTAGGAATCAAGATCTACAGAGATAGATCTAAGAGGTTGCTTGGTCTGTTACAGTCCACCTATATAGACAAGATGCAGAAGAGATTTAGCATGTAGCAATCCAAGAAAGGATTATTGCCCATGTCACAAGGGGTCTACCTATCGAAAGGAATGAGTCCTAAGACAGAGGAGGAAAGGGCGCATATGAGTAGGATCCCCTATGCTTCGGCAATTGGGTCTATCATGTATGCCATGTTATGCACTAGACCAGATGTCTCGTACCCTCTGAGTATGACTAGGAGGTACATGTCAAACCCTAGTGATGGTCAATGGGTTGCTGTCAAGAACATTGTTAAGTACATGAAGTGTACTAAAGATATGTTCCTGGTTTATGGGAACTCTAATATGGTTTTATGAGGTTACACATATGCCAGTTTTCAAACTGACAAGCATGACTTTAAGTCACAATCTGGATTTGTTTTCACGCTTAATAGTGGCGCAGTGAGCTGGAAGAGTTCCAACCAGGAGACTACTGCAGACTCTACAATGGAAGCCGAGTATATAGAAGCCTCGGAGGCGGCAAAAGAAGCGGTTTGGATGAAGAAGTTCATTACTGAACTTGGTGTGGTTCCCTCCATTAATGGTCTAGTCCCACTATACTGTGATAACAATAGGGCAATTGCTCAGTCAAAGGTGTTAGTAGTAGCGCCCGGAAGACAATTTATGTAATTGTTTTTATAATTAATAAACGATAGATTTATTCTCATCTTATTATTTTCTTCGTGCTTATATATTATACACTGCTGAAAACCCCAAGTCGCATCATATGTAGCCATATAAATTAGTGTGTGTCACACATGAGGATTAAGTTTATGGTGATACACTTGAAATGTTAGTCCGTGGTGAACTTAATCAAAGTATGGGGTCTATTGATTAAACCACCATTAATGCGCCCAGAACACTTTAAGGTGTGACCATCTTATCCGGACCGTCGATATTGGTTATCTAAGTAAGGCATTTATATATGATGTCGTCATATAAGACTGGACCGATTTAATATTTCTCATATAATTCCATGATTGAGAAATCTTGTTGAATCACAAGATGATCATATATGGATTAACCTTAATCCTGAAGTGATTGCATACACCTACTTGTTTCAAGATAGGGTTTGAAGTGTTCGTTAAAGATCGCTAAGAGGCGTGGTGCAAATCACTTTCATGTTGGCACTATTCTGGAATGAGTGAGAAGTGTGTGCCTCACAGATATGGAATACATTCCCACATGCGGGAAGTAGAAAGACAATCCCCTTATTTGTAAATCCTAGAAACTGATCGATTTGTGGAGTTCGTATTAGTTATGAACTAATTGATCACTAGTGGGTTAATGGTAAATAAGGATAAGATGTATTGAAGGAGGTTTATGGAAATATTCCCGCTTCATTACCGATGGTCTATGGAAGTTTAGTCTGTATGTAATGATTGTATCAATGGACACTTATCGACTTGTCATTTTGAGAATAAGTTATATCTATAATCGATAGAGTTCAGTTTCGGATTTATGGTGGCGTAATTCCGGAATTAATAAGTTGAGTAGAAATATTCTGAACGATGAATATTTTATTCAATTTATTGTAGCTACTGGTTATAGGTCCATGGTCCCCGGGTTGGCTCCTAACACGTGGGTGTTTTCTCGTTTTATGGAACCTCGAGAATAAATTAAATAGTTGGTATATTTAATGAATATGCAGTATTATTTATTTGGTAAATAATATGTAAAATAGAAAAGACATTTTCTATTAAAATTAATGGGTATAAGTGGCGCCCCTTTGTGAGAAAATAAGGAAAAGAAATTTTCCTAGATTATGTCACATGTGTAATTAATTATTTATTTATTTTTTGGATAATTAATGGAAAAGAGATAAGAGATTGATTTTTTGGGAATTATCTCTTATTTTATGGCAAATATCTTTTCCTTATGGGAATAGCTAAGTTTAACTTGATAGCAAGTTACACTTGAAGAAATTTCTTGATCAGTAAGTTTAAGCTCCGTGAATGTCAGCAGGGTGATTTTCTTGATTAAAATCTTGATAGATTATTTGTTGTTTATCTGTTGTTCATCTATATTTCATCTCTTGTATCTGAATCAGGAGTCTCCTATTTATAGGTGAGAATCTTGTGACTTATGTTTGAATTTCAAACATAGCTGTTTTAGTCTTGTCTCCATCTTGACTTGCTTTTGCCACTGTTCATAGGATCGACATCATCGATCGACTTTTGTCGATTTTAGATACCACCCCTTGACTTGTATCCTTTGGATAAAGCTCAATCTTTCCAACGCCTTTTATCTTGACCATTGATTTGTTGAAAAAATCAAGGCATGTAATCCATCCTTATCCTTTTAATCTTCCAATGTAACCTTTCATTAAATCGAGAATTATACTCAGCAAATATCTGAAGTATATCAAAGATGTTGATGTACATATCTCACAATGAGTTTAAGTCTCATTGTGTTTTAACAACACTTCACTTACTTCTTCTCATCTAACTTTTTATTGTGAAGTTAGAGTACACCATTTTGAACATAACTAAGTTTCAATCACCACTTAACATATGGAACTTAGACATTGTACAAAAGGAATATGTAATCATTTTAGGTCATCACAGACTTCCCTAAATTCTGATTTCATATCCTTGACTTTAAATACTAAGTTTGATCCCCTAGCCTTCAATAATTGAGTTCGAACCCTCAGCCTTCAGTCTTCAGCAGGTCCCTAGTATGTTTACTGACCTAGACACTCTACTGACCTACACATGTCTGCTGATAAAGTCAGATGACCTATTTACAGTGCTTGTTTGATCAAACCTATACAAAGATCAAACTCTAATAAACTTATACATTTGATCTAGACATTTTTTTGCCTTTGCTCTATAACAGCTTATCTGGCACTCATCATTAAAAATTAAAATATGTCCAACAATTTCCCCCTTTTTAGTGATGATGCCAATACCCTCCTTACAGCAAAGCAAAAAGATAAAGACAAAAACAGAACAAATTCAGTCATTCTCCATTGTAATCATATTTGTTCAAGATTATTACAAACTAGAATTAGCAAAGGATAAATGCATAAATGAGTGTGCTAATCTAGTCTTTGTTCTTGTCTTGTTCTTTCTTCTCATGGAACTCCTTGATTTCCATGATGATATCTATCATCCATTGATTTTCCATAGTGAAAAAATCAACCCGGGTGTGTAGTTCTTTCCACCATTTTTAGGATTCAGGTAGAGTCAATCTTATAGTGTGAACATTGAAGCCTTGTCCCATATAGAAATGTTTGAATTCCTCCAGTGAATCCCTTGCTGTCTAAGTTCCCATTCTTTTTGACCTCTTCCACCTCTGCCTCCTCTTCCACCTCTACTAGAAGCTCTCATTGACTTGACCCTTACTTCCCAAAATTTTAGTCCTAGAAAGGAATTCAGTCCTTCTTAAAATCCCATGTCATGATATGGTCTTTTCTTTCCATAGTACAGCTTCTTGTATTCCTTCAGGATATCATCAGTCAACTGTATCCTTCCAGGTGCAGGTAATCTGAACTCATTTATATCATTCTCTCATTTCTTTTTAGCAAAGATCTTAGCTGCTTCCTTTGCATCTGCTGTAAGGCCTTCTTCCCCCTTATTGAAATCATCAATAAAGTGGCTCAGTAGGCCATGAACACTTTCTTGTTTGATCACCAAATATGCTAGTTGACCTTCCATAATTTCAGTCCTTGTATCAACTACAGTGATCCTTCCTTCAATAGTTTGTTCTAGCAAATTGATCCTCTCAGTAACCTTGGGATACAGTGCAGCAGGCTGAGGTGCCACAGTTGGTTTAGGTGCCTCAGCAAGCTTGTCTAACTTTTTATGCAATGAGGCAATTTGTTCATTAAAACTCTTGTCTTTGTTTGCAGCAGTGGTATAAATACCTCTCACATCTCTGATTAAATCATTTATAGCAAATTTAGCAGAGGTAATGTTGGAAGCAACTGTTTCGGTAGTTCTTCCTTCGTTTTCCTCAAGATTCACTAGATCTTCAAATCTCTTTTCATTCTATTCAAATGAGTCCTTAGCTGCACAATATCATTCCTTACAACTCTCAACTCTTCCAAAACATGTGCTGGTACTGCACCAACCATTCCCCCAGCCATTTGTCCAGCAAAATCATCAGCAGGCTCTTCAACATTATAGTTTGCCCTTGGTATGCTGACAACTATGGCTGTTGTCATGTCCCATTTAGCAGGTTTAGGACCTTCCTCAATGATATTCCAAAAAATTCCTCAATTACAGGTTCATGTACTGCCTCCACAACAGGTACTTCTTCAAAGATTGGTACATGTGCCTGTTGGGGCTCATCTGCAACTCCTTCTTCCTCTGGCATCTGAAATTCTTCATCACTAAAATCATAATCAACCAGTTGTTCCTCATCATCAACAGTCTACTGACTATTTTTTGAATCAACAACCTTTGCTTCAGCATGTTGTTGTCTTTCTATGTCGTTAATAGTATCCTTTTGAGCAACAGGTGCTATAGCAGGTTGTTCCACAAGAGTCTGGTCTACAACATCCTCCACGGAATGCACATGGGATTCCTCCAATCCCATCAATGGTTCCAACCTTTGTCCCAACACTGTTTGAGCCTCAGTGATTAGGACCCGCTGTTCCAACCTTTATCCAGTTGCTGTCTGTCCCTCAGCAGACTGAACCTCCACATCTTCAAAAATGGCCTCATTTGCTTTCTAAACACCGTGAGCCTCGGCTATCTCTCTTAAGGTTTCAGTGGCTTGTGCTAAAACCTCATCAGTGTTAATACTGTCTTTATACAGTGCTGATCCTTCAAAATAGACATCAGATACTTCAACCATTAAAGTGGCATACATACTGATCAGCATGTTGTCTTCAAGAGCTATTTCAGCATTAATACGAGCTTCCAAATCCTCTATAGTAAAATTATCCATGTCTTCATCCACATTATCAGTCTGCTGGCCCTCAACAGACTTGCCATCATCAGCAGATTGATCTGTTGTATTGTCTTTAGACCCCTGTCCTACATCCCCAATAGGTCTTTCCAATGCAGAGCCACTTGGTTGGCCAAGAAACGAAGGGGGATCATCGTCAGAATCTGATGAATCATCATTGTCAGGTGCATCGTGTGGTTCTCTGAACATAATGCTTCCCCTTTGCTTCTCTCTTTCAATGATATACAACAGCCTCGTTTGCAATTCAGATGTATCAATCAGTCCAAGCAAGTTCTCTACTCCCAACTGGTTAAATGCCCATTCTTCAAAATCAGACATTGGTTCTGCATCTAGTTTTTGTCACTTATAAAATCCAAACTTCCAAGCAAAGTAATATTCAATTTTCTTGAAGTTGGGATCTACCTTTTCCCTCTTAGACTTATTTTCCATTCTTTCAAAAGGCATTATGGGCCTTCTTGGAATAGGTTGCTCAGCTTGTTTTCCTCCAAAGGTTTCAACAAGATGAGTAAATGTATCTACAGCAGATACAAATAGGTCAGTAGGTTCTTCAGGTTGTATATTTGTACCTACAACCTCCAACTGTTCAATGCTTGGTTCCCCCTGACTCATATGCTCCTCAGCAAGGTTTGCAGCAGTTTGTTATTCCCCCTGAGTTGTAGCATCTATAGCAGGTTCTTGAACAGGTACATAAATTTCCACAGCAGGTTCAGGTTCAGCAGTGTGTTGTGGTTCTTTAGTTTGTTGCTCAACAGCAACCTCACCAGCCTCAGTGGGCTCAACAACTTGTGTTGTTTCAACAAGAACATCTTCTTCTACTTCAGCTTCCTTTTGGGCCTCCAAAACCCTCAATTCTTTACCATTTCCATGGTATGTCTTTCTCACAACATGTTTCCTTCTTTTTGCAGGTTGTTGCTCAGCTTTGAAAAGTTCTTTTTCCAACTGCTCTTTGTTAGCAACTTTCCTCTTATTCCTATCTTCTTTTTGTTGTTCTCTTAAGATCTCAGCAGGAGTTTTCTTATCAACTTCAGCAGGCTCAATAGCCTTAAATTCAACTTGAGCCTCGAGAGACTCAAGCAATGTCTTTGGTGTCAGCTCTTGTCTTTTCTCGCTATAAAATCTCAAATGATCTTTCTGGTATCACCAGCTTTCCTTTTCTCCACTGTTTTCTTTTGTGCAGTAGGTTGCACATCATTCTTGGCCTTGGTCCTCTGTTCTTGTCCACCATTATCATCATCATTATCACTCTCAGTTCTTTCATCATCTCTTTCTTCATCATCATCCAAACCAGAGATAGGCTCATTTATTTCTGGTTTGTATCTTGACATGTTCATTTTTGCAAGTGCAACATCAGCAATCTGCAAGTGAGTCAGCAGGGCCTGTATCATCAAACCCAATGGTTCTTTCTTGGATTTCCTTGTTCCATCTCTGTCCTCTGTCACCACTTTCTTCATATATTGAACAAAGAATCTGGCCCAATCAAACATCATACTTTTGCATGTGATATTCAACATGTCTATCTTCGGTCCAGAAAGAGTATCAAGACTTCCACTGAATCCAAGAACATTCTTGGAAATAATCTTGCTCAGCAGGTTATACTCCAATCTGATATGCTTCACATTGATACTCAGGGTTGATGGTATGGACTTGTTAGTCTTTGTTGCATCAACAAACTCTAATCCTGCTAGTTGCATTGATTAAGGATTTGTAGGAGCACTATTTCTAGCTCCAAATCGGAAAACTTCCCTCAGCAGATCTAATGTGATTTCAATTTGCTGAGCATTTACAGTTGTAGTAAATGCCTCTCTATCATTCTTTATCACCATGTTTTTCCAGAAATTAGCAACATTGGTGTATGAGATGGTTTCTAATCTCATATTTAGAACAGCTTCCAGTCCTTCATATCTTCTGATCCTTCTTCTAATGTTGATTGCTAGTTCAGACTTGTTAGCATCAACAACAAAGCCTCTAACAATTTGGCTTGTACCAATGTGAACATCTCCTTTATCCGCCATTGTATAGATTGAAAAAGATGAAGAAGAAAACTTGCAAATATGTGTTCACACTTGTATATTTTCAGAGAAGATTGATCTGAGGTTTGTATGTAATGTCTGTGTATATGTCTGTAGATATAAGGAAAGAAAGTGGGTGATAACCGTCAGACAAGTACCTTGCACGTACTGTAGCATTTAACCATGATTAATCTTTGAATAAATGTGATGTTGCCACGTGTCTCACTAACTTATCCCATTATGAGTTGTATCCGTTGTATATTATAACCGCAGGTGTAATGGATAAGAATAATATCCATTTTCTATTGACTTTCAATAAAGTTTGACTGTCTTGTAACGTATACTCCAGAAAACTTGATCTTCAGTAGAGTTTACTCAGCAGCCTACTGGCAAAAAATAGCTCAACAGCCTGCTGACAAAGCTACTCTGCTGATCATCACACAGTCTAGCTTCCACTGATAATACAAAATGAAGTTTAATACCAATGACTGATCTGTCAAGTGAGCTCACCCATCAGGACAATGACCAATCCCATTGGCAACTTCATTTGCTCAATTGTCCAAACTAATTAGGTACATGGAATTGTTGATACCAATGACTAATCTTCCAAGTGAGTGCACCCAATAGGGCAGAGACTAATCCCCTTGGTGAATTCCAGTACTTTGCTGATCATTGCAAATATCGGTCAACTTTTATGATGCCAAGTTATGTTCTTAACTTAGCAAAATCTTTCACTATCCAAAGTTTTTGGGATGTCAGTAAGTTGATCCTCAGTAGGGATGTAAGAAACCACCACACCTTTCTTTTCCAAATGATCTCTTATAAAGTGATGTCTCACATCAATATGCTTGGTTTTAGAGTGCAAAATAGGATTTTCTGTGATTGCAATTGCACTTGTGTTGTCACATATTATAGGAATTTCTCTTTCTTCAATCCTCTAATCCCTTAATTACTGTCTTAACCATAGTACTTGTGCACAGTAGCTTCCATCAGCAATGTATTAAGCTTCAGCAGTGGAAGTGGATATTGAATTATGTTTCTTGCTAAACCAGGAAACAAGTCTATTTCCTATCAACTGACAAGTTCTGTGGTGCTTTT
The DNA here is from genome assembly GCA_026214975.1 of Gentiana macrophylla. NCBI lineage: Eukaryota > Viridiplantae > Streptophyta > Magnoliopsida > Gentianales > Gentianaceae > Gentiana > Gentiana macrophylla. Next base: position 47,960,371 of record CM047813.1, read on the forward strand.
TTTTATGAATCTTGCATCCAGCATAATCAGAATCTGAGTAGGATATTACTTTGAAACTTCCATCATTTGAATACCATATTCCTAATCCTAAAGTCCCTTTTAGATACTTGAGAATTATTTTGACTGCAGCTAAGTGACTTTCCTTTTGTTTTGACTGAAATCTTGCACAAACACCTACTGCAAAGGATATATCAGATCTGCTGGCAGTGAGGTACAGCAGACTGCCTATCATCCTTCTATATAAAGTCTTATCAACATATTTGCCTTGTTTATCCTCATACTGTCTGATACTTGTACTCATAGGAGTTGATACCTTGGTTCTATTTTCCATACCAAACTTCTTTAGCAGCTCCTTAGTGTATTTAGTTTGATGAATGAAGATTCCATCTTTCATTTGTTTGACTTGTAATCCCAAAAAGTAGTTCATTTCACCCATCATACTCATTTGAAACTTGCTTTTCATGAGATTAGCAAACTTTTCACACAGAAATTCATTTTCAGAACCAAAAGTTATGTCATCCACATAAATCCGGACCAACAGGGTGCTGTCCCCTTCATTGATTCTAAAAAGAGTCTTGTCAATGGTACATTTGGTAAATCCATTATTCACCAAGAATTGAGATAGGGTCTCATGTCATGCTCTTGGTTCTTGTTTCAAACAATAAAGTGCCTTGTTGAGTCTATACACTTTATCTTCTGGATCTTTAACTTCAAAACTAGGAGGTTGATGAACATAACTTCTTCCTTCAGAATGCCATTCCAGAATGCACTTTTGACATCCATCTGGCATACTTTGAAGTTTTTATATGCAGCATATGCCAAAAATAATCTTATAGCTTTCAATCTTGCAACTGAGGCATATGTCTCATCAAAATCTATTCCTTCTGCTTGAGAATAGCCTTTTGCCAATAGTCTGGCCTTGTTTCTAACAATGGTACCAGATTCATCCAGTTTGTTTCTGCATACCCATTTTTTGTTCCAATTATATTTGCATGACTAGGCCTTTCCACTAGTGTCCAAACTTGGTTTCTTTCAAACTCATTTAATTCTTCTTGCATAGTAATTATGCAATCTAGATCAGATATAGCTTCTTCAACAACTTTAGGCTCCATTTGAGATAGAAAACAAGTAAACATTGTTTCCAATTGTCTTCTAGTCCTTACACCTTGCTGTATGCTACAAATTACTTGTTCAAAGGGTGATCTTTTACCATTGTAAATCTTGATTTTTTTATTTACGAGCTTTATCTTTAGTAGGCTCTCTTTGCTTTGCTTGATGAGGGATCAAGATATGTTGTTGCATCAGTAGTGTTACCAAGAGGTTCTTCAGCAGGGGCAGAGTCAAAAACTTTTTTGTCATTTATCTTTTCAAAAATATCAACATATTCTGGATCAGTGACTTGGAGATTCTCAGCAGGTTCTGAAACTTCATCTTCTATTCCAGTGAGCTTAGGTTCATCAAAAACAACATGTATTGATTCTTCATGTTTCAATGTCCTTTTGTTCAGTACCCTGAATGCCTTGCTGACTGAAGAATATCCCAAAAAGATTCCTTCATTGATTTTGGTTGGAAAGTCTTCAATTGTTCCTTATGAATTAAGATAAAACATTTGCTTCCAAATGGATGGAAATAAGATATATTTGGTTTTCTTCCATTCCATATCTCATAAGGTGTCTTCAGTAGCTTTTTGTTCACTGAGGTCCTATTTTGTGTATAGAATGCTATATTGTTTGCTTCAGCCCAATATCTATCAGGTAGCAATGCTTCACAAATCATAGTCCTCCCTGCTTCTTTCAAAGTTCCATTTCTCCTTTCAGCAACCCTATTTTGCTGAGGTGTTCCAGCAGCTGCTAATTGATGCAGCACACCATTTTGTTCACAATATTATCTTATGACTTTATTGAGAAACTCAGTACCCTTGCCTGATCTTATCTTTACTACTGTCAAACTTTTCTCATTTTGCAATCTATCAAAAGTTCAGGCATCTTTTGAAGTTTTTCACTTTTCTTGTTCATGAAGATTACCCAAGTGTATCTTGAATAATCATCATCAACTACCAGAGTGTATTTCTTTCCTGTAACACATGTTGGTATCACTGGTCCAAATAAATCCATATGCATCAGCTTCAAAACTCTTTTTGTTGCTTGTTTGGTTTTTGACTTGAAGCTTGACTTTGTTTGTTTACCTTGCTGACATGCATCACATATTCCATCCTTTTTGAATGTGATCTCAGGTAAACCAATCACCAACTTCTTTTTCACCAACTGATTGATATCATCAAAATTGAGATGATTCAACTTTTTATGACATAACCAATTTAGAATTGACTTGGTATGCACAATCAGGCATGTCTCTGGAATAGTAGTAGACCAATCCACAACATACATGTTTTGTTGTCTTCTTCCAGCCAACACAACTTGTTCACCTGTTTCACTAATGACAATAGAGTAGCCTTTGTCAAAAAGTGTCCTTGTAACCCATGTCACAGAATTGTCCAGTGCTCAGTAAGTTGTAGTCCAACCCTTCCACATAAGCAACATTCCTGATAGTTAATCCATTCCTCACTAGTGTACCATATCCTCTTGTGTATCCTGGTGTGTTCTTGTTTCCAAAATTTACTCTTGGATCATCCTTTGCCAAACAGTGCTTATTTTTTTGTCATATGCCTGGAACATCCACTTTCAAAATACCAGACACCCTACAAAACCGATTTAGCATTTTTTACGTAGCCAAAACTGTTTGGGTCCATACTTGTCAGTGGTAAACACAACCCTTGGCAAGTTTCCATATGGTCGTCTTTGTAAAGTGTTGCATTTTTGTTCATATATGTATCCCATATTCCCATAAAATCTAACATTTGGTTGTGTAGGATTCACATATAGTTTCTGTCCTTTTGGTACATAATGTTGTTTGAAGTGATTTCTATTGTTAGAAGAATTAACATAACCATTAGGTTGCTGTCTGTTAGGAACAGCCCTGTAATATGGAGTCTGCTGAGGTTTTGAATAAGTCCTCTTCTGATTCCACTACTGAGGTTTTACCCTAGCATTATGGTTATGTCTATTGTTTCTAGCAGTAGGGGCAGGAGCATTCCAATCCTCATCAGTAGAGAACAATCTGTTAGGTGTAGTGCCCGAAAGACAATTTGTGTAATTGTTTTTAATAATGAATGACAGAATTTATCTCACCTTATTACTTTCTTTGTGCTTGTAAAGTAATACACTGCTGAAAACCCTAAGTATATCAGTATGTAACCGCTTAACTCAGTGTATGGCATGCACGTGAGGATTTAGTTAATGGTGATATACTTAAACTGTTAGTCCGTGGTAAACTTAATCAGAGTTTAGGGTCTCATGATTAAAACACCAATAATGCGCCCAGAACACCTTAGGGTGTGATAGTCTAATCCGGACTGTCGGTAGAGGGTACCTACGTGGGGCATTTATATATGATGGCATTCATATAGGACTGGACCGATTTAATCTGTATTTCTCGATATAATTCTGTAATTGAGGAATCTTATTAAATCATTAGATGATCATATATAGATCAACCTTAATCCTGAGGTGATCACAGGGTGCTGCTTGTCTCGGGGTAGTGTTTGATGTGTTAGTTACGGTTCACTTAAATATGTGTTCCAAGCCACTTCTCAATGGCACTATCTCCTAGTGAGTGAGTAGTTCTGATTTTCACAGACATGGAATCCATTCCTTCCTGCGGGAAGTAGAGAGACAGTCCCCTTATTTGTTAGCCCTAAGAAAGTGATCGATCGGCCGAGTTCATATTTAGACTAATTAGCTACTAGTCAGATATGTGAACTAATTGATCACTAGGGGGTTAATGGTAAATAAGGATAAGATATTCTGAGTGGGGTTCACGGAGACTTCCCTCTCAGAATGGACATTCTATGAGGGTTAATCCATATGTAGTGATTATATCAATGGACGCTTATTCACTCTATGGGTTGAGTATAAGTATACATCTATAATCGGTAGAGTTCAATTTCGGGTTTATGGTGGCGTAATCCCGAATTAATAATTAATGTACTTATTCTATTCGATGAATAATTAATTATTGAGCTCACGGTTATAGTCCATGGTCCCCGATGTGGCTTCTGTAATTGGACTAATAATCTTGTTATTTGGGCCTCAATGATAATTAATTGGCTGGGCTAATTAATTGATATGCATGGATATGATTTAGTTGGGCTAAATAATATAATACACAGAAAAAACATTTTATGTGGGCCTAAAACCTAGTGGATATGGCGCCTCATACTTCATTAAATGCAAGATTTGATTTTCTTGTGTGATTAATGATTAATAAAAGATGATTGATTTGTAATTGATTGATTGATTAATCACAATCTTTTATAAATGGAATTATCCTTTATTGTGATTTCTTTTTAATTATTTATTTAATTAATTAGAAACATGGAGGCCAAGGATTTACTCTCCTATATAAAGAGAGTTCTTCCAAGACATAAGGCCAAGGGAAATTTCGACCTATACACTAAAAGAGAGAAAAAAAATAGTTCCTTGTCTTGGGTTTCTGGTTGAAGAAAAACTTGGAGTTTTTCTTGGTGTTGCATATCAAGGAGGTTCGTTTATCAAGAAGGGTGACCACCAACCGCCGTTTGGAGAACACATCTGAAGATCAAGGCTTCTCTTCCCGATATTGGTAACATAATCTTAACCCCCTTGTAGTAGTTTAAGTCCTTTAATTATGTATTGTGTTGTATAAGTCGTGATCCATCCGCTGCGCATAGATCTAATTCGTTTAGATCTGAGCTCCTACATCCTTCATGTGGTATCGGAGCAAGGTTCCACAATTTATATAGTCATAATCAAAATTAAACGATTTACAGGAGTGGAATTGCATGTAGATAAATTTTATTTATTGTTTTATGCATTGATAATGATTAGTTGTTGTGGATGAAGAGATGGATTGGGGTTGGCATCTGCATTGCTAGATCTATTGTAAACTCATGTAAACGATGAAAATTCGCTCATATGAGTATAGGAAATTATGTAATTTATTTGTTATTGAATTTTAATTTCCGGAAAATAGATCTGCTTTAGTAGTCGCTTTAGATTCTCCGTTTTTCCGTTGATCGAGCCGTTGAAACCACGATCCCTCCAAATCAGAATCAATATTGGAAGATGGAGAACAAGCCCACAAAACTTAGCATCGATCGGAACTGTATCCATATCCGTTCGTTCTCAGTAAAGAGGTCTCTGTCAGAAAAAACGCAGATTCACGAAACCCTACCTGTGACTTCCTCGAATTTCTGGAAGAGTTTGGACCATTCAAACTGAACCCGACATGTCCGATTAATAAACATGGAGTCATTGACGTGACATAAAAATTTCATGTCGATCGGGTTTCATCTCGATTCCCGATCGGCCTCGGAAGTCACCGATGCAATCGTTGTAGGATGATTCAGCAAAGAAGTCAAGTGGCTCGATGGAGAAAATTGACAAGTCAAAACTCGATCCAACCATCCATATTGAAGCCCGAGGAGTGAAGAACATATCTGAAAATTTTCATCACGATCCAAGTTCGCTTGTTTTCCCGATCATCGAATAATTTGAACAAATTGCAGATTATGTTAGAAAGTAGTAAACCCTAGTTAGGGTTTGGTTATTTATTTTCTAATAGGTTAGTTACGGGGGTGCCAACGGTCCATCTCGGTGTTTATTTTCTGCACTAGAATACATGTTTAGATTGTATTTGTAGAACCGCAAAATTGCCATGACATGCATCATATCATGAATTCCACTGCATATGCATACATGTAGAAATTAATTCGAGGAATTAGTTAGGCATGTATAAAACACGCAATTAGTTTTAATTAATTGTTTGATATTAATTAGAAACTAATTAGGGTAAAAACCGAGGAACACGGGTTTTTTCAATCGTCGAGGTTGGGTGATGGATTCTCGGTGAATCCCACTCTGTGAAAGCATAAGGAGTAAAATCCCGAAACCTCGTGGTTAAGGTGTTGGATTCTCGGTGAATTCCACCTTACCTAGACGAGATTACGTTTTTGTTCCGTAGTGTCTACGTGAAAGTTTGATGTTTAAGGTTTGGATAATCACGGGCAAACATGGTTCGAAAGTGGTTTAACCACGGTTGGGTGGTCAACAGTAGCTACGGCTCGATCAACTTCACCCTCCACGTGTGGCGTTTGCACGGGGGTCCGGCAAGGCTGAGCCATCCGAAGAGCCGCTATGGCTCGACGGAGCTCCCCTAGTCTTGACCCGTCCGACGGCCACATATGTTCCAACGAATAGGTCGGGTGGGCTAGCCCACATAACCGACACCATTCGGACCTATGATTTATTGTTCCTTAATGTAACATCAAGTCCAAAAACGTTATCAGTAAACCCACCACTTTTTCAAAATATTGAGTGGGAGCGGGAGAGGCGACAGCCGACCCCACAGCCTCTACTGTTGACTCAAGCACCGTGAGAGAATGGTGACGCCTCGTGCCGGCTTTGATTCGGCCCCCTAAGGAAGGCCTTCACCGCTATCAAAATGCAAGGCTTGGTCTCCGAAAGGATAGGATTTTGGGTACTCGTCGGGTCACTGACCGACCCTAAGGCGGCATACTCGGGGTCTACCTAAAAATCTGAAACAGTAGGTCACACTCATAAAGGGTATTTTGGTAATACCTTGGCTGAAAAAGGAAAGGTGATTGACGATCACAAATGAGATGTTCGATTCTCAATTTGATCTTCAATATTAATCGAAACCTTTTTGACCTACCCTAAGGCGGCACTGAGGTAAGAGATTAAGTCCTTGGAATGGTAGGATAGACTATAAGTACTTAGTTTATAGTTCCTAAAATTAATTAATAGTGTATAATTTGGATTTATTTTCTGTCATTTTTATTTACAACTATTTATATATCTCTAGGGTACTAGACTGCTACTGTATGTTTTATATTGACAAGTAACGACTTCGTTAAAAGTGGTAAGTAACTAGAACGTTGTGCTTATTAATCTTACATGCAATTAATTTTTCGGAAGAGATATTTCTCTTGAGCCTTCAAGACTTAAGTGACGTAAATAAGGATGTCACTGTTGTCAATCGTGTTGAACGAGAGACGACTGTAGTTAGTTTGAAAGATGATAGGGACGATAAAATTCTTCTAGTGAATTTTAATTGTGTAGTGTCTACACGAGAAATTTTCTAATAGAAAAATTGGAGAATCATAAATTAAAGTGTCGCTAGTTAGACGGTATTTGGAACCGATAAACTAGTGGGAGCTTTTATCTTATGTTCATATGATTTATTAGAAAATTAGTCCCACTGGGTGACGCTTTCATTAGACATCCCACAGTTCACCAGTAGTGTCTACTCAAACGAACTGCTAGTTCAAGACTATTTCCTTTTAAGGAAAGTCAAGAATGGGAAAGAATGTCTGCAAGTAGTGTTAATCATCTAAACTAAGTTTGAGGCTAAACCGAAACATTAATTAAAGAAAGTATTGGATAAGGAAAGTGATTTCAGATCACTTAACCAATGAATCCTTCGCGACTTTCTTAACCGAGTAACTTCACTCGATAGCTTAGTTCCTTGGAAGAACAAGGAAGCTGTGCATTAACAATTAATAGAGTAGACAACGGGCAGTTGTTTCAGCTAGAATAGTGAGAGTGATATAAGGAAATGAATTTCGGATTCTATCCTTGAATATCACAGAAAAATTTATTTTTCTGTTTACAGATTCGTTGAAACAAGTGGATTCACTTTCATCTCGATACTACAGTTGCCTTAAACAAAGTGAAGATGACATTTGTAGTACGAATCTGAGACTCGGACTTTTGTTTGATAAAGACAAAACCACTAAGAATAGCTGAATAGGTATGTGTAACACATCTAAAACTATTAAAGGTAAAAGGTTTCCGTATTAAGATAAACGACCCTTCAATATCTATTAATTAGTGCATATATCCTTGAGATAAGACCTCACGACTGGTGAAGGGTGATTCCTATCTCCCAGTCTCAAAACACTGTCTTAAAGGAACAATGACTATGTTTCCTTTCAATCGGGAGAGGGTAATAGATTTGAAGAGGTAACATAGCTTGTTCATAGTGACCTTCGGGGTCTAGTGAGAGATACAAGCTAGTGGGTGATTTTGAATGGCGACATTTTTTCTGATAACTACTCAAAACGCTGGTTAGTTTATCTAAAGAATACGAGGAGGAGTCTCTGATTTTAGCAGAGAATAGAGTATTCTATGCTCAGAAATTGGCTATCACATAGTCATGGGACTGATGCACGGCCTGCCTCCTTGTGGAATGTTTTTCACTTAGAAAGAAACCATAGACTTGCCCTATATAGTTATTGATGTGCTACAATACAATGCTAAACTCGATTAAGATAATTGGTTGCAAAATAACGGTTAACATTATTATGAAAACCGAGAAGTCTACCTAGAAGATGCTAGTGAATTTATGGATAAGGAGTGAATTCGGTTCACACCACTTCCATAAATGTAGGCATTTAGCACTTAATGCTTGAAGGTAGGATTGAAGATTTTGCGCATACGTTCAGATTGTGACTGTTCGTGAAATATCTTAATGTGACGAGTGAAGGTTGGTTATAAGATTCTTGATATCAGAAAGTGACGGTTGAACTGTCACAAGCCTTCTGATAGAATCTATAAGTGACAGCCTTAAACCTTGGAGTACGGTTACCCAACGGTAGTTGCTATCTGATTTAATTAGACCACGTCCAACATCGGTTGTTGGTGACTACACTGATAAATACTACTAGATTAGAATGTCAATCCACCTAAAATGTAGTGGGAGTATGGTTTAACCGTTGACCCATTGTGGTTTTGTGGACTTTACAGTCTGCTGGGGTGATTGATAACCTATGGCTCTTTGTGGGCTATATAGGATTCTGATCATAGAGGTCTGTTTGAAAGCCTTAACCCTGTGAATGGAGTTTTGGTACTCCAGTTCTATTCAACCTCTTGTAGAACCACCTGAGTGTCTCAAGCCCAGTGGGAGTAATTGGATCTATGCCGAAAAGAGTCGAATGAATGAATAGGAAAGTTTAACTTTCAGCACAAAGTTGAGTGGTCTAGGGGTGACTCCCTAAAAAGTAGAGAGTGAACCAGACCTTGAACTCTCTCACAACTCCACCTTGCTGGATTCCGTTAGAAAGCAGAAAATAGGGGTGATTCCCTAAGACTTTCTTGCCGAAAAACGGAGTCTGGATTCATTCGGAACCGAAGGGTCTTGGTTAGAACAAATGGCAGGTTGACTGCCGGGAATTATGTCCTTTGTGGATGTAAGAGAACCTCTTGGTCATTAAAATTCACATGTTTTAAAATATGTGGACTTGACCAGAATATTGATAAGTCTTTTGTAGACTGGGTATCAATATTGGTAAAATAGTAGTATTAGTGTTCGCAAAAGGTAACACTGAAACAATTGGAAACAACATGGGTGTGCTATCTGAAGTCGGAAACTGACACGCCAAGATTGTCTGGATGAGAGAATTGGACTATATTCTAAGAATCTGATTCGGTCAAATTCATGAGAATGAGTCATTGGCTATCCCACCTATCTTATTGAATAAGATGATTTTGCATATACGGATGCAGCATTCATCGAGAGTAGTCCTACCCTACCTCTCAGGAATGATTTACTAAATCTTCGGATAAAGAGAAAATGGGATAGAGTCTCTCTGGGATAAGGGCAAGTCAGCTTAACACATGTCAAATTGCAATCGAATCTTGGATATGAGCAATAAGTAGCGGTTTAGTACGTCCTCAAGTATCTTTAAAGAACGAGGAATCATATGCTTGTATATTCAAGTGCAAACTTGAATATGGTTGACCACACTGATTCTGACTTGTAGTCAGATTTAGGATGATCATTAAGTTGATCTCGGGCTCAGTGTTTACTCACAGTGCTTAGAATTTCCTTTTTGGTCTGGGGTTAATTCCAGCTCTGATAAGCCGATATCACTTTATCGTGAAAATGGTGAAGAGATAGCTTAGAAGGATCTTCTTAGTCATAAGAAGTCAAAAGCATATTGAGAGAGAGTACTGCCTGATTGGAAGGACCGGCAATGTTTCAATCCTAAAGATCGTCTCGAGTCGACAACCTAACTAATCGCTGTACCAATTAGTGCTTGGAGGTACGGCATTGATGGATATGTCTCATCCGCTTTTAGAGCAAGTGGGAGAGTGTTGTGAATAAGATGAGAAAGGGTGTGCTCTAAAAACAATTGTTGCTTGTCATTTCGTGCAAGTGGGAGATTGTTAGGTGTAGTGCCCGAAAGACAATTTGTGTAATTTTTTTTAATAATAAATGACATAATTTATCTCACCTTATTACTTGCTTTGTGCTTGTAAAGTAATACACTGCTGCAAACCCTAAGTATATTAGTATGTAACCGCTTGACTCAGTGTATGGCATGCACGTGAGGATTGAGTTAATGGTGATATACTTAAACTGTTAGTCCGTGGTGAACTTAATCAGAGTTTAGGGTCTCATGATTAAAACACCAATAATGCGCCCAGAACACCTTAGGGTGTGATAGTCTTATCCGGACTGTCGGTAGAGGGTACTGTTGGACTTACTTCTGTGTTTTAGTGATGAGTGTCAGACTAGCTGTTATAGTGCAAAGGCAAAAAGATGTCTAGATCAAATGTATAGGTTTATTAGAGTTTGATCTTTGACTAGGTTTGATCAAACAAGCACTGTAATAGTCACCGATTTATATCGCTGAGACTCACCCAGGTCGAGAGGTAGTTAGGTCAAGAGACTTATCGAAACCTCTGGAAGACCAAGGGTGAGGGCTCAAACTCAGTTAATGAAGGCTAAGGGATCAAACTTAGTGATTAAAGTCAAGGATATGCAATCAGAATTTGGGCAAGTCTTTAATGACCTAAACAGACTACATATACCTTGTGAAGAAGGTCTAAGTTCCATAAGTTGGATGATGTTTGGAACTTGGTTATAATTAAAGGTGTAATCTAACTTCACAAATAAAAGTTAGATAAAAGAAATCAGCTGCATTGTATTTGATACACAGCAAATTGCTATTTAGCGGTGATCGATAGGTATTACAATGATCGATGAACTCATTGATAATATACCTTGATTAATTCAAGATTACATTGGAAGATTAAATGGATAAGGACAGCCAACTACCTCTGATTTATCAAACAAATCAATGGCTGAGATTAAAAGGACGTTGAGATTATTCAGGACTTTATCCAATGGTTATAAGTCAAAAGGTGGACAGACTGGACTGTCAAAAAGGATTCTGACAGTGTCAGTCCTATGAATAGTGACAGAAAGCAAATCAAATGGGACAAAAACCAGGAACAGTTTTATTTGAATTTCAAATAGAAGTCACATGCACTCCTACCTATAAATAGAGGACTTTCAACTCAGAAAAAGAAGATGATGATTGATGAATTTTAAGAGAAAATATAAGAGATAATTCTCAGTTGCAAGAACACCTCACTGAACCTATCGAGCTTAACCTTATCGATCCAGAGAAAATCTTCAAGTGTATTTTGTATTCAAGCTACATCAAGTTTACACACTTGAAGACCGCAAGTCGATTATATCATCCTAATCAAGTCGCTTGCAATCAATCATTTACTTGATTCAATCTTTATTTTACAAAGAACTCACAAGACAAAGAAGCATCCGTTGGAGTGTGAAAGATCATGTTTGTGGTGGAGCCGGTGAAGAGGCAATCCTACCTTTCAAGGACCAGTGGAAGACTTTGGAGCAAAGAATCCTACCTGTTCCTAGTTTTCAGTTTGTGAAACCATAGTTATTGGTGAAGGACAAGCAACTTAGGAATCTTTGTAAAAGCTACATCAAAGATCTCTAGTGAATTACCTCCAAAATCACAGGAGAAGAGTGGACTCGACAGATTACACCACTGAACCACTATAAAATCTGCCTACTTACTTTCTGCATTTACATTCTGCATTTAGCTTATCATACACATCAACCTACTGAATCTAGCAACTGAACTCACACACATACACTACTGAGTATCCAATACTTAGTATCATATTTAACAACAAGTAATAAGGCTTAATTTTTGATATAATTCCGCTGCACAAATTCAGTAAACTCAACTATCAGTAGACTACTGTGTATCAGCAGGCTACTGAGGTGTCAAGAGACTATCGATGTATCGCAAAGTCACGGAAGTTGCTGAGTTTGTTAACTCCAAAATTTTTAGGTGTTAAGTTTATTCACCCCCCCCCCCCTCTAAACTTAACCAAAGCATTTTCAAGGGACCAACAATTGGTATCAGAGCAGTACTTCTGTTCTGAAGAAATCCTACTTGTTGTGCTTGTGAAAATACTTTGGAAACTCTTTCAAATCACTGATTTTCAAAGACTTGCATCATGGATAACAACCAGTATGTTAGAACTATGCTGATGTGTTCTCTAGATAGATTTGATGAATATAAACGTCGAATGCAGACTTACCTTGCTGTAACTCATGATGAAATGATGGATGTGCTGACAGATGGACCACTGGAGATTGTTAAAGCGGTAACAGTGGGAGATGAGACACAATACATTGCCAAACCAAAAGAGAATGGAATGTCAAGATAGAAAGAGAGCAAACCTCAACAATATTGCTATTGATATCATCTATAGAACTCGGATAGCAATATGTACATGAAGGTTAAAGATTGCAAAACAGCTAAAGAACTTTGGGACAAAATACGGTTGATCTGTGAAGGCACAGATGAAATCAAGAAGAATAAAATCAGTGTTGCAAAGAAGAAGTTTCAAAAGTTTGAAATGAAACCCAATGAAACCATTGAACAAATGGAATCAAGGTTCAATGCAATTCTGGATGAACTTACCTGTTTGAGTGTTGTGTACTCAAAAGAAGAAATCAACACAAAAATCTTGGAAGCTTTACTTGCTAAAGAAGGATGGAAGATGAAGGTGACAGCCATAGAAGAAATGAGAAGACTGCATGAAGAGGATACATTCAAGTTATTCTCAGATCTTAAGGCATATGAATTCAAAAAGAAGTTGTCACCTACTACCGAAAAGGAAGAGCCAAAAACAACAAAGACCAAGCCGCTTCACATCAAGAAGAAGCATCGAAGCTCAAGGTGACTTCTTCGGATGAGATGCAAGAGCGATTGCATTACTGAGGAAGAAGATCAGAATGATGAAAACTGGAAGAGGTTCTCCAGGAATTTTACAAGGAAAACTAGTGACAAGAAGGAGGAATCCAAGAAAGACAATGACTACTTGTGCTTTCAATGCAAGAAACCAGGACACTTCAAGCCTGAATGTCCTGAACTAAAGCAGAAAAAGGAACCAGATTATATTTGCTTCAACTGCAAAAAGCCTGGACACTTTAGACCTGATTGTCCAGACCTACTGAAGACCAAAAGTCAACAAATAAGACTTGGCAAAAAGGCTATGATTGCTGAAGATGGATCTGGTTTGAAGTGGAATCTGAAAAGGGAAATGAATCAGATGACACAACATTGGTTGCTGATATGGAAGACTATGCATTAATGGCTAATATGGATGAAACAGAGGAGGTATACAATACTGTATCAATTAACAATCCTGCTGGAAGTGATTGTGAATCAACCTGTGGTTCAAATCCTAGAAACTCTTACAATGAAGAAGCTTTGGATGCCATCCTTAATCAACTGAGGAAAATACAGTCTGGTTATGAGATTGGGAAGGCTGAAAAATAAGCTCTTCAAGTAGAAGTTGAAAGATTGAATGCTGAATTAAGGGTTCTCAAAGGTAAAGAGAAAGATGTTGGACATAATCAGTATAAGCCTGCTGAACATCCAGTAGCCTCTGAATCTGCTGAACCATCTTGTTCCTCTACTGCATACAAATCTGGAAAGCCTTATGGTGATAGAACAGGGCTTGGATTTGGAACTCAACAATCTAACAAGAGTGGATCCAGTAAGGTCACTGAACCTAGAACCAGGATTGGTCCTAAGTTTGTGCCTGCACAAGATCCAACTCCCAAAAGGGTTGCTGAGGCAGTAAAGATACTGAGAATGCTTCAAAGAAACAAAATCAGAAGTCAAAGAAGTCAACAGCTCCTAATAATAGGAATAAATCCAAATATAGGACTGATGTGCCTTACAGACCTACTGATAGCAGACCTGCTACCAAGTCTGCTGGACCACATAGAGGCAAGAACCAGAAACATTCCAAGGATAAGAATCCTAAACCCAAAATTGTTAATCATTCTAGGGATACTTATCTCAGGGGGGGAAAGGTAGACTGTTCCCTACTGATGATGATTGGAATGTTCCTGTATCTAATGATAGAAACAGCAAGTATAACCATGCTGCTAGGGTAAAACCTAAGGAATGGAATCAGCAAAGGACTCAGCAGAGGGCTTATACAAGACATCAGCAGAGACCTCAGCAGACTCCATACTATAGTGGTCGCTCCTAACAGCATGCAATGAGACCAATGGTTATGTCAATTCTTCTAACATCAAGAATCACTTCAACAGCATTATAAACCAAAAGGCCAGAAGACATATGTGAATCTTACACAACCAACTTTTAAAACTTATGGATGTGTAGAATACATGTATGAACCAAAGTATGACACTTTTAGGAGAAGACCTTATGGAAACATCCCAGGGGTCATGCTTACCACTGACCATTATGGACCCAAACAGATTTGGGTACCTAAAATGTATTAGCCTTGTTTTGTAGGGTGTCTGGTACTTTGACAGTGGATGTTCCAGACATATGACAAAGAATAAGCACTGTTTGTCAGATTTTGGGACAAAGGATGGTCCAAGGGTAAATTTTGGCAAGAAAAATACACCTGGATATACAAGAGGATATGGCACACTTGTGAGGAATGGACTTATAATCAAAAATGTTGCTTATGTGGAAGGACTGGACTACAACTTGCTGAGCACTGGACAATTCTGTGACATGGGATACAAGGTCACTTTTGACAAAAACAACTATATTGTCATCAATGAAAGAGGTGATCAAGTTGTATTGGCTGGAAGAAGACAAAAAAACATGTACATTGTGGACTGGTCTACTGCAGTTCTAGAAACCTGCCTGATTGTGCATACCAAGTCAGAACTCAACTAGTTATTGTTAGGAAATCACTAGTTTAACGCAGCGGAATTTAAAATATGATTTCCTTTTCTAGATCGTTCTTCGTTTAATGCAATAAACACGTTAAGTAGTATGACGGTTATACCTCAGATGATCTATAAGATCGTCGCTTTGACCGCCAACGGAGAGTAGTTCAATGCGCAAGCCGTCCACGCGTCCGGCCTCTATCGCTAATCCACACGAACCCCTTGCCGGAATCCTCCTTGGATTGCTATCGGAAAAACTCCGGCTGCTAGACTGGACCTTCTCTTCCCTCACAAACTCACTATGGATTGCTCTCTATTTTACACAAGAACTATGAGCTCTTGCAATTGTGATGTGCTAAAGAGCTTGACACCCACCTCTTATTTATAGTGATAAGAGGCGCCCCATTAGTGTGTAGGAGAAGAAAACCATTTTCCAATAAATCTATTAATATCTTATATTAATATTATGGCAATCTCATTAATTAAAGTGCACAATCCAAGTGTATCTTATACACATCAAAAGTGGCGCCCTATGTCCCAAAAGATTGACTTCCTGAATATTCTTTAATTAACATAATTTATATATAATTAATATCTTGTATTTTATTTATTCATAATAAATAAATACCACCATATTAATTTACCACTATAACCCTTATAGTCTAGAGATAAACTTTCCTTATTTGGTTATCAACTATAACCGCATTTTAATCCGACTCGAATGTTCATATGTGTGTGACCCGATAGGCTTCCGAATATGTTGGCGTAGACACAAAGTGCAATTTACTAAAATGCCCTTCATACCTAACGATCACGAGATAGCGTCTAGCAACACACCGTGACCCCCAATCATCGGAAGAGTCAGAAACAATGACTACTACATTTCATGTGAAGCAGTTACCGTGTAACTTACAATCCTATCGCTGTAATAATATCCATACGATCGTATCTCGAGTGTCAATACATTGACGATCGTATCTTATAATTTGGATATCATTCTCTCTCGGAATAACACATTTACTCCCACTTTACAAAGATTCTCGAGAGCTAGACACTCCTTATAAGAAGGCCATTTCGGATATTCGATCCCAGTCATAGGATACGTGATTCCCGGACGACCAATCATGTATACTCCGCATGCTTCAGTATCATACCCAATCACTACCGTATGATTGCCCCGCGGTTAGGAGAAATCTCAATAGTGTCAAAGCATGACAATCCACACCGTGATGCCATGAAGACCCCGGTCAAAAGGATAATTACACAACCGCCACATAGTGTGACACTTAATGTAAGTGGGTCAGTCTAACGTACTCATTCTTTAATACATGTCCACGTACAGTCCAAGTGTCTCTACACTTCGATAGACGAGATCTATCACTATCTTCTAAAAGATAGAAGACATCCAATACGTGCTAGTCTAATTATACTATCAATGTCCCATTTGATAATACATAAGACTAGAGACATTTAAGTACCAACCTTGTTATAGTGATTAGAGATCTCATCAACCATAATCACTATCATGGTTTCTCTATCACAGATTGATACTAGGGATGTTACTATATATATACAACAAATAATATGAAGATAAACAATATATAATAACATAAGTGCTTTTATTAATCATAATAAAGTTATTACATGAACTAAATAGATCAGAAATGACCCGACCGGTCGTCAGTATCCGGTCCTACCCGATTGGGTTCAGACACCTTTCCAACAATCTCCCACTTGGCCTAAAGCCAATCACCCATATGCCTAAGCCCGTGCAAGTGAACATGTTTCTCATGCTTAGCTTGAGACAATGCCTTGGTTAACGGATCAGCTATGTTATCATCCATGTGGACTTTCTCTATCTTTACATCTCATCTATCTACTATCTCTCTAATCAAGTGATAGCACCGTAGCACATGTTTGGACTTCCATGAGACCTTGGTTCCTTTGATCGAGATATCGCTCCATTATTATCACAAAGATGCAGGCACTGACCTTCAATGGAGGAACCACACCAAGTTCAATGAATGAACTTCTTCATCCAAACAAATTCTTTCGCGCCTCCGAGGTCATTATGTATTCGGCTTCCGTTGTAGAGTCCGTAGTAGTCTCCTCGCTTGGAACTCTTCCACCACCGCCTCCCGTTAAGCGTGAAAACAAATCCAGATTGTGACTTAAAGTCATCCTTGTCGCTTGGAAATCGGCATCCATGTAACCTCGTAATACTAAATCATCATTCCCGAAACCAGGAACATATCCTAGTATGTCTCAAGTACTTGAGGATATTCTTAACAAAGAATCCAGTGACCATCACCTGGATTGGACTGGTACCTACTAGTCATACTAAGAGGTATGAGACGTCCGGTCTTGTGCATAACATGGCATACATGATAGACCCGATTGCCGAAGCATAAGGGACTTTACTCATTTGTGCCCTTTCCTCCTCTCTGTCTTAGGACTCATTCCTTCGACAGTAGACCCCATGTGACATGGGCAAAGAATCCTTTCTTGGACTGCTCTATGCTAAATCTCTTCAAATCTTGTCTATATAGGTGGATCATGATGCACCAAGCAACCTTTTAGATCTATCTCTATAGATCTTTATTCCCAGAATAAAGGTTGCGTCACCCAAGTCCTTCATTGAGAAGTTCTTGGATAACCAAGCTTTGACTGATTGTAACATAGGCACATCATTCCCTATGAGCAACATGTCATCTACATAAAGCACTAAGAACACAATGGCACTCCCACTAACCTTCTTGTAAACACAGGGCTCATCTTCGTTCTTGATGAAATCATACTGTTCGATTATCTCATCAAAGCGAAGATTCCAACTCCGAGAAGCTTGCTTTAATCCATAAATGGATCATTGCAGTTTACACACCATCCCGGCATCATTGGTTGTGAATCTCTCAGGTTGTGTCATATACACTTCCTCGCATGTGTTCCCATTAAGGAAAGTTGTTTTCACATCCATCCGCGATTGTAATCATGGTATGTCGCAATAGCAAGCAAAATTCTAATGGATTTTAACATGGCAACAGGCGAGAAGGTTTCGTCATAGTCAACTCCTTGTCTTTGCTTATAACATTTTGCCACTAACCTAGCCTTGTAGGTAGTCACGTTACCGTCCCTGTCGGTCTTTCTCTTAAAGACCCATTTGCACCCTATGGGAACTATTCCCTCAGGAGGATCAACTAAGTTCCAAACTTGGTTGTCTTTCATGGATTCCATTTCAGAATTCATGGCTTCCAGCTATTTCTCTTTGTCATGCCTTAATAGCACTTCCTCATAAGTTCTAGGGTCCTCATCTTCCATGAGATACACGCCATGCACTTTCGAGTTCACGGCGTTCCTCGTGGATCTTCGAGGTGCTAGTGTGTCTCTGGTAGAGGGTGGCGCCACATTTATATGTGGTGTATCCTCTACTTCCATCAACGGACTGTTGTCCGTAAGTTGTTCTCGAATTTCTTCAAGATCAATTTTACTCCCACTGACCCTATCCAAAATAAACTCTTTCTCTAGAAAGTGGCCAGTCTTGGCAACAAACACTTTTTGTTCCTCAGGGTGGTAAAATTGGTACCCTTTGGTTTCCCTAGGATAACCCACAAATAGACATTTGTCAGATCTAGGTTCCAATTTGTCAGACATGGTCCATTTCACATAAACGGGACATCCCCAAGGCTTCATGTAACCTAGTGTTGGTTTCTTCCCTTTGAACACTTCATAGGGAGTGGACTCAACCGTCTTTGATGGAACTCGGTTCAGTGTATAGGATGCGGTTTCAAGAGCATACCCCCGAAACGATTTTGGAAGAACTGCGTAGCTCATCATGGATCGTACCATGTCTAACAAGGTGTGGTTCCTTCTCTCAGACACGCCATTCATCTGTGGCGTCCCGGGAGGGGTCCATTCAGGTAGAATCCCATTCTCCTTCAAGTAATCTTAAAACTCTCCATCTAGGTATTCTCCACCTTGACCGGATCAAAGTGTTTTGATTTTTTTACCTAGTTGTTTCTCCACTTCACTTCTGAATTCCTTGAACTTTTCAAAGGCTTCAGACTTATACTTCATTAGGTATATATAACCATAACGAGAATGGTCATCAGTGAAAGTGATAAAATAAGAGTATCCTCTCTTGGCTTGAATTGACATTGGGCCACATACATCAGTATGAATGAGCTCAAGAAATTCATTGGATCTTATCCCTTTGCCACTAAAAGGTGACTTTGTCATCTTGCCAAGTAAACAAGCTTCGCATGTATCAAAGGATTCGTAATTGAATTGATCCAACATTCCATCTTTATGGAGTTTGGAAATGCGATTCTTATTTATATGACCAAGTCTACAATGCCATAAGTAGGATTCATTCAAGTCATTTGTTTTGGCTTTCTTGTTATTTATATTAAGTACGTCAACATTCATATCTAATATGTAGAGACCATTGCTAAGTATGCCAGTACCATAAAAGATTCCATCACGTGAAAAAGAACAACATTTATTCTCAAACGTAAATGAAAATCCATCAACATCTAATGCAGAAATAGAAATAATGCTCTTCATAAGAGCAGGAACAAAATAACAGTTATTGAGTTCTAGTACTAGCCCACTGGGCAATGAAAGAAAATAAACTCCTACGGCCGGTAGCAAAGAACACTTGCTCCATTTCCAACGCGTAGGTCCACCTCTCCTTTCCTCGGATCTCTAGTTCTTCTTAGTGCCTGCATATTCGTACAAATATGAGAACCACAACCATGATCTAATACCCAAAGTGGTTAGACTTAGAAGAAGTAATGTTGATCTCAATCATAAATATACACAAGTCGAAGCATCGTAATGCTTCTTCTTGGTACTCAAGAAGCCTTTGCGCTTCTCTCCAATGTCCGGTCTCACCGCAAATGGAAGCAAGCATCCTTGGATTTGTCTTTCGCTATCTTAGGCTTTGGCTTAGGTGTAGCCTTCGCCTTCTTGGACTTTTTCTGGGCTTTTGCCTTGCCCTTGCTTGAAGTGACCAGCAACACTTGCTTTCCTTTCCCTACAAAGGCCCTCGGCAGCTCTTCAACATGTTCAATAACTCCATGAGGAGCAATCTATCTTGTTCATGTGATAGTTCATCACGAACTACGAGAATGAATCAGGTAGAGATTGCAGAATCAAGTCAATACTCAACTCTCATTCCAACTTATGGCCCAGCTTCCCAAGCCTCTTTATGTACCCAATCATTTTAAGCACGTGTGACCCTACAGCAGTCCCAGATGCCATCTTACAACTAAATAGGGCTTTCGAGACCTCGTACTCTCAAAGGCGAGGCGAGAAGCATAAAGTTCCTTCAGGTGGACCATGATAGAGTAGGCATCCATAGACTCATGATGTTTCTACAGTTCAGGTGTCATAGAAGCAAGCATGATACATGTAGCATCGATCTTGTCGAATAAAGGCTTGTTGTACTTCTCGACAACATCTGCAGCCAAACCCTCAGCGGGCTTTTCCAGTAGGGCCTCGTCCAAGACATAGCCAATCTTCTCGTGCCTCAAAACGATTTTGAGGTTCATTTCCCAATCGAGAAAATTAGTTTCGTCAAGCTTGTTTTCGATGATAAAACGAAGGTTCAATTTGTTCGACATTTTTCTACAACAATAAATAAAGATAGAATAAGTAAAATTCATGTATGTAAAACCCTAAATTTGCACTTAAAAATCTCCTAAGGTTTTACTCCCACTAGCCAACTATTCCAAATTGGCTTTCAAGAATTTGATTAATTCTTTAGTGGTCGATCCAATCTAGTCGCTTTAATCCCGACGGTGGTCGATCAATCTCGGCATAGTCGCATCATATGCGACTCCCAAAGTTGATCGTCAACTCTTTGATCCGCATCTCTACGTGGGCGGTCAATCCCTTGTCTCTAATGTCGAGGCGGCCCGACGGTGGCCAATCACCGAAAGACTTTAGTCGAGTCATAACCCGATATTCATGAGATCTCGTGACGATCATATCTCGATAATAACGATATACCCGTGGTAGGTCAACTCCCGACGGTGGTCGATCAGTTGGATCCGAACAAAGGCTCTTCACCGTCATTATAATATCGGAGACAATTTTGGCTCGATTTTTGGCGTGGGAATAATTTTAAATTAATTCACTTAATTAATTTGGTTTAATTATGGTCTCATCTACTATGTGCATATTACTACGATATCATATAAAGTAAAACATACACAACATTCCGCACATAAAATAACCGGTATGATCATTGACTTTTCCTAGGTGCGCTTTCGAATACAAACTGACGAAACCGCGGGTCACAAACTAAGGGTCTGTGCAACCGCCAATAGGACCTTTATTGTTGTACTCCAATGGGTTCTTTATCTCTCCTTGGTCTTCAACTTCTTGCTCCATTCTTGTTACATAGTAAGTAATTACACCCGCCGCACACGGGGGGGACTTAGGGAATGGGATAATTGCAAAAAGTAAACTAGGTCACGTTCTTCATAACGGCCTAGGACAATTTTTCAAAAACCAACATAAAGAAAACATTCCCATCTATCCTATTGGTCGAGTCCATGATCAATCGGGGTCCATATAATCACATTATATCTACATGTCTAATCCATACAATTTTATCTTATGAAAAAGATTAAATTCTAATTTTAACTACTCATGCGTCTTTATTTTATCACATCAAATAATTAAATAACTTTTAATTAATTATATGAATTAATCAAAACTTAAAATTAACATTTAATTTTAAATCGATTTTAATTTTAATTAAATTTGAACTATTCAAAATAAAATTAAAATTACTAAGTCTCCTATTTTGTTTCATTTCCAAAATAAATTTAGCTTAGGCTCGCCACTTTCCAAAATCAAAATTTTGGAAGTGGCTCAGCCTACTAAGCCTTTACAAATCAAATATTTGAAAAGGGCCTAGGCCTATTCCAAATCAAATATTTGGAAAGGCCAAATTATTTTAGTCTATGCCTGGCCACTTTCCAAACTCAAAATTTTGGAAGTGGCCTAGGCCTAGGCCTATTCCAAATCTAATATTTGGAAAGGCCAAATAGTTTTTGTTTAGGCCTGGCCACTTTCCAAAATCAAAATTTTGGAAGTGGCTGAAACTTCAGCCTATTCCAAATCAAATATTTGGAAAGGGCTTGTGCCTATTCCAAATCAAAATTTGGAAAGGCCAATATGCCATATGGTTTCCCAATGGTCCAAACTATTTGAACCATTAGTTGGCCATATGACACAACTAAACAAACGAGATCTCTATGCACAATAAATATCACAAAACGAAAAGGGTCGATCTCCCCCATTGGAAGAGGACAGCCGACAGACGGCGGCCCAAGGGCCACCGCCGCCGCCGCAGAGGGAGGGGGCCGCCGCCAGTCGGCCGAGCCCCCTATAAACCCTAAATTTTTTGTTTCATCGCTTCGTGATTTAAATCTTGCATCTATTGATTAAATACTACGCATTTAAATTATGCTTATTGCTTAAGCTCGAAGTCTGTCTCTGATACCACTGTCAGGAAATCACTAGTTTAACGCAGCCGAATTTAAAATTTGATTTCCTTTTCTAGATCGTTCTTCGTTTAATGCAATAAACACGTTATGTAGTATGACGGTTATACCTCAGATGATCTATAAGATCGCCGCTTTGACCGCCAATGGAGAGTAGTTCAATGCGCAAGCCGTCCACGCGTCCGGCCTCTATCGCTAATCCACACGAACCCCTTGCCGGAATCCTCCTTGGATTGCTATCGGAAAAACTCCGGCTGCTAGACCGGATCTTCTCTTCCCTCACAAACTCACTATGGATTGCTCTATATTTTACACAAGAACTATGAGCTCTTGCAATTGTGATGTGCTAAAGAGCTTGACACCCACCTCTTATTTATAGTGATAAGAGGCGCCCCATTAGTGTGTAGGAGAAGAAAACCATTTTCCAATAAAATAAAGAAAATCAACAAGATTGATTTATCTCTTTAATTATAATTTATTTTGCCAAAATCTTATATTGATTATAATTATCTTATTATCATAAATCTATTTTCCAAAAATCAATTAATATCTTATATTAATATTATGGCAATCTCATTAATTAAAGTGCACAATCCAAGTGTATCTTATACACATCAAAAGTGGCGCCCCATGTCCTAAAAGATTGACTTCCGGAATATTCTTTAATTAAAATAATTTATATATAATTAATATCTTGTATTTTATTTATTCATAATAAATAAATACCATCATATTAATTTACCACTATAACCCGTATAGTCTAGAGATAAACTTTCCTTATTTGGTTATCAACTATAACCGCATTTTAATCCGACTCGATGTTCATATGTGTGTGACCCGATAGGCTTCCGAATATGTTGGCCGTAGACACAAAGTGCAATTTACTAAAATGCCCTTCATACCTAACGATCACGGGATAGCGTCTAGCAACACACCGTGACCCCCAATCATCGGAAGAGTCAAAAGCAATGACTACTACCTTTCATGTGAAGAAGTTACCGTGTAACTTACAATCCTATCGCTGTAATAATATCCATACGATCGTATCTCGAGTGTCAATACATTGACGATCGTATCTTATAATCTGGATATCATGCTCTCTCGGAATAACACATTTACTCCCACTTTGCACAGATTTTTGAGAGCTAGACACTCCTTATAAGAAGGCCATTTCGGATATTCGATCCCAATCATAGGATACGCGATTCCCGGACGACCAATCATGTATACTCTGCATGCTTCAGTATCATACATAAGACTAGAGACATTTAAGTACCAACCTTGTTATAGTGATTAGAGATATCATCAACCATAATCACTATCATGGTTTCTCTATCACAGATTGATACTAGGGACGTTACTATATATATACAACAAATAATATGAAGATAAACAATATATAATAACATAAGTACTTTTATTAATCATAATAAAGTTATTACATGAACTAAATAGACTGTAAATGACCCGACCCGGTCGGATCCGGTCCTACCCGATTGGGTTTAGGACACCTTTCCAACATTTATGGCACAAGAAATTAAATCATTTAAATTTTGATGACATCAATCAGTTGGTGAAGAAGAAACTTGTGATTGGTTTGCCTGAGATCACATTCAAGAAAGATACTATATGTGATGCATGCCAGCAAGGTAAACAGACCAAATCAAGCTACAAATCAAAGACTAAGCAATCAACTAATATAGTCTTGGAGCTGATGCATATGGATCTTCTTGGACCAGTTACACCAACAAGTGTTACAGGAAAGAAATACACCTTAGTGGTTGTGGATGATTATTCTAGATACACTTGGCTGGTATTTATGAACAAGAAAAGTGAAACACTCAAGAAAATGCCTGATCTTTTGAAGAGATTATAAAATGAGAAAAGTTTAACAGTAGTAAAAATCAGATCAGACAAGGGTACATAGTTTCTTAATAAAGTTATAAGAGAATATTGTGAATAGAATGGTGTACTACATCAACTTGCTGCTGCTGGTACCCCTCAGCAAAATGGGGTTGCTGAAAGAAGAAACATGACTTTGAAAGAAGCAGGAAGGACAATAATTTGTGAAGCATTACTGCCTGAAAGGTATTGGGCTGAAGCAGTTAATACAGCATTCTATACACAAAACAGAACATCAGTGAACAAGAAGCAGCTGAAGACACCTTATGAAGTTTGGAATGGAAGGAAACCCAATATATGTTATTTCCATCCATATGGAAGTAAATGTTTCATCTTGAATCATAAGGAACATTTGAAGACATTCCAACCTAAATCAGATGAAGGAATTTTCTTGGGATATTCTTCAATCAGCAAGGCATTCAGGGTACTGAACAAGAGGTTACTGAAACATGAAGAAACAATAGATGTTGTGTTTGATGAACCTAAGTTCACTGGTATGGAAGATGAAGGTTGTGAACCTGCTGGGAACTTACAAGTCACTGATCCAGATGGTGTTGAAGTTTTGGAAAGGTTTAATGACTTAAAAGTTTTTGTATACCCAAACTTGATGAATCTGGTACCATTGTATGAAATAAGGCCAGACTAGTTGCAAAAGGCTATTCTCAAGCAGAAGGAATAGATTTTGATGAAACTTATGCACCTGTTGCAAGATTGGAAGCTATCAGATTATTCTTGGCACATGCTGCATATAAAAACTTCAAAGTATATCAAATGGATGTCAAAAGTGCTTTCTTGAATGGCATCCTAGAGGAGGAAGTGTATGTTCAGCAACCTCCTGGATTTGAAGTTAAAGATCAAGAAGATAAAGTGTATAGACTCAACAAGGCACTTTATGGATTGAAACAAGCACCAAGAGCTTGGTATGAGACTCTATCTCAATTCTTGGTGGACAATGGTTTTACAAAAGACATCATTGACAAGACACTTTTCAGAATCAGTGAAGGGACAAAGACTACTGTTTTGTACAGATTATGTTGATGACATAATCTTTGGTTCTGAAAATGAATTGCTATGTGAAAAGTTTGCAAATCTAATGAAGAGCAAATTCCAAATGAGTATGATAGGAGAAATGAACTACTTTTTGGGATTGCAAGTTAAACATATGAAAGATGGAATCTTCATTCATCAAACCAAGTACACCAAGGAGCTGCTGAAGAAGTTTGGTAGGGAAAATAGTGCCAGGATATCAACTCCTATGAGTACAAATATCAGATTGGATGAAGATAAAGAAGGCAAAGATGTTGATCAGACCTTATACAGAAGGATGATAGGTAGTCTGCTGTACCTCACTGCCAGCAGACATGACATATCATTTGCTGTAGGTGTTTGTGCAAGATTTCAATCTAAACCTAAAGAGAGTCACTTAGGTGCAGTCAAGAGAGTTCTCAAGTATCTAAAAGAGACTTTGGGAGTAGGGATATGGTATTCCAAAGATGGAAGCTTCAAAGTTATATCCTACTCAGATTCTGATTATGCTGGATGCAAGATTGATATAAAAAGCACCACAAGAACCTGTCAGTTAATGGGAAATAGACTGGTTTCCTGGTTTAGCAAGAAACAGAACTCAATATCTACTTCCATTTCTTGAAAATTTGAATACATTGTTTGCAGAAATTGTTGTGCACAAGTACTATGGTTAAGACAACAATTAAGGGATTATGGAATTGAGTAGAAAAAAATTCCAATTATGTGTGACAACACAAGTGCAATTGCAATCACAGAAAATCCTGTTTTGCACTCAAGAACCAAGCACGTTGATGTAAGACATCACTTTATAAGAGATCATGTTGAAAAGAAGGATGTGGTGGTTCTGTATGTCCCTACTGAAGATCAACTTGCTGATATTTTCACTAAACCACTGGATAGTGAAAGATTTTCTAAACTAAAGGCTGAACTTGGAATTATAAAAGTTGACTGATAATCAGCAGTGTACTGGAATTCACCAAGGGGATTAGTCTTTGCTATGTTGGGTGAGCTCACTTAGCAGATTAGTCATTGGTATCAACAATTCCATGTACTTATGTTTGGACAATTGAGCATATGAGGTTGCCAAGGGGAGCTCACTTGACAGATCAGTCATTGGTATTAAACTTCATATTGTATTATCAATTGAACAAAACAAGTAGAAATCAAGGATCAGCCGATTTACTATGTCGGCCAATTTCTTTGAAGCATATTTATCGGCCAGGTGCCTTTGAGCAACCTCTTTGAGGCCAACCTTGCTGAATGGAACGTTACTCAGTCAAATTCATTAATGTCAAAAATCAGATTGGTGGGATATTTATTCTATCCTTTATAACCGTAGTTAACATGATCCAACGGTTACCAACGTTATGGAAATGTAATGGGCCACGTGTCAAGTCAGCATTTACTCAGATTAATCGTGGTTAATGTGGATGTACGTGCACTGACAGATACAACCTCTCCCTGTCTATTTATACAGACCTATCACAGCAGATATTCTCTACTTGCAAAATCTCAGATCTATACTCTCTGATTTTACACTGTGTGAACACAGATTTACAATCTATCTTATTCATCTTATATTTCTTATAACAATGGCGGAAAAGATTGATGTTCAGATTGGAACAAGCCAAAGTGTTAGAGGTTTCGTTGTTGATGCTAATAAAACTGAACTAGCAATCAACATTGGTCGAAGAATAAGGAGGTATGAAGGTCTGGAGAATGTGCTTAACATAAGACTGGAAACAATATCATACACAAATGTTGTGAGCTTTTGGAAGAATATTGTGGTAAAGGAAGGAAGAGAAGCATTCAAAACAACTGTAAATGCTCAAGAAATTGAAGTTTCCTCAAGTCTGCTGAGGGAAGTTTTTGGCTTTGAAGAGGTAGTAGATGCTCCTGTCAATCCTGAGGAAATGGGATTGTCCAAGATGGATTTTGTTGACAAAATGAAGACAAATGAAGCCATCAAATCTATTGCAGGTATCAATGTGAAGCACATTGGGTATGAGTACAACCTGCTGAGCAAAATCATTGCTAAGAACATATTAGGACTGGTTGGAAGTATGGACACTCTATCAGGTCCTAAGATAGAGCTGCTGATAATCATCTGCAGAAGCTTGAAATTTGATTGGGCTGGATACTTTATCCACTATATTAAGAAAGTAGCCAAAGAAGAAAGAGAAGGGAAAAGGAAATCCAAGGCCTTACCCTTTGGATTAATGGTTCAGGCCCTGCTGAATCATTTGGAGATCCCTGATGTGGCACATCAGAAAATAAATCAGTCCAGATACAAGAAAGAGATCAACTATCCTATCCCTGGTCTGGATGATAATGAAGAAGGTGATGTTGAGGCTGCTGATAGTGATGATAGTGGAGATGATGGTGATAATGGAGGTGAGCAGGTCAAGAAAGTCATTAAGCCTGCTGCACCAAAGAAGACTACAGAAAAAAGAAAGGCTGCTGATACTAGAAAGATTACTGAAATTTTAAAGCCTAAGAAGACAAAGAAGCAAACAGCACAGATTGCTGAGTCTGCTGAGGGTCCAGCTGAAGATGAGATTACTGACCTTGTTGTAGCTGCTAGAAAAACTGTTGTTGAGATTTTAAGGGAACAACAGAAAGAAGTCAGTAGAAAGAGAAAGTCTACTATGATTGAGATTGATGATGAGCCACTTTCCAAGAGGATGAAGGAGATTATCCACAAAAAGAAACTTGGAAAAGGGAAACAATTGAAAATCTTAGAGGCTCAAAGGGAACAGGAAGAAGAAGTTGAAGAGGCTATTGAGCCAGAACCTATAACAATCATCAAGCCCAATGAGGAAGCAGAGGTTGTTATTGAGCAACCTGCTGGAGAGTCACAGCAAACTACAGAGACTGAACCTGCTGTTGATGTTGTCGGATCCTCACCTACTAAGGCTGTTGAGCCTACTGAAAGTGAACAGGTTTTTGTTGAGCAATCTGTTGGAGAATCACAAAGAGATGCTTGCACTGAGCTTCTTTGTGGTGAGTGGAACATTGGTACAAGACCTGCAATTCTGCATTAGTTCGGGGGAAGAACGATCTGTTGTTAACCCTGCTGATGAGCATATAAGTCAGGGGGAACCCAGTGTTGTGCAAATGACCTTCATGCATCTATTGAAGACACCTTGAGCTTGCTTGTTGGAACCTTTGGAGGTCATCAAGCTACTGAAACAGCTCTTAGAAAGCCAACTATGCCATATGAGAAGGCATCTAAGAAGGACAAAGTAGATCCTAACTTCAGGAAAGTGCAAATTATTTCCAAGTTTGGATTCTACAAGAAACATAAACCAGCTGCTGATCCAATGAGTGGATTTGAAGAATGGGCATTTGATCAGCTGGGTGTGGACAGCCTAATGGACTTAATAGATACCGCCATGTTGCAATCTAGGCTGATAGATCTATTGAATGAAGGAAAGAAAAGTGGAGCAATTATGTTCAAAGATCCAAAGTACACACCAGACAGTGATTCTTCTGATTCTGATGATGATCCCCCTATGTTCCCTGGGGAGACAAGTAGAGTGGATAAAGAAACAACCACTGAAGTCACTGGTCAAGGGACCACTGTTGATGCAGAAGCTGAACCCACTGATGTTGATAGGTTGCTGAGGGCCAGCAGACTGGAGAGATGGATGATTGTCTGCAAGATCTCACCATGGAGGATCTGGAGGCATTGATCAATGATTGAATAAGAGGTGCTGCAAATAGATTAGTTGGTGAATCCTCTACTTTACTTGTTGAAGAACCCATTGCACAATCTGAAGATCAACAGAGTGCTGATTTGGATTATGAGAGGGTTACTGTCCACAGTGAACCCAATGCGCCTCAGAGGAATCAATTCAATATCAACACTGGATTGACACTGAGGGAAATCTATCCAAAACGCCTTATCCTAACAAAGATTGGCCATCTTGAAGGATTTCAAGTGGATAATGAAGTCGTATTCAATCCTCAAAGAGTGGAACAGGAGGTTCAAGTTCTTGAGGTTCAAACAAAGACTGAACAAAGGTTGGAACAGAGGTGCAGTTCTTTGAGTTACAAACAAAGACTGGACACAAGTTGGAACAATCTTTGGGTTTGGAGGAAACCCTGCCGTTGTTGTTGTTGAAGAGGTCTCTTTGTAGTGGAGCTCTTTGAGAGAACACCATCAGAGGGAAAGATAGTCGCCAGTGTCTTTGTTGTTTATGAAGAAGAAACAATTTCTTTGGACTATGATTACAGTGATGAAGAGTTTCATATATTTGGGGAGGAAGATGTTGCTGAAGAACCTGCACAAGATCCAATAATGGAAGATATTCTTGGTGCTATGGTTGAGGGAGGACCTCCCCCTGTGAGAGATATGAGTAAAGCAATGGTCATCAGCAGACAAAGGGCATAATATAATGTAGAAGAGCCTGCTGATGGAATTGCTGGAGGTATGACTGGTGGAGTGCCAGTAGAAGTGTTGAATGAGTTGAGGACTCATCCAGAATGACATGCAACAGTTAAGAACTCAACTGAATAGACAAGAACAAAGATTTGAAGAATCGATGAAGTCGGTGAATGACAACAGAGACAATCTATCGATCTGATTGCTTCAAATCTACTCAAAATGCTGGAAATGATATGATGCTAGATGTGAGGGGAATCAGGCAAGGAAATACACTGAAGGAAAAGTTTTTTAAAGACCAACTTGCATCTATCCATCAAAAACTTGATACACTTGTTTGAAACACCCAGCCTCGCTTGAGGTCAGCTGGAACATCTCAACTCTTTGGATTGGATCCTAAGCTACCTTGAAAGGATCAATCTACTGGAGCGGACTTTGTAATCTAGGATTACTGCAGTTGATACACGAAATGAAATGGAAGGACAGCTGAGTAATCTGGTAATCACACAGGAGAGTGTTCATGGTCTATTGTCCCGTTTTGTTGATGATGTCACTTAGGGGGAAGAGGGCCAAACAAAGAGTAAAAAAGAGGCTGCAAGGATTTTTGCCAAGAAGAAATGGGAGAATGAGATAAATGCATTCAGGGGAACCTACACTGCCGAGTTCAACTTACTCGATGATCTCGCTTAAGCAATACAAGAATGAGTACTATAACAGGAGGAAACCTTATCATGACAAGGGATTTCAGGAAGGTCTAAACTCATTCTTGGGATTGAAGTTTTGGGAAGCAAGGGTTAGAGCCTTGAGGGCAAGTTTCAGAGGTGGAAGAGGTGGAAGAAGTGGTAGAGGTGAAAGGAGTTTACCTATCACAAAAGCTAAGGACTCACTGAATGAATTTAAAGAGCTTTACATGAGAATGGGATTCAGAGTCAATCAAATCATTCTCCTTCTACCAGAAGCTTGGAAGTGGTGGAAAGAAGTGAATTCCTACATTGATTTCATTTTGATTGAGAATGAGTGGATGAGAGATATGATAGAAGAAATTAGAGCCTACCAAGAGCAAGTGGAGAAGGACAGACAAGAGAGAGAAAGAAGACAGTAGATCAGCATAATTATCTGTTTTATCTTTGCTGATGCTAGACTGTAATAATGTGAACAAATATTTATAATGAAAGATGACTAAAATTTGTTCTGTTTTTGTTTCAATCTTTTTGCTTTGCTGTTAGGTGAGGGTAGTGGCACCATCACCAAAAAGGGGGAAATTGTTGGACTTATTTCTGTGTTTTAGTGATGAGTGCTAGACTAGTTGTTAAAGTGCAAAGGCAAAAAGATGTCTAAATCAAATGTATAGGTTTATTAGAGTTTGATCTTTGACTAGGTTTGATCAAACAAGCACTGTAATAGTCAGCTGATTTATATCAATGAGCCGGCCTAGGTCAAGAGGGGTAGTTAGGTCAAGAGACTTATCGTGAACCTCTTTGAAGACGAAGGTGAGGATCAAACTCAGTTAATGAGGGCTAAGGGATCAAACTTAGTGATTAAAGTCAAGGATATGCTATCAGAATTTAGGCAAGTCTGTGATGACCTAAACTGACTACATATACCTTGTGTAGAAGGTCTAAGTTCCATAAGTTGGATGATGTTTGGAACTTGGTTATAATTAAAAAGGTGTAATCTAACTTTACAAATAAAATTTAGATAAAAGAAATCAGCAGCATTGTATTTGATACACAAAGAAATTGTCGTTCAAATAGAGTGATAGGTATTACAAAGATCGATGAACTCGCCGATAATATACCTCGATTAATTCAAGATTACATTGGAAGATTACATGGATAAGGACATCCAACTACCTCTGATTTATCAAACAAATCAATGGCTAAGATTAAAAGGACGTTGGGATGATTCAGGACTTTATCCAATGGTTATAAGTCAAAGGTGGGCCACATCGGGATACAAAAAGGATTACGATAAAGGTCGACCCCATGAATAGTGACAGAAAGCAAATCAAATGGGACAAAAACCAGGAACGGTTTTATTTGAATTTCAAATAGAAGTCACATGCACTCCTACCTATAAATAGAGGACTTTCAACTTAGAAAAAGAAGATGATGATTGATGAATTTTAAGAGAAAAATATAAGAGATAATTCTGAGCTGCAAGAACACCCTGCTGAACCTACTGAGCTTAACCTTACTAATCCAGAGAAAATCTTCAAGTGTATTTTGTATTCAAGCTACATCAAGTTTACACACTTGAAGACTGCAAGCTGCTGATTATATCATCCTAATCAAGTCACTGAATCGAATCATTTACTTGTTTCAATCTTTATTTTACAAAGAACTCATTGAAGACAAAGAAGCATCTGTTGGGTGTGAAAGATGTTGTTTGTGGTGGAGTGGTGTGAAGAGGCAATCCTACCTTTCAAGGACCAAGTGGAAGACTTTGGCGCAAAGAATCCTACATGTTCCTAGTTTTCAGTTTGTGAAACCATAGTTATTGGTGAAGGACAAGCAACTTAG
The DNA here is from genome assembly GCA_026214975.1 of Gentiana macrophylla. NCBI lineage: Eukaryota > Viridiplantae > Streptophyta > Magnoliopsida > Gentianales > Gentianaceae > Gentiana > Gentiana macrophylla. The sequence continues at coordinate 47,992,842 of CM047813.1, forward strand.
GAATCTTTGTAAAAGCTACATCAAAGATCTCTAGTGAATTACCTCCAACATCATAGGAAAAGAGTGGACTGACAGGATTACAGCACCTAGAACCACTATAAAATCTGCCTACTTACTTTCTGCATTTACATTCTGCATTTAGCTTATCATACACATCAACCTACTGAATCTAGCAACTGAACTCACACACATACACTACTGAGTATCCAATACTTAGTATCATATTTAACAAAAAGTAATAAGGCTAAAGTTTTGATATAATTCCGCTGCACAAATTCAGTAAACTCAACTATCAAGAGACTCATGTATCAAAGAGAGCATTGAGGTGTCAAGCAGACTCTCGAGGTATCGGCAGTCTTTTGAAGTTGCTGTGTTTGTTAACTCCAAATGTTTTAGGTGTTAAGTTTATTCACCCTCCCCCCCTCTAAACTTAACCAAAGCCTTTTCAAGGGACCAATTGGTACCTACGTGGGGCATTTATATATGATGGCATTCATATAGGACTGGACCGATTTAATCTATATTTCTCGATATAATTCTGTAATTGAGGAATCTTATTAAATCATTAGATGATCATAAATGGATCAGCCTTAATCCTAAGGTGATCACAGTGTGCTGCTTGTCTCGGGGTAGTGTTTGATGTGTTAGTTACGGTTCACTTAAATATGTGTTCCAAGCCACTTCTCATTGGCACTATCTCCTGATGAGTGAGTAGTTCTGATTTTCACAGACATGGAATCCATTCCTTCCTGCGGGAAGTAGAGAGACAGTTCCTTTATTTGTTAGCCCTAAGAAAGTGATCGATCGGCCGAGTTCATATTTAGACTAATTAGCTACTAGTCAGATATGTGAACTAATTGATCACGAGGGGGTTAATGGTAAATAAGGATAAGATATTCTCGAGTCGGGTTCACGGAGACTTCCCGCTCGTAATGGACATCTATGGAGGGTTAATCCGTATGTAGTGATTATATCAATGGACGCTTATTCACTCTATGGGTTGAGTATAAGTATACATCTATAATCGGTAGAGTTCAGTTTCGGGTTTATGGTGGCGTAATCCCGGATTAAATAATTAATGTACTTATTATGTTCGATGAATAATTAATTATTGGAGCTACTCGTTATATAGTCCATGGTCCCCGATGTGGCTTCGTAATTGGACTAATAATCTTGTTATTTGGGCCTCAGTGATAATTATTTGGCTGGGCTAATTAATTGATATGCATGGATATTATTTAGTTGGGCTAAATAATATAATACACAGAAAAGACATTTTCTATGGGCCTAAAACCTAGTGTATATGGCGCCTTATACTTCATTAAATGCAAGATTTGATTTTCTTGTGTGATTAATGATTAATAAAAGATGATTGATTTGTAATTGATTGATTGATTAATCACAATCTTTTATAAATGGAATTATCCTTTATTGTGATTTCTTTTTAACTATTTATTTAATTAATTAGAAACTTGGAGACCAAGGATTTACTCTCCTATATAAAGAGAGTTCTTCCAAGACATAAGGCCAAGGGAAATTTCGACCTATACACTAAAAGAGAGAAAAAAAAACATTGTTCCTTGTCTTGGGTTTCTGGTTGAAGAAAAACTTGGAGTTTTTTCTTGGTGTTGCATATCAAGGAGGTTCGTTTATGAAGAAGGGTGTCCAACAACCGCCGTTTGGAGAACACATCGGAAGATCAAGGCTTCTCTTCCTGATATTGGTAACATAATCTTAACCCCCTTGTAGTAGTTTAAGTCCTTTAATTATGTATTGTCTTGTATAAGTCGTGATTCATCCGCTGCGCATAGATCTAATTCGTTTAGATCTGAGCTCCTAAATCCTTCACAATCTATCTTTCCCCTTGAGATAAGTATCCCTTGAATGATTAACATTTTTAGGTTGAGGATTCTTATCTTTGGAATAATTCTTATTTTTTCCCTTTTGTGGTCCAGCAGACTTTGCAGCAGGTCTGCTATCAGCAGGTCAACCATTGGATTTACCCTTTTTGTTAGGTACTGTTGACCTTTAGACTTCTGGTTTTGCTTCTTTAAAGTCTTTTCAGTAGGTTTTACTGTCTCAACAACCTTTTTGGGAGTTGGATCTTGTGCAGGCACAAACTTAGGACCAATTCTGGTACTAGGTTCAGCAGCCTTATTGGATCCACCCTTAGTAGATTGTGAGTTTCAAATCCAAGGCCTATTCTATTACCATAAGGCTTCCCAGATTTGAATGCAGTGGTGGAACTGGATTGTGTAGCATATTCAGCAGCTACTGAATGTACAGCAGACTTATGTTGAGTCTGCTCATAATCTTTTTCCTTTTCTTTGAGAGTTCTTAATTCAGCATTTAACCTTTCAATTTTTGCTTGAAGAGCTTCATTTTTAGCCTTCACAATCTCATAACCAGATTGTATTTTCCTTAGTTGATTAAGGATGGCATCCAAAGTTTCTTCATTTTCAGAATTTTTAGGATTTGAACCACAAGTAGATTCACAATCACTTTTAGCAGGAGTGTTTATTGAAACAGAATTGCATACCTCCTCAGTCTCATCCATATTGGCCATTAGAGCATAATCATCCATATCAGCTATGAGTGCAGTGTCATCTGATTCATTTCCTTTTTCTGATTCCACTTCATAGCCAGATTCATCATCAACAACCAAAGCTTTCTTGCCAGATCTTCTTTGCTGACTTTTGTTCTTCAGTAGGTCTGGACAATCAGGTCTGAAATGTCCAGGTTTCTTGCAATTGAAGCACAGATAATCAGGTTTCTTCTTTTGTTTCAAATCAAGATAATCAAGTTTGAAGTGTCCTGGTTTCTTGCAATTAATTAAAGCATAAGTAGTCGTTATCATTCTTGGATTCTTCCATTTTCTTTTCACTTGATTTCTTGGTGAAATTTATTGGAGAACCCCTACCTGTTTTCATCATTCTAATCTTCTTGCTCAGTAGGCCTATTTGCTCTTGCATTTCATCTAGTAGATCATCTTGAGCACCTAATGATTCTTCTTTACGTGTAGCAGCCAAAGCAGTAGTGTTTGGTTCTTCCTTTTCAGTCTCAGGAACATGTTTCTTGTTGAATTCATTAGCCTTGAGATTTGAGAATAATTTGAAGGTGTCTTCTTCATGTAGGCTACTGGACTCATCTATGGCAGTAACCTTCATTTCCCAAACTTCCTTTGCTGGTAGGGCTTCCAAAATTCTTGTATTGATCTCTTCTTTTGTAAACACTAAATTCAGCAGGGTGAGTTCATCCATGATAGCATTGAATCTTGACTCCATTTGTTCAATGGTTTCATTTGATTTCATTTTGAAATCTTGGAACTTTCTTATGGGCACACTGACCTTGTTTTTCTTGATAGCATCAGTGCCTTCATATATCTGTTATAATTTTTCCCAAAGTTCCTTAGCAGTCTTGCAATCCTTCACTTTCATATACATATTGCTATCGATGGTTCTGTAGATGATGTCAATAGGAATATTGTTAAGGTTTGCTCTTTTTCTATGTTCAGCACCCCACTCTTTCTTTGGCTTTGGAACATACTGAGTTTGACCATCCACAGTTATAGCCTTAGTGATTTCCAGTGGTCCATCAATCTGCACATCCATCATCTCATCATGTGTTGCAGCTAAATAAGCCTGCATACAACGTTTATACTCATCAAAACGATATAGAGAGAAAATCAACATAGTTCTAGCATACTGGTTGTTATCCATGATGCAAAGCTTTGAAAATCAGATACTTGAAAAAGTTTTCAAAGAATTTTTACAAGCACAACAAGTAGGATTACTGCAGAATAGAAGCACTGCTCCGATACCAATTTTTGGTCATTTGAAAAGGCTTTGGTTAAGTTTACAAGGGGGTGAATAAACTTAACACTTAAAACTTTTGGTGTTGACAAACTCAGCAAGGTCAGTAGTCTGTTGTCTATTGATGTTACTGAATTTGTTGCAGCGGAATATATTGAAATTAAGCCTTATTATTTGTTGTTAAAAAGATGATACTGAGTATTGGATACTCAGTAGTGTATGTGTGTGATTCAGTTGCTAGTTTACGTAGGTTCATGTGATTAGCATGCAAATTTCAGAAAGTAAATGCAGAAAGTAGGTAGGCAAGATTTATAGTGGTTCCAGGTGGTGTAACCCTATCAGTCCACTCTTCTCCTGTGATGTTGGAGGAAATTCACTAGAGATCTTTGAGGTTCCTGTTACAAAAATCCCTAAGCTGTATGTCCTTCACCAATGACTATGGCTTCACAAACTGAACACTTGAAACTGGTGGGATTGGTGCTCCAAAGTATTCCATGGGTCCTTCAAGGGTAGGATTGCCTCTTCACCAGCTCCACCACAAACAACAGTTCTTGACACCTAAGTGCTTCTCTGTCTTCAGCAGGTTTCTTGTAAAAGAAAGATTGAATCAAGTAATTGATTCAGTTGTCAGCAGCTTGATCAGGATGAAATCATCAGCAGCTAGATGTAACTTGATAGCAGGTTACACTTGAAGAAATTTCTTGACCAGTAAGTTTAAGCTCAGTGAATGTCAGCAGGGTGATTTTCTTGATTAAAATCTTGATAGATTATTTGTTGTTTATATGTTGTTCATCTATATTTCACCACTTGTATCTGAATCAGGAGTCTCCTATTGATAGGTGAGAATCCTGTGACTTATGTTTGAATTTCAAACATGGACGTTTCAGTCTTGTCTCCATCTTGACTTGCTTTTGTCACTATTCATAGGGTCGACACTATCAAAGCGAGTTTTTGCCGGGTTTTGATTTCGTCCCACCCTTTGACTTGTATCCATTGGATAAAGCTCAAATCTTTCCAACGTTCCTTTTATCTTGACCATTGATTTGTTGACAAAATCAAGGCTTGTAATCCATCCTTATGCTTTTAATCTTCCAAAGTAACCTTTGATTAAATAGAGAAATATACTCAGTAAATATCTGAAGTATATCAGCCTGGTAATGTACATATCTGTCAGCAGGTTTAAGACTGCTGTGTTTTAACAACACTTTAGCTTACTTCTTCTCATCTAACTTTTTATTGTGAAGTTAAAGTACACCATTTTGAGCATAACTAAGTTACAATCACCACTTAACATATGGAACTTAGACCTTGTACACAAGGTATATGTAATCAGTTTAGGTCATCACAGACTTCCCTAAATTATGATTTCATATTCTTGACTTTAAATGCTATGTTTGATCCCTTAGCCTTCAATAACTGAGTTTGAACCCTCACCCTTCAGTCTTCCGTAGGTCCCTAGTAAGTTTACTGACCTAGACACTCTACTGACCTAGACAAGTATGCTGATAAAGTCAGCTGACCTATTTACAATGCTTTTTTGATCAAACCTATACAAAGATCAAACTCTGATAAACTTATACATTTGATCTAGACATCTTTTTGCCTTTGCTCTATAACAGCTAGTCTAGCACTCATCATTAAAACTTAAAATATGTCCAACAACAATGACACACAAATTTGCGACACTCTTCACCACATAGAAGAGACAAATTATTTTCTTGTTATAGTCATTAAGAGAATGAAAACCTAGGGTTTTTCTTGAACATATTCGAGGAGGTTCTATGGCGAGGATCGACGTCCACCAGTCATCGCTAGGAGATACAATCCGGAAGACTGCGGCTTCTCCCTTTTGGTCGACTATTTCTTCCTCTCTGTTTAGGTAAATCTTCAACCTTCTCATATTTATATTAAAATATTTATATGAATCAAATCGTGGTAAAATCGCATGAAAATTTATTCGTAGCTTTCGCTGAGCATGATCGAGCGTCTCGATCGGTGCTGTGAATCAGATCTGACTATCCAATTATGGATCGGATATGGATTCGGGTTTCTGTATATCCAGCATGTGGTATCAGAGGCAGGTTAAAGCGATTTTTCGATCTTGATTTCATAATTAATTAATAAGGAGTGGAATTGAATAAATATTGCATATTTTATACGTATATTATATATATGCGTGGTTGAATGTTTTGGTTGACGAGATGGAATGGGGGTTGGTACTTGTTTACCGTTATATCTATTGTAAACCCAAATTTTTCCGGGTATAGGAAATTATGTATTTTATTTTGTTGTATTTTAATTTCCTAGTTGTTAGAATAATTATGGATGCTGCGGCCCTGTTGTATTTAATTATGTTTCGAAGAACATCAAACATCCTGAAGCACCGTCCAGGTGGTTAAGGCGTTGAATCAGCAATTTGGAGAGTCGAGTTCGACTCCCCCTCCCCGCTATGTGTCCCTTTTTTACGAGATATTTCCAAAAAATTAATATGGAAAGGAAAAATAATAAATTGATATGGAAAGGAAAAATAATGTGCTGAAGGGAATCGAACCAAGGCCTGCACCAACTCGGCTGGAGCATTATTTGGTAAAGGAACGGAGCAGAAAAATAATATATGAAGCGGCAGCGGCGGAAGTGGTTTATTTAGATAATTAGTAAACTTTTTTGAACGTAGGGTTTATTTATTTATAGATTAGACACGGGGTACCAATGGTCCATCTCAGTGGTTTGTTTTTCGCATTTATTTTCTTTTGTGATTATTTATGTGATATAACCATGCCTTGCATCACATTCATGAATTCCACTCCTAGCATATTGATGATGCTAAATAATGCACCACTGGTTTAACAGGGCCACGTGTAATCTAAGGGTCAGTCAAGAAGAATATGCAAGGCTAGTACTGTAGTAAAGATGGTGTTTTTGGTGGCTGAGTCCAAAAATGTATCTTGGATTGTCTACGTATCATGTGTTATGTCCAGGAATCAAGCCCTATGTAGTTCCTGGAGCTGTGTATTTATAGGCACATGCCCATCTACTGCCCTAAACATAAGGCGTTTTGGTCTATTGACATAAATAACCCTTGCTGGACCTTGCCCCTTGCCCAAGTAACCCTCCAGATGTTGGGCTTAAGAAACTGGGCTGGGACCCTGGTCTCGACTCGTATTACACCGACATGGGCGTTCGAGATGGGACACTTGCAGAGTCTGCTGGTTGCTGCGGACTTCACTGACTCGTCTCTTAATCGACTCGAGGTGAGTACTATAGGCTTACACTTTTCACACGCCAGCTGGACCAATCAGATGATTCCATGTGGAGGGGTGAAATCTCGTATCGTCATAAGCCCCCCAAATCGGAGAGAAGCTCATCTTGTATGCTGAGATCGGATCTAAAAATTTTAATTATCTTCTCGATACGTGGCCTTCTTTAGGCAGGAATACAGCTGCATTTCTAGCCGATGTAGGCAGTCGTAAGATGACATTGATGTTTCAGCATTAATGGGTGCAGGAAACGAAGCGTCCTTATTGGTCCACTATCCTTGATTACCGTGTTTCAAACTCTGTAACTGCTCCCAAATCTTGCCCTTTCACATAATTTGCAAGATTTTGGAGCATAAAAGGAGTCCAAGACTTTGAAGTCTCTCATTTGGTATTCTTTCTCTCCGCTTTATCCCTTAATCGCAAGTAAGCCCTAATCTTACTTAAATTCTTTCTTTGTTTTTTATTTCTTTGCCCTTTTCTCAAATCCATGTCTAGGAGTGAGAGCGATTCTCAAAATAGGGAGGAACTTGTTGTACTGGAAGAAGAATCGGCAGAGAGAACAATTTCTGGGCAACCGCTTGCCTCTGGTGAGAGAATAGCCGGAGAAGAAGAAGGAAGAGAAGAAGAATCGACTTCTCGACCTGCTGTTACCAAACGCCAAACCAGGATGAAAGGCCAAGGACCCTATGGTTGTATATCCAACTTAACCCCGGAAAAAGTCAAGGCTGTCTGTCTAAGATATGGCATCCCATACTCTTCTGAAAACATCAAAGTGTCACACGGTCGATTTCAATACGCCTATGACCCTCCCCCTGGGTTTTGTGCTATATACGAGGTGCAATTGAAAGAGGGATTAAGGTTTCCCTTCGACCCGTCCATCATAGAAATCCTCCGACACTATCATATCAGCATCACCCAACTCGCTCCAAATGGAATTAGGAGCGTCATGGGCTTCGTACTGGCGTGTCGAATATCCAAGATCGAGCTCACAGTTCGTCTATTCCGACAATGCTATTCGATCCAAGGTCTGCAAGATGCGGGATGGTATACTTTCCAGAGGCGTCCCCTGGTGTCGGAGTTTGTGAGGAGAGTGACCTCTTCTCAAGGCGAGTGGAAGCCTCATTTTTTCTTCATCCGCCATGGGTTAGAAGACATCGACATCCATACCTGGTTCAAAAGGCCTAGGAAATGGCATGATAGGCTCGACTCTGATTCCCCAAGCGCATGTAGGGTTCTCGAGAGGATTTGCCCTGATATCGAAACTCAAAATCTGCATTCCTTATACCCTTTCACTGATATCGAGACAGCGGGTCCGGGTGCTTATCTGGAACTCGACGAGGACGTTCGAGTTTTGTGTAGGATTTTTATTTACTCTGTCGAGCTGTTACACTTCAGTATTCTTTATTTTTCTATACTTGTTTCTGTTTTGACTGTATATTGATGTCGATTTTTCCGTGCTTGCAGTGGAATTCTTTGCAAAGTTGGAGGCGGTGGGCAAAGTGCCTGACCCTAAGAGGGTTGACCCCAAAAATATTCAAGAATTGGCGGGTATCAGGTCGAAAAAGCCAGTGTCCGGTGCAATAATCTCCGGAGGTCAGAGGGCCCCGGCCCGATCTTCTACCCCTGTATCGACATCCGACATTCTGAGAGATCAACCTGACGAGGCCCGGGTGACTGAGCAGGCTGAAGGGAGTCTCGTCTCGAGAAAGCGCCAAAAGACAACCGAGGTGAGGCATGGAGCTGGGAAAGAAGCTCGCAACCTCCCTCCCTAAGGCCCAAGCGGCATTGAGACGATCCCCGGCATGAGTCTTGCCGAAATGGAAGCCATGGATCCTGAGGAGCTGGGTGATTGTTATTCAAAAGTTATCCGAGCTGTAAGTCTTCACTTAACTCTTTTAATTTGGTGATTTTTGTTTACTCCTCAAATTCACATCATTTTGTTTTGCAAGCTCGGCTAATGACAAAAGTTGCTTTAAAAAGGATCAAGTCTCCATCCACTGCCTTGGAGGAGCAGAGAGAAACAATTGCTAGATTGACCTCCGATATTGAGAGGCAGAAGGCTAAGGTGAACAAGCTGGATGATCGGTGTGTCAAACTTGAGTCTGACTTGGCAACCTCTCGGGATGAATTGTCCAGGGCGCACAAGGACTTAGCCGACAGGGATGCTGAGCTTGCAAAGGTGAGGTCGGAGCTTGATGAAACAAAGGCCAAATTGGCGGAATCCATTTAGGCCCGAGACGACATTCAGATTGAGGTCGATAGCTTCATGACTCGCCTGGAGTCGGCCAAAAAGGATTTTATAGCTTCTGCTGAGCTCAAAAATGACTTGACGTTGCTGATGAGTCAAGCTATGAAGGGTGGATTCACGAATGCCCTCGACCAAGTCAAGGCGATCGACCCGGATTTTGAAGTATCCAGCATCGAGAAGGCCCACTTATACGATCCTGAAGCCATCCCTCGTTATGGTCGATACTTCACAGAGTTCAAGGCTGGCATTTCTTTGCACGACAAGTATGTGGCGCCGACCATGGAGGGGGATGAAGAAGAAAACCTCGAATCGGAGGATCCAATCGACCCCAACGCCTCTACCTCAAACCAGCCTGCTGCTTGATGATCTTTTTTTTGTTATCATTTTTTTGAAACAATTTGATTCGATTTGGCTGTAATAAAATTTGTTGACCTTTTATTGAACCTTTCGATTCGGTCTGGTTCTAATAGGATATCAGCTTTTGAATTTTGAATTTCAATCTATGTTTTTTCCATTGAACTTCTTTTGTGTTATTTATTATTTGTCTAGGGTGTAGTCTCTTGGACTTAATTCCCTTTCGACCTTGTCTTATGGGGTGTAGTCCTTTGGACTTAATTCCTCTAAGCCCCTCGAAGTGTAGTATGAGTATATGACTCATGGTACACTTGAATATGAGTCGACCTAGCATTGTACTGCCTTATCGGCTTGACTTGGCTATTTGGTCGGAGCTCGAGTCGACTGTCGTGCCTCGTCAGGCTTTAGACTTGGTCAAATTGAAAATCTCTTATTCGACTGTCGCACTTCGTGGTGCTTCTGAACTGGTCGAATAAGGTATCCATCGTGGGATCTTTCGACCGCCTCGCATCGTGGCTTATTGGCAGGTCGGGAGTGATATAAGCACTGTCAATGACTTGGCTTTATTCACCATTTTGATCTAACTCCATCGTGTCGAGGAATTGTTGTTGAGGTCAAATTTTGCTCTTTTTGCTTCTGGCTCCCTTTTCTTTTTTACATGAGCTTGCAAGTTAAGCATAATTAGAAAAGAAAATTACTTGGATAAAAGACATCGATATTAACTATCGCATCGACCTGTTACAAGTAACTAGGAAAGTAAAGTTGCAAATGTCATAAAGTGAATCAGTTTAAACATAATATTTTCTGAGGTTGGTGGCGTGCCAAGTTCGTGGCACTGTACTTCCATCCGACCTGCCCAGTTGATATGATCCCTTGGGATGGACTTTCAGAATCTTGTATGGACCTTCCCAATTCGGCTCGAGCTTTCCTATTGGGTCTTGCTTGCTGGCCTCGTTTTTCCTCAACACGAGATCACCTACTTGGAAGTATTTATACTTTACTTGTGCATTATAATACTGCAAGATCTTTCTTTTGTAGTTAGCCACTCGATGCGCTGCGATCTCTCTTCTTTCTTCGACACTGTCTTTCTCATGCCGCAGATCAGCTCCATTTGTTTTGACAATTTAGGCCAAGACCCGGGGTGATGCTAACCCGATCTCCGCAGGTATGACTACCTCACATCCATAAGCCATGGCGAAGGGAGTTTCTTGTGTGGCCGCATTGGGTGCCGTCCGATACGACCATAGAATGCTAGGTAGCTGAGCTGCCCAATCCCGACCTTCATCTTCCTGCCGCTTCTTCAAACCAAATTTTATCTGCCTATTTGTTTGTTCAACCTACCCATTGGACTGAGGTCGGGCCACTGAAGTGGTTCTGTGCTCGATCTTGAACTCTTTAAGCCAATGCTGCACCCTTTCATCTAGAAACTGAGTTCCATTGTCTGATATCAGATACTTCGGAATCCCAAACCTCCATAGAATATTTTCCCAAAGAAATATTTTAATGGTCGAGGCCTTGATATCGGTGAGAGCTTTGGCCTCAACCCACTTGGTGAAATAGTCAACTGCTACAACCACGAATTTGAAGTTGCCCGGAGCTCGAGGTAAGGGTCCAACTATGTCAACTCCCCACTCATCGAACGGCCATACCGACTCGATGGCATTCATTTCCTGTGCTTGCTGGTGTGTCACCACATCATGCACTTGACAAGCTCTGCATCTCATCACCAATCGATTGGCATCTTTTTGCATGGACGGCCAAAAATAACCCGCAAGTTTACACTTCCTTGCTAGCATTCGAGCTCCACTGTGATTTCCACAAACTCCCCGATGTATTTCTTCAAGCAGATACGCCCCTTCATCTTCCGAGGCACATTGCATCCAGGGGGTCACAAAATATTTTTGATAAAGAACGTAATCAAACAGAGCATACCTGGAGGCTTGCAATCGAATCTTTCTGGCTTGGGACTTGTCAGACGGGAGAATTCCGTCTTTCAAGTATAGAGCTATCGGGTCCATCCATGTCGATCCCTGAGTAAATGGCTGCACTTCGACCTCGTTGTAGCTCCGTTCCGATAACATCTCGACCAGGACCTTCCTTTTTGATTTAAAATTCGATGCGAGTTTGGACAATGCATCGGCCCTTTTATTCTCACTTCGAGGCACCTGTTCGATGCGAACTGTCTTAAACTTCGACAACAAACCTTGAACCACTTTTAAATAGCTTTTCATAGATTCCTCCTTTGCCTCATATTCGCCTCGTATATGATTGACTACGAGCTGAGAGTCACTATATACTAGGAGATTCTTGACCCCCAACTTAGACACCAGCTTCAGGCCCGTAATCATGGCTTCACACTCTGCCTCATTGTTGATGGCCTTGAACTCGAATCAGAGCGCATAGGGGAACTCTTCTCCCTTCGGACTGACCAATAGTAACCCAGCTCCTGCTCCCTCTTTACTGGATGCTCCATCGACATGGATGGTCCACTGTTCCTCCGTTGTTTCAAAGGTTGGTCAGTTATTACAGCAATAGGGTGTGCTTGAAAATAAGGCTTTAACTTCCTCGATGCATGAACTAATCCCAATGCTAATTTTTCAAAGAGTGTGTACACGATTTCAGCTCCATGTAGCGCCTTACTCACAAAATAGATTGGAACTCATCCGTGTTCCCCTTCTCGAACCAACACTGCACTTACTGCCTCCTCACAGATAGCCAAATAAACCAATAGTTTTTCTCCTTCCCGAGGTGAAGACAGAGTTGGTAAGTCAGATAAATATTACTTTAGGTCATCGAATGCTTTCTGACACTTGTCAACCCATTGGAACGGACTTGCCTTCTTTAATATCTTAAAGATTGGGAGGGCTCTTTGCGCTGATATCGATAAAAAATGGTTGAGGGCCGCCATCTGACCTGTCAATCGCTATACTTCTTTGATGTTACGAGGTGCAGGCATATTCTTGAGGATATCGATCTTGTCCGGGTTGGCTTGAATTCCATCTTTCGATATCATATAGCCCAGAAACTTCCCAGATCGAACCCCGAAGGTGCACTTTTTCGGATTGAGCTTCATGTTTGCATCCTGGAGCACCTCAAATACTTCTCTAGCTTCGACAAGAAACTGTCCCATGGACTTGCTCTTGATCAATAAATCATCGACGTATACTTCCATATTACGACCTATCAACCCCTTGAAAATTTTGTTAACCGCTCTCTGATAAGTGGCTCCCGCATTCTTTAGGCCAAACGGCATGGTCACGAAACAAAACGTACCAAACTCTGTAATAAAGGCGGTCTTTTCCAAGTCTTGAGGGTCCATGAAAATCTGATAATATCCCATGTAAGCGTCTAGAAACCCGAATACCTCGAAACCTACTGTTGAGTCGACCACCTGATCAATCTTTGGGAGTGGATATGAATCTTTAGGGCATGCCTTGTTTAGATCCGTAAAATCCACACACATTAGCCAGCTCGCATCTGGTTTCTTAACAAAAACTGGATTGACCAACCAGTCCGGGTAGAATATCTCCTTTACGATTGCAGCAACTAACAGTTTATCTACCTCTTTTTTTGCAGCCTTTTTCCTCTCAGGGGCGAGGTTCCTCTTCTTCTGCCGTATCGGCTTCTTTTTCGGGTCGACATTCAGTCGATGCACTGCTATTTCTGCCGATAGGCCTGGCATATCGTCGGCCTTCCAGGCAAACACATCTCGATATTCAACCAAGAGGTCAACCAAGGCTTGCATGTCGGGGTGTGGTATCCACTTCCTGATTTGGACCCCTTGGCCTTCTTCCTCCTTCCACACACGGACTTCCTCTGTCGGGTCGACAGAGACCCAGCTTCTATCTTCATCTTCCTCAGGAATTAACTCCTCGACTAGCACTTGTCCGAAGCTTTTCCCTTTTACCGTAACCAAACCGCATTTCCTGGCCACCTCGACGTTTCCTTTTACCTCATGAGTTCCATACCAAGTGGGAAATTTCATGCTATTGTGGAACGTAGAAATAATGGCTCTTAGGTCGTATAAGGCGGGTCGACCTAATATCGCGTTGTAACCCGACGGGGCTTTAACTACGACGTAAGTCATTTCCATCGTCCTGCCTTTCTCTCCATCTCCGACTGTAGTCAGTAAGTTTATCGATCCGACAGGGTTGATGGCCTGCCCTGTGAATCCGAACAAAGGGGTTGATAACGGCACAATGTCCTCATCTCTCAACTTCATGGCTTTGAAGGCTGAGTAGTAGAGGATGTTAACTGCACTTCCACTATAAACACAGACCCTCTTTATCCAGCCTCGGCTTATCACTGCCTTCATCACCAATCCTTCACTGTGACTGTGGGAGCTTGGAATATCATCTTTGGGTCCATAACCTACCTATGTCTTGAACCTGAGTTTTTTCGATTCCCTCGATCTGTCTGTAGACTGTCGACTGGATCGGGGTCGATCTGACTCATGCTCGGCAACAATTGTATTGACATCATACCCGATGCGATTATCCCCGTGGGGGTCTCAACTCTGATCTTCCCTTCGATTGTCCCTGTGGTTATCTCTACGAGTCGGCTCGGGGGACTTATCCCGACGTCTCTGATTATCTCGACGTGGTGATCGGTCTCTCCCTCCGTTATAACTCTTTCTCTTATATTCTTGAGGACCCTTGGGCTCGTCCTTCTCTGATCTGTCGATCACCTCATCTAACCGACCCTCTTGAATACACACATCGATATCTCTCTTTAGGTCGAAACACTCTTCCGTGTCATGCCTCACATCTTGGTGATAGTCGCAATATTTATGGGTATTCATTCTCTTTTCTGGATCTTTGGACATCGGTTTTGGTGTTCGTGCAATGTTTTTCTTCATCATGATGGCCAGCACCTCCCCCCAAGATCGGTTAAGAGGCATAAAATCTCAATCTTTTAAATTTCCCTTCTTTCCGAGCCGATCCGTGATCGGTGCGGTCAACCGATCGAACACATTTGACTTTCCTTCTTCGTTCCGAACCTTTGGCTGACCCTTGGTCTGGCCTCGGGTATCATTCCTCGAGTTGAGGCCAAGTGAAATGGTGTGCAGACGCACTGCCTCTTCACCTTGGCAGAACTTGTGGACTATGTTCACACATTCGTCCATGTCATTGGGCATCTTCTTAGACAACTTGTCGTATAGCTTCATATTACGCAATCCTCCGACAAAGGAATTAACGCCTCATGAAATCAATAGTGGATTCTCCCTTTTCTTGCTTGATGTTCATGAGATGATTAGCACTGAGTTGGAACTTCTTGTTCCAGATAAAAGCATCTCGAAATTTCTGCCCCAACTGTAGAAAACTTGAGATCGACCCGGGTCATAGCTTATGGAACCACTCCCGAGCCCGACCCGTAAGCAAGGTATCGAAGGCACGGCACTTCATGGCATCATTGGAATTTCTTAATCTCATCAGTGATATATATATATCGATACAGGTGGTCCTCTGGGTCCGTAGTACCATAATAAGGTTCCATCTTTGGTGGCTTGAAGGACTCGGTCATAGTGAATCCCTCTATCTCGGGGCTGTATGGCGACTCGAGCCACTCTGTGACCTGGTATTTTCCTACGATGCGGTTGAACTCATTTCGAATACTATCCTCGATTTGCCTCTAGGGCTTTCCATGTCCGGGATGTTTCTTCACGCTTGTGACGCTGGCCTCTACTTCGTCCTCACACTCTTCTCGAAAATCGACAGGCCTTTTTCCCCTTGTGGTTTCGATCTCTTTTCGACCCGGTGGGTCTAACAAGTTATGCTCATCAGGGGTGTTGTAAATCCCTTTACCTATGAGTGCAGAGGCTACCACTCTTTTCAGGGCATCTTCATCCAAAGAGGCCAAGTGGTCATCCACGTCTTGCAACTATGGGGGAAGTTGAGGCCTTGGGGGTTCTGCAACTGCGGGTCTAGATCCGGTGAGAATTACCTGAGCCTGGGTTTGAACTCCTGCTGGATCTACATCCGTGTGCTCTTCGACCTGTAGGTTCTTGCTTCTTGTTGGTTTCTGTCTTCTTGCTGGTGGTGCCATTGCGATATCTTTATCAACTCACCGGTAGAAGACCCTCCTTCTAGCGCCAAATGATGATGCTAAATAATGCACCACCGGTTTAACAGGGCCACGTGTAATCTAAGGGTGAGTCAAGAAGAATATGCAAGGCTAGTACTGTAGTAAAGATGGTGTTTTTGGTGTTTTATGGCTGAGTCCAAGAATGTATCTTGGATTGCCTACGTATCATGTGTTATGTCCAGGAATCAAGCCCTACGTAGTTCCTGGAGCTGTGTATTTATAGGCACATGCCCTCTACTGCCCTAAACATAAGGCGGTTTGGTCTATTGACATAAATAACCCTTGCTGGACCTTCCCTTGCCCAAAGTAACCCTCCGGATGTTGGGCTTAGGAAACTGGGCTGGGACCCTGGTCTCGACTCGTATTACACCGACATGGGCGTCCGAGATGGGACACTTGCAGAGTCTGCTGGTTGCTGCGGACTTCACTGACTCGTCTCTTAATCGACTCGAGGTGAGTACTAGAGACTTGGACTTTTCATACGCCAGTTGGACCAATCAGATGATTCCACGTGGAGGGGTGAAATCTCGTATCGTCACATATGCATACATATAGAAAATTATTATTGACATTAATTAGACATGTATGAACACGATAATTAATTTAGATTAAAAATAACTTTAATTAATTAAAGGAAAACAGAATTTTTTCAGGATATAAAATTCACATGATAAACTTGATTTAGGATTATAAACCCTTCGGGAATTTAATTATGTAGTGACTACATAAAAAGAATTTTAAAAATCGAAATTTGGAAAATCATGAAAAAAATTGGACACCCTAACTAGACGGTATTTGGAACCGATAAGTTGGTGATTGCTTTTTAATATTTATTGTTTTCGGTTTATTGGAAAAATTCTAAGATCCTAAATTTTTATCATGTCAATATTAGGACTTTAAAATTCTTTGGTGCATTTTAATTGTGTAGTGTCTACACAAGAGATTTTCTAAATAATCAATAAATTGGAAAATCATGAATATAGTGTGACTAGTTAGACGGTATTTGGAACCGATAAACTAGTGGGAGCTTTAAATTTCGTGATTTATTGTTTTCAAATAATTGAGAAGTTCATAAGTCCTAATATATTAGGATTATAAAATTCTTGGTTTCAATTGTATAGTGTCTACACAAGGAATTTTTATAAATCCATAAAATTGAAAAGTCATGATTAAGTGACACTAGTTAGACGGTATTTGAAACCGATGAACTAGTGGGAGGAATAACTTAAATATTCATGATTTATTGTTTTTTCGGATTGTAAAGAAATTCTGAAAATCCTAATAAGACTACCTAATTTTCAAAATTAATAACGAGTGGGAACGGGGAAGGTGACAACTGACCCCTCGGCCTCTACTGTTCATACAAGCACTGTGAGAAAATGGTGACGCCTCATGCCACTTTGATTTCGGCCACCTCCGGATGACATTCACCGCTATCAAAATTCAAGGCTTGATTTCCGAAAGAATCGGATTTTGAGTACTCGTCGGGTCACTGACCTACCCTTCGGCGGCATACTCGGGGTCTACTTAAAAATCTGAAACAATAGGTCACACTCTAAAGGGTGTTTTTGGAAATATCTTGGCTGAAAAATGAAGGTAATCAACAATTAAATCGGGATGTCTGATTCTCGGTTAATTGTTGAGAGATATTGTCTTAATTTAATGGGCATGATCCCACGATTGATCCGCATTAAATGCCCTAAATCCATTACTGATCACATTTCACTATTCTAGCCTAATTGAACAATGATTGCCCCACGATTGACATCACACTGGTACATAATCACAGACCTTACAATCCAAACATTTATGCATAAACTTCCCCGGGCGTGATATCTCTATATAAATGATCATCATCCTCAAATATCATAGTTACGTTATATTCGCTTGATCCATACAATACTGGGTATGTTGGAAGTCTGAACGATGTAGCACCCCCTCCCAAAATCTCTAGTTATCGTAGTTGGATTTATCCTAGAATATTCCAATTATCCGATTAAATTACCTGACGATATTTCAGTATCGTAAATAATTAAATGATTTTTGTTTTCCCCTAGTAAAAATAGTCTAGTGATTTTATGTTCAAAAAAAAAAACACAAGCCACAATTTCGATTACCTCAACAATATATTCATCAGGAAAAACATTTGTGACAAAGCCAGTATTCTGACGATTAAATTCGATAGAAAAAGTTAATATTTTTTTCTAGTGAATATTATCGTGTTGTACAACGTTAGTACATATAACTATATAAGTAAGACACACACCTTTCAGAAAAGAAAAAATAAAGTAAGACACACATATGAAACTATTATTTATTTATTTATTTAAGATGTCCAACTTTACATGTGATCGATTATTATCGTTATTAAAAGGGAAAATTTGTATACAGGGTATGGGACATTTACAATTTATTAAAGGGCTAATTATTTAAAAAGACGGATTTTCAACTTATTAGGGGTAATAGGACACTCCAAAATCTTATTTAGTTATAAGGACATTCTATTTTTAAGAAGAAAACTTATTTAGTTATAAGGACATTCTAATTTCAAGTGGATAAAGAGGAAGAAGGAAAAAAAAAAAAAAAAAAAAAGTGTTCAAAGTAATTAAAAAACAAAACAAAAAAAAATTAATGTGTGCGTGGGTTTTTTTTTTTTTTTTTTGGTTTTATAATTCACCATATTTCTAAATGTCATATATTTTGATCTAAAACTTGGATCATCATAATTTTTTTACAAAAATTCATATTTTTTCGTCTTCTTTATTCTAAAATCAAATTTGATATTTTTCTGAATAAATTTCATAAAATCAATTTTTTCTTCATAAAAATCGACGTGACATATTGATCACCGTCATGCATTGACCACCTACCCAGATGCATTGGCCACCGGGATCCATTAACCACCCAGATGCATTGACCGCCGCGATTCATTGGCTACCATGATGTATTGACCGCGCGATACATTGACAACCTTGATCGATGACATCTCATCAGTAGCGATTTATGCAATGACGCCTCATTGTAGCGATTTATCGCAGTGATTTCTTATTGTAGCGATCTATCAGTTGATGTCTTATTGTATCGAATTATGCAGTGACGTGTTATTGTAATGATTTATGCAGTGACGTGTTATTGTAACAATTTATGTATACCTTTGGTTGTAAAAATATGCATTTAAACCAAAAAAAACCAAAAGAAATACAGTTATTTTACAAAGTTATTGAAAATTTAAACCAACACTAATCAAATGAACCAACATCAATCAAATATTTAAAGATAACAAAGAAATAAAGTTACTTTACAAAGTTATCAAATGTGTGTATCAAGTTTTATATGTGGTGACATAAATATCATTGCATCAGTTATTTAATTGTAAATATAGTCATCAATGTCACTGCAAAAGTCATCAATGTCCCTGCATCAGACATCAATGTCATTGCATAAGTCGCCAATGTCATCGCATCAAACATCAATGTCACTCGCATAAGTCATCAATGTCCTGGCATCGACATCAATGTCATTGCATAAAACCTAACAATTTGCATCGATCAACTCGCTCTTGTTTTGCATTTCTCCAAATGTGGAGCTTTTAATATTGATAGAAATACAAGTTTGGTGAAACTACAAAGACTCTTCACTATGACTTTTGAATGGCCACACGCTTGTTTGTGCCCTCCTCGATAATTGGATTCATTGTGGAGTCCTCAATTCTTTAACACGATCTTGAATCATTTGACGATCTTGTTTAGGTTAATGTCCTGCATCATTCATCAATGTCATCAGATCGGACATCAATGTCCCTACATCGATCATCAATGTCCCTGCGTGATCGACATCAATGTCACGGCATAAGTCATCAATGTCCTTGTATCAGACATCAATGTCACTGCATAAGTCATCAATGTCACTGCATAAGTCAACATTGCCATTCTTGCCACTGATGTGAACGTTGCCATTCTTGCCACTGATGTGAACGTTGCTTCATTCATTGGAACCTTTTCAAAATGCATGTACTCGTATATTTCAAATCCCTTTTTGAGAGCATAGATTTTAACATCATCACTCACCTTAACTTTCCCCTTAACTTGTTCTCTCATTGCATCTTTTGTATTCAAACGTTTGTGATTAGATTTCATCATTGGAATCATTTCAGCCACGCTTTTACAACTGGAGCCTCTTAAAAACCCATTAGTGAAATCAATCCGGTTTTCTTTACTGCGTGATTTTGAATTACATGCTGCATCGGGTGGGAAGCCGTTTGCACCTAAATCCTCTTCAGCATCACTACAAACTTTTTTGTCCGAATCCTCAAGCAAATGCATGATGTCAGATTCTTTCATTCTAATATTTAGTGAATTTGATTTTTGGACTACGACCTGTGGAATATCATTGGGTGGTCCTCCTCCCATTTGATTCAAGCTCCTATTGGTGACCCCACTTCCACTCTTAGCAGGCTGGACAAATCCCGTAGCTGCAGAGGAACAAAGATAAAGCAATACAGCATAATGGTACTGCTCCATTTTGATTCCTTCACCCCTAGCCAAATAGTAAAGCCTAATTGCACTAAGAAAATCCACTCTTTTGGAACACATATCCAGTCCCGCCCAGTGGCGGATCCAGGAATATATTTCAGTGGTGTCACCGGAGTCTAAAACTACATCTTTTAAACAAAAAAAATTCCAGTGGGTCACCGAAGTCTAAAACATCAATTTTTATCGATAAAATGACACTTTTTAACAACAAAACTACATAGTTTTAATACTATTTTTTTTTTTTTATTTTATAGAAATTGAAATGGAGTCAACGTGAAACTCCCTCTGAGGTAAGGCTGGATCCGCCTGGGTCCCGCCCTCAATATTATCCCTGGGTCATCAACCTTACTCTTCTTAGAATTCCTTCTCGTCCTTTTCACTTCCTCAGGTAGGAATGTAAAACCATGCTGTGCCAACATAATATTTTAATTTCAAAAGATCACCTTGATGGCGGAACAGGTGTGAGGGCAAAATTAGAATGGCGGGGAAGAAGGGATGGTGAGAAGGGTTTTGGAAAACAAATTAGATTGTTCTTATAACATAATAAGTTTTTGGAGTGTCCTAAATGATTATTAAGTCTCTAACGACGGTCTTATAACTAATAACCACTTTATTAAAAAAGGGTATAAATGTTCTATAATTTATAAAAATGGTGTAAGGAGGTTTAAAAATTATTATAAAGGCCACAACGTCCTTTATAATAATTTTAGACTTCCTTACGCACTTTTTACAAATTTTTAAATATATGTAAATAGAAGATAAAGTAAATATTCAAAATAAAACTATTATGATTACAATATACATAAAATAATAAAATAAAAATAAAAAATACATTATCATTCAAAAAATTTAGCATAAAATAAAATAAAAATACAAATACAAAAACAACCCTCGCCCACGTCACAGCACATCTCGGCTCCTCGTTATTTTTTTGCTCTAAAAAATGGGTTTTTTTTTTTTCAAGAAAACAACATCTCCACCCACCTCATCCGCTAAAATTTTCCACACCCTACCCAACCCCACAAAAAATAATTTTGTCGTAAATCATTTTCCTGAGCTTTTTGCAATCGTTAATAGTGTTGTGCCCTTAACAGTTTTTAAAAAAAAGAAAATCTCACACCCTTCCTCGAGAATTTTCCTAGAGTCAAAATTACATATGGCTTTGTATCGAACGTGAAAAAAAAAAAAAAAAACACTTAACGAAATGATTTACACGTCAAATAATTATTCAGGGGTAGGGGTAGGGTGGGGGAAATGTTAGCGGATGAGTGGAGAAAAACAAAAATTTCAGAGGAGAAAAAATCATCACGAGGGGCGGGGGGGGGGGGGAGGGGGGCGGGGTGGTGCTGTGAGCACTTTTTTTTTGAATTTTATTCTGCATGTTTTCAAAGTTTAAGATCTCTTTATTTTAATTATTTTATTTTATTATTTTCTAGATTTTTTTTATTTATTATGATAACATGTATTTTTCCATTTATAAAATATTTCAAAATTTGTAAAAAGGACGTAAGGAAGTTAAAAAATAATTATGAAAAGAGTTATGCCCTTTATAATAATTCTTAAACTTCCTTACACCCTTTTTACTAATTTCAAAATATTAACACCCTTTTTAATAAATAATAAATGTCACATAGCTTTTATACAAATTTTCCCTTATTAAAAGTACTATCCAATTAGGATCAACTTCTACAAAAACATTTGTTCCAGCCTACCTTCAAGTCTTGATCATTAGTCAAAGTTGAGAAAGTTGAATAAAAAAGATAAGTCAATTCATAAGAATTTCCTAAAGCAAACAGTAATCAACAATGGATGAAGAATTTTTATTTCTTTATTTCTTTTGAGAAATATTGGATGTAGAATATTAACAACAGAAAATTCAATATTCCAAAATATTGGGCTGATATGACCACCACCATCTTCACTTTGGCCTTTCATTTCATTTACCTACTTGTAAAGCTCTGTTCACACTTAATCATCTCTATCTCCTCTCCTCTTCTCCTCTTCTCCTCTTCATAATCATAGTAAAACTACCTCAATAGCCATACATCTTGGTCCTTACCGTATTGAGAGGTTCACCAGAGGTTCATATTTGCTGCGAAGTACCAAAAGATCAAGATTATTTGTCAGATGAAAAGGAAGACACAAATTGCTGGCATCTGTGAAGTGTTGTTGATTTTGGTCGTTTTCTTTCTTCTTTCTCCTGGAAAAATTATATCTGCTGCTATTGATCCCAACTATGTGGCCTGCAAGCCAAGAAACTGTGGGAATAATAGTCTAAACATAACTTTCCCATTCTACATTCAAGATTCTTCATGTGGGTTCCCTGAATTTGAGGTCAGTTGCAATAAAGAAGGAAAACCCACAATTAATATCTCTGAAAATGATTATGTGATTGATCAAATTAGCTATAAGAACCGGACTTTTTTGGTACACAATGCTGCTATTCTTTCTTCTGACTCCATTTGCGATCATTCTCAGCAGCTGAAGAATGTTACACAACCTACCACTCCATTTGAGTATTTTAATGAAGACGACCTTTATTTGTTATTAAATTGTACAAATTCCACGGTAGATAAGCTGCAAGATTACAAGGTTGTATGTGCTCATAATGAGTATAAAGATGGGTTAAAGATTGCAATGCTAAAGAATGATGTGAACTTGAATTATGCTCTGAAAGGATGTTTGAAAAATGTGGTGGTTCCGGTTGAAGCCGGAGGAGGAAACCGCAGCAGAAATGGTAGAATTGTAGACTATGTAGGCTTGTTGAGTAGGGGTTTTTCATTGAAATGGAAAGCTCCTGATTGCAGTGAATGCGAGGAGAGCGGCGGACGTTGTGGATTCAATAATACAAGTTATGAATTCAGGTGTTTCTGCCCTGACAAACCACATAGAGTAAGCTGCAAGAATAGTAAGTTCTCTCTATGTCAAAACCTTTTTAGTTCCAATTTTATTTTTATGGCATTCATATTTCCTATTCAATAATATTAATGATATATCACTCTGATATCCGATATTGGAAGTCGGGGAATCGCATAACCACCGTACAAATGTGACACAGAAATTTCTTGTGAATTTGGGTTAGTCTTTTTAGACCAAGCGAAGACGGCGGTCTAAGCAGTTGACCGGACGGTTTATGACTCGTCTAGCGCTACCAGGCCTGGGGTCTGGGGGCGTTATAGAATAGTATCAGAGCCGGCTATAATACGAAACTAAGTGCCACACCGTGAGAGGCGGTAGGGGCCACTTCTAGAATCCTATGGTAGGGCAAGACAAGTCTTGGCCGTCCTGGTGAGGTTGACAGTCCTTATAAGGGGGGGGAGAATGTGATATTCCACATTGGAATTGGGGGAAGTGTATGACGTAAAGGTCTTGTCAACTCAGGTTAGCCTTTTTAGACCAAGCGAGGACGGCAGTCTAAGCAGTTGATCGGACCATTTATGACTCATTTAGTGCAACCAGACTCGGGGTCTGGGGGCATTACAATCAGGTTGTGAAGACAAGCGTTTTGATAAAATTCTTGAAGTATTAGTTCTTATGGTTTTAGTTGTTCGATAATTTTGATGGTTCATGTAGAATCCATTCATTTTGATTTGTACAAATACAATTTCATTGTTTACTTGAACTGGTCACATAATCATAATCGTCAACTTTATGTGCAGAACACTCAAAGTTGGGAGTAATTCTTGGCATAGGTAAACCTCTAACACATATCCTGTGAAATTGATTAATGTTCTTCTTATCTTTTTTTGCTTCTCGAATAAATGATGTTTTTCAAAGAGTTGGTGAAAAAGTTTCTTCATATATTAAGCTAATCTGTCTTACTTTATTCATCTATAGTTGGAACTGCAGTCTTGATCTTGGTGATTGCCATTGTATTCTTGCTTGTACGAAGATGCAAGAAACGGACTAATCGCTTTTTCTCAAGAAACAATTCTGATCCCTCTTCAAATCACAATGTCTACTTTGGTGTCCCAATCTTCTCCTATCAACAACTTAGAGAAATTGCCAACAACTTTGATGAGGCAAATGAGCTAGGAGATGGCGGATTCGGTGCAGTTTACTATGGTAAATATATCCCTTTTTCAAACACATTTTTTTGTGAAGATAGATTAGTACTAAATTTTCTGCAATGAAATGAGAACATAATTTTCTTAACATGTTTTTAATGCGAAATAGGAAAACTCCCCGATGGGAGAGAAGTGGCTGTCAAGCGCCTTTACGAGCACAACTTCAAGCGCAAGGAACACTTCATGAACGAGATAGAAATTCTCACCCGGATAAGGCACCGGAATCTTGTGTCCCTTTACGGATGCACTTCAACGCGTAGTCGTGAGCTTCTTCTTGTTTATGAATACATCCCTAATGGTACAATTGCAGATCATCTCCATGGAGATAGAGCTAAAGATAATGTACTAACATGGCCACTACGTATGAAGATCGCCATAGAAACCGCTGATGCATTAGCTTACCTCCATGCATCTGATATAATCCACAGAGATGTCAAGACGAACAACATCCTCCTTGATCACAACTTCTGTGTCAAAGTTGCGGATTTCGGGATCTCGAGGCTTTTCCCGAACAATGTCACACACGTCTCAACAGCTCCTCAAGGGACTGCGGGTTATGTCGATCCAGAATATCATCAAAGCTATCAGCTAACGGAGAAAAGCGATGTTTATAGCTTCGGTGTCGTCCTCATCGAGCTGATATCTTCTATGCCTGCTGTTGATATGAGCAGGCATAGAAATGAGATCAACTTGGCTAACTATGCTACGATCCGGATTCAAAGACGGGCTTTCGATGAGTTGATTGATCCCAAATTCAGGGAAGTTTCAGATTCTGATGTAATGGGGATGACAACCTCAGTGGCGGAGTTGGCATTTCGGTGTGTACAGCTTGAAAGGGATTTAAGGCCTACCATGGATGAGGTAGTAGAGACCTTGAAAGCAATACAGAGTCAGAAAGAAAATGAAAATGGTGGTGGTTCTAGTGAATTCATAAGTTCAGTTGTCCCACTATCACATGAATCAGAAGATGCTTTTTCGAAAAAGGAGATTAAATTTCTGACATCTCCTAATTCTGTGACAGATTTGTGGGTTAGTAGATCAACTGCAGCTAGTAATAGTTCATGATTCCTTCATGGGCCTTAATTTGTGTTGATATATGATAGTTGTAAATCAGTAAGCCTAATTCTTCATTGATTACAATCGTTTAAACGGTACAAGTTAAACGGAATAAGGGAGAGAGATCCAAAACTTGACTTGTTTTTTTTTTTTTGGTTGGGAAGTGTGGGTCTATGAAAAGGTAATGTAGGGGTGGGCCTATAAGAAGAGAGTGAGGCCCAAAACTTCTTTTTCTTCTTTTTCTTTTTTTAATTGTGCTGGAAGCGGGACTTGAACTCGGGATCTCGTGCTCCGATATCATATTATGATCAAACGCTTATCGTTGTATTAAAACCAATTCTTTTTTTTAATTGTGCTGGAAGCACGATTTGAACTCGGGGCTCTTTCCTTGTGCCTATTTCACTTTAGGGGTTTGGTTCACAGGTACAACCTTTGTAACTTCATGGTATACCCACGGATTGGCTAGTTCCTATTTGGAAGGTGCAATTTCTTAAGCTCGCCATAGCTTCACGCCTGCTAATAGTTTAGCACATTCGTTGTTGTTATTCTTGTGGGGTCTGAAGCACAAGGGCATTTTACAACCAAACTACCAAAACAAAGTATAATGGGCTCAAAATACGAGCTCGAAATGATTCCTTTTGTATGACTTTACAATTTTATAGACCTAATTCATTGAAATTCCTTCCAATAAAACGGAAGAATTATAAATCTCCAAAATAATAGATAGAAAGATGGCAAAAGAGCCATTGCGGCGCCCATCAAAGGAGTTGTTCCCACCCAGGGGCTACTTTACCATATTCGAATTCAAGGGTTTTAATAAAGCCCCTGCAGACGTTCGCTTTGAACCACCGTTCTCAACAGTTTGTGTAGTCATAAATCCTATTGTATTCATTGATGAGATCTGTTGACTTTTTATACCATTCCGTTGTAGTTGTAAATAAATGATCTTATCATGGATCCATTGAGGTTTTGAAATTTTATAAGAATGGAAACAGCAACCCTAGTAGCCATCTTTCTATCTTGTTTACTTGTAAGTTTTACAGGGTATGCCTTATATACCGCTTTTGGGCAACCTTCTCAACAACTAAGAGATCCATTTGAGGAACATGGGGACTAGTTGACGTAGTGAGCCTCAAAACATTGCGAGGCTCATTACGTCAATTGAGATATTGAAAAATCATTTTATCTTTTAGTTGGAACTTAAGGCGGTTCTCGAAAAAAAGATAGCAAAAAAATTATTCCTAAAGTCCACACTAAGAGGAATGTATAAACTAGTGCTACCAAAAACACAGTCTCGCGTTTTTATGTTGAAACCGCTTTTCTTTATCCGTGGGCAATGGGTTTTAACGTATTAGGTGTATCTCTGTATTTATAGAAGCTTTAATTTTACAGTGCTTATCCTAATTGTTGGTTTACTTTATGCATGGCGAAAGGGTGCATTGGAATGGTCTTAGTTCTGAATAGTGAGACAATATAAAGAAAAACTAAGATTGAGATGATTATGAATTCTATTGATTTTCCTTTAGTTAATGTTAATCGAATGACCAAAAATTGATAATTTCAACTACATTAATCGATCTTTCAAATTGGTCAAGACTCTCTAGTTTATGGCGCTCCTCTATGGTACCGATTCTTTGCTTCATTCAATTTGCTTCCCTAATAGGGTCACGGTTTGACTTTGATCGTTATGGACAAGTACCAAGATCGAGTCCTAGACGAATGGATCTAATTTTAACGACCGGAACAAAGAACAATGAAAATGGCCCCTCTTTAGTGAGATTGTATGAGCAAATGCACGAACCAAAATATGTTATTGCTATGGGAGCATGTACAATTACCAGAGGGATGTTCAGTATGTTGAGACAAGTGTAGATAATTAATAGTATTCCTTATATTATTGTTATTTATCATGTAATTACCGTATTGTCCTTAAGACATGTAGACTATAAATACTCCTTGTATATTACATTATTACTCAATACACAATACAATTACAACATTGATATGGTATCAGAGACAATCAATCTCCTCTCCTAAACACAAAAACCGCAAGAACCCCTGCTGTCAAAACACAAAAAAACGCAGCATCACCAAAAAAAAAAACCCTAGTTCTTCATCATCTTCTTTGCAGCCATGTCGGTCTCTCGATGATGATGTTTCCATCACCTCCAAGTACCGAAGTTCACTCTTTCATCCGCCTTCAATCACACGCCTCACACGGCGAAATACCCGCTTGGAGAGCACAAATTGTGCCCTACTTTCATGGGCAAGGGGTTTTCGGGTTCATTGACGGCACCATCGAACCGCCGCCTCCCACCATCACCGATGACAAGAACCAAGAATCACCAAATCCTGATTATATCGACTGGTCCCAAACCGATAATCTGCTTCTCGACTATCACGCCGTCTCTCAGCTTGAGGATGTTCTTCTCCAAGTTTATACCGCCTCCACCTCGGCGGAGATATGGTTCACACTACAAACATCGTTTGCTTCCCAAAGCCGAGCCAAGCTTGTTCAACTGCGGTCTGAACTCTCTGCAACTCGCAAAACAGATGGAACCGCTTCCGAGTACTTCTTCAAGCTAAAGAAGATTGCCGATGAGCTTAAACTCGCCGGCCATGGCATCTCCGATGACGACTTTGTGGCATATTTATTGGCTGGCTTAGGACCTGATTACGATGCACTCGTTACGATGATCTCTTGCCGAGAAACGATCTCTGTTGACGAGCTCTACTCCCTCCTTCTCACCACCGAAGCACGGCTTCAGCATCACCGGCCTGCTGTGATTGCCTCCTCGCCGTCCGCTGCCCAGCCCGCCGCTGCTGCTCTCTTTTCTGGCCCCTTAGGTAACTATGGACAGACTTACAACTCTCAATTTGGTAATTATTCTGGAAATAATAATCCAGGGGGTCGTGGTTCTCAAGCTTCTCGAGGAAGGGGGCGTGGTGGCCGCGGTGGTCGTGGTGGCTCACCCCGTCCTCCTTCCAATGCTGGAAATCAAGGTGAACAGCAGACCAAATGTCAGATTTGTGCTAAATAAGGTCACACTACTGCCACGTGTTACTGGAGGTATGAACAGTCCAACAATAATCCCAACCCCCGACCCCCACCCCCACGTCCCCAGGCTCCCTACCCCCGAGCCCGCAGGCTTATAATATGTATCCCTATAATCCGCCACCCCAAGCCTATGATTGGATCCCCGACACCGGTGCTACGCATCATCTTACCAATGACTTCAACAACCTTAACTTGAACTCTGAACCTTATGAAGGCCCGGATAAGGTTCATGTCGGCGACGGCACAGGTTTATCCATCTCTCATTTTGGTTCTAGTTCGTTTACTTCCCCTTCCCGTACTTACTTACTATCTAATGTTCTTGTGTCCCCATCCCTAACCAAAAATCTACTTTCTGTTCATCGTTTTGCTTCCGATAACAATGTCTATTTCGAGTTTCATGACAATTGTTTTATTGTGAAGGACTACTCGGGCTGCGTCAATCTTAGAGGGTTTGTCAAGGACGGTCTCTATCACTTTTCTCAATCGTCCACTCCACCTCCTGCTCAAGCTTTGGCCGCGTCTCCTCTTCCATCCACCACTTGGCACTGCCATCTTGGTCACTGCTCCGCTTCCGTCCTCACCCAAGCTTTACGTCGTAGTTCTATTTCTTTTTCGAATAAAGCACTGCATATTGTGTGTGCCCCGTGTCAGTTGGCTAAAAGTCATCGCCAACCTTTATATACTTCTGATTTTACTTCTTTTGCTCCGTTGTATTTGATTTCCTCCGATGTTTGGGGACCTTGTACTGAAACTTCGATTTATGGTTCTAAGTATTATGTTAGTTTTCTTGATGATTTCACAAAGTTCTTATGGATTTATCCTATCAAATGCAAATCTGATGTTGAAGTAATTTTCCCTAAATTTCACGCCTTAATTGAACGCCAATTTAACACTAAACTCAAAAATCTCCAAAGTGACTGGGGTGGTGAGTATCGTCACCTCTCCACCACCCTCGCTTCTTTAGGCATTCATCACCGTCGCTCTTGTCCCCATACTCACGAACAAGTCGGCGCTATTGAAAGGCGCCACCGCCAAATTGTTGAAGTTGGTCTCTCCCTTCTTGCTCAATCCAATCTCCCCTTACCCTATTGGGAGGATGCTTTCACCACTGCTACGTATCTTATTAACCGTCTACCCACTCCTCTTCTTCAAAATCGATCACCATTTGAAGTTGTCTACAACCGGAAACCTGACTATGGCTTTCTTCGTGTCTTTGGCTGTGTCTGCTGGCCCTATCTTCGCCCTTACAACCATCACAAAACAGATTTTTGTTCCGCCACTTGTATCTTCCTTGGCTATAATCGTCTCACCATGGCTATAAGTGCCTTGATCCTCTCACCGGTCGTGTCTACGTTGCTCGTCATGTTGTCTTTGATGAGTCCGTCTTCCCCTACAAACCCACCGCTCCTACTCCTCCTACACACCCCTCCTCGATATCTCTTCCAACCTTCACTCCCGTTCCTTTGCCTACTAACCCAATACCTACTATCACCCACCCGGCTACTCCACCTGGTTTTCCTAGCCCTCGGCCCCCATCACCTCCCTCGGCCCCCAATCCACCTACCCCTCCTACGCCACCTACCCCCCTTCACCTCCACCTCCTCAAAATACTCATCACATGGTTACTCGTACCCGCACAAACTCTCTTAAACCCATCAGTGATCCGGCCTTCATTCACTATCCGCTTCCCAAGGCTCTTATTTCCACTTCTCTGTCCACTGATCCTACCTCCTTTACCGAAGCTTCAAAACACCGACCTTGGCGTGATGCCATGCGAGAGGAAATTGATGCGTTAATGCGCAACCAAACATGGGATCTTGTTCCTGTTCATCCCTCTATGAACATTGTTGGCAATAAGTGGGTGTATCGTACTAAGCATCATGCTAATGGCCAATTAGAGCGTCATAAAGTGTGTCTGGTTGCCAAGGGATTTCATCAGACTGAGGGGGTTGATTACTCCGAGACCTTCAGCCCCATTGTTAAGCCCGTCACCATTCGGCTTCTTTTGTCCTTTGCCGTCTCACAGGGTTGGTCACTTCGGCAGGTTGATATTCAAAATGCACTTCTGCATGGGCATCTTACTGAACCGGTTTACATGCAACAGCCACCGGGATTTATTCACCCTGAGTACCCTGATTATGTGTGTCGTCTTCGCCGCAGTCTCTATGGCCTTAAACATGCTCCTCGTGCTTGGTTTTCCCGGTTTACTGAGGTCCTCAATGCCTTCGGTTTTGTTGGTTCTAAGGCCGATACCTCCCTTTACATTTACTCTAGGGATGGTGCATATGTTTACATACTTATTTATGTTGATGACATTATTATTACTGGGACGTCTCCTTCACTGATTGAGCAGGTTATCACTTTTCTCGGCACTCACTTTCCGGTCAAGGATCTCGGCTCCTTGTCTTACTTTTTGGGAATGGAGGTGCTTCCTACTCCGGATGGCTTGTATCTCACGCAGCGTAAGTACATCTTT
Source organism: Gentiana macrophylla (assembly GCA_026214975.1). Classification (NCBI taxonomy): domain Eukaryota; kingdom Viridiplantae; phylum Streptophyta; class Magnoliopsida; order Gentianales; family Gentianaceae; genus Gentiana; species Gentiana macrophylla. The sequence continues at coordinate 48,023,786 of CM047813.1, forward strand.
CGGCTTTGCGGTACAATGGCTTGATAAAGCCAAGCCCTGTTCTACTCCTATGGCAGCTAATACACGGCTTGGATTTGGCACGGCCCCTTCGTGTGCTGATCCATCTCTCTATCGCACTCTTGTTGGTGGTCTTCTGTACCTCAGCTTTACGCGTCCAGACATTGCTTTCGCGGTTCACAAAGTCAGTAAGTTCATGCACGCTCCCACTGAGGATCATTGGGTTGCGGTCAAATGCATACTATGCTACCTCAAGCACACCATCTCTGAGGGCCTTTTTCTGTCTCGTCACTCGCGTAATTTACTTCGTGCTTATTCTGATTCGGACTGGGCTGCTGATGAAGATAACCGCCGATCTGTTGGTGCATACTGCATCTTTTTGGGGGATAATCTCATTAGTTGGCACACTAAACAACATACCACTGTTTCGAAGAGTAATACTGAGGCTGAGTACAAAACGCTGTCCAACACCGCTACTGAGATTCAATGGTTATGCAGTCTTCTCCGGGAAATGCATATCGATATGTTAGCTCCACCCACTCTTTGGTGTGATAACATTGGCGCTACGTACTGTACACACAACCCGGTTTATCATGCGCGCACCAAGCATATAGAGATTGACTTTCACCATGTTCGTGAATTGGTGGCGTCCAAGAAGCTCTCCATCTCGTTTGTTAGTTCCAAAGACCAACTTGCGGATCCCCTCACCAAACCATTGGGCAATCCGCGCTATGACTTTCTCAAGTCCAATCTCCGTGTGCTACCACTGCGCACGGGATTGCGGGGGCGTGTTGAGACAAGACTAGATAATTAATAGTATTCCTTATATTATTGTTATTTATCATGTAATTACCGTATTGTCCTTAAGACATGTAGACTATAAATACTCCTTGTATATTACATTATTACTCAATACACAATACAATTACAACATTGATACATTACCGATTCTTATAGTACTGTTCGTGGAGTCGATAAGCTAATTCCTATGGATGTCTATTTGCCAGGATGTCCACCTAAACTAAGCGGTTATAGATGCTATAACAAAACTTCGTAAGAAAATATCTCTAGAAATCTATGAAGATAGAATGAGATATCAACGAGCGAATCGTTGTTTTACTACCAATCACAAGTTTTATGTTGGACGCAATATTCATACTGGAAATTATGATCAAAGATTCCTTTATCAACCACCGTCTACTTCTACTTGTAGATACCTACTGAACCTTTTTCAAATACAAAAGTTCGGTATCTTCCCTGAATTAGTCAATTAAGGGTTCCTTTGTACAAAATAACAATTAGTAAGACAATCATACTAACTTTCATCATAAATTGGCAATACTTACTACTTATACAAATAAAAATGCGGGAGAGAAAAAAAGATGCAAGGTTCTTTGTCTACTTGGCTAGTAAAGCATGGGCTAATACTTTGGCTTTGAAATTTTAGGCATTCTATCTATTTATGGAATGGGTGATAGTCGAAGGGTTCTTACTCAGGGAATCCTTGACTTAACTTAGGTTTTTTTTATTGAATCGTCGAGGTACTAGTATGAATCTGAGGTTTTAATCAATTCATAGGTTTCTTAACAAGAGAATTCCTATCAATACAATAAAAAAAAAATTGAAAATCCACATTATACACAAAAACAAATTCAAAAGGAAATAGGAAAAGAGTGGATTCAAGAGGCACGTAAGGATTAACATAAAGACGACTTAGCCAACTTGAAATTTTGGTAGTATCACCGCAAACAACGAAGAGCTTTCAGATTTTTCTTATTTACTAAAGTCAGAAAAGATTGAATCTTTGATTTAAAATAAAAAGGTTTCAAACTTTTATTATATATCCGTGCAATTAGGATTTGGGTGTTTTTGCTTGAGCTGTATAAGATGAAAGTTTCATATAGGGTTCTCGGAGGGGGAGTTCCGCCTATCTCAATAAAGTCTATGATTAGTTCAAGAACGTTTAGAGATTCGAAGAATTGCGGATGATATAACTAGTAAATATGTTCCTCCACATGTCAATATATTTTATTGTTTAGGGGAATTACGCTTACTTGTTTTTTAGTACAAGTCGCCACAGATTTGCTATGACTTTTTACTACCGTCCGACGATTCTTGAGGCTTTTGCTTCGTTCAATATATAATGACCGAAGCTAATTTTGGTTGGTTAATTCGATCGCCTTCATAGATGGTTGGCAAGTATGATGGTCCTAATGATGATTCTTCATGTACTTCGTGTGTATCTTACCGGTGGATTTAAAAAACCTCGTGAATTAACTTGGGTTACAAGTGGTTCTCGCTGTATTGACCGCATCTTTTGGCGTAACTGGTTATTCCTTACCTTGGGACCAAATTGGTTATTGGGCAATGAAAATTGTAATAGGTGTACCCGAAGCAATTCCTATAATAGGATCACCTTTGGTTGAATTATTGCGTGGAAGTGCTAGTGGGACAATCTAGGTCAATAAAGTCATGAAATACTTTTATTTCTATCTTTCTAAATTAAATGGATTTACCTGAACCAATACCAGATTTTATTTTAGTCTTTCTGGGATCAAGTCTGCTCTTAGGGGGTTTAGGGGTCGTATTACTTCCCAATCCAAATTTTTCTGCTTTTTCGTTGGGGTTGGTTTTGGTTTGTATATCTTTAGTCTATATTCTACTGAGTTCTTACTTTGTAGCTGCTGCGCAGCTACTAATTTACGTAGGGGCTATAAATATTTTAATCATTTTTGCTGTGATGTTCATGAATGGTTCAGAATATTCCAACTATTTTAATCCTTGAACAGTTGGGGATGGAATTACTTTGATGGTTTCTAAAAGTCTTTTTATTTCGCTAATTACTACTATTCCAGATACATCATGGTACATAATTTTTTGGCCTACAAGATCAAACCAGATAGTGGAGCAAGATTTGATAATTAATAGTCAACAAATTGGAATTCATTTATCAAGAGATTTTTTCTTCCATTTGAACTTATTTCAATAATTCTTTTAGTTGCTTTAATAGGCTCAATTGCTATAGCTCGACAATAACAATAATAAAATCATCAATGAAAAAATTTCATATTTGTTATATGTCATTCAACCGAATCGGTTGAATTCTTATTTCGGTTAAAAATCATGAGATTTAAAAGGAATTATATAACAATGCTAGAACATGTACTTGTTTTGAGTGCCTATTTATTTTGTATAGGCATCTATGGGTTGATCACAAGTCGAAATATGGTTAGGGCCCTTATGTGTCTTGAACTTATACTGAATGCAGTTAATATGAATTTTGTAACATGTTTACTTCCATTGTAGGTAATATATTTGGGTTCAAAGCCCTACGTGCTCTATGTCTGGAAGATTTACGAATCCCACCCGCTTATGTTAAAACTTTCCAAGGCCCTCCTCACGGCATCCAAGTTGAGAGAGATAAATTGAACAAGTATGGTCGCCCCCTGTTGGGATGTACTATTAAACCTAAATTGGGGTTATCCGCTAAAAAATATGGTAGAGCAGTTTATGAATGTCTTCGCGGTGGAGTTGATTTTACCAAAGATGATGAAAACGTGAACTCCCAACCATTTATGCGTTGGAGAGATCGTTTCTTGTTTTGTGCCAAAGCGATTTATAAAGCACAGGCTGAAACCGGTGAAATAAAGGGGCATTACTTGAATGCTACTGCAGGTACATGCGAAGAAATGATCAAAAGAGCCGTATTTGCTAGAGAATTAGGAGTTCCTATCGTAATGCACGCTTGCTTAACATGGGGATTCACCGCAAATACTAGCTTGGCTCATTATTGCCGGGATAATGGCCTACTTCTTCACATCCACCGTGCAATGCATGCGCTTATTGATAGACGTAAGAATCATGGTATCCACTTCCGCATTTCAGCTAAAGTATTACGTATGTCCGGTGGAGATCATATCCACTCTGTACCGTAGTAGGTAAACTTGAAGGAGAAAGAGACATCACTTTAGGCTTTGTTGATTTATTGCGTGATGATTTTATTGAAAAAGAATGAAGTCGCGGTATTTATTTCACTCAAGATTGGGTCTCTACCAGGTGTTATACCCGTTGCTTCGTGAGGTATTCACGCTTGGCATATGCCTGCTCGACCGAGATCTTTGGGGATGATTCATCATTACGCTTTGGTAGAGGAACTTTAGGACACCTTTGGGGTAATGCCCTGTGTCGTAGCTGCGAATCGAGTCGCTCTGAAGCATGTGTACAAGCTCGTAATGAAGGACTTGATCTTCTTTGTTGAAGGGAATGAAATTATCCGTGAGGCTAGCAAATGGAGTCTGAACTAGCCACCGCTTGTGAAGTATGGAAGGAGATCCGATTTAATTTTAAAGCAATGGATACGTTGGATCCGCTTAAGTCATAATTACCTTTTATTCTCTTAGTTCAATTGGCTCACAGTGTATTATTTTTAAGAAAACTAATAATTAAAAATATTCATGGTAACCATTCGTTGATTTAAATTAGTAATATTATCCGTGAGCGGATTGAACAATATAATAGAAGTAAAGGTTGTAAATACAGGGAACGTGCTTCAAGTAGGCGATGGCATTGCTCGTATTCATGGTCTTGATGAAGTAATGGCGGGCGAATTAGTCGAATTTGACGAGGGAACAATAGGCATTGCTCTGAATTTGGAATCAAATAATGTTGGTGTTGTATTAATAGGGGATGGGTTGATGATACAAGAAGGAAGCTCCGTAAAAGCAACAGGAAGAATTGCTCACCGGTGAGTGAGGCCTATTTGGGTCGTGTTATAAATGCCCTAGCTAAACCTATTGATGGTAGGGGTGAAATTTTATCTTCGGAATCTCGATTAATTGAATCTCCTGCCCAGGGATTATTTCGCGTCGTTCTGTATATGAGCCATTGGAATTTCTAGTTAATACATTGGAAAAATCCGTTTTGTTATTAATAGATTAGGAGGTGTTAAAAGAATAACTGAAAGAGAACAAATAAATTAGTTATTCTTGAAAGTTTCATCTATTCAATGACTAGAATTAGACGTGGATATATAGCTCGAAGACGTAGAACAAAAATTCGTTTATTTGCATCAAGCTTTCGAGGGGCCCATTCAAGACTTACTCGAACTATTACTCAACAGAGAATAAGAGATTTGTTTTCAGCTCACAGGGATCGGGATATTAAAAAGAGAGAGTTTCATCATCTGCGGATCACTCGTATAAACGCAATAATTCGTGAGAGTGGAATATTCTATAGTTATAGTCGATTAATACATGATCTGCATACAAAGAGCAGCTTGATTCAAATTAATACATGAACTTTAAAATTCTATTTCTTAATTTGAATTCATTTTAATTCAAAATTAAAATAGGATTTTTTTCGATTTAGATTTCTATTTATATAAATAACCTCTGGTTTTTTTTTTAGTTTTGGCGAGCATCTGGAATAACGAGTGAATTACAACTATATTGTACAGCAATTGGTGCATTGGTCTTTGCAGCGTTAATGCTTTTTGCTGGTTGGTTTCACTATCATAAAGCAGCTTCAAAGTTGGCTTGGTTTCAAGATGTAGAATCTATATTGAATCATCATTTAGCAGGGCTACTAGGCCTTGCTTCCTCTACGCCTAGGACACCAGAATATCGAACCATGAACGAAGAAAGGCATGAGAAAAAAGCATATTGGCTAGTGACTGGTGATTAGGAGGCCCGCAACTACTCCGATTGAATTATTTGGGCCCACTCGTTACCAGTGGGATCAGGGATACTTTCAGCAAGAGATATATCGAAGAGTTAGTACGGGTGGCGCAGAAAATCAAAGTTTAGCGAAGCCTCGAAAATTCGAAAATTCCTGAAAAAATTAGTTTTTATGATTACATCGGAAATAATCCGCGAATGGAGGATTATTCATTGTGGAAATGTACACGCGGTAGATGGATAACGAAATATGATGGAATAATATTTACGACGGTTGGATGGTTAGGGCATCCCATCTTTTAACAATACCCTCGAAGAGATGGCTAGTTCAAGATGCCTGAACAACAAAGTTTGATTTTAGAAAAAATAATCACCACCATTGTGGAAATGGCCCGTATCAATAATTATGATTTTACGTATGGACAATTCCTCGATATCTTGTTCATTCGCAACAAGATATTTTCTTTATGATTTTTTGTATGGACAATTCCTCGGTTCAGAAAAATATTTTCATGCTTTTGGGGAGAGATATTATTTCACCAATCGAGTCACAGTATCTAACATATTCATACCTAATGATTTTCCACAAAGTGGTGACGAAAGGTATAACTTGTACAAATCTTTCCATTTTCCAAGTCGATCCGATCCATTCGTTCAGTAGAGCTATTTACTTGATCGCAGATATTTCTCGAACACCTCTAACAGAGGGGAAAATAGTCCATTTTGAAAGAACTTATGGTCAACTTCTTTCCGATATGAAAATCTATCTCGATTCGGCGGAAGAACTTGCATCAAGATCTCAATTTCAATTCAAACATGGGTTTGATTCACATTCCATGTTACGAGAAAGATTTACCATCCGAAAAGAGGAAAAACGGAGTCTTTGTCTAAAGAAATGCGTCGAGAAAGGGCACATGTATAGAACCTTTCAACGAGATAGTGCTTTTTAACTCCTTAAAATGGAATCTATTCCAAACATATATGCCATGGTTCCTTACTTGACAGGTACAAATATCTAAATTATATATTTTAGATACTTTTTCAAACCTATTGCCGATACTAAGTAGCGATCAAAAATTTGTATCCATTTTTCACGATATTATGCATGGATCGGGTATATCATGGCGAATTCTTCAAAAAGCGAGTCTTCATACTGGATCAAGATCGATACTAAGAGTAATCAAAATACTAAGATTACGACTAACAATTATCAAATAACTGATAAAATTGTTAAAAAAAACTCTTTTTTATCTCGCACTTCCGAAAAAACTTAAAATCAAGGTACCAACCCCCCAAAAAACCTTTTTTGATTGGACGGGAATGAATGAGGAAATACTGAAAGTGTCCCATAAGTAACCACTAAACTTTTGGCTCTTCCCGAATTTTTAATACTTTCTAATCAGATAAAATGAAACCTTGGGTTATACCAAGTAAAGGGCTTCTTTTACGAAGGAATCTAAATAAAATGTTTATCGGGATAATAAAAACATCATTGAGAACAAAAAAGTTGAATGGCTTATACCGTCTAAAAAAAAATCTAACAAACCAAAGAGATCTTAGATCAAATGTATAAAAATGGGTGAATCTTGAATCCCACTCCTTAACAAATCATCAAAAAATATTGAAGAAGATTATGTAGGATCAAAAGCGAAATTAATGTTCTTCTTTGAAACGCTATTTACTTTTTTCAATTGAGATGGGGCGATGCTTTGAATCAACGAATGATTAATAATATCAAAATATATTGTCTACTGCTTAGACTGTTAAATCCAAGAAAAATTGTTATATCTTCAATTCAGCGAAGAGAAATGACCTTGGATATACTGCTAATTCAGAATAGTTTAAATCTCTTGCTCCGATATCATATTAGGATAACGTATACCATTGTCCCAAAACCAATTGGTGTTAGTAAAAGTGCTACTATATTTCCTTATATCACGCCGGAAGTGTGGGCATATAAGAAGAGAGTGGTGCCAAACACTAAGATTTTTTCTTTTTCCTTTTTTAATTGTGCTAGAATCATATTTGGATCAAGCGTTTACCGTTGTACTAAAACCAATTCTTTCTTTAATTGTATTGGAAGCGGGACTTGAACTCAAGATCTCCTACTCCGATATCATATTAGGATCAAGCGTTTATCGTTGTACTAAAACCAATTGGTGTTAGTAAAGATGCTACTATATTTCTTTATATCACGTCCCTTAAGTGTGGGCCTGTAAGAAGGGAGAGAGATCCAACACTTGACTTGTTTTTTTTTTTGGGGAAGTGTGAGCTTATAAGAAGAGAGTGGGGCCCATATTAGGATCAAGCGTTTACCGTTGTACTAAAACCAATTGGTGTTACTAAATGTGCTACTATATTTCCTTATATCAAACTCACATCCGTTATTTGTGTGATTTTGGCAAGGCAATCGCCTCGAGATAAATTGAAACGGACGGAGTATAATATATAAATAGCATACAATCGACCTAAATAACCGGACTACTTCTTGTATAAAAGTTGTATCAAGTGGCATACATTACAACCATTTATTTCTAACCTGTCACATACGATAAAAGTCTATTATGTGAAAGAGCGTAAAAAATGATAGGCTCTAGTGTGTCTCACTTAATTGGTATAACTTTTCTACAACTTTTTGCACCATAAAATCTTTCCTATTTATTTCGCCACACACACTTACTTACTCTGTCAAATGTACATAAATTTTACCTCATCATCTCGTCACAAATTATTCACTTGAAAAAAAAAAAAAAAAATATTTTTGGCTAAAAGGATATTGAGTTTTAATTAGAACAAAATGCTTGATTTTTTCCTAAAATACCCTCATTTTGCTTGTGTTACATAATATAATAAATAAATAAAACAGTTCTTTTTAAAGGAACCAATTAATATTGTAGTGTCAATCAATTTTCTATGATTTAAGGGAAGTATTATAACTACATATTTTTGAATTTAAGGGATAACACAATTTTGAAAAACGAATTAATCCATCTTTTATGAAAAAATTACATAAAAATACATCTTTTTGACAAACGAAAATTACTCCAATCTTCTACGTAAAAATTAATCCACCTATATTTTTCGATCCATATTAGTGTTACTACATTTTTTTGCCGTAACTATATCTATTTTATTAGTTGTTACTGTTTTTTTTTTCAATGTTACTATATTTTTTTTGTAATTACATCTATTTTATTGGCGTTTACTTGTTTTTCAATTGTTACAACATTTTTTTCCTCCAATTACATATATTTCATTGATTGTTACTATTTTTTCTCATGTGTTACTACGTTTTTTTAACTGCAACTACATCTTTTTTAATCAGTGTTACTACATTTTTCTGCAGTAACTACATATATTTTATTGATTTGTTACCATTTTTTTTAATGTTAATGTATTATTATTTTAATTGTTTTTTTTTTTTTCCATTTCACGTTGTCAATGAGGAGTTAATTAGTTAAAGGTTATTAATGTGTGGGAAAGATATTATGGACTGATTTTATGGTTTTCTGTTCTTTTCAATAAATGTCATTTCTGATTCTATGCTCTTTGCACGTTTTATGGCAATATATTACAAGATTTACTTCACGTCGGCAATTACTCCAAGATTTACAAAAAAGAAGAAGAAGATATTTCGGTCCATTTATTATAATATTGTCCTTTTTAATCACACAAAACTGAAGTTGTCATTTCATACCTATTTATGACATTCATTGTCCTTCTGACTCCTTTCTCCTTATTATTATAGAAGATTTTTTGGGGAGGCGCCCAGGCATTTTTTCATTTAAAGAAAAACAATTTTTTTTATACAAAAGTTTTGAAAATATGTATTTTTTTATTAATTTGGGAAAAAAACTTATTGTTCTCCCTAATTTTCTCTAAATAAAAAAAAGTGGTTGTGTATTGTTGAAGAACAATTGAATCATCAAATCGTGTAAAGTTGAAGATCCTTAATTACTCTTTCCTTTTTATGTCACCCGCTGTATAGGCAAATAGAGTTCATGACATTAGCAAGGATAAGCTCAGCATGCGATCAGGAGGAGGTTACTGCGGTCGTGGGGGCCTCGTGCCCGACAACCACTAGCTTAGCCACTTTCACTGTGTATTTAATTATGTCACATCATTGTTCATTATGTCTTATCATCATTAGCCTGACTATCATTAGCAATCCGCCTATAAATATGGGCGACATTTAACTCATAAAAGGATCCATGACTTAATACAAACAGATATTCTGCCAATTTGTCGACAGCTTCTGTTAACACCTTTTAGCTTTTCACCGGCGTCATACGTTCATCATTATCACCATCACTCACCCAACAAATCATACATATATAGCTAGATATCAATCATAAAAGCTCGACTACACGTTATTGATATTTCCGACGATATCACTTATATATCTCAATCTACAACTCCAAACATGAAAATTCTTTTACCAATTTTTTATTTCCATTTTTCGTTCTTTTTATTTTGAGACCATATCCACCATATTCTGACGTAATTTCCGAAATTTCACTGTCAAAATTTACTATTATTCAAAATTCACTGAATTTCTACAGTGAAACTAACAAAAAAAGATGTAATGTTATCGAACCAAGTCTCAAAATAAATAGAATGAAATAAATAAAAAATTCAGTGAAATTTTCATCACATTTGAATACTTAGATTAAAAGATATGAGTGTTTTTTTTTTGCCCCTAACTGGGTTCGAACGCTAGTCTCCATGTCAAATTATAGTCTAGCTCACCACTAGACCGATGCACATTGTGCAATATATGAGTGTTTTAGAATAGAGAAGAAACAAGGGAAAAAAAACTAGTAGCAGGCAGCTTACGTGTATTTTTTTTTTTCTCCATTTTTTTGTCGCTATAAAAAAAATTTGAATTTCTTGTTAATTAAAATATTTAAAATGTGTCAATTTTTTTAAATTTTCTTTAAAAAATATCTAAGTGGACCCAATAAATAAATAATATCTAAGTAAATTTTTGATATGATTTTAAGTAACACCTTGGAAGTTTCCGGCAAGTTACTCCATGCAAAGTTAGTTTTCTAGGAAGCACTATTCAAATATATTTTTTTTTTTTGGAATGAAACTATTCAACTTTTTGGGAGTGCATACCAAGTTGTTTTTATCCATCTTTATATTCCTATTATTTTTATTTGGCTTTCGATGTTTTTATCAGACATGACATTTAGCTTTTATCTAATTGTAGATCTGTGCTTAATCTATGTGATAATTAGTTTCCAACAATCGCTTCTGAATCCACATCGCATTCTTTTACGATTTTGATATTTTATATTTATCTTCGTAGGTGTAGACTTAGTATTAAACGTAAAGGTTGAAGCCCTAGTTGTTCTCATATATTGTACCTTCGTGAATGATGAACGACAAGAGAAAAAGATTTTCCCCACAAAAACAACTTGGTATCAGAGCCAGTGTTGGATCCGATTGAACAAAAAAACTTAAATTAACAAAGCTTTTTGGCTGCAACCATGTTCGAACGGGCCTCATGAACGAAGAAGGAGGACATGGCCAGAGTTGCAGAACTTGAGAAAACCTTGATGCTTTTTCTTGTTGGAACTTTATGGTATTTTAGCTCTGAAATGGGTTTAAGTGTAAGTGACGAACAGTCAACTTCATGCCCTGATTTCGATGAGTTGCGGAATGCATTTTCGGGAGCTAAAATTAGTTTTGGAAACTACTGAGATAGTAGCTGATGTTAGGCTTTTGAATCACTCGATTCCGATATCCGGTGAATAAGAAATCAATGTCTAAAGGTAGAGTAATTTATGTGGGTGTTGTAATGGAAGTGTCTTCCATTTGTCCCACAAAGATAATGGAAATCAAAGATACTCACTATATAAGTGTGATTTTCATTTCGAGGCAAGCCCCAAGGGACAAGAGAATTTTGTGAAGGAGGGAAGACGTAGATGCTTGTTGGTACACACGCGCGCGTGCGCCGCCCCTGCCGTCCTGCCGGCTCGGTTCGGTTCGGGCTCGGGCTTGTGGCTTGGCTCGGCTCAAGTATTAAATTTTTAGGCCAACTCAACATTAAAATTCTGAATACAGTTCATCGAATCTGAAGCATCTGTTCGGTCATGAATCAACTCGAAAATTGCATCTGTTCAAATGGCACTAGTTCGGCTATTGACATCAGTTTGCATGAACCGAAAGGGCATCTTTCAAATTCAGTTTATAACTTCCCAACTTCCATTTTCTTGAAAGGATACTAATCAACACTATTTCTATCTATAAATACCTCCATTGCTGAATGAAAATAGACACAGAAAATTCATCTTTTCATTACCGAAACTCTGCACAAATTTTCTGCATTCATAAACTTCATCAAGTCAAGAGATAACAAGGTCCAATCAGTTCGCCCTCTTCACATTGAAATGCAACAACTAGAAGAAGTATAGATCGTTGTATCTTGGGAGACATGTTGCCATATCCGTGTGCACATAGTCGGGGCAATAATGTCTTAAGGACAAATGTTCTACGCGCCTCGATCTATGAATAAGTTTTCGTTTTACTCTCTGTTTTCGGCCTTTTTCGTTTATTGTGTTGCAGTAATTATATGTGAATAATATGTCCGTTCTTATATTTTCATCATGCCTGCAACCTGCTTCTACAATTTTATGTTATTCGATTTTGAGAAAAATTAGCAAACTAGTACTACACTACTAATTTCCCAACAATTCTCTCAACACCACCAACAACCCCTGATACCTTGACGGTGGCGGAAGAACGACGCATGAAGGGTTGATGGCCTTTCGCCTGCAAGCCGACGGGAAAACTCGGCGGACGATGGCTTATTCTTCCGGCAAGTGGTGCTCCCATTGTCATCGGGAAAGCCACGACGAAGATACATGCTTCCACCTTCATGGAACTCTGAATGGTGGGGAGACCATCCAAAATCTGGGTGTGGCAATGGGCGAAGCAACCGTGGTGTTGTTCGGACTGGTGGAGACGGACGATGGCAAGGAGCAAGTCCAGTTTTAATCAACCGAAGGTAAATAACGTTGTTGTGGGTGCTGTGGTAGGCTCAGCTCAGCCCACTGCTTTGGCTCGAACCAATAATTTGGAGCAATGTGGGCTCGGTAAAATCACACCAGCCCAATGGCAGGCCATTTTGGATCTCTTGACTCTTTCAAAACAACAGGATTGCTTGACAGGAGCAACACATCACGTGACTGGTTCTTCTGAGTCCCTCGTTGATCCATGACCAATTGTTCAATGTCCAATTAGGTTACTTGATGGGAGTTCATCAGTGGCGACTCATGAAGGAAGTGTTATTTTACCCGGGAATTTCTCCTTAAAAATATCTTATATGTCCTTAAATAGAAATGTTGCTTGCTCTCGGTTACCCAATTTCAGGATGATAATGATTGTGTTTTGCAACTTACAGGAAAATTATATGTTATGCAGGACCAAGTAACGAGGACACTGATTGGACTGGCTGAGCGTGTGGGTGGACTTTTTCTGTTCTTAGGAATTTTGGAGGTTCGGATTTTGTTGAAGTTTATAGAATTATAAACTGAAAGTAAAATGTGAAATTATCATAGATGAACTGAAAGTTACAAGTTACTTTACAATGCAACTAATGGGGTATTTATATCTTCATACGCCTCATTGATCAGTTAGAAATAAGTTACAAACGGTTACAACAGACTATAGTTGAATAACCGTTTTCTACATTAGACTACAATAAAATACTTAGCAGGGTGCTATGTCTTCATATTGTCGGTAGGCTGTTGTGTGTCAGCTGAGTGTTAGCAGATTGCACTTAGCATTCCCTTCAGCCTCCATACTGTAACACCCCCTCAAGCTGAGAGTGGTACATGAATAGCTTGCACTCAGCATTCCCTTCAGCTACTTGAACTCTAGAAGATCTTTTAAATTCCCAATTTGTCTAGTAGATAGGAGAAAATGGGTGCAACCAAGGCCTTGGTGAGAATGTCAGCTACTTGTTCTTTTGTGTTGACTGGAAGGAGTTTGACAAGTCCTGATTTGACTTTGTCTCTCACAACATGGCATTCAATATCAATATGTTTTGTTCTTTCATGAAAGGCTAGGTTATGGACAAATTGTCAGAAAATAACACTGCAGGCAACTAAACTGGAACAGGCAAATCCTGTAGTATATAAATTAGCCACTAGATTCCACAAACTGCATTTTCCATATCCTGTGCTCACTCGGCCTCGATGATCTTCTAGCTATGGTTGTGTTAGACATATTTTAGTTTTAATGATGAGTGCCAGACTAGCTGTTATAGAGCAAGGCAAAAAGATGTCTAGATTAAATATATATGTTTACTAGAGTTTGATCTTTGTATAAGTTTTATCAAACAAGCACTTTGAAAGAGGTCACCGGTGACTTGTCGTGAGACCTATCAAGTCGATGAGAGTGTCTAGGACTGTAGAGTCTAGGAACCTGCTGATGATTGAAGGCTGATGGCTCAAACTCAGTTATGAAGGCTAAGGGATCAAACTTAGTATTTAAAGTCAAGGATATAGGATCAGAATTTAGGGAAGTCTGTGATGACCTAAACTGAACACATATACCTTGTGTAGAAGGTCTAAGTTCCATTAATGTTAAGTGATGATTGGAACTTGGTTATGTTTAAAATGGTGTACTCTAACTTCATAATCAAAAGTTAGATGAGAAGCAGTCAACTGAAGTGTTTATTAAAAAACAGCAGACTAAAAGTCAACTGACATCTGTGTACATCAGCAGACTTACACAACAATGTCTCGATGAATGTATAATTCAATTAATCCAAGTTTTTCCGGAAGATTAAATGGATAAGGGCGATTTACAAGCCTTGGATTAATTAATCAATCAATGGTTAAGATGAAGGGGACGTTATAAAGAATTCAGAGCCATATCAAATGGGAATAAACCATTGGTTGATGATGCACTCGCTCGTAAGGACAATGACATGATGTCATGGGTACAATGAGAGGTATTTTCGAGGATATTCGAGAAAAATCCTGCAATGGTTATCATTCAAATTCAAATTCAAATCAAAAGATCTACACCTATAAATAGAGGACTCTTGATTCAGATTGCAACAACAACAATACCAAGAATTAACATCAAGTAATCAAGTTTTTATGCAAGAATTTTATCAAGAGCAATCTGACCCTGCTGAGCTAAATTGACCAATCAATTCAGTGATCAAGTTTTTCTTAAAGTGTCTTCCGGCAAATCAAGACTTATCTAGTATACACACTTGAAGAACTCAGGCTACTGATTCATTCATCCTGATCAGAAGTCTACTGAAAGAAGAATCACTTTCTTGATTCAACCCTTCTTTTTCAAGAAGTTAACTGAAGACAGAGAAGCACTTTTGGGTGTCAATAACTGTTGTTTATGTGGTGGATCTGGTGAAGAGGCAATTTTACCCTTCAAGGACCAGTGAAAGACATAGAAGCAGCAATCCTACCTATTTCTAGTTTTCAGTTTGTGAAGCCATAGTCATTGGTCAAGGACAAACAATTTAGGGATTTTTGAAACTGCTACCTCAAGAATATCTAGTGAATTTCCTCCAACATAACAGGAGAAGAGTGGACTGATAGGATTACACCACCTGGAACCTCTATAAATCTTATTTACTTTACTTTACTGTATTTACTTTATCTGCATACTTATCACATCAAATCTACTGAACTAGCTACTGAATCACACTATTAGCACTACTGGGTATCTAATACTTAGTATCATATTTAAATCAACAAGTAACAAGGCTTAATTAGTTATATTCCGCTGCAACAAACTCTAGAATCTTAATAGTCCATGAGACTACGATAGTCGTGCCAGACTCATCGACCTTCTTGAGCTTGTCAACTCCAAAAGTTTTAAGTGTTAAGTTTATTCACCCCCACTAAACTTAACCAAAGCCTTTTCAAGGGACCAACAATTGGTATCAGAGCATAGCTTCTGTTTTGAAGTAATCCTACTTGTTGTGCTTGTGAAAAATCATTGAAAACTTTTTTAAGTTACTGTTTTTCAAAGTGTTGCATCATGGATAACAATCAGTATGCTAGGACAATTTTGATGTGTTCTGTTGATCTTTTTGATGAGTATAAGCATCGTATACAGGCTTATCTAGCTGCAACACATGATGAATGATGGATGTGCTGACTGATGGACCACTTGAGATCACTAAAGTTATAACTGTTGATGGGCAAAATCAGACTGTCCCACAGCCAAAGAATGAATGGGGTACTGAAGAGGCAAACCCGAACAGTATTGCTATTGACATTATCTACATAATGTTGGATAGAAATATGTACATGATGGTGAAAGATTGCAAGATTGCCAAAGAACTATGTGAGAAACTACAGCTTATTTGTGAAGGCACAAAAGCAATCAAGAAGAACAAGATCAGTGTGGCCAAGAAAATTTTTCAAGAGTTCAAAATAAAATCAAATGAGACAATTGAATAGATGGAATCAAGGTTCAATGCAATTCTGGATGAACTCACCTGCTGAATGTTGTTTATATAAGAGAAGAGATCAACACCAGGATTCTCAAGGCACTACCTGCAAAAGAAGTATGTGAGATGAAGTTTACTGAAATAGAGGAGTCTAGAAGCTTACATGAGGAAGAAACCTTCAAATTGTTCTCTGATCTTAAGGCTTATGAATTCAGCAAAGATCTAGTTCCTAGTGCTGAAAAAGAAGCAACAAAAACAATCAGACCGGTCAGCTTCTTGCACAAGTTGAAGAATCATCAAATGTGGAAGATGATGTTTTGGATGAGATGCAAGAGCAAATTGCCCTACTGACAAAAAGAATTAAAATGATGAAATCTGGAAAGGCATCCCCAAGGAATTTTGGCAAGAAGTCTACTGAGAAGAAAGAAGAATTCAAAAAGGATCATGACTTATTGTGCTTTCATTGGAAGAAACCAGGACACTTCAAACCTGACTATCCTGAATTGAAACAAAAGAAGGATCCTGACTAATTATGATTTAATTGTAAGAAACCTGGACATTTTAGACCTGACTATCCAGACCTGCTGAAGAACAAGGGTCAGTAAAGGAGACATGGCAAGAAAGCATTGGTTGCTGATGATGAATCGGGCTATGACGTGGAATCAGAAAAGGGAAATGAATCCGATGATACTGTACTCATAGATGATATGGATGATTATGCTTTGATGGCAAATATGGATGAAACTGAGGAGTATATAATTCTGTATCTATGAACACTCCTGCTGAAAGTGATTGTGAGTCCACTGGTGGATCTAATCCTAAAATTCCTGACAATGAAGAGCCTCTAGATGCCCTCTTTAATCAACTAAACATAATACAATCGGGTTATGAGATTGTGAAGGCTGAAAGAGAAGCACTTCAAGCAGAGATTCAAAGATTAAATGCTGAATTAAGAAGTCTCAAATGTAAGGAAAAAGATTATCAGTAGAGTCAACATAAGCCTGCTGCACCTGCAGCAGCTGCTGAATCTGCTACACAATCCAGTTCCATAACTCAATTCAAATTAGGAAAGCCTTATGTTGATAAAATAGGCCTTGGATTTGAAACTCAACAATCTTCTAAGGGTGCATCTAGCAAAGGTGCTGAACCTAGAACCAGAATTGGTCCTAAGTTTGTACCTGCACAAGATCCAACTTCTAAAAAGGTTGCTGAGGCAGTGAAACCTACTGAGAATGCTTCAAAAAGGCAAAACCATAAGTCCAAAGAGACAACAACTCCTAACAAAAAGGGTACATCCAAAGGTAGGACTGCTGGACCCTCTAGACACATTGACAAAGAGACTCTTCGCAAAGTCTCTTTGGACCACAAAAGGGTAAAATCAGAAATATTCCAAAGATAAGAATGCAAAACATAAGAATGTTAATCATTCAAGGGATACTTATCTCAGGGGGAAAGGCAGATTGTTCGCTACTAATGAAGATTGGAATATTCCTGCCTATGCTGCTAGAAACAATAGAAATAACCATAATGCTAGGCCTATACCTCATCAATGGAATCAGCAGTGGCCTCAACATAAGACCTATCAAAGAGCTCAGCAGGGACCTCATCCGGCTCCACAATGTAGGGTTGTTCCTAACAGACAGCATCCTTATGGTTATGCTAGTGCTTCTAACAAAAGAAATCACTTCAAACAGTACTTTGTACCAAAAGTCCAGAAAACATATGTGAATGCTACACAACCAAATGTTAGATTCTATGGAAATGTAACATACATATATGAACAAAATTGCAACACTTTCCAAAGGAGACCATATGGAAATTTACCAAGGGTTGTGCTTACCACTGACCACTATGGACCCAAATAGGTTTGGGTACCTAAAACATATTAAATTTGTTTTGTAGGGTGTCTGGTACTTTGACAGTGGATGTTCTAGACATATGACAAGAAGTAAGCACTGTCTGACAAATTATGTGGCAAATGATGGACCTAAAGTTAATTTTGGAAACAAAAGCACACTAGGATACATTAAAGGATATGGAACACTGGTGAGGAATGTTTTGACAATCAAGAATGTTGCATATGTTGAAGGCACTGGATTACAACTCTGTGAGCCTTTGGACAATTCTGTGACATGGGTTACAAGGTCACTTCTGACAAAACCTACTGTATTGTCATGAGTGAAATTGGAGAACAAGTTGTGGCAGCTGAAAGAAGACAACTAAACATGTATGTAGTAGATTGGTCTACTGCTGTACCTGAAACATGTTTATTGGTGAGTACAAAGTCAGAACAAAATTGGTTGTGGCATAAGAAGTTGAATCATTTAAATTTTGAAGACATCAATCAATTGGTAAAGAAGAAGTTGGTGATTGGTTTACCTGGGATCACATACAAGAAGGATGGTGTATGTGATGCTTGTCATCAAGGTAAACAGACAAAGTCAAGTTTCAAGTCAAAGACAAAACAATCAACCAAAAGAGTACTGGAGTTGATGCATAAGGATCTGTTTGTACCAGTTATTCCTGTTAGGAAATCACTAGTTTAACGCAGCGGAATTTAAAATTTGATTTCCTTTTTCTAGATCATTCTTCGTTTAATGCAATAACACGTTAAGTAGTTTGATGGTTATACCTTGGATGATCTATAAAATCGTCGCTTTAACCGTCAACGGAGAGTAGTATAGTGCGCAAGCCGTCCACGTGTCTGGCCTCTATCGTTGATCCACACGAACTCCTTGCCGGAATCCTCCTTGGATTGCTATTGGAAAAACTCCAGCTGCTAGACTGTCCTTTTTCCTCTCTCTCAAACTCTCTATTGGGAGCTCTCTATTTTACACATGAACTGTAAGCTCTTGCAATTGTGATGTATAAAAGAGCTTGACACCCACATCTTATTTATAGTGAGAGGGGCGCCCCTATGTAGAGTGGAGGAGAAGAAAACCTTTTCCCAATAAAATATGGAAAATTATTTAGATTGATTTATCTCTTTTATTACAATATCTCATATTAAATAAAATTTAAATATTGCCAATATCTTATATTGATTATATTTATCTTCTTACCATAAATCTATTTTTCCAAAATCAATTAATATATAATATTAATATTATTGTAATCTTATTAATTAAAATGCACAATCCAAGTGTATCTTATACCCTAGATGTGGCGCCCCATATGTCAATTAATTGGCATCCGGAATATTATTTAATTAATATAATTATGTATAATTAATATCTTGTATTTTATTTATTCATAATAAATAATTACCACCCTATTAATTTACCACTATAACCTTTATAGTCTAGAGATAAACTTTCCTTATTTGGTTATCAACTACAACTGCATTTTAATCCAACTCAATGTTCATATGTGTGTGACCCGATAGGCTTCCGAATATGTTGGCCGTAGACACAAAGTGCAATTTACGAAAATGCCCTTCATGCCGAATGATCACGGGATAGCGTCTAGCAACACACCGTGACCCCCAATCATCGGAAGAGTCAAAAGCAATGACTACTACCTTTCATGTGAAGCAGTTACCATATAACTTACAATCCTATCATTTGTAATAATATCCATACGATCGTATCTCTCGAGTGTCAATACATTAACGATCGTATCTTATAATCTGGATATCATGCTCTCTCGGAATAACACATTTACTCCCACTTTGCAAAGATTCTCGAGAGCTAGACATTCCTTATAAGAAGGCCATTTCGGATATTATATCCCAATAATAGGATACGCGATTCCCGGATGACCAATCATGTATACTCCACATGCTTCAATATCATACCCAATCACTACCGCATGATCGCCCCGTGGATAGGGGAAATCTCAATAGTGTCAAAGCATGACAATCCACACCGTGATGCCATGAAGACTCCGGTCTAAAGGATAATTACACAACCGCCACATAGTATGACACTTAATGTAAGTGGATCAGTCTAACGTACGCATTCTCTGATACACGTCCACGTACAGTCCAAGTGTCTCTACACTTCGATAGACGAGATCTATCCCTACCTTCTATAAGATAGAAGACATCCAATGCGTGCTAATCTTATTACATTATCAATGTCCTATTTGACAGTACTTAATACTAGAGATATTTAAGTATCAAACTTATTAAAGTGATTAGAGATCTCATCAACCATAATCACTATCATGGTTTCTCTATCACAATTTGACACTAGAGACGTTACTATATATATATATATACAACAAATAATATGAAGATAAACAATATATAATAACATAAGTGCTTTTATTAATCATAATAAATTTATTACATAAACTAAAATAGACTGTAAACGACCCGAACCGGTCGGATCCGGTCCAACCCGGTTGGGTTTAGGACACCTATTCAACAATTCCAACAAGTATAACAGGGAATAAGTACACACTAGTTGTTGTGGATGACTTTTCAAGATTCACTTGGGTGACTTTTATGAACAAGAAAAGTGAAACACTTCAAAAGGTGCCTGAACTTTTGAAGATATTACAAAATGAGAAGAGTGGCACAATTGTAAAAATCGATCGGATAAAGTCTACCGAGTTCCTTAACAAATTCATAAGAGAATACTGTGAACAGAATGATGTGCTGCATCAATTAGCAGCTGCTGGTACACCTCAGCAAAATGGGGTTGCTGAGAGAAGGAATAGGACTTTGAAGGAAGCAGGAAGGACTATGATATATGAAGCAAATCTACCTGAAAGGTATTGGGATAAAGCAATCAATACAGCATGATATACATAGAATAGAACCTCAGTGAACAAGAAACTAATGAAGACACCTTATGAAATTTGGAATGGAAGTAAGCCAAACATTTCTTATTTCCATCCATTTGGTAGTAAATGCTTTATCTTGAATCATAAAGAGCAACTGAAGACATTCCAACCAAAATCAGATGAAGGAATCTTTTTGGGATACTCTTCAATCAGCAAGGCATTTAGGGTGCTGAAGAAAAAGACATTGAAACATGAAGAATCTATACATGTTGTGTTTGATGAACGTAAGTTCACTGGAATGGAAAATGATGAAGTTTCAGAACCTGCTGCAAATCCAGAAGTTACTAATCTAGAATATGTTGAATTATTAAAGAAGATAAGTGACTTAAAGGTTTCTGATTCTGGAATTGAAGAAGCCCCTGCTGAACAACCTGCTGACAACTCTACTGATACATCAATAGATGCAGTTCAAGGATCTGCTGATCCCCCTACTGATCGTACAGCATACCCTACTGAAGATCAGGTTCCTGTAAATCATACTAATCAAGATTTACAATGGTTGAAGGATCACCCTGCTGAACAAGTAATTGGTGATGTACATCAATGTATAAGAACTAGAAGACAATTATAAGCAATGTTCACTTGCTTTCTATCTCAAATAGAACCTAAGGTGGTTGAAGAAGCAATTCCAGATCCAGATTGGATAATTTCTATGCAAGAAGAACTTAATGAGTTTGAAAGGAATCAGGTATGGACACTAGTGGAGAGGCCTGATCTTGCAAATGTAATTCGCACTAAATGGGTATACAAAAATAAACTAAACGAATCTGGTACCATTGTTAGAAACAAGGCCAGCCTAGTGGAAAAAGGCTATTCTCAAGTAGAAGGAATAGATTTTGATGAAATATATGCCCCAGTTGCAAGATTGGAAGCTATAAGATTATTTTTGGCATATGCTGCACATAAGAACTTCAAAATATACCAGATGGATGTCAAAAGTGCATTTTTGAATGGCATTCTTTAAGAAGAGGTTTATGTTCAGCAACCTCCTGGTTTGAACTCAAAGATCCAGAAGATAAAGTGTATAGACTTAACAAAGCACTTTATGGTTTGAAACAAGCACCAAGAGCATGGTATGAGACCCTATCTCAATTCTTGGTGAAGAATGGTTTTACCAAATGTTCCATTGAAAAGACACTTTTCAGAATCAATGAGGGTGACAGCACCCTGCTAGTACAGATTTATGTGGATGATATAATATTTGGTTCTGAAAATGAATTGCTTTGTGAAAAGTTGGCTAATCTCATGAAAAGCAAGTTCCAGATGAGTATGATTGGAGAAATGATCTACTTTTCGGAACTACAAGTCAAGCAAATGCAATATGGAATCTTCCTTCATCAAACTAAATATACCAAGGAGCTGCTGAAGAAGTTTGGAATTGAAAACAACACCAAAGTATCAACTCATATGGGTACAAGCATCAGATTGGATAAAGACAAAGAAGGCAAAGATGTTGATCAGACTTTATATAGAAGGATGATATGAAATCTGCTGTATCTCACAGCCATCAGGCCTGATATATCCTTTGCTGTAGGTGTATGTGCAAGATTTCAATCTAAACTTAAGGAAAGTCACTTAGCTGCAGTAAAAAGGATTCTCAAGTATCTTAAAGAGACTTTGGGAGTAGGGATTTGGTACTCAAAAGATGGAAGTTTCAAGGTTATATCCTACTCAGATTACGATTATCTGGGTGCAAGATAGCTAGAAAAAGCACCAGAAGGACTTGTCGATTGATGGGAAATAGACTTGTTTCCTAGTTTAGCAAGAAACTGAATTCAATTTCAACTTCCACTCTTTGAAAATTTGAATATATTCTTCTTTGGAAGCTTACATGCACAAGTTCTATGGTTAAGACAGCAACTAAGGGATTATGGGATTGAAGAAAGAGAAATTCCAATAATGTGTGACAATACAAGTGCAATTGCAATCACAGAAAATCATGTTCTGCACTCAACAACCACACATATTGATGTGAGACATCACTTCATTAGAGATCATGTTGAATAGAAAGATGTTGTGGTTCTTTACATCCCTACTGAAGATCAACTTGCTGACATCTTTACAAAACCTTTGGATAGTGAAAGATTTGCTAAGTTAAGAACTGAACATGGCATTATCAAGGTTGGTGACCTCGACAGTCAGTGAGTGGTGGAAATTCACCAAAGGGTGTTGGTCCGAGAGAAGGTAAAACTATAGTCGGAGGGGGGAGAATGACTATAGTGGAGTTTCTAAAAATTTTCTTGTATTCAAAAGCTTTTGGGCAGCGGATAAGTCCCTTCTTACTATGTTGTTTCAAAGTAGTTTAGGTAATCACAGATCGAAGATATAATATAAGCAATTGAATGAATGTAGTAAGGTAAATTGCAGAAAGTAAGTTGACACAAGGCTTATAGTGGTTCAGCGTGGTGTAATCTCTTAATCCACTCTTCTCCAATGATGATTGGAGGAATTCACTATTGTCTTCACAGATACAATAGTCTGATTGTCCTTGACTACACTAGCTTCACAATCTATAAGACTATCACTCCTTGACTGCAACAACTTCAGTGACTCAGTCTCTTTCACTGCTCATTGGGATCAAATCCTTCAGCAGCTATCACAAACTCAACTCCTTCTCAGATGGCTCTGATTCAGTTGCTTGATTGATGTGAATTGACTTCACAAACTTGTTGATCAATCTCAATGCTTGATATTTGAATTGTAGCTCTCAGTTTTGAGTTGATCACTAGTCATTTCTTTTTAGAACAGATAGAAAACTTTTCACTTTGACAGAGTTTTTGTTCAGCTTTTTCGTTCTTTCTCACACTCTTTTATGTTTGTCAATGCCTTCTATTTATAGGCTTGATTATCCTTGAGTTGAATTTCCGTCCATTGGCTATATTAAATAGGGGAATAATCCTTGATTTTCTTCTTGAATCCCCCTTAATTATATTCTCCTTGATTTCAATGATCGGATTTTTCTTCAAACGTTTATTAGAAAATCCGTCCTTGATTGATCCTCTATTGATTGTGCATTTAATGCTTGATCTTCTGTATCTTCTTCATATTTCAATAATCTGACTAAGTAAGGTTTACCCAGCCGTTCTTTGAACGGTCAAGTGATCCATCTGACTTTGCCGCTTAGATCTTCCTTCACTGCTTTGTCTTCCCTAAGCCAAAAGTCCGTTTACTTTTCCGATTCACTGTTTCCTTCATTCTTTCAGTTTAAGGAGAATCCTTGTACATCACTAATCCTTGATTTGGGTGAGATCAGTGTACACCATATTTAAACATTAAGTTTCTTCACTTAAAACATAACTTAGACTTATCCAAGGTCATCACAGACTTCCTTGGTTATAAGTCAGACCATAATGTCTTCATTGCTTCTCTGCTGGTACTTGGTTGGCTTCATTCTGCGGACAATCTGATTTTACTTTGCCATCCTACCAACTAGTACAATACTTGTCTGACTCAACTTATACAACACGTCAGACTCTAAGTAAAGACTTATACATAGAATTCTAACTTATTTCAGGCTTGCTATAACAGCTAGCATGGCCATCATAAAAACATAATAAAATGTTCCTAACAATTTCCCCCTTTTTGATGATGTCAAAACCCTCATAAGCCTGAACAATTTCCCCTTTTTTGCTACCAGTTTTTGGGATCAAGTGCTTATAGTTGTACTAAAACCAATTGGTGTTAGTAAATATGCTACTTTATTTCCTTATACCACACCTTCACAGTGCCATGGTTCGAATGCACACAGGTGGGCAGAGTGTTGTATACCCAACAATCTCCCCCCAACACCTTCCAGCCACAAACCGCGGCATTTACACAATATGCTGTTACCGAGATTCGAACCCATGACCTGCTCTGCTACCAGTTTTTGGGATCAAGCGCTTACCGTTGTACTAAAACCAATTGGTGTTAGTAAATATGCTACTTTATTTCCTTATACCACACCTTCACAGCGCCATGGTTCGAATACACACAGGCGGGTAGAGTGTTGTATACCCAACAAAAGGACTAGTCTTTGCTCTTCTGGGTGAGCTCACTTGGCAGATTAGTCATTGGTATCAACAATTCCTAAGTACTGTTTTGGTTGAACAATTGAGCAAATGAAGTTGCTAAGGGGATCGGTCTATATCCTTTTGGGTGAGCTCACTTGACAGACCAGTCATTGGTATTAAACTTCACTTTGTATTATCAATTGAACAAACAAAGTTGTTAAAGATCAGCTGTGTATTTTGTATGACAACAGGCTGCTAAACCTGCTAAGTCTACTAATGAAGTGCATCAGACTTTTTACACTCTACTGAAGAAAAAATCCGCTGATGAAGTTTGCTGTATGGAACGTTGCTGATAAAAGTCAGACTATAATGAAATTCAACAGTCAAGTTATTGGATATTAATCTTATCCTTTATTACAGCTATTACAGCACATAACGGTTTTATACTAATGGGATCAGTTAGTGGGACACGTGGCAGTACTACATTTAATTTCAGATTGGAGATCATGTGATAACGGCATAGTTCATGCACATTACTTGACTGACGGTTTTTCACCCACTAATTTTGCTATATATATAGATATACACTCTGTATATTCACTATTATTCTCAGATCAATCTCAAATAAAGAATATACAAGTGTAAAGAGTTTTCTTCTTCATCTTTCTCAAAATTTTCACAATGGAGGACATGGAGATTTGTCTTGGGGGAAGTCAAAGTGTGAGAAGCTATGTTTTTGATGCTCAGATGACAGAAATAGCAATAAATCTTGGAAGAAGAATAAGGCGGTATGAAGGATTGGAAACCGTCTTAAATATCAGATTGGAGAACATTTCTTACACAAATGTTAGCAATTTCTGGAGAAACATGGTTATAAGGAATGACAGTGAGTCATTTACTAAGACTATAAATGGCAAAGAGATTGAGGTCACCTCAGACCTACTGATAGAAGCATTCGGTTTTGGACTAGGAAATGGAGCCCCTACAAATCCAGAGTCTATGGAGCTATCAAGTAGATTTTGTAAGATCCATAAGGACCAACAAATCTATTCCAGCAGTTTTGAATATCAATGTGAAGCATGTTGCTTGGGAATATAACTTTCTGAGTAAATTAATTGCCAAGAATATTCCGGGTTTTGTTGGAAGCCTTGATACCCTCTCTGGACCAAAGATAGATCTGTTGATAATCATTTATAGAAGCATGAAGTTTGATTGGATGGATTCTTTGTGCAATACGTGAAGAAGGTTGTGTTAGATGACAGAGATGGCACAAGGAAATCAAAAACTAAACCTTTGGGTTTATTGATTCAGGCCCTGCAAAATCACCTAGAAATTCCTAATGTTGCACCTGCCAAAATCAACAAATCAAGGTACAAGGCTGAAATCTCTTATAGTATTCCTGGACTAGATGATGATGAAGAGGATCAGAAAAGGACTGAAAGTGATGGTGATGATGACAACAATGATGGTGATGATCATGATGATGGTGGTGAGCAGGAATAGAGGACTACGGCAAAACAAGATGTGCAACCTGCTGCACCAAAGAAATCAGGGGAGAAGAGAAAGGCTACTGATACATGGAAGATCACTGAGTTGTTGAAGCAAAAAAAAAACAAGACAGCAGAAAGTAGACATTGCTAAGTCTACTGAGGTTGTATTTGATGTTGAGGCTGCTGAGCTTACTGAAGTTGTGAAGAAGACTGCTGCTGATTTACTTAAAGAACAACTCAAACAAGATTCAAGAAAAAGAAAGGCTGCTAGTAAAGAGCAGTTAGAAAATGAGATTTTTGAGGCTGAACAACAACCTGCCAAGAGAAGAAAACAAGTTGCAAAGAAAAGACTTCATGGAAAAAGGAAAAAACTGAGGACTCTTGAAAAACAAAGAGAAGAAGAACCTAAAGAGGTTGTTGAGCCTACTGTTGAGGCTACTGAGATTGTTGTTGAGCAACAAACTAAAAGACCACAGCAGACTACTGATTCTGCACCTGCTGTGGAATTATTGTACCTATTCAAGACCTTACTGAGACTACAAAAACTCAGGGGGAAAGAAAAACTGTTGAAGACCCTACTGTAGAACATGGGACTCAAGCCAAGTGTTGAATAGATGGAGGTAGTAGGCACAAACTTGCAACCTGAAAAACCTACTGACCTGTTTGTATCTGCTGAAGATACATTGAGCCACCTTGTTGAAACTTTTGGAAGTCAACAAACTGAGCAACCTGCTCCAAGAAAGCCAACTATGCCATTTGAAAGAAAGGAGAAAAAGTCAAAGAAAGAGAAAGTGGATCCTGACTTCAGGAGACTTCAAAAATATTTTAACTGGAAGTTTGGTTTCTACAAAAGACAGAAACCAGCAGCAGAGCCTATAACTGTTTTTAAAGAATGGGCATTTGAAAATGTTGGAGTGGAAAGTCTTTTGGGATGGATTGACACATCTGAATTAGAGATAAGACTGATGACAATAATAAAAGATGGAAAATAGAAGAAGAATGTTATGTGTAGAAATCCCAGGTTTACACATGACAGTGATGACTCATTATCATCTTCAGATTCAAATGATGATCATCCCATGTTTCTAGGAGAATCCAGTGGAGTTGCTAAAGATAAATCTACTGAGGTTGCAGGACAAGGATCTATTGAGTTAACAGCAGAACGGTCTGCTGGTGGTGACAAGTCTACTGAAGGACAGCAGACGGACAACTTAGATAAAAAATGTATGCTGCTTTTATTGAAGATATGGAAGCTCAAATCAATGCAGCAACAATTCTTGAAGATACTAGATTGGTCAATATGTCTGATACAATAATGATTGAACAAGATGATGTCAATTCTGAAGGATCAAATCTATATCAGGACAGTATTGACACTGAAGAAACCTTAGCAAAGGCTGCTAAAATGCTAGAGAGATAGAAGAAGTTCATGGTGTTTTGAAGGAAAATATGGCTATTTTTCCTCAGATCACAGTTGAAGAAGTGGAGGTTCAGTCTGCTGCGGCACAGACAGCAACTGAACACAGGTCGGAATTGGTGGTCTTAAATACTGGGGAACAGACAGTATTGGGACAAAGGTTTGAACCTCAATTGGGATTGGAGGAATCCTCTGTGTCCAGTATGAAAGCTACTGATGACACAGCTGCTGAAACTTTAAAAGGAAAAGAGGTTGCTGATGAACAAACTGATGAACAACTTTTTGATTATGAATTTAGTGATGAGGAGTTTCAGATGCCTGAATAAGAAGTAAAGGAAGAGCCTCAACCAGCACAAGACCCTATACTTGAGGAGGTACCTATTTTGGAGGCAATACAAGAGGCTCAACCTGAACAAGGACCTGAAATTGAGGAGATACTTGGAAATGTTGTTGAAGAAGGTCCTGAACCCCATGAATAGGACATGAGAAGAGCAATTGTTGTGAGGCAACCTAGGGCTGAAGATGATGTTGAACAGCATGCTGGAGGCTTTGTTGGATGTATGGCTAGAATGAATGCTATTCCAGTGCATATTTTTGATGAGTTGAGAGCTATAAGGGATGATATAACCCAACTTAGGACTGAATTGAATAGAAGTGAAAGGAGATTCGAAGACTTAGTAAATTTGGTGGAAAACAAAGGGAGAACTTCTGAGACAGCAGCATCAAACATCACTCATCTTCAATTTTCAACTAATGACCTATTGAGAGAGGTTGCTCGTGTTAAGAATGATGTTGAAAATAGAGACAAGAATGTAGTACAGCAGATTAAATCAATAATAAAGTTGACAAGCTTGCTGAGGCTCCTAAGCCTACTGAGGCACCTCACCGTGCTGTCACTGATCCTAAATTGACTAAAAGGATTACTCTACTGGACAAACAATAGAAGGCCGAATTACTGCAGTTGATACAAGAACTGAGATTATGGAAGGGCAACTGAGTAACTTGGTATATACATAGGAGAGTGTTCTTGGTCTGCTGAACCACATTATTGATGATGTCAATAAGGGGGAAGAGGGACTTACAGTAGAAGCAAAAGAAGCTGCTAGAATATTCAACAAGAAAAGATGGGAAGCAGATATCAATGAATTCAGAAAGCCTGCACCTGGCAGAGTACATCTTAATGATGATCTGCTGAAGGAGTTTAAAAATGTTTATGGAGCAAGAAAGAAACCCTTTCAGGACATGTCTTTTATGGAAGGACTAGACTCCTTCCTTGGATACAAGTTATGGGAGGCAAGAATCAAATCAATGAGATTGACTAGAAAAACTCCAACACCTAGTAGATGAGGACTTGCTGGAAGATTTGGAGGTAGAATACAGACATCTGCTGTGGAAAAAGCAAAGTTATGTGTGGATGAATTCTAGACATGCTATATGGGAGGAGGTTTCAATTGGTAAGGTGTCCGGTTGAACAGAAATGAAGCCTGGAAATGGTGGAAAATGGTGAATAATTGGATTGATTTCACATTAATTGAAAATCAGTGGATGGTGGACATGCAAAGAGAGATAGGAGAATACCAACAGAAAAGAGAGCAAGAGGAAAGAGCAAGAAGAAGATAGACACTAGATCAGCATACTTACTTATGATTTTATCTTTCTGTTGATCTTAGATGTAATAACTGTTGAACATATTTGAACATCAATGATAAATCAATGAAATTTGTTCTATTTTTGTTTTATCTTTTTTTGCTTTGCTATATGGAGGGTATTGATGACGGTCAAATTATACCCGTAAAAGTCATCAACGTTGACCTTAAATCGAGTTTAAGTGCTGAATATGCGGGACGGGATTTCTGTTGGATCAGAAATGTATATTTCATATTAAATCACTCGTTATATTTATTATTTAATGTTAAGTGATTATTAATATGATATTTGGTATTTAGCTGTTTTTATTATTAAAAGACCGATTTATTGTGCGATAAATGCTGATTTCGTAGATCGTGATAAATCGGGAGGATAAATGTCATTCAATCAATGGATCTCAAGATAATAAGGAAGAAAATAGGAGCATTAATCAAGAGATAAATTAGAAAAATCAGATCAACATGAAAGCGTGCAGTGGGGAACAAGATAGACGAGAGAAACGTTTAACACGTGCAGAAAAAGGCTCGGTCGACCGAGCCCTATCATTCAGTCGACCGAGTATGTCGGTTCGGTCACTCATGGGATTTTTGCGTGTATATCTTCTAGATCCTCCCTAGGTCGGTTACAGCCTCTATATAAGCAGCAGCTATGAAATTTATAATATCATATCATTGAACCATTACATTACACAATCAAATACATAATTTTGATTGAAGGTTTTTCAGCAATTTAGGGGCTTCAATATGTAAGCCTTTATTTTCTGTCTTCATTATTTTAAGTAATTAGTCCCCCAAAATTATGCTTTATCGTTTGAGTTAGTTAATCATATCTAGATGATGTAGATCTAGGCAAAGACGTTAGGAAGGTTTCGATACATTGTCTATGAGGATCCCATAACCTACGTCATCTACTTAGTTTCTATCCATGAATCTACATTGTTTACTTAACGTGTATCTATGTTAATTTATATGATTGCTTAACGAATTACTATTTTAGTCTGTATTGTATGAGAAACACTGAGAGATATGTTCAGAGATGTAATCTGGGGACGAAATTGGTTCGGGTGACAGAATAAGTTCATTCGGTCGACCGAGCCTATTCACTCGGTCGACCGAGTCCCTGTCATCTGTTAATTACGCCACATCTTTATGGTTAGGTTAACCTAGTTGAATTTATTATCTCAGTAGGTATGGCTATGGCTACGTTACTCGCTTAGTTTAATTAAAATGTGTAAAAAGGAAATACCAATATAAAACTCTTAGGTAGGCTTATGAATTGCTCTTCACGGACGTTCAGTGTTATCTAGGTAGGTTTATATTTGGGGATTGCTAGCACCTGATTATACGTACGTCGTAGATCAGCATGAGAATATAACTTGGTAATTGCTAGTTGGACGAGAGCTTGAGTAATCGTTTAGGAAGTATAAGTACGCCTAACCATAAGAATGTTGCCTAGACGAGGTGTACGATTAATATCGGCATCCTTAGTGTCGTAAGCGTGCGAGTTATATGAGATGGAAGCCTAAAAAGCGAAGTCACGTAATGTAGCACAGTGATCTAGAGACCTAACTGGTGCTAAGTCAAGTTTAAGGGGATGACTCCCGTAGCCAATCTAAAATAGATACAAACGGACTGATAGTTAATAAGTTTTGTTTATTATATAAATTGTTTAGGTCCAAACGATAAAGACTATAATTGGGAGGTTAATTACGTTATTTGTGTTGTGTCGAGTCAAGTCCTTTACCTTTTCTTGTCCTATGTGTTGGTCGTAGACCGCCTTTATGTCATTGACATGTATAATTAATTGTTTATATATGAAATGACCCACAATTGGTTCCCTGTGGGATCGACCTTGATTCACTATAGCTATACTACGATGGTCCTAGTCCTCTTGCTAGTATTGGTTTATGGTGGTCAAGTATTTTATTACTTGATCTACGTCATCAAGTTTTTGGCGCCGTTGCCGGGGAACCAACGGTCAATTTTATATATAAATAATTTTCTTATTCATGTCGAGTTTTCTGTTTTAGAGTCTGTTTTTGAGTCCCTATGGTTGTCTGCTATGTGTGAAAATTCCAGAATCTGGAATAACTGGTTTCACTCCCAGCGAGACTGCCTCTTTTTGGCAGCGAGCCTAGTTCTATTTTCTGGGACTTCACGTGTATGTTTATCCCCGTATGTTTAATCCGTAGGTCTGATAGCAGCATGGGAAACCATGTTAAAATCAGTCTACGGTCTGTTTTATTTTTTCTTCTGTTTGCAGAAACCAGGGAAGCAATAATCTGAGTCAGTAATTATTCGCGGGCGCTGAGAAAATAACCCAGCAAACATGTGGAGCTACGAATCTAAGATGGGAAAAGTGAGGGAAGCAATACCTTTAAAGCACCAAGATGGCTCCGAAATTTTTTTAAAGGGTTAAATTCTTCGTGGTACAATGTTGAAGGCAATGTACTACCTTTTTTGGCTTATGTTTTACTACCTTTTGGTTTTTTGAGCATAAGTTAGCCTATACATGAACCTTAGTATGAATCTTAGCCCGGAGTTGGTTTGTAAGATTAATTTTATTAGTGTCGAAGGTTTTGCCCCATATCTTTCTCATCTAGAGGGTGTAGGGAAACATGTAGTCGTTGAAAGGAAGCAAAGAAAAAAGAGTTCCTCGTAGTTATTTAAAATCTCATTGTCATATGCATGAGATTGCTTCTCTGCCATGGGAGAAACAAATTGTGTAGTTTAAGCATTCACAATCTAAAGAAGACGTTGAGTTTTGAGAGAACACAATCTTCTCGCTTTTGTTGAGTTTTATGGTGATGGCTTCTCGGTGAACCCACCTTAAATAAAGCGAGATTACGCTTTGGGTGACAATTTAGAAATCGGAGACTCTTAGTACATGGGTTTGGAAATGGTCTAACCATGGTCAAGCGCGAGTTCAACCGAGCTTCACTCAATCGACTCCCTGCACGTGTGATGTACGTTACAGCAGTTCAACAAGACTTAGCATAGCCGATAAGCCTTCGGGCTAAACGGGGCTTATCTTGACGGATTGGCCTGAACTGTCACATATGTTCCAACGAATAAGACGGCGTAGGCTTGTCTACATAACCGACCTTATTCGCAGTACTTTGATTCATTGTTTCTTATTGTCAAGGCCAAAACCGTAATTAGTAACCATAATTTTAACCGAGTTTCTTAGAATTCACTAATTCCTAAAACGAGAGCCGAGGTAAGAGCTTTGGATAAATGGTATGGATAAATGTCGTTTCCTAGGTCTCACAACCAAGGGAAGGGTATTAATCCACAACAGCGATGAGCCCACCTCTTATAGTGCTCGAGGGGTCATTATCTGGCGATCCAAGAATGATAACTGACAAGGATAATTTTTGGAAAGTCGAGCTGAGGACTTTAAACTCAGAACTACTTCTTTAAAACCCATAGGATTTCTTTTTAGGATTTTAGGTTTTGTTTTCTTTGAGTCAAATAAAAGTAACGTGACATACGTTGAGGTTTTTTATTTTGCCGTGTTCCGATGGCCATTGGGCTAAGGATGTGCAAAACTTTTTTACTCAATATAGGCCACATGAAATAGAGTTCCGTAGGAGAGTAAAGAAATTGCTAAAGAAAAGGAAATTTAGCAATCCACCTTAAGATGGAGGCATTAAGAGAACTTGAGAATTACTGAAAATGTAACAGAGAATGATTGGTGTGAACAAGAACAATTTTGGTCAACTTCTAAAACCTTTTAGAAAGGTGATCCAAGTGAAAATCCAAAGTAGTGTGCAATTCATTCTGCAATTATCCTTATCTTTCCCTTTACACTTTTTCACCTTCAAACTTTTCGATCCTCTCACCAATCCGCCCCAATAGTTCACATTTCTAACCATTCTTTCATCGCCTCTCTTTCTTTCCATCCGTTTCACTCTCCACCCCAATCCCATTCCTTTAACCATTTTCAACCCACCCATAAACACAATTTCTTACCCACCCTTTATCTTTTCTTCCCATCCTTATGTGTATCTTTTTCTAAACCCATCATACTCTCAACCTCCATTTTGTTTACAAAGTACCTTTGTGTTGCGGAATTTGAAATATTGCTAAGCTTTAATGATTATCTTTTATCTTTTTGATTTTCATGATACTAGTTGGGGTAAGTGTAGCTCTGACCCTAGCTAGATTTTAAGCGTTTTTGGTTCAATCAAAATACAACCTATCTTCTACTGGAAGTTTTAAATTTCACACTTTTCCGACTATTCCGGCATTTCTAGATGATAAGTTTTGTTCTGAACTATCACACCGTTCCGACCTTGTTGATGACGGTTATGACTTTTACGTGATACATTGGGTTATTAGTAATTTAGAGAGTAGCTACATCTCCTAAGTTGTTGATATCCAATGCAAGCGAAAGTTTATGCGTTAAGTATTTGATTTTATCTTTAGCCAATAGGTCGCATTCAATCTGTTATACCTTACCAAGTTTCTCTTTTCCTGGATTGAATACCTTTTCGATCGAGTCACCCTCGTGTTTTCCCACGTCGGGTAATTGTTAAGGCCATATTTATATGATTATTAAAGGTTTATTTCATTATTATTTTCCCCACATTTGCATGATTTACATGAGAATTAAGGGTTTAAGTGTAATTATTTAATAAGGATGATTTTAAGAGGGTTGTATGCAAAATTGATGATTTTAAGTGTTGATTTAATGGAATTATTATTATTTGGATTTTATTACGTTTTTGCATTGTTTATTTATCATGTAGGTGTTAATTTTCGTGCATATAATGAGGAAAAATGAAGCTCAAGTCGAATTATAAGAGATAGAGTTGGAATTGGCTTGAAGAAATTGGATAAAGATGAAGAGATCCGATCCTCAGCAGTTCGAACGGGCGTCTACTGATCTTGAACGAGCGTCCCGTAAGTGAATCAAGGTCCCATGCAGCGTCGAAATCGTATTTTACATTCGAGAGTTCGGGCGGAGGATGAACGAAGTTTACTCAGCGTCCAGGCATTCTGGACGGGCGTCCACGAGACCAGACGGGCGTTCAAGGCCGTCTTAACCCTAGCCGACATCAAATTCCTATAAATAAAGCGGCAGCCCCAACCCTAATTGATACCAAATCATTGAGATCGCACTTTCACACCAAAAAGCTACGGCCAGAACCCTAATTCCATAGAGATGAACTTCTCCAACCCAACAATCATCTTCAATATGATTGTTGGCTAAAAGCCTTGCAGTGAGTCGACGGAGGAAGCCCATCATCAACACAACCAACTAGAGAGTTCGATGCT
The DNA here is from genome assembly GCA_026214975.1 of Gentiana macrophylla. NCBI lineage: Eukaryota > Viridiplantae > Streptophyta > Magnoliopsida > Gentianales > Gentianaceae > Gentiana > Gentiana macrophylla. The sequence goes on from CM047813.1 coordinate 48,058,521, forward strand.
TTATGTTAGTGAGTTTAATTTATAGTTTTTCATCACTTTGGATGCTGTTTTGTATTGATCATTTTTGTTAGAATTAACGATTTGATGAAACGATTTATCTATATCTATATGCTTGGATCTATGTATGAAAATATATTGGTTTAAGTTTTATTTCGTTCAAGTGATGCAATTATTCGTGTTGTAAGAGATTATGCATGATTAGTTGAGTAAGAGTTTGGAAACAACCTCGTGATTTCGTTTTGATTGCATGATTAGTTTATTTGAAAAGATAAACGAAACCCTAGAATTTGGTTGAAGAAATTTAATTGAATTCGTGAAAAATCACTACTAAAAACTACATCTTTAGATCACCATCTAGTTGGGGGTTGTTGGTTGATGGGTGGATTCGTTGCCTCGCTGTGTTTTCCTTTAATTATTTTAATCAACCCGTTTAGATTAAGTTTAGTTTAAGTTTTAGTTATATAAACCCTAGTTTCCTGCTGTTTTCCTGCACCTTTCTGCTTCAGTTCGTATTTAGACGCTCGTCAGCAATAGCAGACGCTCGTCCATTAGATTTAGTTTTGACGCTGCGTTCACTTTAGTGAACGCCGTCCGCCTTTTTTGTTTTCTTATTTTACGCTTGTTTTTATTTCTGTTTAGTTTTAATTCTTAGGTTTAGGTTTTAGTTAGTTTCAAACTTAGTTTAGTAAATAGTTGTGACATAATTGATATAGATTTATATTTGAATCCAATAAACATTCCACTCCCTTAGGACGACCCGTAAACACCCTATACTACGATCCTTATACTTGGGGTGTTTCGGTTTATAAATTATAAAACTAGTTTTTACCGAACAGTAATGCTTTTTGATCTTTGTCTTCTCTACCCGGTTTTAAGAATATTTAGGCGGTGGAGGTTGTAGATGAAGACCACCATCTTTAGTTGCTTGTTTATTTTTCTTTCTATTTAGTATTTTTCTTTTTGGTTTCCCTTGTCATTGGTTGTATAAAATAAAGTGGCTTAAACTGTGTTTAGGTATTTATACCTCATTACTGCCACATTATTTTATAACTTCCATAGACATGGTATTTGACGGTTTCGTGGAGTTTGTTTGCTTATACATGATGTGTCTATCTCTCCACGACGTGCTGAAATTTACTCCGATCTTTTTTCCTTTACTTGGACCCGTTCCAGAGCTAAGTCTTTTTCTTAAATTCTCATTTATTTTTGTCATTGAGGACAATGACATGTTTAAGTGGGGGGTAGGAGACTTAGCCATGTTATGTTATAATTGAAAATTGAATGAAACAGTACATGATTGAAAAAAATTGAATAAATACCATATTATTTATCTCGTACCCTTAGAATTGTGAGTTTCTAGCTAAGAATTGATAGGAAATAAACCAAGTTGCATGAGTACGTGATCATTTTATACTTATGTTAATTAAATTTAAGGATATTCATGCCGGTTTTTGCAAGTAGTTATTTATTATTCAATTACTCAATTCGAATCGAGTTTTACCGCACAAATCATAATAACTGACGAAATTATGTGTACATTGCATAGATGATTGGTTATGTGAACTTAGTATCAATATCTATCTGCTGATGCATTCTTATCTTTTAGCCATTAAAGCAGAGTAATAAGCTTGAGACGTACCTGTGTTTTAGCAAAATGTTAGACACTGGGCTTGTAGTGACATTACCAAAGTAGCCCCGCGCTTGTGGTAATATTCGATGCTATACATGATCTAAGATAGGGGGATACTCTAAAAATTTTTCTTCCTTGAGATTGGCAGTATTTGAAAAATATGAAGAATTGAAGAAATTCAACTTTTAAGAGGCTTTGAGTAGTACTCGGTCTCCAAGTCCAAAAACCCAATAGATACGCTCTTGCTTATTGCTCTAGTGATCTAACCATTGCGAGGCATAAGAAGTATGAATGCTGATGTTGGTGAATTTTGATATGAGGTCTGCATAAACTCTAATCTTGTCACAAATATATAAAACCGAATGCATATGCACACATCACTTTGATTCGTAATAAGTAATGAGTAATGGATACCTTATGAGCATGACTAGTATGAGTTGACTCGGGTTTCTTGCGTAAGTATGATTTGACCATGGGAAATATTGACTTGGGGAATGACTTATTGATGCTTTGTTCGGGACGATCAAAGTCTAAGTGGGGGGTAGTTGATGACGGTCAAATTATACCCGTAAAAGTCATCAACGTTGACCTTAAATCGAGATTAATAATGTATATTTCATATTAAATCACTCGTTTATATTTATTATTTAATGTTAAGTGATTATTAATATGATATTTGGTATTTAGCTGTTTTTATTATTAAAAGACCGATTTATTGTGCGATAAATTCTGATTTAAGTAGATCGTGATAAATCGGGAGGATAAATGTCATTCAATCAATGGATCTCAAGATAATAAGGAAGAAAATCGGAGCATTAATCAAGAGATAAATTAGAGAAATCGATCAACACGAAAGTGCAATCGGGAACAAGATAGACGAGAGAAACGTTTAACACGTGCAGTAGAAAAGGCTCGGTCGATCGAGCCCTATCATTCGATCGACCGAGTATGTCGGTTCGGTCACTCATGGGATTTTTGCGTGTATATCTTATAGATCCTCCTAGGTCGGTTCTGACCTCTATATAAGCAGCAGCTACGAAATTTATAATATCATATCATTGAACCATTACATTACACAACCAAATACATAATTTTGATTGAAGGTTTTTCAGCAATTTAGGGGCTTCAATATGTAAGCCTTTATTTTCTGTCTTCATTATTTTAAGTAATTAGTCCCCCCCAATTATGCTTTATCGTTTGAGTTAGTTAATCATAGCTAGATGATGTAGATCTAGGCTAAGACGTTAGGAAGGTGGCGATACCTTGTCTATGAGGATCCCATAACCTACGTCATATACTTAGTTTCTATCCATGAATCTACATTGTTTACTTAACGTGTATCTATGTTAATTTATATGATTGCTTAACGAATTACTACTTTAGTCCGTATTGTATGAGAAACGCTGAGAGATATGTTCAGAGATGTAATCTGGGGACGAAATCGGTTCGGGTGACCGAATAAGTTCATTCGATCGACCGAGCCTATTCACTCGGTCGACCGAGCACCTGTTATCTGTTAATTACGCCACGTCTTTATGGTTAGGTTAACCTAGTTGAATTTATTATCTCAGTAGGTATGGCTATGGCTACGTTACTCGCTTAGTTTAATTAAAATGTGTAAAAAGGAAATACCAATATAAAACTCTTAGGTAGGCTTATGAATTGCTCTTCACGGACGTTCAGCGTTATCTAGGTAGGTTTATATTTGGGGATTGCTAGCACCTGATTATACGTACGTTGTAGATTAGCATTAGGCTATAACTTGGTAATTGCTAGTTGGACGAGAGCTTGAGTAATCGTTTAGGAAGTATTAGTACGCCTAACCATAGGAATGTTTCCTAGACGAGGTGTACGATTAATATCGGCATCCTTAGTGTCGTAAGCGTGTGAGTTATATGAGATGGAAGCCTAAAAAGCGAAGTCACGTAATGTAGCATAGTGATCTAGCGACCTAACTGGTGCTAAGTCAAGTTTAAGGGGATGACTCCCGTAGGCAATCTAAAATAGATACAAACGGACTGATAGTTAATAAGTTTTGTTTATTATATAAATTGTTTAGGTCCAAACGATAAAGACTATAATTCGGAGGTTAATTACGTTATTTGTGTTGTGTCGAGTCAAGTCCTTTACCTTTTCTTGTCCTATGTGTTGGTCGTAGACCGCCTTTATGTCCTTGACATATATAATTAATTGTTTATATATGAAATGACCCACAATTGGTTCCATGTGGGATCGACCTTGATTCACTATAGCTATACTACGATGGGCCTAGTCCTCTTGCTAGTATTGGTTTATTGTGGTCAAGTATTTTATTACTTGATCTACGTCATCAGGTATTGGCATCATCACAAAAAAGGGGGAAATTGTTAGACATATTTTAGTTTTAATGATGAGTTCTAGACTAGCTGTTATAGAGCAAAGGCAAAAAGATGTCTAGAAGGTTTACTAGAGTTTGATCTTTGTATAGGTTTGATCAAACAAGCACTGTAAAGAGGTCAGCTGACTTGTCAGCAGACCTATCCAAGTCAATAGAGTGTCTAGGATAGTAGAGTCTAGGAACCTGCTGATGATTGAAGGCTGAGGGCTCAGACTCAGTTATGAAGGCTAAGGGATCAAACATAGTATTTAAAGTCAAGGATATGGGATCAGAATTTACGGAAGTCTATGATCACCTAAAATGATCACATATACCTTGTGTAGAAGGTCTAAGTTCCTTTAAAGTTAAGTGATAATTGAAACTTGGTTATGTTTAAAATGGTGTACTCTAACTTCATAATCAAAAGTTAGATGAGAAGCAGTCAGCTGAAGTGTTTATTAAAACACAGCAGACTAAAAGTCAGCTGACATCTGTGTACATCAGCAGACTTACACAACATGTGTCTGCTGAATGTATAATTCAAAATAATCCAAGTTTTTCTGGAAGATTAAATAGATAAGGATGATTTACAAGCCTTGGATTAATTAATCAATCAATGGTCAAGATGAAAGGGGAGTTATAAAGAATTTAGAGCCATATCAAATGGGAATAAACCATGGGTTGACAGTCTGGACTGTCAAAAGGACAATGACAGTTTCAGAAGGTACATCAGAGGTATTTTCAGGGATATTCATTAAAATCCTGCAACGTTTATCATTCAAATTCAAATTCAAATCACAGGATCTACACCTATAAATAGAGGACTCCTGATTCAGATTGCAACAACAACAATACCAAGTATTAACAACAAGCCATCAAGTTTTTGAGAAAGAATTTTATCAAGAGCAATCTGACCCTGCTGTGCTAAATTGACCAATCAATTTACTGATCAAGTTTTTCTTTAAGTGACTTCTTGCAAATCAAGACTTATCTAGTCTACACACTTGAAGAACTCATGCTACTGATTCATTCATCCTGATTAGAAGTCTACTGAAAGTAGAATCACTTTCTTGATTCAAACCTTCTTTTTGAAGAAGTTTACTGAAGACATAGAAGCACTTTTGGGTGTCAAGAACTGTTGTCTGTGTGGTGGAGCTGGTGAAGAGGCAATCCTACCCTTCAAGGACCAGTGGAAGACTTAGGAGTGGCAATCCTACCTATTTCTAGTTTTCAGTTTGTGAAGCCATAGTCATTGGTCAAGGACAAAAAGTTTAGAGATTTTTGTAACTGCTACCTCAAGAATCTCTAGTGAATTTCCTCCAACATCACAGGAGAAGAGTGGGCTGACACGATTACACAACCTGGAACCACTATAAATCATGCCTACTTTACTTTACTGCATTTACATTCTGCATTAACTTTATCTGCATGCTTATCACATCAAATTTACTTAACTAGCTACTAAATCACACCACTTGCACTACTGAGTATCTAATACTTAGTATCATATTTAAATCAACAAGTAACAAGGCTTAATTAATTATATTCCGATGCAACAAACTCTAGAATATCAATAGTCAGTATACTACTGATAGTCAGCAGACTACTGACCTTGCTGAGTTTGTCAACTCCAAAAGTTTTAAGTGTTAAGTTTATTCACCCCCTCTAAACTTAACCAAAGCCTTTTCAAGGGACCAACAAGTTGTTTGTTTTTTTGGCCTTTCAAGAGATTGGAGCATCTCTTAGAAACATCATATAGCCTGATACTGATCTTCTTGTTTCTGGACAACCAACCCAATCACTGTCCGTAAAACTTTTGAGTACAAGATTATTGTCTGCTGTGAACAATATTCCTTGACCAGGATTGGCCTTTAAATACCTCAGCAGTCTGTGCGCTGTCTTCATATGATTTTCAGTAGGAGTGTCTCGAAATTGATTGAGCTGCTGAACTGCAAAGGAAATATCTGTTCTGGTAAAAGGAAGACAAATAAGTTTTCCCACCAATGATCTGTAAGCAATATTATCTTCCAAAAAGGGTGAATCACCATGCTGTAAAGTTTTCTTAGACTCCATAGGTGTCTTACCAGGTTTTGCTCCAAAATAAACTCATATTCTTCTAGGAGATTAAGAGTGTATTTTCTTTGAGTAATTGATATTCCTATAGGTGTCTTAGCAGCTTCAATACCTAGGAAATATCTCATTTTTCCAAGATCCTTAATAGTTAATTGCTGATGTAGGGCATCATTGACTTGCTGAAATAATTCTCACTGGGGCTTGCTGCTATGATGTCATCTACATAGACCATCAAAGCAATAAAGGACTCATCCCGCCTTTTTGTGAATAAACTGTGATCATTCTTGGATTGAATGAATCATTGAGCCTCCAAAGACTCAGTTAACTTGCAGTTCCTTTTTATGATGGCCTGCTTGAGGCCATATAGTGACTTAGTGAGTCTGCAAACTTGATTAGGTTTAGATGCTGCACAACCTGGGGGTAACTGTATGTATACTTCTTCATGCAAATCTCCACGTAGAAAGGTAGTGTTGACATCCATCTGAGGTAGATGCCAATTATTGGTTGCTGCTGCTGCAAGTAAAACTCTAACTGTAGTGATGTTGACAACAAGAGAGAGGTTTCTTGATAATCAATGCCATATGTTTGATTGTAGCCTTTTGCGACTAGTCTAGCTTTGTATCTCTCTACTGAACCATCATGATTATATTTGATTCTATACACCCACTTACAACCAATGGGTTTCTTTCCATGGGGTAGATCAACTATTTCCCATGTATGAGTCTTTTGTAGAGCTTTAATTTCATTTTGCATTGCATCTTTCCACTCATCATGCTTGATAGCTTGATTGTAAGTCTTAGGATCTTTAATAGCATCAATAGCATTGATGAACCTGGCATAGTCTGATGAAATATTGTCTAGGTTCATGACCTCACTCAGCAAGTGTGGGTCTACTAAACAGTATGAGCACCTCATTGATAAAAGGTTGGTGATTTATTTGTTCTTGTGGACCTTCTTAATTGTGTGGGTTTAGGTGCTGGATTAGCTAGTACATGCTATTTAGTAGGTGCCTCAAATTGGAGCTAACCCTATTTTTAATCGGTCTGTGACTCATTCAAAGAGATCATTAAAAGTATTCATCAATGGTAGTGGTACTGACATGTCAACAAGATACCTAGCTTTGCCTAGTTCCTGTTGAAACAAAGGAAAACAAGTCTCATGAAATTGAGTATTTCTAGAGACAAAGATATCATTGTTGGTGATATCTAAAAGAATAGTACCCTTTTGTATTTGAACTCCCAAGGTAGACATAAGTTCTACATCTTGAATCAAACTTGGTTCTGTATTGCTGAAGTGTGTAATAAAAAATCAGGCATCCAAAACTTTAAACATTGAATAATTGGGTTTGGTGCCATAAAGCATCTCATGTGGGGTGCTTTCCTTCAACAGTGGTGTAGGTATGGCATTAATTAATTTTACAGCATTTAAAGACAAAAGCCCCAATGTTCAATGGGTAAATTACTCTGGAACCTCAAACTCTTTGCAACATTCAGCAGATGTTGATGGTTTCTTTCAACAATGCCTTTGTATTCTGGTGTGCTGACATAGGATGCTTGGTGGATGATACGCTACTGAGAATAGAATTCAGTGAGCTGAAACTTAGCTCCATTGTCAGATCTAATTATTTTAATAATTTTGTGAAATTGAGTAGAGACAATTTTAACAAAGGATTTAACAAGATCAGAGGCATCAAATTTATGCCTCATAAGAAAAACCCAAGTAAAATTAGAAAATTCATCTACAACAGTCAATAAATATTGTTGTCCATTGACAGTGTGTTGTTTTAAGGGACCCCAAATATCTATGTGAACAAGATCAAATATAGCATTCACAACATTAGTACTTAAAGGAAAATGATTTTTCTTTAGTTTTTCCATGGAACAAACATAACAATGGTCATGATTACAAAAATTGACATCAGCAGACTATGAACTAATGACTTGCAGTCTCTTATCTGGCAAGTGTCCTAGTCTGTAATGCCATAAAAGAGCATCATCAAATCTATCAGACAATGTGTGATTTTCTATAGATTTGACAATAGAAAGTCTTATTGGTTGATCCATGACATAGAGTCCTCTATCTAACTCAGCTGAACCAATCACTTTCTTGTTCTTGTCCTGCAAAACACACTCGTTAGCAGAAAAAACAGCTACACCTTTAGTATGATTAATAAAGGCAGGTAAAGAAAAAGGTTATATTTAAAACCCGGAATGCAAAACACATTATGTAGGACCAACTGAGGGTTAACCCTGACTTGTCCTATATGTGTTACAGAAACATTGTTTCCATTAGGTAATCTCATTCATATACCAAATGAAGGTTTGGGATTGCTTAATAGATGCAATGATCCTACAATGTGATCTGTGGCACCAGAGTCCAAGATCCATTGTATAGACCTTACTAAGTTTAGATCACCTATCCCTGTAGCAGGTGTGTAATGTGTGATAACCTTATCAGGTTGAACAACAGTAAAGCCTGCATGTCTAGGAGGATCATAACTCAGCAGAGCCATCAACTTATCCAGTTGCTGTGCAGTAAGATTTGGGAACCCTGGTCCAGGTGACCTATTCTGGGCCTAATCTTCTTCTGCTGACTGTTCTTCCTTTATCAAATTAGCCTTTTTTGACTTGAAACTAGGAGGATTGCCATGTTTCTTGTAACAAATTCTTCAGTATGACCATTGAATCCACAAAAACTACATTGAACCTTTTTGAGATTCTTAGGTATGGCATTTGCAGCAGTCCCTGAATTTTGATTTTGACCATGTCCATTCTTTTGAGACCTGAGAACCATAGAATCTTGATTCTTAGCCCTATTGGATACATACAACTTATGTCTTTCAAATTTAATGGCCATTGCAAATGCATCATGGATTTCTGGGAAAGGCACCATCAGTATTGCATGTGAGACCATTGGCTCAAAATCATCCCTTAAACCATTTAAGAATTTCATAACATGTTCAACCTCCATATGATCCATCAGTGTTCTGATTGCATTGCAATGACATTGAGGATCACAATAAAAAACTGATACAATTTTGTGAAATATTGATTGACAGAATCACTACCTTGTTTCAGCAGATGCATCTCTTCAAGAAGATCTGAAATCCTCAAGCATCAACATTAGAAAATCTAGTTGAAAGATTCTTTCAAATTGCAGTGCACTTTTGAAGCACATCAAACTTTGGGCAATGGTGTTCTCTACAGAATTCAAGATCCATGATGTCACCATTGTATCACATTGTCTCCATGCACGGAAATCTGATGAATCTGCTTCTGGCCTTTTGATTGTGCCGTCTATTTTTATTCTTGGTGATTAACACCATCTCCATAGACATTTTCCAAGGATTATAGTTGTTTTCATTAATCAATGGATAAACAAGAACCAAAGACGGATTCTCATTAGAATGAGCACAGAATGGATTGAAGGGACTAATTTCTTGTTTCTTAGTTGCCATGGCTATCAAGAACTCCAAATTCTTATCAAAACAATGATAAATCAAGGAAATACGATCAAGAAATGATCAAAAAAGAAGGAAAGGCTAACCGTTTACTCTCAAGAAACTGGAAAACATAGAAAAAATGAAGAACACACAAGATTCTTCAAAAAATCAGAGAAAAACGTAGGAAAAATTTCAATAATTCTAAAATTTCTGCTCTGATACCATGATGAAGTTTATAGAATTATAAACTGAAAATAAAATGTGGAAGTATCATTGATGAACTGAAAGTTACAAGTTACTTTACAATGCAACTGATCATGTGGTATTTATATCTTCATACACCTCATGGATCAGTTAGAAGTAAGTTACAAATGGTTACAATAGACTATAACTGAATAACTGTTTTCTACACTACAATACACTAAAATACTCAGAAGGGTACTGTGTCTTCATCTTCGCAGTCGCTGTTGTGTCTTCATCTCACAAGAAGTCTTTGTTTGTCACCAGTGTCTTAGCAGATTTCACTCAGATTCCTTCACCTTTATATCAGAAATGTTTCTTTCGCTATTGACGGCGGCAAATCTGAAAATTTGTGGCACCAAGTCAAAAGGAACCGCATCAACACACACATGAATCTCTGACGAGACCCTGGTCCTTGCTTCAAGCCATGAAACTATTGGGATATTGTTATGTCCCCAATAATCCATATGTGGTTCTATTAATTTTACAGTATCTAAACTTATGTGTTATATATTTTTCTTGTCACTAACCCTGTCGAGAAGTCATATGACTTACAAAGGCATTTTTCTCTGTTTTTACAGGTACCATGAAACACTCACACACCATAAATGATTAAAACATGGTTGTATGATTTATTTATTGTCATCAACACAAATATGATATGGTGTAGTTTCATTATAAAATAAATGATAGGCTCTGCAAAATATTAAATTAAGATTGCAAGGTCCTAAGCCCATCCACCCCGGCCTTTTTTTTCTAACCTAAGCCTTATATTATACACACTAAAACATTTACCCTAGAAAACCTAATTTCTTCTCCAAAATAATAAAACTGCCGCCCTCACCAGTATCATTCATTCAGCCGTTCCAACTCTCTCTCATTCTTGAAACCTCCGTCCCCATCTTCTTGGTACAGCAACCGTTCACCATTAACTCTTGTCTCGATACTGCCTTCAAAAATCTGAACCCGTTACGTCTTCTATATTGACTCGATTCAGGCACTAAGGCGACTATTCAGTCTTCGATCCATAATCCGATGATGAGAAAAGGCCAATCTTTCGGTCAATTACCACTCAGTCGTTGCTCGTTCTTGATGCAGTCCGAATTTATGGCTTGGTTCATCAATGAGAAGTAGTGATTCACAGTCAAACCGACCGTCTCTGACTGGATGGTGTGAAATTCGAGTTTCAGACAAGAAAGATGATGTTTTTATGCTTCAATGGCTCTCAAATGATACAGGTTTTGTCCAAATTCAAGACGAATTTGGATCTGGTAAATAGTTGAGTAGTTGCTCTTATTTGTTAATTTATCGAGTCATATAATTGATAAAATCAAAATAGGATTTCGATTTCTGATCTAATAAAAAAATTATGCTCTTTGAAAAACGTCAAGCTTGAAGAAATTTAAATACGTTCTACTTTTTTGACAATTAATCACTCAAGCTTGGTATATTGTTGATATAGTCTTTTCTTATTATAAATAATACTATATATATATATATATATATATATATATATATATATATATATATATATATATATAAAAATGCATATCCAGTTTAAATATACGCTTTTAGGTTTATTTAAAGTTTGATGAGATCTGTCTAATTGATGAGTCAAACACAAGAGTATTGATCTGTTTAGAAAGGATATACTCAAAATGTTGATCTGTTGAAAATAATCATAACATACATGAACCATTTTTCGGGTGCCAGTGCCTTCGAAAAGTATGCTATTAATCTACATCTATGTTCATAACATGCTCCAATTTACATTATTATAACTTTGAGATCATATTGACCACACACTTTATATATCACTTTGCAGCATTTTGCATATACATGAAAATATACACACACACACACACACACACACACACACATATATATATATATATATATATATATATATATATATATATATATATATATATATATATGTATGTATTTATGTATATATATGTATGTATGTATTATGGACTATATTATTTATTAATAATCAGCACTGAATTATTTGGCATGTTTCTGCATTTATCTGAAATATTAAACTAATTTTCGTATTAGCTTAAAATTTTCAGTCTTCGCAAGAAATGAACTTTGGAAAACTGATCCATTTATTGTCTTAAAAATCTAAAAGTCCTTTTAAAATAAATAAAAATACAAATAATAATAAAATAAAATAAATATTGAATCTGTCGAATGTTTAATGTTTCCTTTAAATGCATTGCTAGTCTCTATGTATGCAATTTAGTATTCCAAGTCACTGCATTTATTATTCAACCACTACACTCTAATTCATGTAGTTTTCCCTTCACAACTTGTCTATATAATCTCAAAGACACTAAACTGATCTAGCAACAAGCTGATCAAACATTTTCATATTTACTAAAAATATTCCTTGCATTTACGAATTTGTTTATCGTTCTTGCCTCTCGCTTTCCTACGAATATGAGTGGTGAGTTCGAGTCTAAATCAATCGCCTTGAGTGATTTGGGTTGAGACTTGGTTGTGGTGATTTTATCCGGGATCCAGCTTGAGCTTTGGGATTGCACCAAGGCTTGTTTCTGGCACCAGTCATCTCACAGTCTGAACTGTGTGTTCATATCAGTAAGTTCGCGTTTTGCTTTTTTCTTTCAAGTTGCTAATTTTATCCATGTGTCTTGATTTTTAGAACTTGGTTAGAAAAAGAAAAGCAAAGGTTGTATTGTGTTCTATTGTATTGAATTTTTCGAAGCAGGCGTATCGAATCCTAGTGATTATATCACCGTGGTAATCGTGATTCATACACTACTGATTGTGATCTCAAAAAGTTCAATAAGTTAGAACAAGTTTATCCATCTTGTATCCTACTTTCAGTATTAAAAATCAGTTGTAATCTGTACACTAAATATAGTGAAATATGTGGATGTGTGGTTTACATTGACATATAGGACTGTATGATAGTTTAGGAAACTATTAAAATCAATGTATGTGGTTTGGAATCAAATTAGAAACACACTTAACTCGTTGCATGCTAAATTGATAGGATATAACTCGTTAAAATCCTTAATCATATTGATCACAAGAACATTAACCTATACACGTTGATCTTAGCTAGATCTTCTGCCTAGTTTATTAACAATAATAGGTTAATTAATTGGGAAACTCTGAAAAGGCTAATTAAAATTAAAAATCCGTAATATCCTATTCACCCCTCTCTAGGATATATATTGCGCATATACGATCCAACAAGTGGTATCAGAGCTTGGTTTCTTGTGAATCAAATTCTGGTATTCAGCTTCTTGGTTACTCACTAAGTCTGCTTGCTAAATTGTTGTGCTTTAAAACCGCTATATCTTTTGCAATCACATACATGAACATAACCTACTAAATACTACATATTTGTTCTGTGTTTGCTGTATTATAGCTGCTGAATTACTTCCTACTGAACTGTGCTATGTGCAGGTGTTGTATCTGTGCTTTAAATTTCATAAGTAAATCCATTAAGTCTCGCTCTGACTGAATTTTAGATTCAATCAATCATTTCTGACCACGTTATTATTTTCTGCAAACGTTTAAGTACTAAGACTACTCACACACCACTTGCAACACGAATATCGAATCTGAGATTTCTGTCACATCTTATTTGAATCCGTCCTGCTGTATTGTAATTTTCATTGTATCACTACATTAGTAGCAAGTGCATTGACCTACATTGTCTTGCATCTCATTATAATTCAACGCCTAGAATTAATTAAATGGCTTCCATGAAATATAACCAGGCACTACCACGTGAGGGCTTATCATTGGTAAGACCTCCCTACTTTGATGGTACTGGGTATATTCAGTGGAAGAGGGCTATGCAACTCCATGTAGAGGCAATGGACGTCCGACTATGGTTCATTATAGTGGATGGACCCTTTGTCCCTACTAAGGAAGGTAGAGATAAGGGCGTGATAGTGCAAGTTAAGGAGGAAAGAGAAGAATTAGATGATGAGGATTATCGAAGGATGACTCTCAATTCCAAGGCTACCGCTATCCTTGTTAACGCTCTAAGTCCAGCTGAGGGAAAATATGTCTTAGACTGTAAGACTGCTAAGGAAATATGGGATCATCTTCAAATGCGTCATGAGGGTAATAATCAAGTTAAGGATAATAAAATTAACCAACTCATGTTTGCATATAAATCATTTAGGATGGGTCCAAACGACACAATCAGTGACATGGATACTAGATTCACAGATATTATCACAACACTATCTGCACTAGGTAAAACCTTCAAATCCAAAAAATATTGTGCAAAAGATTCTTAGGAGCTTTCCCGAAGAATAGGACGCCATGGTTATGGCTATACAATAGGCTAAGGATCTGAACGCCACGAAAAGGATGAACTCATTGGCTCATTGCTTGTGCACGAGAGCATCTTTGGCCTCTCATAAAGCATACTAAGCCTGAGACTAAGAGAGTGGCATTAAAGGCCAAATCCCAGCCCACCGAACCTGAGACTACCGAAAGTAAGAGTGATAATGAAGATCACGCACTTATGGTTCGTAACTTCAAGAAATTTTTGAAGTTTAATAAAGGATCAAAATCTGAGCCTAAACCTCAAAAAGGCAAAGCCAAAAGAGGTTCGAATGTCCATTGTTACGAATGTCAACAAAAGGGACATATAGCCAATTAATGCCCAAATCGCAAGTCAAAATCTGAAAAGAAATCTAAACCTACTTTTGATAATAAAAAGAATGTAAAACCTGCTTTACCAGCTTGGTCTGATAGTTCGGACAACGACGCTGCTGATTCTGGCTCTGAAAAGAGTGAGAAAGAAAATGTAGCCCTGATGGCCTATTCTCAGCCCACAAATGACATGGATGAGACTTTGTCTAATCCATCTTTCACTAATGATGAACTATATGAATTAAATGAAAATCTGGCTTTCAAAAATTCACACATTAAAGGTAAAAATAAACATCTTCAAGAAATCATTTTACAAAATAAGGATCAAATCCTCCAATTGATTAACTCTTTAAGTGCACTTGAGCTAAAGTACAAAGATCTTGAGTTGGAAAATGCTTCTCTTAAAACTGAGTCTATTACACTCAGGAAAATTCAAGGGTTAGAGAAGGGGCCAATAGTCAGTGGGTATAAGACTTCTTACAAGAAGACTCTTCTCAAAGACTTGAAGCTCAAAGAAAAGATCTTGGAACCAAGGCCATTTTCCTTAAAGAACATCAAACCCTTTTCCCCCAACATTTTTATAAACAACACATGAAAACACCCAAACACGCATACAAGTATGACAAGAGGTATTCAAGAAGTCCGTCTCGACAGACTACCTCTCGTCCAATGAACTATGGTCCACGTATGCACCACGATCATGGGATACATCAAGCACCGAACTACACCTTTGTTAAACCACGAGTGTCCTATAACTCATATACTAATTTTCAACCACATTATCACTATGACCAGCCCCACTATCCATATGGGTCTTATTTTGGATTTTATGATCAGCCCTCTCGTTCCTATGGATCTAGACCTGGACATAAACCCAAGATTAAGAAGATATAGGTACCCAAAATTAAACAAGTATGGGTGAGGATGGATTCTGCCAATACTAACACTTAAGGACCCAAAAGACTAAAGGGGACCTCAACAACTCTTTGGTTGCAGGATTACCCTAAACCAAGACCATGAAAAATCCAAACAGATGGGTGCTAGAACACGGTTGCTCTAGGCACATGACTGGAAACTTCACACTTTTTCGATCATATGAACCAAAATCTAAAGGAGGCTCTGTCACTTTCGGTGATAGCTCCAAAGGAAAGATCCTTGGTGAAGGATCTATTTGTAACCCTGAATCGCTTATCATAAACAAAGTGTATTTTGTAGACAACTTAACTCATAATCTTTTAAGCATCTCCCAACTTAGTAATTCCGATCGAGAGATTACATTCGACAAAAAGACATGCAAGATAAAAGAAATGTCTGGTAAGCTTCTCTTTTCCGGTCATTGTGAAGATAATATATATACGATTGAACTTGATAAGCTTCTGGAATGTCCAATATCTTGTCTTGTCTCTGAGAATGACAATGTTAATCTCTGGCATCGACGCCTAGGACATGTTGGTATCCGCACCTGAAATTGGTTAGCAAAAATATAATTCGTGGACTACCAAAGTTTGACTTGAAAGACTTCAAGTTTTGTGAGCCTTGCATCAAAGGCAAACAAACAAATACTTCTTCAAATCCAAACAAGACATCACCACTACACGCACACTTGAACTCATGCATATCGATCTGTTTGGCCCAAGTCATGCTCGAAGCCTTAGAGGGAAGTCGTATGCCCTCGTAGTTGTAGATAATTACTCCTGATACACATGGGTTCTATTATTGACTCACAAAAGTGACAGTGCTAAGTCATTTGAAACTCTGGTGAACCAATTACAGAAAAATTTTGATATATCGGTTTGACTGTCCGGAGCGATAGAGGCAGAGAATTCATTGATGTAGAACTCATTGAGTTTTGTGAATACTCCGGTATTCGACATGAGTTTTCTGCTCCTAGGACTCCACAACACAACGGGGTTGTTGAGCATAAAAATTGCTCTCTCCAGGAGTCGGCACGAACGATGCTAAAAGAGTTCAATGTGCCTCGTTTCCTATGGGCCGAAGTGGTCTCTTGTGCCTGTTATAATATTAACAAATTATCTATTCGAAAGACTTTACACTAGACTCCCTACGAGATTCTTAGGAACCGACCACCCAAAATAAACTATTTCCATGTTTTCGGGTCAAAATGTTTTGTCTTAAATGATAAGGGAAACTTGGATAAATTTGCATCTAAGTCCATTGAATGCATATTCATGGGTTATTCCGAAACCTCACGGGCATATAGATGATATGATCTGGTTTCACAACGCATTTGTGAGTCCGTACATGTCTTATTTAATGAATCAAATTGCATGACTAACGCGTGTATTAATGTGGAAGGAATTAAGGAGTTATTCGAAAAGGCTAAGCTTACAGATTGTTCTGAGTTTGAGTTTTTTCCTTCGGCCACAAATGAGGTAAGTCTAGAAATTCCTGAAACTCCTACTCCTGAGGCTTCTATTGGTGAAAACACACCCATGGGTGATGAAACCTTAGCAAATGGTGAACAACATACAGAACACAATGAGCAGCCTGCTCCTACCCGACAACGCACTTAGGATAGAGCTCACACTTTGGATTTAATAATTGGAAATCCCACTGCTGGTGTATCCACTTGTCGGTCCAGTCTTCCCCCTCATTTTGCTGCTTAAGTGTCTTTGCTTGAACCCAAAAATATAAAAGATGCACTAGTAGACACGGATTGGGTGATAGCCATGCAAGAGGAGTTACATCAATTCGAAAGAAATGATGTATGTGAACAAGTCCATTTACCTCCCAAGACACACATTATAGGAACCAGATGGGTCTTTAGGAATAAAATGGATGAAAACGGGGTAGTCGTTCATAATAAGGCCCGACTGGTGGCACAAGGTTATTTCAAAGAGGAAGGCATCAACTACGACGAGACCTTTGCTCCAGTTGCTCGGCTTGAAGGCATTCGCCTACTTATAGCGTTTGCATCCAGTTTTGACCTAAAGTTATTCCAAATGGACGTTAATAGTGCGTTTTTGAACGGTTTTATCAAGTAGGAAGTGTATGTTCGCCAACCTCCGGGTTTTGAGGATACACTTCACCAAGATTATGTCTACCATCTCAAGAAGGCACTTTATGGCTTGAAGCAAGCCCCCTGAGCCTGGTACGACCGGCTATCATCTATGTTGTTGGAACACGGTTTCTCTAGGGGTAGAGTAGACAATACTCTATTCATTAAGAAATTTGGTTCAGATATCCAGATTGCTCAGGTATATGTAGATGATATCATTTTTGGCTCCACCAATACCGACCTATGCACCGAATTTGAGACTTTGATGAAGTGTAACTTTGAGATGTCAGCCATGGGAGAGCTCACCTTATTTCTTGGTTTACAAATCAAACAAACTCCCCTAGGGATACATGTTAGTCAAACCAAGTACATTAAAGATATGATCACTAAATTCAAGTTTGACACACTTAAGCCTGCAATCACGCCTTTGACCTCATCTGTCAGGCTGACTACAGATGAAGATGGCCAACCTTTCGACCAACACCTTTATAGATCCATGATAGGTTACTTACTTTATTTGACTGCTTCCCAACCCGATATTATGTTCTCCTTTTGCCTATGTGCACGATTCCAAGAAAACCCTAAAATGTCACACTTTGGGACAGTCAAACAAATTTTTCGCTTAGGCACACCCCTACTTTGAGTCTATTTTATGCCACTTCTACAACATTCACACTACTCCCATATAGTGATGCTGACTATTGATGTTGCTGTGTGGAACACAAAAGCACTAGTGGCACGTGCCAGTTCTTAGGCAATAGACTCGTCTCGCGGTTCTTCAAGAAGCGGCCTAGCGTTTCTTTGAGCACCACTGAGGCTGAGTATGTTGCTTTAAGTAATTGTTGTGCCCATCTTTTATGGATCAAACAACAGCTTGCCGATTTCGGTATTACTATACCTTGCGTGACCGTCTACCGTGACAACACTAGTGCCATAGACTTGTCCCGCAATCCAGTATTGCACTCTCATGCCAAACATATAGATATCCATTATCACTTTATACGATACCATGTGACCAATGGTTTATATCTATTGAGTTTGTGCTTTCTGCGCAGCAAGTCGCTGACATTTTCATGAAGCCTCTACCTCAGGCTTTGTTTGAAAAGCTGCGTAGTGACATATGTATGGTTCCTCTTTAGACCCTTTTTTGATTCCTTTTTCAAAATAAGTGGGAGAGATGTATATATGTAGGGGGAGCTACAATTTAGGGGGAGCGTAGGTATTTTGTAAAATTAATCAAAATGGGGAGAATTGTTGGGATATTATTGTGTCGACAATAATCCATATGTGGTTTGATTAATTTTACAGTAATCAAACTTATGTGTTATATATTTTCTTGTTACTAACCCTGCCGAGAAGTCGTATGACTTACCAAGGCATTTTTCTCTGTTTTTACAGGTTCCATGAAACACTCTGATATGATTCAAGAACGGGATTTTGCCCTAGGATCTTCTAAAGGAATCAATAACGAGCTCAAAACAACGATCTTAGATAATCCAACCTAAGAACTTTGGCAAGAACGCCACAATGCTTGCTCAAGGCGCTGATAAGTTCTCTAAGGTGTGGAACTCTACAACGAAGAAATCCTCACTCGCAAATGATAACAAGTCAAAAGACATAATTAAATTTTCACTCAAAATTAAACTGTTTTTAAAAGAACAACCTAGGTGCCTTATATAGGCTACAATATTCATGAAATTAATGTAGCTAAACAATGTGGGATAAATTACATTGTAATTTTCGCCACTTTATTTCCTAGTGTACATAACTTGACCTTAATAAGCCCAAATGGCTTTTATTAGCTAAAAACAAACACTTGACTCAATATACTAGCATATAGACAACTTTTCTGATGGATCTTACTCGCATCTAGGCCCAATAATGCCTTCGTCAAGTCCAATAGCATAAATGGTGCACTTAGTGGGTAGATCTTCGGTCTTCTCGTGTGGTTCTTGCTCCAAATGGGCTTCTAAGGCCAAAGTATTCAAGGCCTCTCTAACTTTCTTCTTTTGGAGCCTTGTCATCGGCCCATCTCGAATCACAAGCGGGTCCTCGGTCTTCATAGGAGCTAACGGGTCCGGAATATCATCATGAATCACAACACACTCACACACCATATATGATTAAAACATGGTTGTACGATTTAATTATTATCATCAACACAAATATGATATGGTGTAGTTTCATTATAAAATAAAAGATGGGCTCTGCACAATATTAAATTAAGATTGCCAGGTGATGTGATACATGATGACATTCCCGACCCATTGGCACCTATGCAGCCCGTGGATCATCTGGTAGTTTGAGATAGGCCAATAACAAGACTCTAGAGGAAGAGATTGAGAGATGCTATGAACAACTTGGTGACAGGGACTTATTCAGAGTTCGAATAGCCCGTGCAGAAGACTGAGGCGCAAACAGTGACCCTCCTTAGTGCAGTTGGGCCTGGTTAGAGCTTTATTGTGTGGTTTGGCTTCATATTGGGCCAAAAGCCCAAGTTCTGGACGCCAAGAAGATGATGGATGAAATTGTTAAGTGTTGGACTTATTTTACTTTGGTTATTCAGCTTTTGTTTGATTATTATCTAATAATGGTCATTTAGGCCTAGGTAGACTATGTAAGCCCATTTAACATCACATGGGGCGCATTTTCCTAGGTGGGAATTCTCACACATTGCTTTTTTCCTTTCTAGCTCTTTTTGTTGTAAGACTTGAACATCACTTGCGAGTGAGAATTTTCTTCATCGTAGAAAGTTCAACCCTTCGAGAATTTACCAGCACTGTGAGCAATAGTTGGGCGTTCTCTTCATACGATTTAGTTGGATTACTAGGTCTAGGATCCTTAGCTTGTCATTGTTCCCTCTAGTTACTTCGTGGGCGAAACCTCGGATTTGATTCCATCCGGAATCACATCAGTTGGTAGCAGAGCTCAGCAACTTCAGTGAGCAAATATCCCTTTTATTTTTTTGTTTTCCTTTATTCCGTATAATTTATAAAAAAACAAAAAAAACAAAAATTTCGTTGTTCTTGTTTTTTATTTTCATCGTCCATTTTTCCCAAGAACACAAGCAATCTTCATCAATCAACCCAAAATTGCCTTGTATCTTCAAACCTTCATCCCGAACCCTATTTTTTTTGACTCTGCTTTTGTATCAGGCCGTTACCTAACCAAACAACCTCCAAAAATACTAAAATTTTTACCACATCTAAAAACATCTAGATCTACAATATTTGGCTTTACACCCAATTCAGATCGACCTTGAAAAATCGATTAATCCAAACAATCATCCAAAAAAACTGCGACAGATTAAATCATCGTTTGAATTCGTTTTCAGTGTGTTAAACGACTCGAAATTTCCTGGAAATTGGAAAACTTATAGGAAATTCGCATATTTACAACTTTTCTCTTTTGAGTGCTTCTAAATTCTCTGCAGTTCGGTCGTAATTGGCACCGTAAGGCACTGCTATGAATCTGAAAATTTCTGACAGATTGCCCTGGTTTCTGAGAAATGATTGTTCGAGAGACTTCTATATCTTCAAAAATATCTGAAATTTTGACATCCTTTAGAAAACTCTCTGATATGAAACTTTTGTCTTTTAAGTTTTACCAGATTCGCAATAGTTTGTTCACAATATACACTGCACTTCACTGCTTAAATTCTGGAAATCCTTACAGCATCATGTTTAGGGTTTGCTCATTATTCTGATTTGTTTGAGAAGAATATTTTCTACGACTGAGAATAAGAGTGATAAACATGAGAGAATTGTGAGGATATAAATGTTTTGGTCATGGATTACAACATATTTTATTCCCATTGTCATATTCGGAGATGGAATATGAGTTCGCATTGATCACGAAGAAGAGACGAATGTAGTTAGTATTGCGGTGGTTAAAGAGTTGAACTTGCCGGCGAGAAAGAAATTATTATCCTCATTACTTTGTTGAGGAAGTTATCGATTTTGGGTTACAAGGCAAGCATGGTTTCCTTTGTCGGTTGGAGGTCATCGCTCTGAAATATTATGTGATGTGGTTCCACTAGAAGGTGAACATTTAATCGTAGCAAAGCCATGGTTACAATTGTACAAGGTATGTCATAATTCATCCCATACTCGGTATTCTTTTTATGATTATGGCAAGAAGTATGTCCTTGAATCACGACCGTATACACAAGAGTGTGATCTCAAGATTGAAGAATCCAAAAATATGGAACACGTGAAGAGTGAGAGTCGTGATATACAATTGAAGAAAGCTTCTAAGGGGTTGTTTTCTTTTTTTTTGCGGTCATTGCAAAGCGGATGATCACTACTATCATGATTGCCCTAAATTCTGGTAGGAAATGCATAGAATCGATGAGGAATTTTGTTTGAAACATGAGAGAAGAAGGGAAAAGGAATTGGTTGATGAGAAAAATGCAGAGATTGTTACCATTAAATCGAGAGGTGGTCGTCCAAGAGTCGATTGTGGTGGATGCTATCGCCGGGGATAGTGAGAGTGTGGTGGAGGTGGATGAACCTGATTTGGTAGATGAGAAAACAGAGACACATGAGGACGTTGGTCCTACTTCCCCAACCATGTGTTCGATATCTATTTTGTCTTCCTTACCGGTACATGATGATCAGTCTCATGAAAAGGACACCGGGCTGTTGGATACATCCAATGCAGCCCCTATATTGCCTTTGGAGTTTCTTGATCCGCTTTACATTGGTGGAAAACCAGAGCACACTTTTCATGATCCTTTTGCTGGACGTGTTCATGAGTATCCAGGATCGAGTTGCTATGAATATGTTGCTGCCACTCTGAGCTTCATCGTCATCTATATCAAGCCGAGAGACTTTTCGTATGTTCCGTTGGTGAAGCATGGATCACGATATCAGTGTACAATTCATTTGGAGTAGTGTATTTGCATGTTATTTGATCCCGGTATATCATTACTGATTTTTGCGGGTTGTTCAAGATTGGTGTGTGTTGCAGCTCAATTGTATGACATCCTTTTGATTCGAGGACGAATCCTTCACAACCAGGAGGGAATGATGTGATCCATGATGACATTCCCGATCCATTGGAACCTATGCAGCCTGTGGATCATCTGGTAGTTCGAGATGGGCCAATAACAAGACTCCAGAGGAAGAGATTGAGAGATGCTATGAACAACTTGATGACAGAGACTTATTCGGTGTTCGGAGAGCCCGTGTAAAAGATTGAGGCACCAATAATGACCCTCCTTAGTGCGGTTGGGCCTGGTTAGAGCTTTATTCCGTGGTTTGGCTTCATATTAGGCCAAAAGCCCAAGTTCAGGACGCCAAGAAGATGATGGACGAAATTGTGAAGCGTTGGACTTATTTTACTTTGGTTATTCAGCTTTTGTTTGATTATTATCCAATAAAGATCATTTGGGCCTCGGTAGAAGAGGTAAGCCCATTTAGCAACACACGTGGAGCATTTTCCTAGGTGGGAATTCTCCCACATTGCTTTTTCTTTTCAGATTATTGAGTTTTACTCAACCAAGTCGTGAGACTTGAACATCACTTGCGAGTGAGAATTTTCTTCGTCGTAGAAAGTACAACCCTTCGAGAGTTTACCAGCACAGTGAGCAATTGTTGGGTGTTCTCTTCCTATGATTTAGTTGGATAACTAGGTCTAGGATCCTTAGCTCATCATTGTTCCCTCTAGTTACTTCCGGGGCGAAACCTCGGATGTGATTCCATCCGGAATCACATCACCAGGTCTTAAACCAATCCACCCCGGCCATTTTTTTTTTCTAACCTAAGCCTTATATTATACGCACTAATACATTTACCCTAGCAAACCTAATTTCTTCTCCAAAATAATAAAAAGCGCCGCCCTCACCACTATCATTCATTCAGCCGTTCCAACTCTCTCTCATTCTTGAAACCTCCGTCCCTTATTCTTGGTATAGCAACCGTTCACCGTTAATTCTTGTCTCGAAATCTGCGGTCCGAATTTCCGGCTTGGTACATCAACTAAAGTAAATGTGATTCATAGTCAAACCGACCGTCTTTGACTAGATGTTGCGAAATTCGAGTTTCGACAAGAAAGATGATGTTTTATGCTTCAATAGCTATCAAATGATGCAGGTATTGTCCAAATTCAAGGCAATTTGGATCTCGGTAAACTAGTGGAATATCTCCTCTTATTTGTTCATTTATCGAGTCATATAATTGATAAAATCAAAATAGGATTTCGATTTCTAATCTAATAAAAATAATTATGCTCTCTCTAAAACATCAAGCTTGAAGAAATTTAAATGCGTTCTACTTTTCTCTGACAATTAATCACTCAAGCTTGGAATATAGTTGATATGGTCTTTTCTTATTATAAATAATACTATATATATATATATATATATATATATATATATATATATATATATATATATATATAAAATGCATAACCAGGCTTAAATACATATCCAGTTTTATTTAAAGTTTGATGAGATCTGTCTCTGATTGATGAGTCAAACACAAGAGTATTGATCTGTTCATAAAGGATATACTCAAAATGTTGATCAGTTGAAAATAATCATAATAGACTTGAAACATTTTTCGGGTGCCTTCGAAAAGTATGCTATGAATCTACCTCAATGTTCATAACATGCTCCAATTTACATTATTATAACTTTGAGATTATATTGACCACACACTTTATATATCACTTAGCAGCATTTTGCATATACATGAAAATATACTTACACACACACACACACCCCACACACACACACACATATATATATATATATATATATATATATGTATGTATTATGGACTATATTATTTATTAATAATCAGCAATGCAATTATTTGGCATGTTTTCGTATTAGCTTAAAATTTTCAGTCTTCGCAATAAATGAACTTTGGAAAACTGATCCATTTATTGTCTTAAGAAACTAAAAGTCCTTTTAAAAGAAATAAAAATAAAAATAATAAAAAATAAAATAAATATTGAATCATCGAATGTTTAATGTTTCTTCTTCATAAGAACCGGAACACAATAACATTTATGTAGTTCCTTTATCAGTTTACGAGACTCAGAATACAAAACCGAAAATGTCGCAACGTTTGCTTCACTTTTCCGTATATTTGTGTCTTCCGTATTTAATCCTTCTAATTTAATCATACTCGTAAGATATCATATATCTAATAGTTGACTTGAACTTAGATAGATTTATCTCAACATACTTGCTTAGAATAAAGACTTCGATAAGTTATCTTATTTTAAGCACATGCCCTAACCTCCCTTTTAATCACTTAAACACTTAATTGTAAATAATTCTTAGTTTAGTCATCATAAGACTTAAGAAAAAACACAAGAGATATCACTTCAATTTTTTTTCGTAAAGAAAATCTAATGTTTATTAAATAGTTTACTTAACCTTTTGAATCATATTCAAAACATGAACCATTTAATTAATTTCCGAGCAATGATTTAAAGAAATAAGTTGATACTTAAATTTTACAATTTTGAAAACAACATTTCCGAAATTCAATGTGGTCATTCTTATCCAACGTTTGAATTAATTGTCATCGTATGACAGAATGATCATACTGGATCGTATCCACTATATGATTAATTCGTTGAACTTTATTTCAAATCATTTAATCATATCATGAGCTTTCGTTTTCATTAATAATTAAAGTCTTGGAGCACTGCATCAACTATGTAGTCTCCCTGTCTTTAACTACTATAACGGTGTCGCTCGTGTCATTGCTCATTTCAAAAGGACTAAAATTACTTAACCTTACTTGAGAACATTTCTCAAAAGGTAGAAGTCATAATTTGGTTTTACTAATCGAGAATAAACCATAGAAATAAAAGTTTTCTAAAACTACAACATGAAAAATAAAGATAAAAGAGTGTTGTTGTTTATACATGCTAAATAAAAAATGGCCTTTTGGTTTATGATTTTGCTCCCACTATTCAACTACTCCTAACTGACTTTCAAGAATTTTCCAAAATTCTTTAGTGGCCAAGATCCCATCTAGTTACCCCGATTCCCGGCGAGCCGATCAACCGTATAATTCGAAAGGTAGGTAACACTTTACCAATCACATCTCTATGTGACTTTTGGTGGTTGACTTGCCAACTCTTTGACACTACACATCTCTATGTGGTAGCCAATCCCTTGTCTCTAAAATAAGACGGTCCTGACGAGGGCCAATCACCATAATATTCTAGTCAAGTCATAACCCAACATTCGTGAGATCTCATACGATCATATCTCAATAATAACGATATACCTAAGCTAGGTCAACTCCCGGCGAGGGCGATCAGATTGGATCGAACAAGGGCTCATCACCGTCCTTATAATATTGTGAGACAATATTTCAACTTGATTTTTGTTGTGGAAGTATTTATGTAAATTAATTCACTAAATTAATTTTTAATTACGGTCTCATCAAATATATCTATCTCTATAGACATACATCCTACACATTCATCTAGATCGTTCCTAGTTATGCATCTATCGTATGTTATAAAATAAATACAAGCACAAAATAAATAAATACGTAAAGTAACCGGTATGATCATGGATTTTTCCTAAGTGCGGTTTCGAATACAAACTGACGAAACCGCAGGTCACAATCTAAGGGTAGTTGCAACCGCCAACATGATCTTTGTTCTTCTTTCTTTGGACTCCGTCTTCTGTTCCATTCTTGTTACATAAAATTCTATCTAATAAAATAAATATACCCACCGAACATGAGAGGGGGGGGGGGAGCTGACAGGAATGGGATAATGCAGAAAAAAGACTAGGTCACGTTATTCATAACGGCCTATGAAAATTTTCAAACCAATAGAAAAATTAAATCATACACATCTATCCTATTGGTCGAGTCCATGATCAATCGGGGTCCATATAATCACATTATATCTAACATATCTAATCCATACAATAAAATCTTATGAAAAAGATAAATATTAAAACTACCAACTTGCATCTTAATTAATCGATTAACGTTTAATCAATTAAATAATTTCATCCAATTAATTAACTAATTATCATTTAAATAATTAAATGATTTTAATCGAAATAAAATTAACTGTTAATTTTAAACGATTTCAATTTTAATCTTAATTAATTAGAACTATTCTAAAAACAAATCAAAACTAAGACTCTTTAGTTTCTTTCCTTTTTGATTCTTAATCAAAAGAGATGCTTTTGGTTTCCAAAACCAAAAGGATCAACCTGGGACCTTTCCAAATCAAAATTTTGAAAAGGGCTTGGGCTTAGCCTTTTCCAAAATAAAATATTTTGAAAAGGGCCTAGGCCTATTCCAAACGAAATTTGGAAAGACTAATATTATTTAATGCCATGTGGCATCCTAATGGCCCAAACTATTTGAATCATTAGTTAGCCATATTACACCAACTACACAAAAAGATATCTATGTACCATAAAAATTACAAAACAAAAAAAACAAATTTTCGGGGTCCACTAAGAGTTTCCAGCCGACGCCGACCACCGCATGGGCAGCCGACGCCATCGGCGATCTCAAGGTGGGCCGCCGCCACCAATCGGACAAGCAGCCCCACTGCCAAAACTATTTTTTTTGTTTATTGTTATGTGAATCTAGATCTTGCATCTATCATATTTAATTACTACGCAAATTAAACTAATGCTTATGGCTTAAGCTCGAAACTCGCTTTGGTACCACTGTTAGAAAATCTATGAGGGAACGCAGCGGAATTCCAAAAGTTATTTCCCTTTAACCAGAATCGACTTCGTTTAAGCAACAAACATATTAAGTTAGTAGACTGTGGTTACCTTGCTTGATCTAAACGATCGACACTTTGACCGTCCAAGGAGAGTAGTGGTGTACGGAGCCGCCCAAGCGTTCGGCCTCTACCGGTGATCCACATGAACAGCCCGCCGGAATCCTATCATGGATTGCTACCAGAAAAACTCGGTTGCTAGACCGACCTTTTCTCTCTAGGAAGCTCTCTTATTTTTTACAAGAACTATTAGTCTATTGGAATTATTATATACAAAAGTGCTAGCCTAGCCTCTCTTAAATAGGAGCGACTTGTGCCCTACCGTCATTCCCAATCTGATTGGGAGAAGCTTCCTAGTAGACTGGGGAGAAATAAAACCTTTTCCTAATAAAATTAGGAAAATAAATTTGATTGATTTATCTTATTTAATTTAATATTTCATATTAAATACTTTCAAGATATTGTCAATATCTAATATTGATTATCTTTATTATATTACCTCATATCAAATTGCACATGTGCACATCTCTCAAATACCTACACACGCATATTCCACATATGCATATATTAATATCTAATATTAATATCAGGTAATACTATTAATTAAATTGCACAATCCAAGTGTATCTTTATACACAAAAACTTGCGCCCCATGTAGCCTTTACTTGGCATTACGAATATTCTTTAATTAATATAATATTATGATTATTTAATTTGCAAAATACATGTATATCATATATATATATATATATATATATATATATATATATATATATATATATATATATATATATATATATATATATATATATATATATATATATATTCGACATTTTAATTAATCCACACATTTAATATCTTGTATTTAATTTATTCATAATAAATAAATACCACCATATTAATTTATCACTATAACACTTTATAGTCGAGATAAAACTTTCCTTATTTGGTTATCACTATAACCGCATTTTGATCCGGCTAGATGTTATTATGTGTGTGACCCGATAGGCTTCCAAATATGTTGGCCGTAGACACAAAGTGCAAATTACAAAAATGCCCTTCATGCCTAACGATCATGGAATAGCGTCTAGGAACACACCGTGACCCCCAATCATAGGAAAAGTCAAATGCAATGACTACTACCTTTCTTGTGAAACAGTTACCATGTAAATAGAATCCTATTGTTGTTACAATATCCATACGGTCGTACGTCGAGTGTCAAGCATCAACGACCGTATCTTATAATCTTGATATCATGCTCTCTTGAATCTCATTTACTTCCACTTTGCAAAGATTCATGAGAGTAAGACATTCCTTATAAAAACGCCCTTTCGAATATTTACTCTTAATAATAGGATACACGATTTCCGGACGATTAACATGAATCCTACGCATGCTTCAGTATCACACCCAATCACTACCGCATGATTGCCCTATGGCTAAGGGAAACCTCAATAATGTCAAAGTATGACAATCCACACCGTGATGTCCTGAAGACTCCAGTCTCAGGATAATTACATAACCGCCACATAGTGCGGCACTTAATAAAGTAAGTGGGTCAATCTAACGTACACATTCTCAAATACACATCCACGTACAGTCCAAGTGCCTCAACACTTTGATAGATGAGATTTATCCCTACCTACAATAAGATAGAAGACATCCAATACGTGCTAGTCTAATCGTACTATCAATGTCCTATTTAATAGTACATACGACTAGAGACATTTAAGTATCAAACCTCTTAAAGTGAGTCGAGATCTCATCAACCGTAATCACTATCATGGTTTCTCTATCACAGTTTGACACTAGGGACGTTATCATATATACAGTCACAAATTGGTTCATATAAATAAATAGAATATATAATAATAGAAAAGCCATTTATCTTATATATAAACATAACAAAATAGTAGAAATGATCAGACCCGGTTGGATCTGGTCCAACCCGATTGGGTTTGGGTCCAATGTTCTCGTTTGGATTCTCGAGAAATTGGTCTTTTGCTCTAATTGATCCCTTAGGAGGTTCCTAGTCACGTTCCGATCGTGTTTCCTACCCGGAATCACATCAGTTGGTAGCAAATCTCAGCGACTAAGGTATCAAATATCCCGTATGTTCTTTTGTTTTCTTTATTTCGAATTATTCAAAAAAAAACAAAACATTTGTTCTTCTTATCCTTATTTCATCTCCTGCCCCAGCCAAAACATCATACATCTGCAAACCTTCATCCATCCCACCCGGAAAACTTGAAGATTCTTCAAATCTTCAAACCGTCATCCCAAAACCCTAATTTTCTAATCCGTTTTGTATCAGTTCGTTTAATATCCAAACCACATCAAAATGATCTGACATTTTAAGCACAACTACATCAAATTTTATCTACGTTTTCTCTCTTGACCTCATCTCGGAATTCGCAACCGAAAAGACACAAAACAACTCATCAACACAAAATAGTTTGTTCTGAAATTCTGCAGCAGTAGAGCTTGTTATGATTTCGATTTAGGTGCTTTAGAAAATACCAAATCCCATAAACATTGGTGACCGTATAGGAAATTTTCCGTTATACAACCCTTATGTTTTGTGTTTTCCCAAATTTCGCATCGTTTGACCAAAAGCTGCACTGTAAGTCACTGCTATCATTCTAGAAAATATCTGACAGATTGCACGACTTTCCGAAAGACGATTTTTAATAGATCTCTCAAACTCCAAGAGTTCTAAAATTTTGATACTCTCTAGAAAACTACATAGTCTACAACTTTCGTTTTTTTAGTTTTTCCAGATTCGTAATATTTTGATCCCTATATGCACAAAACTTCATTGCTTAAATTCTAGAAATCCTGACAGCATCATGGTTAGGGTTTGCTCATTATTTTGATTTGTTGGAGGAGGAAATTTTTCTACAACTGAGAATAAAGGTGAGTGTAAACTCGAGTGAACTATGAGGGTATGAATTATTGAAAAGAGAGATGTGTCCGTTAGAGAAATATTACTGGAAGGAATCAAGACGGCGTCGTTTGGAAGAAAAGCGGGAAGAAGAGCGGAAGCTAAGAGAGAAAAAGAGAGAAGTACAACCGAAGTATGAGATTTATCAGCATGCCATGGATAGATGTATAGCCGATGGTAGAGATTTCACCCCACTTACAATCATATGGCATGAACATTGGTTGAATGTATCTTTCGAGGAGACATTGTCTTCCACTTGATGAAAGATTTGCCATTTGAGAATGATAATGTATTAAGGGATGACGGCGTATGTGATGATGATTCATCTCTCATTCTCATTGATGATGTTCCCAAAACTAAGGAGGAGCAAATTGATACAAAGTGGTGGAGATGGAGGATGACGATAATACTGTATATATAGGCGAAGTAGTTAAAAATGATAAGGCATTAATTGTGGAAAAGATAGTTCACGTTGACGAGGCATTCATTTATGGTCATGTTGAGAGAGCTATTACGGAAATCAATGGGAAATCTCCTCATCCTCCATCAGAGGATGTTGAATTATCTTTGCATGTACATGATCCTTCCATTTGCAACATCAATTCAGATTTTTGGAGAAGTGACAAGCAAGCAAACTCAGCCGGGTCTATTGACCGATTAAAGGATATACAAGCGCCCATATTTATTATGGTCCATTTTTATTGCATTGTAATCCTTTAGATTTTGTTATTGCTTGATTTTTGTGTTGTACCTATTTATTTGTACAAGAGGATGATTCTTGCATTGTTCACCTCTTTATTTTTTGTGGGTGTCATTCACTATGTGGGCCTACTCACAAATGTTGGGCCGAGATTACTATTTGATCCAGGAGGATTCGAGGACGAATCCTTTCGAAGGGAGAGGGAATGATGTGACCCGGAAGGTCCTATTTTGACAGTCCCTTCACAACCATTGGACTTAGATCTGAGAATAGATCCTTTTGAAGACATAGAGAATGATGTGATCCAGTCCAAGAAGAACGAGGATGCACCATTTATCCAAGATGCAAGAAGATAATCCAAGTAAAAAGCCAATGCGCCATTTTTATGTCCAATTAGGTCTATTGACTTGATTTGTTTTTTTTGTTCTTTAATGCAGTTTTAGTAAAAGGCCAAAAACCCATTAGGGGAAGTGCCTACATGATAGTATATTGGGTTAAGACTTTATTTTTAGCAAATAAAAGCCATTTTGGCTTATTAGAGTCAAGTAAGGTCCATTAGGAAATAATGTGGCGAAAATTAGCTTTTAATTATCCACATTGCTAGTTTGTTTTATTTCCTTGATTCTTTAGCCTATATAAAGGCAAATAGAGTCATTGTAACAATCAGTCCAAGCTTAAATGAAATTTTATTAAGTCATTCGACTTGTTTTCATCACTTGCGGTGAGAGTCTATTCGTTGTAGATATTCATCCCTTAAGAACTTATTAGTGTCTTGAGCAAGCGTTGTGGCATTCTTAGCCAGCGCTCTCGTTTGGATTCTTGAGAACTTGGTCTTTCGCTCCGATTGATCCCTTAGGAGGTTCTGGGCACATTCCGATCGTGTTTCCTACCGGAATCACATCATAACTCTTGTGGGTTTTGCTCTCTGGAGGTCCCGATAGCTCGGCGGGCTCGTGGGCGGGCGGGCCAAGCCATCTCGGATGCTTCATGGGGCTAGAGGCTTAGTAAGCGGGACCAAAGACTTGAGGGCCTGGATGAGCCGGTGGGGTCACAGACTTTAATGGCGGTGGCCTTATCGACCATTCTCGGTGGCGGACGGACCCGAATGGAGATCCGTAGGCGGATTACGATTTAGGCATATCGGTGCCCCCTACTCCGTGCCTTAAGCATTTTCTCAAAAGGTTAGGCGGCGGTGAAATCTGCTCACGGATCGATTGCCCTATCGTATCGTAATGGCTTGCTGTGATGGCGGGTTGCCTTTAGCGTTGCCTGAGTTTAGTGGCTAGGGTGTCGTGATGCGACTTGCCTTTGCGGCCTTATGTGGTGGAAAGAATTGTCCTTATGTGTGGCTTTATATGGCGAGTAGCCTTAGCCTCTTAGGATCATGCTATGAAGCGGACGATCTTTGGTGCCACGCTATTAAGTGGACGGTCTTTGGCAACGCACTATTAATCGGACGGTCTTTGGTGTCGCGCTATTAATCGGACGGTCTTATTCATGGCCTCAGCGTTTCATGATGGATTGCCTGTTCGCGGGGCTAAGTCCATCGTCAACTGCTGCGACGATTATTATGCGCTTAATAGGGAGCCATTTTGATTTGTTGAGTAGTGGCACGGTTTAGGTGACGGGTCGTGGTCTCTTATTGGCTAGGATGTTTCTATAACCGCTCCTAACATGATTGTACCGGCTTTCCACTACGAGCTCCCCAAGAACGGGCTCTCCAAGTACGAGCTCTCAAGGTCTCCAAGTACGCGCTCTTCAGTTATGAGCTATCATGCTCTGCAAGTATGGGCTCTCTAGCTATGAGCTCTCAAACTCTCCGGCTACGAGTTATATGAGCTCTCAAGCTCTCTAGTTATGAGCTCTCAGGCTTTCCTGATACAAGCTCTCCGAGAATGAGCTCTTCAGCTATGATCTCTCAAGCTCTCCAAGTTACAAGAACTCAAGCTCTCCAAATATGAGCTCCCAAGCTCTCTGAGTATGAGCTCTCTAGCTACGAGCTCTCCATGAACAATTTCTCATTGGCATTTATCCTCGTTTCTATAACTTGAATGATTTCGCTTCATTTTTTTTGGATCTCACCCCCCGGACGTGGCGGGTCGAGCTATCTTATTTTTGGAACTCACCCCAGGACGTGGTTGGAGCTATCTTATTTTTAGAACTCGACCTCTCTAAAGTGGCAGGATGAGCCTTCTTATTTTTGGAACTCAATAGAGGTCAGCTCATTATCAAAATGGTATTTCTCTTCATGAACAACAAGTCCATCCGCTTTATAGCGCGGCATCATCTGGGTCTGTCCACTTCATAGCATGGCCTCAACTTTAAGCCCGTCCGCTTTATAGCACGACATCATCTGGGTTAGTCTGCTTCATAGTGCGGCCTCAACTTTAAGACTGTCTGCTTCATAATGCGGCAACATAAGACCGTCCAGTTCATAGCACGGCGCCATAAGACCGTCCGCTTCATTGCGCGGCACCATAAGCCCGTCCGCTTCATAACACGGCACCATAAGCCCGTCCGCTTCATAGCGCGGCACCATGTTCCCATCCGTTTCATAGCGTGCCGCCATAAGACCGTCCGCCTCATAACGCGGCATCATAAGACCGTCCGTTTCATAGCACAGTATCCTAAACCCATCTGCTTTATAAAGCGGCACCATTAACCCGACTCAGGCTCGGCCACTTTGCCCGACTGTAGATTGCCCACATAAGCCTGACTCCATGTTGAGTATTTTATGGCCTGTACTTAAAGTGTTGATTAATTTTCAAAGTCCTCTATTTAGTGTTTAAAGCTTTTAATATGTTGTTAATTTGTAGCTGTATTATATCATGTGTCACTAACCGGCCTTGAAGCTTAATGCTTACATTAAATGGCCATCTCCTATGTTTATTGTGTTACAAGTACATTTTGTAATTAATTACAAGCCTTAATGTGATTTGTATGATATGACACGTTAAGATGGTGCATTTGTATCATACAAGATGGCATTATTATGCCACTTGTATAATACTACCTCCGTCCCATAAAAGGTGTCCACATTTGAAAAAAGTTTAGTCCCATAAAAAGTTGTTAGGAAATCTACGCGGGAACGCAGTGGAATTTAAAATTTTATTTCTTTTTTTAACCAGGATCGACTTCGTTAAAGCAACAAGCATAAAGAAGTAGAAAAGAGAATTCCTTGATTGATCCAATTGGATCGACGCTTTGTCTACCGTTGTAGTTTCTGCACGAAGCCGCTCAAGCGTTCGGCCTCTACCGGTGATCCACACAAACACTCCGCCGGAATACCATCATGGATTGCTACAAAAAAGAAAAAACTCGGTTGCAAGACCGACCTTTTCTCTCTCTCAAAATCTCTCTCTAGGGAGCTCTCAATTTTTATAGTAAATTAGAACTCTTCTAATTGTGATGTACAAAAGAGCTAGCCAAGCCTCCTTTAAATATGAGAGACCCGTGCCCCCACTGTAGTCCAATCTGATTGGGAGAAGTTTCCTAGTAGATTGAGGAGAAAGAAAACATTTTCCTAATAAAATAAGGAAAATACCTTTGATTGATTTATCTCATTTAATTTAATATCTTATATTAAATATTTCCAAGATATTGTTAATATCTAATATTGACTATCTTTATCTTATTACAATAGTTCTATTTTCACAAATCAAATAAAATCTAATATAAATATATGGTAATACCATTAATTAAATTACACAATCCAATCAGTATCTTATACTCATGAAATATCGCCTTTGACCAACAAATTGGCTTCGAATATTCATTTAATTAATGTGATGCTATGATTAATTAATTTGCAAAATACATGTGTATCATATATACACATTTCACCCCATACATATTAAAAAATATCTATATTTGATTAATCAACATAATTAATATCTTGTATTATATTTATTCATAATAAATAAATACCACCATATTAATTTATCCACTAAAACACTTTACTGATTGAAACAAAACTTTACTAATTTGGTTATCACTATAAGCGCATTTTAATCCGGATAGATGTTCTTATGTGTGTTTGACCCGATAGGCTTCCGAATATGTTGGCCGTAGACACAAAGTGAAAATTACGAAAATGCCCTTCATACCTAACGATCACGGAATAGCATCTAGAAATACACCGTGACCCCCAATCATCGGAATAGTCAAATGCAATGACTACTACCTTTCATGTGAAACGGTTACCGTGTAAATAGAATCATATCGCTGTTACAACATCCATACGGTCATACTTCGAGTGTCAAACATTAACAACCGTACCTTATAATGTGGATATCATGCTCTCTCGAATTAACTCATTTACTTCCACTTTGCAAAGATTCACGAGAATAAGACATTTCTTATAAGAAGACCTTTCGGATATTTACCCTTAATCATAGTGGTACGCGATTTACAGACGAGCAACATGACTCATACGCATGCTCAATGTCACACCCAATCACTACCGTATGATCGCCCAATGACTAGGGGAAACCTCAATACTGTCAAAGTATGACAATCCACACCGTGACGCCATGAAGACACCGGTTTCAGGATATTACACAACCGCCACATAGTGCGACACTTAATAAAGTGAGTGGGTCAGTCTAACAAACGCATTCTCTAATACACGTCCACGTACGGTCCAAGTGTCTCTACACTTTGATAGACGAGATCTATCCCTATCTTCAATAAGATAGAAGACATCTAATATGTGCTAATCTAATCGTTACTATTAATGTCTGTTCAATAAATACATACGACTAGAGACATTTAAGTATCAAACCTTTTAAAGTAAGTCTAGATCTCATCAACCATAATCACTATCATGGTTTCTCTCTCACAGCTCGACACTAAGGGCGTTATCGTATAACAATATAAGTAATTGGTTAGTTAAGCGACCAAATATATAATAACGAAAAAAAAGCCATTTAATATACGTGCAAACATAAAGAAATAGTATAAATGATCCGACCCGGTCAGATCCGGTCCAACCCGTTTGGGTTTAGGACATTATTTCAACAATCCCCACTTGGCCTAAAACAAATCACTCGTACACACAAGTCCAAGTTGAAACACAAGAATCTCATGCAATACTCGCAACCAACCCTACACATGAACGGATTACTATCTGTGGGGACTCAAACTATCTTCATATCATGCTCCGAAGACCAAGTCATAAGGAACAGCCTCAACACACACATGAATCTCTGACGAGACCCGGATCCTTGTGTCAAGCAATGAATCCACTACTATATCAGCTATATAGAAAAGGTGGAAGAACCATACAAGGTTCATGGATGAACCTTGTAGATCCATGAACTGCTCCCGCTGTGCCTCCAAGGCACTTCTGTGTTTTGGCCCAGTTGTAGAATCTCCAGTGATTTCTAGTTAAGAGCATTTCCAGCTCACTGTATCACTTAATCAAAGTGACTGCAAACCCAGACCGTAGCTCCCACTATCTTCATAAGATTCAGGGTATACATATGTATATGTACGTTTATTTTATTCCAAGTTCTTTTAAACTAGGAACTCATCCTTAACACTTTTAAGAATACTCTCGACTTTTACTAGAATCACTTTCATACTTACTCACGACTCTTCATGGAGTATGAACATCTAGAACACTCTTATGAAGGACCTATTACTATAGAAAAAGGGAAACTTCCATAAGTTTCATCTTTCACCTCATCTTCGTGGATCGATGTCCTGTCATAAATAGATTTTGATAATCTTGGCTAGCAGTACCTCTTGACGTGATCTATGCTAAACTCTTTTAACATCTCATCTATGCAGGTGAATTTTGATAATCAAGCATTATCTAAATCCATCACTATAGATTCTTATTTCCAGAATAAGAAATGCCATTCCAAAAGCTTTTGTAAAGACCTTGAACTACGAAACATTAATTGACTGTGACATGGGGTGTTGATTCCGAGAAGGATAATACCTTGCTCGAGAACTATGACACTCCCACTAACCCTTCTGCACATTAGGCATATCTTTCCATTTTTGATAAAATCAAACTCTTTTAATTCATCACTGCAAGGAACTTATATAGAGAACTTGTTTGAGTCCACAAATTGATCTCATAAGCTTACACTTCATGTTATCATTTATGAACATAAAGATATTTTCCGAACATTTTCAACACTATCATATAGACATGAAACGTAGCTATAACAAGCACTATCTGAATAGCCTTAAGCATATGTGGTAGCATAAAGGTAATCACAAGGTTTTGGTCTCGTAGTCCTTTAGCCATCAAATTAGCACAGCTAGTAATCTTATTACCTTTCCATGTTAGTCTTTCATAAAGACCTACCACATATTTCAGAGACATTCCCTTCAGGTAAGTCACACTAGGTTCATAACCTATTATGTTACTCATGGAATCTACTTCAGACATTATGGCCCCAAGCCATATCTCTATATCTTTCATTTCTAGAATTCCTGCATAAGTCTCGAGATCTTCATTCTCCAAGATGAATAGGCATGTGGTCATCTGTAGACTCACAGAATACTTGTGTCCACTGAGCAGTGTCCTGTACCTCATCACTATGCGGCGCCTGCTCACGTTCCAATGGTTGAATATCTCTTTGTTGTTCTCAAACTCTTTTGAGATTTAATTTACTCCCACTGTTTCTTTTAGAAGAAACACTTCCTCTAGAAGACATCATGCTTGGAGCCAAACAACTTTTGCTCTGTGGACAAGTAAATAATATCTAGCATGCTAGCTAAGATATTCCACAAAGTTGCACATGTCATAATAAGCTCCAAGCCTTTCAGACATTGCTTGTTTGCTAGAAGCACGACAACCCTAAATCATCGGTTAAGATGGATTTTATGTTTTCGTCTTCCATATCTGATATTGAATTTTATTCAACCTTTATTCTTTGGAACTTGGTAAGTATATGTATTGAATAAGGGCACCATCCCAAAATAGGTAAGTGATATTTCTCATGGCTTACGTCACACCTTTATCATATAAAGTGTTGTTTCTATTTTAGGAACACAATCCAATTGCGTATCCTTCAAGGGAGAATCTGATTCTATTTCAGCCAGCTTCTGAAACACCCTTTGATGACGGTCAAATTATACCCATAAAAGTCATCGACGTTGACCTTAAATCGAGATTAATAATGTATATTTCATATTAAATCACTCGTTTATATTTATTATTTAATGTTAAGTGATTATTAATATGGTATTTGGTATTTAGATGTTTTTATTATTAAAGACCGATTTATTGTGCGATAATTGCTTATTTTGCAGATCACAACAAATCGAGAGGATTAATATCATTCAATCAATTATCTCAAGATAAGGAAGGAAGGAAATCGGAGACTTAAATGAGAGATTAATCGGATCAACATGCAAGCGTGGAGTGGGGAGCAAGGCAGACGAAGAAAACGTGGAGAACTTGGAAAATCCAGGTTCGGTCGACCGAGCCTCATGCTTCGGTCGACCGAGTGCATCCTTCGGTTGACCGAGCCTCCAGTCGAGGCGGTTTCGACTTTAATCGTGTTTATCCTCTAGATCCTTCCTAAGTCGGCCGAAACTCCTATATAAGCAATGACTATGAGCAAGCTGAAAAACACACCTTTCATACTTTAGAATATAATTCTACTTTGATATTTTAATACAATGTAGCATCATTATATCAAAGATTTCCAGAGTTTGAAGGCTGCAAGTTATGTAAGCCTTTATTTTCTGTTCCTTTTCTTTTAAGTAATTAATTTCCCAATTATGTTTCAATTGTTTGAGTTAGTTAATCATAGCTAGACGATGTAGATCTAGGCTATGACGTTAGGGATGTGGCCATGCCTTGTCTATAAGGATCCCATAACCTACGTCATACACTTAGTATTTATTCATGAATCTACTTGATTTAATTAATGCGTATCTATGTTAGTTTATATGAATACTGTGCGAATTACTGTTTAATCTGCTCTGTATGATGAAACGCTGAGAGATATGTTCAGGGATGTAATCTGGGGATGAAATTGATTCGGGTGACCGAATGAGTTCACTCGGTCGACCGAGCCCGGCTATTCGGTCGACCGAGCCTGTTTTATCCGTTAAATAGCCACGTCTTTATGGTTAGGTTAACTTAATAGAATTTATTATCTCATTAGGTATGGCCACGACTCGTTGCTCGTCTGTTTTAATTCGCGTCACGATTAGGAAATACCAATATAGGACTCTAGGTCGACATGAATGACCTTCCGGGCTTTCAACGAGATCTAGCGAGTTTTGTATTTGGGAATTGTGCACACCTAGTTATCGTAGGTCGTAGACTAGCATGAGACCTAAAAGGTAATTGTTAGTTGGGCGAGGGCTTGAGCGATCGTTTAGGAAATGCGCCTAACCACGGGAATGTTGCCTAGATGAGGTGTATGATTAATATCGGCATCCTTAGAGTCGTATAGCGTGTGAGTTATATGAGATGGAGGCACCAAAAGGCGAAGTCACGTAACAATACCACAGTGATCTAGTGACCTACCGGTGCTAAGTCAAGTTAAAGAGGATGACTCCCGTAGCCAATCTAAGATAGATACAAACGGATTGACAGTTAATAAGTTCAGTTTATTATATAAATTATCTAGGTCCAAACGATAAAGACTATAATTGGGGAGGTTAATTACGTTATTTGTCTATGTGTCGTGTCGTATCGTGTCAATTTATCTTTTCTTGTCTTATGTTGGTCGTAGACCGCCTCTCTATGTCCTTGACATGTTTAATTAATTGTTTGTATATAAGATGATCCACAATTGGTTCCTCATGGGATCGACCTTGACTCACTATAGCTATACTACGATGGGCCTAGTCCTCTTGCTAGTATTGGTTTATGGTGGTCAAGTATATTATAACTTTGATTGACCACGTCACCAAGTTTTTGGCGCCGTTGCCGGGGAACCAACGGTCAATTTTATATATAAATA
Source organism: Gentiana macrophylla (assembly GCA_026214975.1). Classification (NCBI taxonomy): domain Eukaryota; kingdom Viridiplantae; phylum Streptophyta; class Magnoliopsida; order Gentianales; family Gentianaceae; genus Gentiana; species Gentiana macrophylla. Next base: position 48,098,249 of record CM047813.1, read on the forward strand.
ATTTTCTTATTCATGTCAAGTTTTCTGTTTTAGAGTCTGTTTTTGAGTCCTGCGGTTGTATGCGCCATGTGTAAAAATTCGAATCTGGAATGCAGACTAGTTTCGCTCTCCCAATGAGATCGCCTCTCGTTGCCGAGAGCACAGTTCTATTTTCGGGACTTCGGCGTGTCTGTTTATCCCGTATGTTTAATCCGTGGAGTCTGATAGCGACATGGGAAACCATGTTAAAATCGATCTACGGTGCCGCTTTGTTTTTCTTTTATTTGCGAAAACCAGGAAACAATAATCCAAGTCGATAATTTTTCAAAGGTGAAAAATAACCCAACAACATGTGGAGCTACGAATCTACAATGGGAAAAGCAATGGAAGCAACACCTTTAAAGCACCAAGATGGCTCCGGAAAAAATTATGGCTTAAATTCTTAGTGGTACAATGTTGAAGGCAAGGTACTACCTTTTTTTTTTTGCTTATGTTTTACTACCTTGTGGTTTTTGAGCATAAGTTAGCCTATACATGAATCTTAGTAAGAATCTTAGCCCGGAGTTGGTTTGTAAGAATAATTTTATTAGTGTGGAAGGTTACTTTGAATCTATCTCATCTAGAGGTGTAGGGAAACATGTAGTGGTTGAAGAAGCGATGAATAAAGAGTTCCTCGTAGTTACATTAAAATCTCATGGTCCTATGCATGAAATTGCTTCCTATGGCCATGGGAGCAACAAATTGTGTAGTTTAAGCATTCACAATCTAAAGAAGGCGTTGAGTTTTGAGAGAACACCATCTTCTACTTTCGTTGAGTTTTATGGTGATGGCTTCTCGGTGAACCCACCTTAAACAAAAAAGCGAGATTACGCTTTGGGTGACAATTTAGAAATCGAAGAATCTTTGTACATAGGTTCGAAATGGTTTAACCATGGTGGGCGAGTTCGAGCGAGCTTGGCTCAATATACTCCCCTCCACGTGTGATGTGCGTTACAGCGGTTCAACAAGACTTAGCATAGCCGATAAGCCTTCGGGCTAAGCGGGGCTTAATCTTGACGGATTGGCTGAAATCATCACATATGTTCCAACGAATAAGGCGGCGTAGGCTTGCCTACATATCGACCTTATTCGGAGTACTTTGATTCATTGTTTCTTATTGTCAAGGCCAAAACCGTAATTTTAACCGAGTTTCTTAGAATTCACTAATTCCTAAAAGCGAGCCGAGGTAAGAGCTTTGGATAAATGGCATGGATAAATGTCGTTTCTAGGTCTCACAACCAAAGGAAAAGTATTAATCCGCAAAAGCGACAAGCCCACCTCATATAATGCTCGAAGGGTCAAAGTCTGGCGATCCAAGAATGATAACTGACAAGGATACTTTTGGAAAGTCGAGCTGAGGACTCTAAACTCAGAACTACTTCTTTAAAACCCTTAGGATTTCTTTTTAGGATTTTAGGTTTTTTTTTTTCTTTGAGTCAAATAAAAGTAACGTGACATATGTTGAGGTTTTTTATTTTGCCGTGTTCGATGGCCATTGGGCTAAGGATGTGCAAAACTTTTTACTCAATATAGGCCGCGTGAAATAGAGTTCCGTAGGAGAGTCGAGAAAATTGCTAAAGAAAAGGAAATTTAGCAATCAATCTTAAGATGGAAGCATTAAGAGAGCTTGAGAATTACTGAAAATGTAACAGAGAATGATTGGTGCGAACAAGAACAATTTTGGTCAACTTCCAAAACCTTTTAGAATGGTGATCCAAGTGAAAATCCAAAGTGATGTGCAATTCATTCTGCAATTATCCTTACCTTTCCTTTTACACTTTTTTACCTTCAAACTTTTCGATCCTCTCACCAATCTGCCCCAACAGTTCACATTTCTAACCATTCTTTCATCGCCTCTCTTTCTTTCCATCCGTTTCACTCTTCCACCCTACCCAATCCCTTATACAATACCCACCCAAAACACAATTTCTTACCCACCCTTTATCTTTTCTTACCATCCTTATATATCTTTTTCTAAACCCGACACACTCTAAACCTCCATTTTGTTTACAAAATCCCTTTGTGTTGCGGAATTTGAAATATTGCTTAGCTTTAATGATTATCTTTTATCATTTTGATTTTCATGATCCTAGTTGGGGTAAGTGTAACTCTGACCCTAGCTAGATTTTAAAGGTTTTTGGTTCGCTAACAGTACAACTTATCTTTCTACCGGATGTTTTAAATTTCACACTTTTCCGTCTATTCCGGCATTTCTAGATGATAATTTTGTTACGAACTATCACACCGATCCGACCTTGTTGATGACGGTTATGACTTTTACGTGATACATTGGGTTATTAGTAATTTCGAGGAGTAGCTACATCTCCCTAAGTTGTTGATATCCAATGCAAGCGAGAAGTTTCTGCGCTAAGTATTCAATTTTATCTTTAGCCTATAGGTCGCATTGAATCTGTTATCCCTTACCAAGTTTCTCTTTTCCTGGATTGAATACCTTTTTGTTTTCCCACGTCGGGTAATGCTTTTTGATCTTTGTCTTCTCCACCCAGTTTTAAGAATAATTAGGCGGTGGAGGTTGTAGATGAAGACTACCATCTTTAGTTGCTTGTTTATTTTTCTTTCTATTTAGTATTTTTCTTTTTGGTTTCCCTTGTCATTGGTTGTATAAAATAAAGTGGCTTAAAATGTTTTTCGGTATTCATACCTAATTATCATACATTATTCTATAACTTCCATAGACATGGTGTTATTCTGGTTTCGTGGAGTTTGTGCCTTATACTGAGTTTTCACTTGCTTCTCCACGACGTCTTTGAAATTTACTCCGATCTTTTCCTTTCTTGAGAGCCGTTTCAGAGCTAAGTCTTTTCTTAAATTCTCATTCATTTTTGTCATTGAGGACAATGCCAAGTTTAAGTGGGGGGTAGGAGACTTAGCTATGTTATGTTATGATTAAAATTTGAATGAAACGGTAGAAAAATTGGAAAATTGAAAATTTGAATAAATACCATATTATCTCGTACCCTTAGAATTGTGAGTTCCTAGCTAAGAATTGATAGGAAAGGAACCAAGTTTCATGAGTACATGATCATTTTATACTTATGTTAAGTAAATTTAAGGATATTCGTGCCCGTTTTTGCAAGTAGTTATTTATTATTCAATTACTCAATCAGTGAATCGAGTATCTTAGCAAAATCATAATAATCAAGAAATTATGTGTACATTGCATAGATGATTGGTTATGTAAACTTAGTGTCAATATCTATCTGTTTGATGTATTCGATATTCTTGCCAACAAAAGCGGAGTAATAAGCTTGAGACGTACCTGTGTTTTAGCAAACGTTAAACACTGGGCTTGTAGTAAATTACCAAAGTAGCCTTGCGCTTGTGGTAATATTCAATGCTATATTTGATCTAAGATAGGGGGATACTTTAAAAAGTTTTCTTCCTTGAGATTGATAGTATTTGAAAAATATGAAGATATGAAAAATAATATTCAACTCTTTAAGAGGCTTTGAGTAGTACTCGATCTCCAAGTCCAAAACCCTATAGATACGCTCTTGCTTATTGCTCTAGTGCTTCAAAAATTTAAAGGCTTGAGAAGTATGAATCTTTGAGGTTGGTAGGTTGAGATTACGAAGTTGGCATAAACTCTAATCTTGCTACGAATATATAAAACTAAATGCACATGCACACATCACTTCGATTCATAGTGAGTAGTGAATAATGGATATCTTATGAGCATGACTAGTATGAGTTGACTTGAGCTTCTTGCGTAAGTATGACCTGACCATGGGAAATGTTGTCTTGGGAAATGACTTATTGAAGCTTTGTTCGGGACGATCAAAGTCTAAGTGGGGGTAGTTGATGACGGTCAAATTATACCCGTAAAAGTCATCGACGTTGACCTTAAATCGAGATTAATAATGTATATTTCATATTAAATCACTCGTTTATATTTATTATTTAATGTTAAGTGATTATTAATATGGTATTTGGTATTTAGATGTTTTTATTATTAAAGACCGATTTATTGTGCGATAATTGCTTATTTTGCAGATCACAACAAATCGAGAGGATTAATATCATTCAATCAATTATCTCAAGATAAGGAAGGAAGGAAATCGGAGACTTAAATGAGAGATTAATCGGATCAACATGCAAGCGTGGAGTGGGGAGCAAGGCAGACGAAGAAAACGTGGAGAACTTGGAAAATCCAGGTTCGGTCGACCGAGCCTCATGCTTCGGTCGACCGAGTGCATCCCTTCGGTTGACCGAGCCTCTGGTCAGGGGCGGTTTCTGACTTTAATCGTGTTTATCCTCTAGATCCTTCCTAAGTCGGCCGAAACTCCTATATAAGCAACATCTATGAGCAATTGAAAAACACACCTTTCATACTTTAGAATATAATTCTACTTTGATATTTTAATACAATGTAGCATCATTATATCAAAGATTTCCATAGTTTGAAGGCTGCAAGTTATGTAAGCCTTTATTTTCTGTTCCTTTTCTTTTAAGTAATTAATTTCCCAATTATGTTTCTATTGTTTGAGTTAGTTAATCATAGCTAGACGATGTAGATCTAGGCTATGACGTTAGGGATGTGGCGATGCCTTGTCTATAAGGATCCCATAACCTACGTCATACACTTAGTATTTATTCATGAATCTACTTGATTCAATTAATGCGTATCTATGTTAGTTTATATGAATACTGTGCGAATTACTGTTTAATCTGCTCTGTATGATGAAACGCCGAGAGATATGTTCGGGGATGTAATCTGGGATGAAATTGATTCGGGTGACCGAATGAGTTCACTCGGTCGACCGAGCCCAAATATTCGTTCGACCGAGCCCTGCTTTTATCCGTTAAATAGCCACGTCTTTATGGTTAGGTTAACTTAATAGAATTTATTATCTCGGTGGAGGTATGGCCACGGCTCGTTGCTCGTCGCTTTTAATTCGTCGTCGATTAGGAAATACCAATATAGGACTCTAGGTCGGCTTATAAATGACCTTCCGGGGCTTTCGGCGAGATCTAGGCGGGTTTTGTATTTGGGAATTGTGCACACCTAGTTATCGTGTGAGGTCGTAGACTAGCATGAGACCTAAAAGGTAATTGTTAGTTGGACGAGGGCTTGAGCGATCGTTTAGGAAATGCGCTAACCACGTGAATGTTGCTGAGACGAGGTGTACGATTAATATCGGCATCCTTAGAGTCGTAGCGTGTGAGTTATATGAGATGGAGGCACCAAAAGGCGAAGTCACGTAACAATACCACGTTGATCTAGTGACTACCGTGCTAAGTCAAGTTAAAGAGGATGACTCCGTAGCCAATCTAAGATAGATACAAACGGATTGACGCTTAATAAGTTCGATTTATTATATAAATTATCTAGGTCCAAACGATAAAGACTATAATTGGGGAGGTTAATTACGTTATTTGTCTATGTGTGTCGTAATCGTGTCAATTTATCTTTTCTTGTCTTATGTTGGTCGTAGACCGCCTCTATGTCCTTGACATGTTTAATTAATTGTTTGTATATAAGATGATCCACAATTGGTTCCCTGTGGGATCGACCTTGACTCACTATAGCTATACTACGATGGGCCTAGTCCTCTTGCTAGTATTGGTTTATGGTGGTCAAGTATATTATAACCTGATTGACCACGTCATCACCCTTTAGGGATCATGTTAGGAACATTTTATTATTTTTTGATGATGGCCATACTAGCTGTTATAGCAAGCCTGATATACATTAGAATTCTCTGTATAAGTCTTTACTTAGAGTCTGACTTGTTGTATAAGTCGAGTCAGACAAGTATTGTACTAGTTGGTAGGATGGCAAAGTAAAACAGATATCCGGTAGAGTAAAGCCAACCAAGTACTGGCAGAGAAGCATGAAGACATTATGGTCTGACTTATAACCAAGGAAGTCTGTGATGACCTTGGATAAGTCTAAGTTATAATTTGAATGATGAAATACATTGTCAAATATGGTGTACCCTGATCTCACTCAAATCAAGGATCAGTGAAGTACAAGAAGTACCTGAAAGATCAAAGAAAACAACAATGCAGTTAACCGGTAGAGTAAACTGACTATCGGCTGAGTAAAGACAGAGCAGTGAAGGAAGAACCAAATAGCCAAGTCAGAAGGATCACTTAACCGTTCAGGAAACAGCCAAGTAAACTTTACTTATTTGGATTTGAAGTGATGAAGATCAAGCATTAAATGCACAATCAATTGAGGATCAATCAAGGACGGATTTTCGATAGACGTTTGAAGAAATCGATCAACAAATCAAGGAGAATATAATTATGGGGAATCAAAAATCAATTCAAGGATCATTCTCCACATTAAATAGCCAATGAACTGAAATTCAAATGAAGGATTATCATGGCCAAAAATAGAAGGCATTGACAAAAAAAGAATCGATAAGAAACAAGCGTAAACTTTGTCAAAGTGCAAAGCCTTCTATCTGCACTCTAAAGGAAACATCTAGAGATCAACTCAAAGAATTAGAACTTCAATTCCATATCAAGCTCGAGATTGATCAACAAATCAGTGAATTCAATTCTCATCAATCGAGGCAATCGAATCGGAGGAATCGAGAAGGAGTTGCAACCTTTGTGATAGCTCTTGAAATATTTGTTCTCAAGGAGCGGTGATGATAGACTGAATTCATCAAGCTTTTGAAGCCAGGAGTGATAGTCTTACATATTATAAAGCTTGTGTAGCCAAGGGAAATTGTGTTATTGTATCTATGAAAACAATAGTGAATTCCTCCAATCATCACAGGAGACGAGTGGATTATGGGATTACACCACCTTGAACCACTATAAACCTTTGTGTCTATTTACTTTCAGCTATTTACTTTACATCACTCTATTTCATTGCATACTATATATCTGTGATTGCCTAATCTACTTTGAACCAACATTTAAAGAAGGGACTTATCCGCTGCCCAAAAGGTTTTAAATAAAAGAAATTTTTTTGAAACTCCACTATAGTCATTCACCCCCCTCTGACTATAGTTTTACCCTTCTCTGGGACCAACAATTGGTAGCAGAGCGGTGTTCCTAGTATCGATTACTGCTCATATCTAATTTCTGGTAACAAGAAGATCATATATTTTCAAAGTAGTTTTCAAATTTGAGCTTTCTATATATATCTCTTATTTGTCTTATGGATTCCTCAATTTTATGTCAAAGGTACCTGTATTCAATGTTAATAATTTTGATGAATACAAAATAAGGATGTTGTCTCATCTTGTAGCAACTCATGAAGAAATGATGGATGTAATTAATGATGGCCCAATCAAGATCACAACTGTGGTAACCACAGAAGCAGATCAATGAAAAGAAATATACAAACTCAAGAAGGATTGGACCAAGGATGACAGAAGAAGAGAAAATATAGATTTTTTTGCAAAAGATATGATTCTGAAGACTCTGGACAGCAACATGTTCATGAGGATCAAAGATTGCAAAACAGCAAAAGAGATGTGGGACAAACTGGCACTGATCAATGAATGATCAGAAGTAGTCAAGGAAAGTAAATTATCCGTTGCAAAACATAAATTTGAGAACTTTAAAATGAAGACTGGTGATTCCATTGATCAAATGGATAACATATTTTCAAGCATCACCTGTGCCAAACTTGGACATACATACCCTCAGAAGGAAGTTTGTCTGAAGATATTGAGAGGTCTACCTGAAAGATGAAAGATTATCACATCAGTGCTTAGAGGAACAACAAACCTTGCAAACATTGACACTTTGACTCTGATGTCTAAACTAAAGGCTCATGAACTTGAGTTGAACGGTGAAGAAAGTGCACCAGCAGAGGCATACAAGGCCGGTGTCTTGGTTGCACCCGAAGAAAAAATAGTTGACTCAAGCAGCAAAGAGACACAGGAGCTGAAAGAACATGTAGCTTTACTATTCAAATGTTTTGACAAGTTTAGCAAGAAGAAGCAATTTAAAGGAGGTTCATCATCAAACAAGAAGTCAAGCTCAAGCAAAGACATGAAGAAAAGTATGATGAATACATATGCTTCAACTATAAAAGAAAGGTCATTGGAAGGTCGATTGCCTCAAGAAAAAAGACAAAGATGAGGATAAGAAGAAGTAAAAGACAACTGAAAAGAGAAAGAGCAAGAAGGCACTCAAAGTTGAAACTTACAATGAAAAGAATGAAGAAGGCTTACTTATGCCGTATGGCTAAAGAATCAAATGAAACTTAGGTAACACCTATCCCATACTCACCTGACACTGCACAATATTCTATTCTCCCCTTAGATTATGCAATTCTAATTCAAAATATCATGAGCAAATTTGAAGAAATTCAAGTGAATCATGAAATTCTGGAACAAGAATGTGAGAATCTGAGAAAGGAAAATAAAAGATTAAAGAAAGAACTGGATGAAATAAAGGCTGAACAAACTAGTAAGGAAATTTACTCAGTTGATCAACAAGCAGCAGATAATCACCCATCTGATGTAGAGACCAGCTGAGAAAATATCCATACCAGTTAAGAACACCATTACACAACAAATTGCACCAACTTTCAAACCCTTAAAAAGTTTGGATCCGAGATCTGGTCTTGGCTACAATGATCATAATGAAAATATAAACAATGGACAACACAACTCTCAATCAAGGACCAAGCCTGGACCAAAATTTAGAAAAGGACATACTATAGTTTCAACCACTTATCCTGCATAGATGAAGTCAAAACCTAGTGTACTTGATCTGAGCGAGAATAAATCATCAATCCGCCAAGTAAATGAAAAGATTTTCGAGAAAGGTAAGGGAAGACTTTACCCTCTCGAGGATGATTGGAATGTTGTACCCCCAAAATACAGGAAGAAACCATTTCATGCTATGCATCATGTGTTCGGAAAAACCAACCAAGGCATACTCATGGACACAAGAAGCAGTATGGAAATAAGTTTCCTCCTGCATATTGGAGAGTGAAAAAGGATGCAAATGCACCAAAAAGTAGAGAAAAGTAACCGAATACCTTTAGTAGAGATATTAGAAGCTATTATGCCATGGCTTATACATATAAAGTTGATGAATTCAATTATGGAAAAAGAAGATCCTTTGGATATACACTTGGAGTAGGAGGCATGTCTGCTAACAGGCATGGACCCAAATAGTGTTGGGTACCTAAACATACTTAACTTGTTTTGTAGAATGTCTGGTACATAGACAGTGGATGTTCCAGACACATGACAGGAAATATGAGTTCGTTAACTGATTTTAAAGCCTTTGATGGACCCAAAGAAACATTTGGAGGCAAAGAAAACCCAGGCAAAATTAAGGGGAAGGCATAATGCTCAAAAATAGCTTGAAGATTCAAAATGTAGCCTATGTTAAAGGACTAAACTTCAATTTGCTAAGTATCACTAATACTTGTGACAAAGGTTACAATGTGCATTTCAACAAGTAAGGATGCAAAGTGATTCACAACCAAACCAACACAGTTGTACTTGCAGGAAGAAGAGAAGATAACATGTATGTAGTAGATTGGAATACAGCAAGAGCAAAAATATGTTTACTTGTCAAAAGCAAACAATCAACCAGCTGGATTTGGCATACGAGATTGAATCATCTCAACTTCAAAACCATCAACACAATCACAAAGAACCAATTAGTTGAAGGCTTACCAGAGATCACATTCAAAAGGAAAGTCTCTGTGATGATTGTCAAAAAGGGAAAAAAAATCAAAAGCTCTTTCAAGTCAAAGCCCTATCAATCAACAACAAGAATCTTACATCTGTTACATATGAATCTATTTGGGCCAGTCACACCAGTCAATGTAAGTGGAAATAAATACACTCTAGTAGTGGTGGATGACATTTCCAAATTCACCTGGACCATATTCATGAACAAGAAAAGAGAGACACTCAAAAAGCTGCTAGATTTGTTAAGAAGATTTCAAAATGAAAAGGAACTGAAGATCATCAAGATCATATCGAGATAGAGGCACGGATTTTCTAAATGAAATTATCGAACCTCATCAGAATAAAATGGAGTATCTTGCATCAACTATTAGTAGCGGGGACTCCACAACAAAATGGTGTAGCAGAAAGAAGAAACATGACACTCAAAGAAGCAGTCAGAACAATGATTGCAGGAGCATGCTTACGAAAGAGATTTTGGGCTGAAGCAGCAAATACAGCATGCTATACTCAAAACAAATCAATCATCAAAAAGCATCATGGAAAAACTCCATATGAAATATGGAATAGAAGAAAACCTAACATCTCACATTTGCATATGTTTGGATCTAAATGTTTTGTTTTGAACAAGAATTAGCTACATACTTTTGATGAAAAAGTTGATTAAGCAATCTTTATAGGATACTCAGACACCAGCAAAGATTTCAGAGTACTCAAGAAAAGAACTTTGTTGATTGAAGAATCAATTCATATAGTCTTTGATGAACCAAACACAAATGGTGAAAGCGTTCAAGAATTTGAAGAAGAACCAGGACAAAGACAAGTTTATATGAATACAACAGTACCAGCTACCATTCTGAATCACAATTTTGGAAATCAAGATGAGCCACCAGTCAACACAACACAAGTGACACCAACACAAGAACATGAAGTTGATGCACAAACTGAAATTGTGAAGCACCAAGTCAAGGGCAACTTCAACCCGACCTCAACTGTTTAAGAGACCATCTTGAAGATCAAGTCATTGAAGACATTCACACGGGAGTCAGAACCAGAAGACAACTGGAGAATATGCTAACATATTTTCTATCACTAGTGGAACCCAAAACAATAGATGATGCAATCCAAGATACTGATTGGATTACAGCTATGCAAGAAGAACTTAATGAATTTGAAAGAACTGAGGTCTGGGAACTTGTTGATAGACCAGATGTTCTCGGTGAATTTGATGATTTATATTGCAATATTTCGTAACAATAATCCCCGTGTTTTAGTAATTTTTATAGAAAATTACGTATTAAATGAATAAATTGAAGAAATGGGTTTAAAGTTATAAAAAGTGTAAAACATGCCAATTACGTGCTTAATATGATGATTTTATGTTGGTTTGAGTTGTATTACACTTTGGTATGCTTTCAATGACTCACAGGTGTTAAATGCGACTGGAAAAAGAGGATTTGAAGTGTTTAATCGTGCTTTGAAGAATAAAGAGATAGAGATGAATTGGGAAGAAAAAGGTGTTGGACAAGCGTCCAGAAGCTTGAACTAGCGTCCAGTGTGGACGGACGTCTGAAAATATGGACGGGCGTCCAGGGGGAACTTTTACATTCAGGATTGACAGATTTTCAGTGAACTGGCGTCTGTTTTTGTATAGGACGTGCGTCCAACCCCAGCTCGGCCCGACTCAAATATGTTTTGCACTCTGGACGGGCGTCCAAGAGATCAAACGGGCGTCCACCACCGATTCTAACCCTAGCCACCTCAGAGTTCTATAAATACAGCGCCTATTTCAACCCTAATACACACATAACTCACAGCAGCCGCATATAATTCAGAGCAGCCGCACCAAACCCTAGAAGATCTTGAGTTTCTTTCCTTCAACCATGTCTTGGATCATCACAAGGATGCAAGGCTAAGCGCATAGCGGTAGAATAACTGGAGGATATCACATCAACATCACCACAACCACAGATTGTTAGGTTATCTTTATTTATGATTTCGAATATTGTATTTTATTTATCGATTGGTATTTGGATTGATTGTTAAGTGTTTTGTTAGATAGGAATATCAATGAAACCGCATGTTGATTTGAATTTGTATGGAAATATAATTCAACAATAGAACCTTTCGATCGATACAATTAATAATACCTTGAGGAATCATTTGTTGTTAATTGGGTTATATAATTTGGGAACAAATTGATGATCTTGTGATGAATGTTAGATTGTTTTACTTGAAAAAGAAAACAATATCCTAGAATTGAGTTAAAGGAATTTAATCGATTTTGAGATAGATCATACCAATAAAATCGTATTCTAATCATAAAGTGGTTGTGTGATTGTTGTGTGGTTGATTCTAGTTGTTTTACTGTTCTTTTAACTATTTGATAAATCAATTCATTCGTTATCAACTTTTATTGCTACGTTTAGTTATTTTAAAAGTCTTAGTTTTTTTTGCCTACTGTTTTCTGTATTTTCCGTTTCCAGCACGATATCAGACGCCCGTCCACCCTAAGTGGACGCCCGTCCAGTTCTAAGTTTCTCTGTTTTCTGCTGTTTTAGTCATTGTTCTTCGTTTCTGTTTTATAATTAACGTCAGCCTTAGTTTTAGGTAATGATTAGTGACATAATCGATTTAATAACTATACTGTAATCCGATAATTATACGATTCCCTTAGGACGACTCGGTAACACCCTATACTACGAACCTTATACTTGGGGTGTTCCGATAAAATAAATTTAAAACTAGTTTTATCGAACAAGTTTTTTGCGCCGTTGCCGGGGAATCGGTAACGGTTGTCGGATTCTTCGTAGTGTAGTTTTTTTTTTGAGTCGGCAGTATTTTGGCCATAACTTTCGGCTCGAGTGTCCGTTTGGCGCGCAGGACCCCAATTCGGAAAGCTCGTTTCGACGCCGACGATGTGGTGAATGGCCTAAGGCCGTTAGACACCGTTTTCGAGGTCAAAATCTGCTGTTTTCCCTTCTATTTTAGCCCTAGAAGATTTCAACACGTTTTTTTTCTCACCGTCTTTGTGTTTTTCCTGATTTAAGTTTTTCGTAGGTAGGTTTATCTCCTTCTCTTAACCCTTGCTTACAAGGTTAAAACTCTTTCGTCAACCTGACCTATCGTCAGTGTTGACTTTTCTGTTTTGCTCCCCTGGTTTATGCAAACCAGGAGCAAAAAGGGACCGTTATTATATTGTCCTCGAACTCAGGCGGGACATTGTCAAGAGAAGACTTTTCCCAAATCCTGACAACATGAGCGAACACGGTTCTAGCGATGACGAACCGGAGAACCAAGGGAATAATGACCAAAATCCTCCTGGCATGGATCCCGCTCAATTAAACACAATTCTGATGCAAATGTTGCAGAACCAGCAACAACAGCAAGCCTGGATAAACCAGCAGATGCAACAACAGCCCCAGGCACCAGTTGCACATCCACCCGTAAATCAGAATGTTCAACAGCAACAGCCCCAGGCGGCTGTAGCGGTTGTGCAGCAAGACCCTTATGCGCCATATCTTGATCAAGACTTCTCTGAAGGGCATAGACCAATTCGGCCTCCGGAGATGGGAGGAATGCACTTTTATTTAAAGAATGGAGTTGTGGGGATGGTCCAAAATAGTTCATTCCATGGCACTGCTCCAAAAGACCCACATGACTTCTTGTCTACTTTTGTGCAAATATGTGAAGCAGGTCACTACCCTGGCGTTCCTTCAGAAGTTGCTAAATTGAAACTCTTCCCGTTTGCTTTGAAAGGTGAAGCAAATCGATGGTTTAAGTCCTTACCCCATCACTCTCTTCATAACTGGGCTGATGTTAAAAGAGCCTTTGCTCTGAAATTCGTTTCACCTGGAACGATAATGGACCGTAAACGAGATATAGCTACTTTCAAGCAATTAGAAGGAGAAAGTGTGGGTAAGCCTGGGAGAGATTGAATTTGTTAATGAGGAAATGCCCTAACCATGGATACAATCGACATGAACTTCTAGAATTATTCTATCAGGGTGTTACTCAACCCAATAGAGATTACCTAGATTCCACAGCTCATGGATCGTTTTTAGGGGGAGGAGATGATCTTTGCCTCTGAGGTAGCGTAAACAATAGCTAAGAATAACATGTGGTCTACTCAAAGAAGACCCATGTTAGTGGAAACAAAAGAGGCTGCTTGCAAGTAACTCGGAGACAAAAATGCTGGTTGCTCAAATGGAAATAATGAACAAGCAACTAGCCAACCTACAAATGAAGCAGCATGAGGGGCCAGCATAGGTGAATTACTCGGGCATGCAGACCGGGAATATGATGAATGAGGAAGTGCATGCCATGGAGAACCAGAATCAACCTTTCAGAAGCTTCAATCAAAATTTGGTCAATCAAGCTACACTCAAAACCGTAACTATTCGGGAAACCCGCAAAATAGTTATTATACACTACCTGGTGCATCCAATAACCAAAGACCCCAAGGTAATTGGCCTCAAACGCAAAATCAACAGCCCACCTATGTCTCTCAAAAGAAATTTGATGAGCTAGTAGACATGGTGAAAACACTAGCCACCGGTCAAAAAACGATGGAGAGAAAGATTGGTCAGATGGCTGATCAACAAGCGAGCGAGACCTCAAGGAAAACCGCCTAGTTATACGAGATAAAAACCCTAAGGCGGATGTCGGTTAGCTTGTAATGCCATCACACCGCAAATGGGATTATGGACAAGAGGAGGAGTTGAATGCGGTCACCCTCGAAGCGGTAAGAAAATTTGGACCCGAAAAGTTATCGGAAGCAGAGTAGCCCTCCCGACGCCATGAGTTCGGAGGGGGTAAGCGAGAGACAAATGCCAAAGAAATAAACAGTGAGGATGAGTGAATGATGATGATTCTTCGGGGGATAGTGATGAGGATCTTTGAGAAGAGAAGTCGTAGCCGAACCCACTACTAAAAAGAAAACTGAGAAGTTTGTCGGATGGAAGGATAAGGAGGACGAAGCCATTAAAAGTCAAACTATAATCAATCATTCGAAAACTCTTCCTTATCCAGCAAAGAAAATAGAGAATATCTTGAACTCTGACAAACAGTATGACGGAGTGAGAAAGCTGCTTAGAGATACTATGGTGACTATGCCACTTGCTGAGGTATTAACTGAGATGCCTAAATGCTTTAAGTATCTTAAGGATGCCTGTGGAAGTAAGAAGAAGCTAAAGGGAATGGCAGAAGAGGTGCTAAGAGAGGAATGTTCAACGGTTTCACAGAGCTTTGCAATCAAGCGAGGTGACCCCGGACGACCTTCAATCTCTAGCATGATTGAAGGCCACACATTCCACAATGTCTTATGCGATTTAGGGGCCTCTGTCAATGTGATGCCATTGAACGTCTACAAGAGTCTCGGGTTGGACAAAAGGCTAAGGGAGCGCCCCGTCTCTCTTCAGTTGGTGGACCGATCTAGCCGTTTAGCAGTTGGTTGTGTTAACAACGTCCTTATCTATGTTAAACATTTAGTTTTTCCAACTGACTGGGTCATACCGGATTACCCGATCGACAAGGAGATGCCCCCGATTACGGGCGGCCTTTCTTAAACACTTCGCCTCCACCATTGACTTCCAAATCGGCCAAATCACTCGAGAGTAGAGGACACTTCCGTTACCCTTGAGCAAGGAAAAAGTTCTCATGGAAACTCCAACCCAGGAGATTTCATTCATTGAAGCAATCTATGGAGATGAATCCGACCCACGATGAAGAGCTCACGGAGATAGGAGCCCTGGATGTTATAACTCAACAACTTTGGACACCGAGCCTATGAGTGAACGGAAAATGCAGGACATTCCAGGATGAGCAAAGAATGATTTGAAGGAGCTCAACCAGGCGGACTTTAACCTTGCAGAGGAGGAAGTTTTAACGGGTAGTTGGGACGATATAGATTTCTGGAAAGAAACTACCAATTGGGAGTTGGATGATTGGGAGCAGCTTGCAGAAGAGCTTGAAGAAAGAAGAACTTAAGAAGATGGTTAAGCATAAGAAAGAAAAATGGAAGTCGACGGAAGATTCCTCTAGATGAAGTCATTCAATACCTTTCTGGGGTTACACCTCAGGAAGATGAGGTGTTTTTTCACTCAACCGGTCCAAGCACACAAGGAAAAAGGTGGTCCCTTAAAATCTAGTATCGAGCAACCACCGCCGACTTAGAGTTGAAACCACTTCCGCAACATCTAAAATACATCTTCCTTAAAGACGGTGATAAGTTGCCGCTTGATCATCTCGTCCTAAACTCGAGCCGGAGCAAGAAGCGAAATTAATCAAAGTGCTTGAGAAACATATCCTCGCGTTCGGATGGCGGTGGGTGATATCGGAGGAATCACCTGAGGCGTGTGCATGCATAAAATTCGAACAAAGGAAGGAGCGAAAAATGTCGAGACAACCTCAAAGGAGGCTAAATCCGCATACGCAGAGAGGTTGTCAAAAGGAGATCATCAAATGGCTTGACATGGGAATTATTTATGCCATAGGCGATAGTGAGTGGGTCACCCCACACAAGTTGTGCCAAAGAAGGGGGAATTACAGTGGAAAAAACAAAAGGAGAAGAAGTAGCTTTACGCCTCGTGACCAGGCTATAGAGTGCGCATAGATTATCGTAGACTTAATGAGGTTATCGCCAAAGATCACTTCCCTTACCCTTCATTGACCAACTTCTCGAGAGACGAGTGGTCACAAGTACTATAGTTTCCTTGATGGCTATTCGCTACTTCCAGATAGCCATTGACCCTAATGACCGTGAGAAGACCACGTTTACGTGTCCATCCGGCACTTTGCTTTTCACGAATGCCATTCGACTTATGCAATGCACCCGCGACTTTTCAACGGTGCATGTTAGCCATTTTATGGACTTGTGGAGCGGTGCATGGAGGTCTTCATGGATGACTTCTCGATCTATGGCGGCGACTTTGATGAAATCTTAAGGAATCTAGATATGTTGCTCCAACGTTGTGTTGAGAAAAATCGGTGCTTAATCGGGAGAAATGCCATTTTCTAGTCGAAGAAGGGATTGTTTTGGGACACAAGGTGTCCAGTGATGGTATTCAGGTGGATAAGGCTAAAGTAGAAGCCATTGAGCGAATGTCATACCCGAAGACAGTGGAGGAGGTACGAGGATTTCTGGGACATGTGGGCTTCTATCGGCGTTTCATTAAAGACTTTTCGATGATAGCAAAGCCGTTATCCAACCTGCTGAAAGAGGAAGTGGAGTTTTTGTTTGACGATGGGTGTAAGACAGCTTTTAATAGCTTAAAGGATAAGCCAACCAGTGCCCCCATTTTAATCGCGCCCGACTGGACTAAACCTTTTGAATTAATGTGCGATGCCTCTAACTACGCAGATGGCGCGCGATTCTAGGCGGAGGATTGACAAAAAGTTCAGGCCGATTTACTATCCTAGCCGCACTTTGAACCCAGCTCAATGCAATTACGCCACTACCGAGAAGGAATTCTTGGCAGTCGTTTTTGCTATTGACAAATTCAGAAGTTATCTTTTAGGGTCCAAAGTGGTGGTGTGGACAGATCACGCGGCACTACGCTACCTTATGGGAAAAGCAGACGCTAAACCAAGGTTACTCGGATGGATCCTGATACTACAGGAATTTGACATTGAAATTAAGGACAAGAAAGGTAGTGATAATGATGTAGCTGACCACTTATCTCGCCTCATGAATGAGGGTGGCGAAGCCCCTAAGGAGATAGGCATTGACTTTCCGACTGAGCAATTAATGAAGCTAGAGACTGTGAGGCCGTGGTATGCTGATTACGTCAACTACTTAGCAAGTGGGCATTTAGAAGAGATAACGTATCAGGAAAAGAAGAAAATTGTCGACTTAAAGTATCTCGTATGGGAGGATCCATATCTGCTTAAAGTCCGCAGGACGGGTTGCTTAGAAGGTGCGTTCGGGCATGAACAATTGGATATCTTGGAGCAATGTCATAGTGGTCCCGCCGGTGGTCACTACGGAGCACCTAAGACAGTCACAAAAATCCTTCAAGCTGGTTTTTTGACCGCCTACTTTGTTTAAAGATCTCGAAGCCTTTTGCAAAGGCCGTGATAGATGCCAAAGAGTAGGGAGACTCGATGAATAGGATGAAGATGCCTTTGAGGCCTATCTTGGAATGTGAGGTTTTTGACGTCTGGGGCATTGACTTTATGGGACCGTTCCCATCATCATGCTCTAACAAATATATTACAGTCAGTGTGGACTATGTTTCCAAGTGGGTAGAAGCCATGGCCACCCAAACCAATGATCACAAAGTTGTAAAGAAATTCTTGCAAAAATAATATCTTTATTAGATTTAGTCGTCCTGAGAGCCCTTATCGGTGATGAAGGTTCGCATTTGTAATGCACCACCGATAAAATTCTTGAGAGATATTGTGTCAAGCATAGAATTGGTACACCATACCACCCCAAACCAAAGGCCAAGTCGAGGTGAGCAACGAGAAGTCTAAAGCGGATTTTGGAGAAAACGGTAAATTCAAATAGATCCAACTGGAGTCTGAAGTTGGACGACACACTTTGGGCTTATCGCACTGCGTTCAAGACCCCTATGGGTACGTCTCCATTTCAAATGGTTTATGGCAAGGCTTGCCATCTACCAGTCGAGCTGGAGCACAGAGCTTATTGGGCTATTAAATTCATAAACTTCGATAGCCAACTCTGTGGAGAGAAAATATTACTGCAACTACATGAGCTCGATGAATTTAGACTCAAGGCCTACGAGAACGCCAAGCTGAGCAAGGAGAGAATGAAGGCGCTCCACGATGCAAAGATAAAAGATAGATATTTCAAGGTAGGAGAGATGGCTTTGCTTTACAACACCAGATTACATCTATTTGCTGGTAAGCTTAAGTCCAGATGGTCCGGACCCTTTGAAATTGTCGATGTTCATCCGGGTGGAGCGATTTCCTTGAAAGGGTACATCGGTCAACCTTTTAAAGTGAACGGCCATAGATTCAAAAAGTATTTCGGACAGCCTTATGAAGCACCTGAAGTCCTATACTTTCAAAAGTTGGTTGACATGACAGATATGCTGATTTGTGATGAGATCCTATCCGACTTCTTTACTTCGGATGATGACACTATTGCCCTTAACCCTAAAGATGCTTCTACCACGACTCCTGCACCTATCAGTATGCCAGTGCCGCAGTTACGCAAACACACGAAGAAGAAAGTCAGTGCTATCTGGATGGCTAAGTTCCAGGACTTAGTCGCGCACTTGACTTGTTGTTGCTGTGACCACACCGATGCTCTCCACTCTAACTCTGATAAAGGAGCGGCCCTGATCAAACCAAAGTGGCCCGATCCAGGTTGACTTTGCTGACTCTGTCAAGCTACTGACATAAAAGAAGTGCTACTAGGAGGCAGCCTAGTCTTTTAAGTTACTTTTTAGTTAAGTTTTTAGGGCATTAGGAATAAAACCGTGGTGATTTGTGTGTTGGTGATCCCTGTCCTATTTGTGAATGCTTTATGTGCCTACATGTTTACTTATACACCCCTTGCCCCCCGAGATTATACGCTATGTCGAGTGTTGCAGATACTTTTGAGCGGTTTTTGGCCAGCTATTCCTTCAATGTTGTCTGTTCTTGATACGAGTTGCGGTGGTACATTAATGTTCCAAATTGACAACCACTTTGCAACCAGCTAAGTATTCTTTTCTTTCATTTTCACATTACGAGGACATAATGTGATTTAAGTGTGGGGGGTGTCTACATGTTTTCATGTTATATTTATTGGAAAATGAGTAAATGTGTGGATTTCATGCCAAATTTAAAGTTTTTTGTGAGTTACGAGCATATGATTGAAACAAAAAGGCTCGCTAGTTGTAGTTTCTTGACGATGATTGTCTGTAACTTCTGTGAGATAGTTATAGCATGCTTTTACTGCTGCGAGATAGTATTCGTTTCATATTCACGTAAGCCTTTGAAATTGAAGCGACATTTTTAAACTTTATCCATTCACGATCCTAGTGCTTTATCCTAGAGAGACTTGTGCTTAATAGTAACGATGGCGTAACACCTAAATTCTAAACGTGTCTTTGTGAATATCTCGAAGGTTTGAATGTGATAGGAAGGATATAATTTAAGGTTTGAATACCAATCTAAGATGAATAATATATGTTTATATCGGATGTAGTCACCGATGATTTGAGTGCGGTAGGGCATTATCACGAAATGTCCTATACCACTATGAGGCTCAATAGCTCCCGGCTGCCTGATGATAGTAGTCCAGCTAGGGTGTTATCACGAAACATCCTATTGCTGGGAATGAGGGCATATGCTATACATGTGGTATTAAGTGAACTTTAAAAGAAAATTAGCAATTGGCAATGTGGAAAGTTAGTAAAGTTGGTAGGAACCGTAGTTATCTCCTGAATATCCCCGGTATAAACTGAATGATATGCATTAGGGATTATCCTAATAAGTACACGGAAGACTTTGTGTGAAAGCAGTTCTTTGCTATACCTAGGAAAGTCATTAGGATTGTTTGAGAGGATTTTTGTGCAAAAGAATGGTGGAGATTGAAAAGGGCTTTTCACACACACACAGAATCTATCTCTATGGTGGTATTAATTGCTATCATTGTCGTATCTTTGGTTACGTGAGTCGAGAGCCTATGTGGATTACATGTAAAGTGAGCCGTTTTGATTGTTTTGTTCGGGATGAACAAAAGATAAGTGTGGGGAGTTGTTCTCGGTGAATTTGATGATTTATATTGCAATATTTAAGTAACAATAATCCCCTGTTTTTAGTAATTTTATAGAAAATTACATATTAAATGAATAAATTGAAGAAATGGGTTTAGAGTTATAAAAAGTGTAAAAGCGTGCCAATTACGTGCTTAATATGATGATTTTATGTTGGTTT
Source organism: Gentiana macrophylla (assembly GCA_026214975.1). Lineage (NCBI taxonomy): Eukaryota > Viridiplantae > Streptophyta > Magnoliopsida > Gentianales > Gentianaceae > Gentiana > Gentiana macrophylla. The sequence continues at coordinate 48,118,801 of CM047813.1, forward strand.
GAGTTGTATTACACTTTGGTATGCTTTCAATGACTTGCGGTGTTAAATGCATTGGAAAAAGAGGATTTGAAGTGTTTAATCGTGCTTTGAAGAATAAAGAGATAGAGATGAATTTGGAAGAAAAAGGCCGGACGACGGCGTCCCAAAGCTTGAACTAGCGTCGATGTGGGCGGACGTCGAATATATGGGCGGGCGTCGAGGGGAACTTTACATTCGGGATTGATGATTTTCAGATGGCGGCGTCGATTTTGTATAGGGCGTCGTCCAACCCACTCGGACCGAATCAAATATGTTTTGCACTCGGGCGGGCGTCCAAGAGATCAAGCGGGCGTCCACCACCGATTCTAACCTAGCCACCTCGAGTTCTATAAATCAGCCGCCTATTTCAACCCTAATACACACATAACTCACAAAGAACGCATATAATTCAGAGCATCCGCACCAAACCCTAGAAGATCATGAGTTTCTTTCCTTCAATTATGTCTTGGATCATCACAAGGATGCAAGGCTAAGCGCATAGCGGTAGAATAACTGGAGGATATCACATCAAGATCACCACAACCACGGATTGTTAGGTTATCTTTATTTATGATTTCGAATATTGTATTTTATTTATCGATTGGTATTTGGATTGATTGTTAAGTGTTTTGTTAGATAGGAACATCAATGAAACCGCATGTTGATTTGAATTTGTATGGAAATATAATTCAACAATAGAACCTTTCGATCGATACAATTAATAATACCTTGAGGAATCATTTGTTGTTAATTGGATTATGTAATTTGGGAACAAATTGATGATCTTGTGATGAATGTTAGATTGTTTTACTTGGAAAAGAAAATAATATCCTAGAAATTGAGTTAAAGAAATTTAATCGATTTTGAGATAGATCATACCAATAAAATCGTATTCTGATCATAAAGTGGTTGTGTGATTGTTGTGTGGTTGATTCTAGTTGTTTTACTGTTCTTTTAACTATTTGATAAATCAATTCCTTCGTTATCAACTTTTATTGCTACGTTTAGTTATTTTAAAAGTCTTAGTTTTTTTGCCTCTTGTTTTTCGCATATTTACTGTTTCAAAGATTTATATCATACGCCCGTCCACCTAAGTGGGCGCCCGTCCAGTTCTAAGTTTCTCTGTTTTCTGCTGTTTTAGTCATTGTTCTTCGTTTCTGTTTTATAATTTACGCCACCCTTAGTTTTAGGTAATAATTAGTGACATAATCGATTTAATAACTATCTTGTAATCCGATAATTATCACGATTCCCTTAGGGCGACTCGGTAACACCCTATACTACTGAACCTTATACTTGGGGTGTTCCGATAAAATAAATTTAAAACTAGTTTTATCGAACACCGACATAGCCAACATCATTGGAAAAAATGGGTATTCGAAACAAGATGGATGAACAAGGGACAATTGTCGGAAAAGAAAGCAAGGCTAGTTTCAAAAGGCTACTCTCAAGCGAAGGAATAGATTATGATGAAACCTTTGCCCTAGTAGCGAGTTGGAAGCAATCGGACTCTTTCTACCCTTTGCGACCCACAAAGACTTCAACGTTTACCAAATGGATGTCAAGAGTGCATTTCGAATGGACTTTTAGAAGAAGAAGTATATGTGGAACAACCTCACAGTTTTCAACTCAAAGGAAAGAAGATAAAGTGTACAAGCTCAAAAGGCACTTTATGGACTCAAGCGAGCACTCATAGTGCGGTATGAGACACTATCACAATTTTCGATCAACAATGGATAAAACAAAAGAACTATTGATAAGACTCTCTTCAAGCTAGAGGAAGGTACAAGCGACTTGTTAGTCCAAATCTATGTTGATGACATTATCTTTGGATCGGAAGATGAGAAGCTATGTGAGAAATTTGCAAACTTAATGTAAAGCAAATTTCAGATGAGCATGATGGGAGAGTATGGCAAGGACACAAGTTGCACATCAGATACACCAATGTGTGTAAGAGTTATTCTTGGAAAAGATGAAAGTGGAAATGATGTTGATCAAAAGCTTTATAGAGGAATCATTGGATCCTACTTTATCTAACTCTGTAGCGTGGCTGATATAGCATGCATTTGATGCGTGCAAGATTTCAAGCTCAACCACTAGAATCACACATTCTAGCAGCCAAAAGAATAATCAAATACCTGAGGAACACCATAAATGTTGGAATTTGGGATCCAAAAGATGGAGGATTCAAAATGATATCATATTTAGACTCTGATTATGCTGGATGCAAGATAGATAGAAAAAGCTCTTCTGGAACCTGTCAAATGCTAGGCAGCAGACTAGTATCATGGTTTAGCAAAAAGCAAAACTCTATATCCACATCAACAGTTGAAGCATAATATATAGTAGCATGCAGTTGTTGTGCACAAGTACTATAGATCAGACAACAGCTAAGGGATTATGGAATAGAGGAGAAGACAATTCCAATTATGTGTGACAACACAAGTGCAATATCTATTACTGAAAATCCAGTATTGCTTTCAAGAACAAAGCATATTGATGTAAGACATCATTTTATCAGAGATCATGTTGAAAAATGAGATGTCATTCTAAAATACATACCCACTGAAGATTAACTGGCTGACATTTTCACAAAACCACTCACTCATGAAAGATTTAGCCAGTTGAGAACTGAGTTGGGAATGATAGAAATTGACTAAGTTCTAAGGAGCAGCTAACTGGAGTAATCAGCTAAGTAACTTCATCAGCTGACTAAACCTTTGCCATTTCGGGTGAGCTCTTTTGGCAGGTAAGGCACTGGTACTCAGCGAAGTCAACTACAATGATTGTTAGGAACAGTTGTACACGGCAGCTCAGTAAAGAAGTCACTACACCGGCCTAGTGACCAGCCAAGTCACTCCACCGAAATATATATTGGAGTCAACAACAAACTAAAGTGTGAACTAAATCAACTCTATACACGTGGAAAATCAAAGGAGTTATGGAAGATTATACAGTAGAAAATTACCCACGTGGAGATCAATCTACAATCGTGGAGGTAACTACATTATTTTTTGAATTAAAACACCTCGATTCCAGGGATTGATCATTACTTCCCTCAATCCACTCCTCACTTTACTCAAATACCGTGATTTATATACATAAAATCACGCCATTATGTCACAAAATCCTTCCATATTCAACCACGTTCACACTGCTCCAAATCATCATATGTAACCATACGCTTGCTTGCAATCATAAACCCTATTTTTTTCTCTCTGAAAAATTGAAGCTTTTCAAAATCTCAAATACTTCAAACAATGGCATTGTCTTCCACACTCTCAGTAACAGAAAAGTACTACGAAAAATCGATCATCACATGATCGTTTTTCAGACCGGAGCACTATCTCCCCTTCTGTAACAATGATGCACAAGCTCAACGATTGGTTGATGGTTGTACCAATCTGGGGTTAATGACCTTCCTAAGCCCCCTCAATCACTGGGATATGCTATGAGAACCTGATTACATTTTCGAAAAATGCAAAGTTTGTGCCCAGCACAAAGAAATGGGACCCAGATTGCATTAGGAGTACTATAATTGGAAAAGAAGTGGTTATCACACCTGGTCTCCTCAACAGATTTCTAAATCTTCCCAGCACTGGTCCGGTTGATGTGAAAAACATACAGATCGATATCAACACATTCCGGACCGAAATAGCCAAGTGTCCCAAAATGAAAAGCAAAACATACAATCTTCCTAGATCAGCACTCCCGCCCTGGAAAGAAATCTTCCCTTCCAGCTTGCAAGTTTCTTTCTCATCTTATCCAAAATATAATTAAAATTTTCCTTTCTAACTCTGGAATGTAAGAGGGGGATACCCAAATAATGCTCAAACTCACTAATATGTTGCATACCCAAAGCTTGTCCAATGAGCACTTTGTTCTGGTTGGGTGTGTTGTTAGACACATGAAACCTAGACTTTATGATACTCAGTTTCTGCCCAGATAACTTGCAGAAATCTTGAAGAATATTAGTTATGATAGTAGCTTGGTCTAAGGAAGCCTGCCCTAGAAGTATTTGATCGTCCGCAAAGAACATGTGGGAAAGTGGAGACGTGCATCTCCCAATATTAACAGGTTCCACAATATATGAGTGTTTTAGAATAGAGGAGAAAAGAGGGGGAAAAAAAAGAGTAGCAGGCAGCTTACGCGTATTTTTCTTTTCTTTTCTTGGGCTATTAAAAAAGATTGGATTTCTTGTTAATTAAAAATATTTTAAAATGTGTCATTTTTTTAAATTTTCTATAAATAATATCTAAGTGGAGCCAATAAATAAATAATATCTAAGTAAATTTTTTATATGATTTTAAGTAACACCTTGGAAGTTTCCGGCAAGTTACGCCATGCAAAGTTAGTTTTCTGGAAAGCACTATTCAATTTTTTTTTTTTTGGAAAGAAACTATTCAATTTTTTGGGAGTGCATACCAAGTTTTTTTTATCCATCTCTATATTCCTATTATTTTTATTTGGCTTTCGATGTTTTTATCAGACATGACATTTATCTTTTATCTAATTGTAGATCTGTGCTTAATCTATGTGATAATTAGTTTCCAACGATCGCTTTTGAATCCACATCGCATTCTTTTATGATATTACGATTTTGATATTTTATATTTATCTTAGTAAGGGTAGACTTAGTATTATACGTAAAGGTTGAAGCCCTAGTTGTTCCTATATATTGTACCTTCGTGAATGATGAATGACAAGAGTAAAAGATTTTCCCCACAAAAACAACTTGGTATCAGAGCCAGTGTGAGATCCGATTCAACAAAAAAAAAATTAAATTTACACAACTTTTTGGCTGCAACCTTGTTCGAGCGGGCCTCATGAGCGAAGAAGGAGGACATGGCGAGTTGCGAGAACACCGAGAAAACCTTGATGCTTATTCTTGTTGGAACTTTATGGTATTTTAGCTCTGAAATGAGTTTAAGTGTATATGACGAACAGTCAACTTCAGGCCCTGATTTCGATGAGTTGCGGAATGAATTTCCGGGAGCTAAAATCAGTTTTGGAAACTACTGAGATAGTAGTTGATGTTAGGCTTTTGAATCACTCGATTCCGATATCGGGTGAATGAGAAATCAATGCCTAAAGGTATAGTAATTTATGTGGGAGTTGTAATGGAAGTGTGTTCCATTTGTCCCACACAGATAATGGAAATCAAAGATACTCACTATATAAGTGGGATTTTCATTAAGAGGCAAGCCCCAAGGGACATGAGAATTTTGTGAAGGAGGGAAGACGTAGATGTTTGTTGGTTCACACGCGCCGCTGCCGCAGTCCGGCCGGCCCGGTTCGGCTCGGGCTCGGGCTTGTGGCTTGGCTCGGCTCAAGTATTAAATTTTTGGGCCAACTCAACATTAAAATTATGAATACTGATTCATCGAATCAAGAAGCATCTGTTCATTCGGTCATGAGTCAACTCGAAAATTGCATCTGTTCAAATTGCACTTGTTCGGCCATTGACATCGATTCACATGAACCGAAAGGGCATCTTTGAAATTCGATTATAACTTCCCAACATCCATTTTGTTGAAAGGATACTACTCTACACTGCTTGTTTCTATCTATAAATACCTCCAATCTTTGAATGAAAATAGACACAAAAAATTCATCTTTTCATTACCGAAACTCTGCACAAATTTTCTGCATTAATAAACTTCATCAAGTCAAGAGATAACAAGGTCCAATCGGTTCCCCGCCCTCTTCACATTGAAGTGAAACAACTAGAAGAGGTAAAGACTGTTGTATCTTAGGAGACTTGTTGCCATATCCGTGTGCACATAGTCGGGGAAATAATGTCTTAAGGATGCAGGCGTTCTCTACGCGCCTCGATCTACAAATAAGTTTTAGTTTTACTCTCTGTTTTACGCATTTTTCGTTTATTGTGTTGCGGTAATTATATGTCAATAATATGTCCGTTCTTATATGTTCATCATGCCGACAATCTGCTTCTACAATTTTATGTTATTCGATTTTCAGAAAAATTAGTCAACTTGTACTACACTACTAATTTCCCAACAATTCTCTCAACACCACCAACAACCCCGGTTACATTGGCGGTGCCCAGAAGAACGACGGTGAAGGGATGATGGCCTTTCGCCTGCAAGCTAACGGGAAAACTCGGCGGACGATGGCTTATTCTTCCAGAAAGTGGTGCTCCCATTGTCACCAGGAAAGCAACACCGAAGATACATGCTTCCACTTTCATGGAAACTCTGAATGGTTGGGAGACCGTCCAAAAGCTGGGTGTGCCAATGGGCGAAGCAACCGTGGTGTTGTTCGTACTGGTGGAGGCAGACGATGGCAAGGAGCAGGTCCCGGTTTAATCAACCGAAGGTAAATAACGTTGTTGTAGGTGATGTGGTAGGCTCGACCCAGCCCACTGCTTTGGCTCGAACCAATAATTTGGAGCAATCTGGGATCGGTAATATCACACCAGCCCAATGGTAGGCCATTTTGGATCTTTTGACTCTTTCAAAACCACAGGATTGCTTGACAGGAGCAACAAATCACGTGACTGGTTCTTTTGAGTCCCTCGTTGATCCACGATCAATTGTTCAATGTCCAATTGGGTTACTTGATAGGAGTTCATCAGTGGCGACGCATGAAGGAAGTGTTATTTTACCCGGGAATTTCTCCTTAAAATGTCTTATATGTCCTTAAATGGTATTGTTGTTTGCTCTCGGTTACCCAATTTCAGGATGATAATGATTTTGTTTTGCAACTTATGGGAAAATTATGTGTTATGCAGGACCATGTAACGACAACACTTATTGGACTGGCTGAGCGTGTGGGTGGACTTTTTATGTGCTTGGGCGTTTTGGAGGTTTGGGTTTTGATGAAGTTTATATATTTATAAATTGAAAGTAAAATGTGAAATTATCATAGATGAACTAAAAGTTACAAGTTACTTTACAATTGTTAGGAACATTTTATTATGTTTTGATGATAGCTATACTAGCTGTTATAGCAAGCCTGAAATAAGTTAGAATTCTCTGTATAAATCTTTATTTAGAGTCTGACATGTTGTATAAGTTGAGTCAGACAAGTATTGTACTAGTTGGTAGGACGGCAAAGTAAGAACAATTATTCGGCAGAGTAAAGCCAGTCAAGCACCAGCAGAGAAGCAATGAAGACATTAGAGTCTGACTTATAACCAAAGAAGTCTGTGATGACCTTGGATAAGTCTAAGTTATGTTTCAAGCAATGAAACTTAATGTTTAAATATGGTGTACACTGATCTCACACAAATCAAGGATCAGTGAAGTACAAAGATTCTCCCTTAACTGAAGTAATGAAGGAAACAGTGAATCGGCAAAGTAAACTGACTTTCGGCTGATTGAAGACAAAACAGTGAAGGATGATCTAAACGGCAAAGTCAGACGGATCACTTGACCATTCAGAGAACGACTAAGTAAACATTACTCAATCAAATTTTGAAATATGATGAAGATTCAGAGGATCATGCATTAAATACACAATCAATAGAGGATCAATGAAGGACGGATCTTCTGCTAAATGTTTGAAGAAAAATCCGATCACTGAAATCAAGGAGAATATAATTAAGGGGGAATCAAGAATAAAATCAAGGATTATTCCACTCATTAAAATAGCCAACGGACAGAATTTCAAATCAAGGTTATTCAAGGCTATAAATAGAAGGCATTGACAGACAGGTAAAGATAACAATAAGAAAAAGAAAATCAAGCAGAACTCTGTCAATTTGAAAAGCCTTCTCTCCGAACTTACAAGGATTTATCTAGAGATCAACTCAGACATCAGAACTACAATTTTACATTCAACACTGAGATTGATCAAGAAAGGCTGTGAATCTCATTCACATCAAACTGAAGCAACTGAATCAGAATCCATCTGAGAAGGAGTTGTGCTTGTGATAGCTGCTGAAGGATTTGATCTCAAGGAGCAGTGAAAGAGATTGAATTACTGAAGCTGTTGCAGTCAAGGAGTGATAGTCTTGTAGATTGTGAAGCTTGGGAAGTCAAGGACAATCATACTATTGTATCTGTGAAAACAATAGTGAATTCCTCCAATCATCACATGAGAAGAGTGGATTAAGGGATTACACCACCCTGAACCACTATAAGCCTTGTGTCAATTTACTTTATGCAATTTACTTTACCACACTCATTTAATTGCCTACATTATATCTTATATCTCATGATTGACTAAACTACTTTGAAACAACGTAGTAAGAAGGGACTTATCTCGCCCCAAAGCTTTTAAACATAAGAAAAGTTTTGAAACTCCACTATAGTCATTCACCCCCCATCCGACTATAGTTTTACCTTCTCTGGGACCAACAATTGGTATCGGAGCGGTGTTCTTAGTATCGAAACTGCTCGATCTAATTTACAGTAACAAGGAGATCACATATTTTCAAAATAGTTTTTAATCATGCTTTCTTTTTATTCACATATATAAATCTCTTATTTGTACTTATGGATTCCTCAAAATTCATGTCAAAAGTACCTGTTTTCAATGTTAATAATTTTGATTAATATAATATAAGAATGCTATCTCATCTTGCAGCAACTCATGAAGAGATGCTGGATGTAATAAATGATGGCCCAATCATGATCATGACTGTGGTAAACACAAGAGCAGATCAAGGAAAAGAAGTGGACAAACCCAAGAAATATTGGACCAAGGATGACAGAAGAAGAGCAAATCTGGACTTTGTTGCAAAAGATATGATCTTGAAGACTCTGGATAGCAACATTTCATGAGAATCAAAGACTGTAAGACAGCAAAGGAGATGTGGGACAAGCTGGCACTGATAAATGAAGGATCTGAAGCAGTTAAAGAAAAAAAATTGTCTGTTGCAAAACGGAAATTTGAAAACTTCAAAATGAAGGCTAATGAATCAATTGATCAAATGGACAACAGATTCTCAAGCATCATCAGTGAACTGCAATAGCTTGGACACTCATATCCATAGAAGGAAGTGTGCTTAAAAATCTTGAGAAGCCTACCTGAAAGATGGAAGATCATAACATTAGTAATCAGAGGGACAACAAATCTTGCAAACACTGACACCCTAACACTGATGTCCCAACAAAAGGCTCATGAATTTGAACTGAACGGTGAAGATGGTGCTCCATCAGAGACACAAAGAACAGATGCAATCGATAGCACCACAACAAAGTAACTTTGCTTTGATTGCATCGATGAAGAGACACAAGAACTCAAAGAGCGAGTAGCTTTATTAGTTAAACGTTTTGTGGTATAGCAAAAAGAAGTCATTCAAAGGAAACTCATCATCAAACAAGAAATCAAGCTCAAACAAAGACATGAAGAAAAAGGTTGATGGATACATATGCTTCAACTGCAACAAGAAAGGTCACTTCAAGGTGATTGCCTGGCGAAAATGACAAAGATGAGGAAAGAAGAAGTAGAAAGAACTGAAAGAGAAAAAGGCAGAAGGTACTCAAGGTTGAATCTAGCAATGAAAAAATGAAGAATTATCTGATAATGACTCAGATGACAGTGATGAAACTGACAGCTCAGACAATGAGAAAGCATGCCTATGTCTCATGACCAAAGAATTGAATGTAGATGAAGTTGACAGCTCAGACAATGAGAAAATAAGCCTATGTCTTATGGTTAAAGAATCTGATGAAACTGAGGTAACATCTAGTTCTTACTCTTCATCTAGGGCATCCACATCTAATAATGCACAATCTTCTATTCTCCCATTATATCCAGCAGCTCTAGTCCAAAATATCATGACCAAGTTTGATGAAATTGAAATGGATCATGAAATTCTGGAACTAGAGTGTAAGGATCTAAGAAAGGAAAACAAAAGATTAAAGAAAGAACTGGATAAAGCAAAAGCTGAACTAACTAGTAAGGAGATCTACTCAAATGATCAACAAGCAATGAGATGATCACTCATCCTGCAGTGGTGACAAATCAATTGAGAAAATCTCCCTACCAGTTAAAAACACCACTGCACCACAAAATGCACCAGCTTACAAACCCTCTAAGAGGTTTGGATCCAGATCTGGTCTTGGCTACAACAATCAGGATGAGATTAGAAACAATGGACAACACAATTCTGAATCTAGAACCAGCAATGGACCAAAGTTCAGAAAAGGACAGACCATAGTTTCAATCACTCATCCTGTAACGGTGAACTCAAAAACTAGTGCAGTAAAACAATAGTTTAAACCATCAATCCAATCAACCAAAAGCAAAGACTTTATGAAAGGTAAAGGAAGACTTTATGAAAGGTAAAGGAAGACTTTATCCTTCAGAGGATGATTGGAATGTTGCACCTCCAAAATACAAGAAGAAACCACTTCATGCCATGCATCATGTGTTTAAGAAAAATCAATCTATGTATGTTCCTAGACACATGAAGCAACATAGGTTTCCCACTGCATATTGGAAAGTAAAGAAGGATGCAAATGCACCAAAAAGTAGAGAAAAGTATCAGAATACCTTGAGTAAAAATATTAGAAGTTATTCTGCCATGCCTTATACATATGAAGTCAATGACTTCAACTATCCAAAAAGAAGATCATTTAGATATACACTTGGAGTAGGAGGCATGACTGCTAACAGGTATGGACCCAAACAGTGTTAGGTACCTAAACTTAATTAATTTTTTTTGTAGGATGTCTGTGAAGGATGTAGGATCTTTGATCTAAACGAATTAGATCTATGCGCAGTGGATGGATCACGATTCATATATCATAATATACAAATAAAGGATTTAACTACTACAAGGGGGTTAAGATTATATTACCAATAGTGGGAAGAGAAGCCTTGATCTTCCAATGTGTTCTCTAAACGGTGGTTGGTGGACACCCTTCTTGACAAAAGCACCTCCTTGATATGCAACACCAAGAAAAACTTGGAGCTTTTCTTCTTCTAAAAACCCTAGACAAGAAAAAAAAATTTCTCTCTTTTTAAGTGTGTCGGTCGAATATTTGCCTTGCCAATACCCTTGGAATAACTCTCCTTTTATAGGAGAGTAAATCCTTGGTCTCCAAGTATTCATAAATTAAATAAATAATTAATTAAACAAAATAAAAGAATATTTTCCTTAATGACTAATTGTGACATGTATTGACCAATAGGAAATCAAATAACAAGTCATCCAACCAATCATATAACAAGAATATCTTTTATTTTCCATAACACAAGAAAATTAATTCTTGTGATAATTATGACACCTTAGGCGCCACTTTTTAGGGTTTAGAAGCCCACATAAAATGTCTTTTATGTGTATTATATTATTTAGCCCAACTAAATAATATCCATGCATATCAATTAATTAGCCCAGCCAATTAATTATCACTGAGGCCCAAATAACAAGAATATCATCTTGAATTATAGAAGCCACATTGGGGACCATGGACCTATAACCAGTAGCTCCAATAATTAATTATTCATCGAACAGAATAAGTACATTAATTATTAATTCCGGGATTACGCCACCATAAACCCGAAACTGAACTCTACCGATTATAGATGTATACTTATACTCAACTCATAGAGTTGAATAAGTGTCCATTGATATAATCACTACATACGGATTAACCCTCCATAGATGTCCATTACGAGTAGGAAGTCTCTGTGAACCCGACTTCGAATATCTTATCCTTATTTACCATTAACCCCTTGTTTGTCCTTTGGAAAGGCGACACAAGTTTAGAGGGGGTGAATAAACTTGTCACCAAAAACTAAATTTAAAGCAGTTAAGCTTGAGATAAAACTTGTGTGGAGTTGGTGACAAAGCCGAGATTAAATCAAACTGACTTAAGTTTGGCCAGAGTCAAGCGGCGGCGGATATGATTTTAGCCTTTATATTGATCTTGTTATTACATTGTGGCGAGTGTTATGAACTGAATTTTGGTGAATGTCGGTTGTAGTATGTGAGATGTATAACAATAAAGTATCACAATCTTTGTAAGTAAATGCTAAATAAATAAGTAAGTGCGTAAAGTAAATAAGGCGGATGTTATAGAGGTTCAGGTGGTGTAATCTGTCGTCCTCTCTTCCCCTATGGTGCGGAGGAAAATTCCACTAGAACTTCTTGAGGTGAATCTGTTACAAAAAGTCCTAAACAATAGTCCTTGGCTAATCCACAGCTTCACTATCTAAACAATTGTAGAAACAGGTAGAATTGCTTGCTCTTTAAATGCTTGAACCACTTTGGTCCTTAGAAGGTAGGATTGCCTCTTCACCACTACCACCACAAACACAGTCTACCCGATTGCTTGTCTGTTATCCTTGACAAAACCTTCCCGTTTGCTTCACGATCTAAACCTTTGAATTAGAATCAAATTTGGGGTGAGAATCAATAAATTGATTCTTGTTTGTGGTTCTTGAGTGTTGAATTCTTGAGCAATTCTTTGTAGCTTTGAACACTTGAAGAAATACTAATTATGATCTTGTTATAGTTCAGAGATGATGACAATTCAAATAGAGTGCACAAATTGCTTGTTGATTCTTGTATATGCTCTTAATCTCCTTTTTTTTGTTTGTGCAAAGTCTTATTTATAGTGTGAAGTCAATGTTCATCGACTTTGATTTGAATTGTATCAACGTATATCTTTGCAACGGCTATATTTTTGACCGTTCTGCTTTGTGTCGATGACTCATCCAATGAAATTTATTTCTTTACAACGTTCGATTGTACTTTCAGTTTATTGGATGGCTGACTTATAAAACTGAGTTTCCTTGTCAGTTTTATACTGAGTTTTTCATTTGCCAGTGTCCTAACTGACTTGGAGCATTAACTAAGATTTTATTCTTCTTAAAAAATCAGTACTCCAGTTTTCATCTGATTATAATTGTCTTAATCAGAGTACACCATGATACATTTATCATCTAAGAATTCATTGTCCTTATGATTCTTAGGTCTTCATACAAAATCCATAAACTCAGTTCAGGTCTCCACAATCTTGCCTGAAGTCCAACTTTACAGTCTCGACTTGTAATCTTCATAACTGAGTTTGAGCCCTCAGTTCTTCATTCTTCAATAACTGAGTTTGAACCCCTCAGTTCTTCATTCTTCTATATAAGCCAACTGAGTCTGTAACTCTGAGCGAACTAATCTTCTTCAGTTCCAAGTAGGTGTATTCTGAGTCAGTTTGTTTGTCTTGATGATTTCCAGTTTCCTAATTGATTTCCAGTTTTCAGTTTTACGACACAGTATCAATTACAGTGCTTGTCTGATGTAACTTATACAAATATCAGACTCTAATAAAACTTATACATTCAATTCTAGACATCTTTTAGCTTTCCACTATAACAGCTGGCTTCAGCACTTCATCAATGGGGTTAAGATAATATTATAACAAATAAGATGAATTATCATCAAAACATAAATTTTATTTCCAACAATTTCACCCTTTTTTATGATGCCAAAACTCTCCCTAAAAGAAAAGCTTAAAGATGAAAACAATGAGAAACAATGTAATACTGAAAAACTGGTTTTCAATAGAATGAGCAAAAACTGGATACATGCATTTTGTTCAAATATCTATGATTAAAGACTGAGCTTCTTCTTAGCTTTTTGCATGACTAAGTCATATCTTTTTGCTTTGTCATACAAGCGAAAATCTTCTTCAAGTTTGGAGTCTTCCTTTGAAAAGGTCTTGTTGTAGTCAACTTGACTACTTTCTTTCCATCTTCTCCATTGAATTAGCTTGGGTAAGCTTGAGTCTTCCAAATAGTACTTTTCAAATTACATTAGATCGGTTTTCATTTGTTCAACCTTGTCTTTAATCTTCAGTTTATCTTCAATCCTTCGATTCTTCTTATGTTGTGCAATTTTTTTGCTTTGAGTAAATATCAGACAAAAAGTAGTTCATAGATTCCTCAAATGTTCTGTCCTTGTACTTGGCTTTAATAGGATTGTAGTCTTTGATAAACTGTGTCCACAGATCCTTTGTAAGAGTAACTCTTACTGTCTCCAGGAGTTGATTGTATTTTGCAATAAGTTGATCATCGATTAACTCTTTCTTAAAAATTTAGGATCGATCTGTATCTTTGTAGTTCTTCTTCAAGTCGCTTCATTTCTCTGAGTAATTTCAGCTTTTCTTCTTGACTTCCCCCTTTTGGCATCATATAAGCGATCTACCAGGGCATGGGTTGATTTTGATCTTACGAAATTTGTCGTTGAGAAGCAAGTACTTCCTTAAGTTGAGTTTCTAACCCGTAGATATCTTTGATTAATATGGCAATGAGCTTGAGCATGAGTTTCTCTATCTCTGCGGTTGAATCTTCAAGTTGTTTTTGAGTAATACAATCTACGAAGGTAACTTGAACTTGATTTGTGAATCATCTCTAGTCTTGCATGAACCGAAACATCGATTCTAGTTCTATAATTAAGATATCCAGAGATGTTTGATAAAAGGCCATTCAGGTATCTCTTTGGTGAGTACTATTTTCAAGTTTTCATGAACTTTGGCCAATTCCTCCTTAGATAGAAAATCAGAGGGATCATATATAGCTTCTTCTTGATCCTTGTCCTGAGTATCAATAACCATTAGTTGTCTGATTTCATCATCTGCTTGCTGATTGACCGTTGTCTGGTTTTCAACTGACAATGCTTCTTGATGTGGTACAGTTTGCGTTACTGGATGTCGTGATTGAGTGATTGTTTGCAAAACTGTAGTATCATCAGCTTCTTTTCTTGACTTATCATGATCATCATCATCATTTTTCCGGGAACTGTCTTTAGATGATGTGCTGATTCTCTTCTCGTTTGCTAATTGATAAACCTTTTGAAACGATTGTCAAGAAATTCCTTAATAGGAGCAGAGTAAAGATCTCTTACTTCCAATTTTTCTAAGAGTGATTTTTCTTCAGTCTGTAAACAGGCATCACGAGAATCTTCTGGTTGAAGTTTCATTTTCATCAGCTTTATGATTTTGTCGACCAAGATCAAAAGCCGATTGTTGAACCGATTCTTTGTTGTGTTTGAAGTAAGGTCGGCGATGACATTCTCTTGAGTATCTTCAGTTGTCAATTGTTGTTCCCCCTCAGTAGGTGCTATCTCACTTGAGATTTCAGGGTACAAACATCTTACAACTGATCTTCCTTCTGTGGATTCTGATTTTCGCTTGGTCCCTCTGTGTTCAGTTTCCTGCTGAGACACAGTTGACTGTCTTGCTTCATGTTGGAAAGTTGTTTCTGCGATTTCCTTCGATGTCACAGTCTCCCTTGCTTGCTTCCCTTCCTTAATTCTTTCTAAATAAAACTGAATGATTCCACTAAGAGTTTTCTTCAGTCGGAATCTGCCATCAGTTACTTGTCCTTCAGCTTGAGCTTTTGTCATACTTTCTAATTCAGCTAAGTATTGCTTCTTGAATTGATTGACTATATAACCTGCCCAATTAAATTCTATGTTGTCCCAGATTATGTTCATCAGAAAAATATTTTCTTCGAAAGTATATTAATCCCTTTGGATTTTCCAATGACGTGTTTGCTAAGCCATCTGTTTGAGATGTCCAAATTCGGCTTGATTTTGTCGACATGAACACCAGGTTCGATTGGTTCTGTAGACGAAGTAATCATTGCGAGAAAAGCTTCTTTCTCCAATGGTAGGGTTGCTAACTCTGTTGAAGTTGCTGTTGTATTTGCGAACCCAAAGAGTGATCTCATAACTCTTTCATTGAACACAATGCGATCTCCACGAACTGTAGTTATCAAGGAGTCCCTGATTAATCGCATATTTTGCCAAAACTTCAAAATGCCTTCCACGTCTCGTTTTTCTTTGAAGCGAACTTCGAGGATGTTGTTCAATCCTGGTTGCTTTTCGATTTTATCTCGTATACAGTTGGCTAATAGAGTGCTTTGACACATAGCTTCATACATTTCGAGTGTTAGTTCATCCAGCTCTGTGATCAATCGTCTATCTTTCGAATCATTTGAGGTGGCCATATTTGAGTGTGAGCACAAAAAAAAATTGATTTTGAAGGGTAGGTTTGAAAAGAGTCTGTTTTGCTTAATAAGAAAATAATGTGAACATAGATTGAATAAATAGGTAGGATATTCTGGCGGTTGAATGGTACAACTTTTCAAATTCCATGATGGTTTTGATAACCGATACATGTACTGCTTTTTGACAATCGTGGGGTGTACACACGAAATTTTGACAAAAAGAACTGTGGCAATTTAATGCGATATAACCGCTATTGATTCTATCTTATCAACCTTTGACTAAATTTGAATAAAGTGAAAACTGATACTGAGGTCAGTTTTATAGATAATTCAGTTCCATCAAATTATTCAGTTTTGTCAAATTCAGTTTTATAGATAGTTTTGTCAGTTTGAGATTGTTGATGTCAATGACTAATCTGTTAAGTGAGCGCACCCAACATAACAAAGATTAATCCCCTTGACGAATCTCTGGCTTAACTGACTTTGATTATTCCCAATTCAGTTCTTAATTTTGCAAATCTCTCTTTGTCCAATGGCTTAGTAAAGATATCTCATAACCGATCTTGATGAGGTACACAAAGAAGCTGTTATATCCTTCTTCTCTCATGATCTCTTATGAAGTGGTGACGAACATCAATGTGCTTTGTTCTTGAATGTAAAACTGGATTATCAGTAATTGCAATTGCACTTGTGTTATCACACATTATGAGAATTGTTCCTTCTTCTATCCCATAGTCTCTTAATTGTTGTCCGATCCATAAAACTTGAGCACAACAACTTCCAATGCTATATATTCGACTTTTCAATTTGTTGAAGTTGAGATTGAGTTTTGCTTCTTGCTAAACCATGACACAAGTCTATTTCTAATAAGCCCGACATGTGCCTGATGTGCTTTTTCATCCACTTTGCATCCAAAGATAGTCTGAATCGAGTAAGAAATTAGCTTGAATTCTCCTTCTTTCGAATACCAAATACCAACTTCATCTGTGTCTTTTAAATATTTCAATGTTCTTTTCACAACTGTGAGATGGCTTTCCTTTGGTCTTGACTGAAATCTTGCACATACACCGACAGTAAAAGATATGTCTGGCCTACTTTCTGTAAGATAGAGTAAGCTTCCGATCATCCTTCGGTAGAGTGTTTGATCAACATCTTCACCTTCTTTGTCGTCATCTAATCTGATGTTGGTCCCTATTGGTGTAGAAATTCCAGTAGATTTCTCCATACCAAACTATTTGATAAGTTCTCTTGTATATTTGGTTTGATGAATGAAGATTCCATCGGCTAGTTGTTTAACTTGCAATCCTAGGAAATAATTTAATTCCCCCCATCATACTCATTTGAAATTTGCTTTTCATCAAACTTGCAAATTTCTCACATAGCTGTTCATTTTCTGATCCAAAGATGATATCATCAACATAAATTTGAACAAGTAGAGTATCTTCTCCATTCTTCATCCTGAATAATGTTTTGTCGATTGTTCCTTTGATAAATCCGTTATCTACTAAAAATTGAGACAGAGTTTCGTACCAAGCTCTAGGTCCTTGTTTAAGTCCATAAAGAGCTTTCCTTAGTCTGAAAACTTTATCTGCTTGATCCTTGATTTCAAATCCAGGTGGTTGTTGAACATACACTTCTTCTTCAAGAATTCCAATTAGAAACGCACTTTTAACATCCATCTGATAAACTTTGAATTTCTTGTGAGCTGCATAAGCAAGAAATAGTCTGATTGCTTCTAGTCTTGCAACTGGTGCGTAAGTTTCATCAAAATCTATGCCTTCTGCTTGAGAGTATCCTTTGGCTACTAGTCTGGCTTTGTTTCTGATGACATTTCCATCTTCATCAAGTTTATTTCTGAAAACCCATTTGGTTCCAATGATATTGACATGAACTGGTTTATCTACCAGTTCCCATACTTGATTCCTCTCAAATTCATTGAGTTCTTCTTCCATAGCTAATATCCAGTCTGGATCTTTCAAGGCTTCTTCAAGTTCTGTAGGTTCCGATTGAGATAGAAAGCATGCTATCATCGCATCTAGTTGATGTCTTGTTCGAACTCCAGCTTGAGTATCACCAATAACTTGTTCTTCAGGATGATCTCTCATCCATTGATGTGTGTGAGTTTGTATCAGCTGATTTGTATTTTGTTCAACAGATTCTTCAAAAACTGGTTCTTGAATTTGTTCAACTGAGTCTGATTGAGGTTGTTCAAGTTGTTGAGTAGATGGAAACTGAGGCTGATCTTGATCTGAACATTCTGAAATTTGTAGTCTTCTAATATCAATCAAACAGTTACGTGTGATTGGTAACGAGGCGAGGAACTGGTTCGTCGGTCTTGATTGTTTCACCAGGAAAATTTGGTTCATCAAATACTACATGTATTGATTCTTCATGCTTGAGTGTCCTTTTATTCGATTACTCTAAATGCTTTGTTTGACACTTGAATATCCTAGGAAAATTCCTTCATCGACTTTGGGTTGAAAACGTGAAGTTGATCTTTTCCATTATTGTGTATGAAACATTTGCTTCCAAACGCATGAAAGTATGAAACATTTGGTTTTTTTCCATTCCAAATTTCATAAGGAGTCATTTCATGTCTCTTGTTCATGAGAGCTCTGTTCTTAGTGTAACAAGCTGTGTTTACTGCTTCTGTCCAATATCTTTCAGGTAGTCTAGCTTCACAAATCATAGTCCTCCCATCTTCTTTGAGTGTTTTGTTTCTTCTTTCAGCTACACCATTTTGTTTGGGTGTTCCTGTGGCAGCAAGTTGGAATAAAACACCATTTTCTTCACAATATTCAATAATCACACTGTTGAGGAATTCAGTTCCTTTATCAGATCTTATCTTCACAACTGAAACTCCTTTCTGATTCTGAAGTCTCTTAAGAAGTTCTGTGAGCTTTTGCTTGGTTTCACTTTTATTGGTTAGAAAGATTACCCAGGTATATCTTGAAAAATCATCTACTACCACCAATGTATACTTCTTTCCACTGATACTAATTGGTGTAATAGGTCCAAATAAATCCATATGTAGCAATTCTAGATGTCACAGTTGTTGAATCTTTGAGACTTAGTCTTGAAACATGCCTTTGTTTGTTTTCCCTGTTGACACGCATCATATAAGCTGTACTTCTTATATGATATCTCCGGTAGTCCAATGACTATCTGCTTCTTAACAAGTGTATTGATGTCATCAAAATTGAGATGACTCAGTTTCTTGTGCCATAGCCAACTGATTTCTAATTTGGTATGCACGAGCAAACAAGTTTCAGCGACGGCAGTTGTCCAATCTACCACATACATTTTTTCCTTCCTTCTTCCGGCTAGGACAACTTGATAAGCTGATGACAACGCAGAATTCTTTATCAAAAGTAACTTTGTATCCCAAATCACAAAATTGACTTGTGCTGAGTAGATTGTAGTGTAGTCCTTCTACATAGGATACATTCTTGATTGTAAGTCCATTTCTGATTAAGGTGCCAAAACCTCTGGTGTAACCCGGTTTATCTTTACTTCCAAAATTGGCTTTTGGTCCATTCTTTTCAACGAAATTACTGAGACAGTCTTTGCTCTTTGTCATGTGTCTAGAGCAACCACTGTCAAAGTACCATATATCCTGCAATGAAAATTAGAAATTTTTAGGTACCCAACCCAGTTTGGGTCCATGAGGGTCGATTGTGTCGATACAACTCGGGAATATATCCTTTTGGAATTCTTCGGATATTGTTGCACTTGTTTTCATATATATAAGCCACACTCCCATAGCATCTATGTTTGACCGTGTGTCTTATTTATATGATTTCTCGATCTTCTCGATCGTAATTTGTTTCCATGTTGATTTTTGTTATTAAAGCCGGAGTGATAACCGTCATTCCTTCATCATCGAGGTCTCAGATTGACCTTTGTACTGTGACTTATCTTGAACGGAGATTAGTCCTCTCACCGAGTTTTGGACCGAAACTTGTGATAAGTTTTCGATCCGGAATGATTGTCATTATCGCTTTAATAACAAATTCAAGAAATTCCAATCATCATCGAGGGATATAACCTTCCTTTCCCCTAACGTGTGAATCTTTGAATGATTGACATTCTTGGATTTGTTTTGATTGTAATATTTACGGTTCCTAACTTCATTGGTTTTTGTGGATCTGGCAGTTGATTTGCCGTGTCGGTTTCCATTGAGTACAATTTGGTCTACCATTTGATTTAGCTTTGTAGGTAGATACAATTGTCTTCTTAGAAAACGATTTATCCTGTGTGATATCGGCTTTTTACTTGGTTCAAAGAATTTTCTCGGTTTGTGGAACTTGCCCAACTACAAACTTAATACCGCTTTTGGTACTCAAATTTCAATGACTTTGCTAGTTCTATTCTTCGAAGATTGCTATGTATCAAATCCTAACCCAGTTTTGTCTCCATATGGCGTTCCTGATTTGAATCCAGTAATTGAACTTGATTGAGAAAACGATTCAGTTGCTCCTACGATGCAATGGGCGATCTCGAATCTTTTCTTTATCAGTTTTAGTCAGTTTCAACATTTTTAGTACAGACTTCAATCTTTCAACTTCAAGAATTAGACTTTCTTTCTCTGCTTTGATTGATTCATAGCCAGCTTGAATGGTTGCTAGCTGGTTCATCAATTCGTCAAAAGTTTCTTCTAATTCTAGATTTTTTGGATTGGAGTCAGCAGTCGAAGAACATGCATTCATCATGGAAATCTGAGCTGAAGAGTATTTAGGTTTGATTCACATACCTCATTTGGATCTTCCATGTGTGCCATTAAAGCTGTGTCGTCTGATAATCTTTCAGTACCGGCTTCATAATCTAATTCATCTCCAGCAAGGAGTGCTCTTCTACCAACTCTTCTTGGTGGTGTCTTCTTGATCAGTTCTGGACATTCAGTTTTATAATGTCCTGGTTTCTTGCAGTTGAAACAGAGGTATTCATCGTCTTTTCATTTCTCAGGAGTCCTTTTGATGAACTTTTGAGTGACTGGGTGTCCATTTTTCATTCTTCGAATTGTGTTCATCATTAGAGCCATTTGTTCTTCCATTTCATCCAAATCATGAAGATTGTTGGGGTGAGTTTTCTTTAGTTTCATTTGATGCTACTGCAAGTGCTGTGGTCTTTGGTTCTTTCAGAGCTTTGATTATTGCAGCTGTGGTTGTGAAATCTTCACTAAATTCATAAGCTTTTAGATCTAAAAAGATCTTGAATGAATCTTCCACATCCAGTCTCCTGGATTCTTCCATAACGGTGACCTTCATTTTCCAGCACATTGGAAATGCCTTCAATATTCTAGTGTTGATGACTTTCTTTGAGTATTCAATCTTAAGTAGATCTAGTTCATCCATAATAGCACTGAATCTTGTCTCCATTTGGTCAATGGTTTCTCCAGATTTCATCTTGAAATTCTCAAACTTTTGTTTTGCAACGGAAATTTTATTTTCCTTGATTGAATCAGTTCCATCACAAACTAACTGAAGTTTGTCCCACATTTCTTTGGCAGCTGTGCATTCTTTCACCTTCAAGTACATGTTGCTGTCAAGGGTTCTGAAGATAAAGTCCATAGCAACATTGTTGAGATTGTTTCGCTTGCGATCATCACTAGTCCATTCAGATTTGGGTTTTGGAACTCGAACTTTTCTGTCACCTTCAGTTTGCATGTAGGTGATTTGGATTGGTCCATCAGTGAGTACATCCATCATTTCATCATGAGTAGCTGCTAGGAATGCCTGCATACGACGTTTGTATTCGTCAAATCAGTCCATGTTGCACATAAGCATTTGTCTTGCATATTGATTGTTATCCATTGTGAGTGAGTGAAGATCGATGATGAGATTAATTGGCGAGCTTTCAAATAAGAACAACTAGAAGATAATGAGCAAATGATATCTTGTTAAAGAAACACCGCTCTCGATACCAATTGTTGGTCCTTGGAAAGGTGACACAAGTTTAGAGGGGGTGAATAAACTTGTCACCAAAAACTAAATTTAAAACAGTTAAGGTTCGAGATAAAAATTGTGTGAGTTGAGTGACAAAGTGAGATTAAATCAAACTGACTTAAGTCAAACCGAGTCAATCGGCGTGGATATGATTTTAGCCTTTATATTGATCTTGTTATTCTGCTTGAAAATCGAGTGTTGTGGCGAATCGACTCGTGAATGTCAGTTGTGACTGTGAGATGTATAACAATCAAGTATCACAATGCTGTAAGTAAATGCTAAATAAATAAGTAAGTGCGTAAAGTAAATAAGGCGGATGTTATAGAGGTTCCGTGGTGTAATCCTGACGTCCTCTCTTCCCACGTGGTGCGGAGGAAAATTCCACTAGAACTTCTTGAGGTGAATCTGTTACAAAAAGTCCTGAACAATAGTCCTTGGCTAATCCCTAGCTTCACTATCTAAACAATTGTAGAACAGGTAGAATTGCTGCTCTTCAAATGCTTGAACCACTCGGTCCTTAGGGGTAGGATTGCCTCTTCACCACTACCACTGTAAACACAAATCTACCCGACGCTTGTCACAATCGTCCTTGATAAAACCTTCCCGGTTTGCTTCACAGTCTAAACCTTTGAATTAGAATCAAAGTTGGGCTGAGAATCAATAAATTGATTCTTGTTTCTGGTTCTTCAGAGTGTTGAATTCTTGATAAATTCTTTGTAGCTTTGAACACTTGAAGAAATACTAGATATGATCTTGTTATAGTTCAGAGATGATGACAATTCAAATAGAGTGCACAAATTGCTTGTTGATTCTTGTATATGCTCTTAATCTCCTCTTTTTTTTGTTTGTGCAAAGTCTTCTATTTATAGTGTGAAGTCCAATGTTCATCTGACTTTGATTTGAATTGTATCAACGTATATCTTGCAACGGCTATATTTTCTGACCGTTCCTGTTGTGTCAGTGACTCATCCATTGAAATTTATTTCTTTACAACATTCGATTGTACTTTCAGTTTGTTGGATGACTAACTTATAAAACTGAGTTTCCTTGTCAGTTTTATACTGAGTTTTTCATTTGTCAGTGTCCTAACTGACTTGGAGCATTAACTGAGATTTTATTCTTCTTAAAAAATCAGTACTCTAGTTTTCATCTGATTATAATTGAGTTAATCAGAGTACACCATGATACATTTATCATCTAAGAATTCATTGACCTTATGATTCTTAGGCCTTCATACAAGATCCATAAAGTCAGTTCAGGTCACCACAATCTTGCCTGAAGTCCAACTTTACAGTCTCGACTTGTAATCTTCATAACTGAGTTTGAGCCCTCAGTTCTTCATTCTTCAATAACTGAGTTTGAACCCCTCAGTTCTTCATTCTTCTATATAAGCCAACTTAGTCTGTAACTCTCAGCGAACTTATCTTCTTCAGTTCCAAGAAGGTGTATTCTGAGTCAGTTTGTTTGTCTTGATGATTTCTAGTTTTCTAATTGATTTCCAATTTTAAGTTTTACGACACATTATCAATTACAGTGTTTGTCTGATGTAACTTATACAAATATCAGACTCTAATAAAACTTATACATTCAGTTCTAGACATCTTTTAGCTTTCCACTATAACAGCTGGCTTCAGTACTTCATCAATGGGGTTAAGATAATATTATAACAAATAAGATGAATTATCATCAAAACATAAATTTTATTTCCAACACCCCTGATGATCAATTAGTTCACATATCAGACTAGTGATCAATTAGTCTATATGAACGCGGCCGATCGATCACTTTCTTAGGGATAAAAAACAAGAGGACTGTCTCTCTACTTCCCACAGGAAGGAATGGATTCCATGTCTGTGAAAATCAGAACTACTCACTCATCAGGAGATAATGCCAATGAGAAGTGGCTTGGAACACATAGTTAAGTGAACCATAACTAACACATCAAACACTACCTCGAGACAAGTAGCACCCTGTGATCATCTCAGGATTAAGGTTGATCCATATATGATCATCTAATGATTTAATAAGATTCCTCGATTACGGAATTATATCGAGAAATTGGATTAAATCGGTCCATCTATATGAATGCCATCATATATAAATGCCCCACGTAGGTACCTCTACCAATAGTCCGGATAAGTCTATCACACCCTAAGGTGTTCTGGGCGCATTATTGGTGTTTTAATCAAGAGACCCTAAACTCTGAATAAGTTCACCACGGACTAACAGATTAAGTATATCACCACTAACTCAATCCTCACGTGCATGCCATACACAGAGTTAAGCGGTTACATACTGATATACTTAGGGTTTGCGCAAAGATGTATTACTTACAAGCACAAAGCACGTAATAAGGTGAGATAAATTACATCACCAAAACAATTACACAAATTGTCTTTCGGCACTACACCTAACAACAGTACATAGACAAAGTGGATGTTCCGCACATGATGACAGAAACAAGAGATGGCTCACCGACTTCAAAGCTTTTGATGGACCCAAAGTCACATTTGGAGGCAAAGAAAACCCTGGCAAGATTAAGGGGGGAAGGCACAATGTTCAAGAAGAATTTGAAGATTCAAAATGTGGCATATGTTAAAGGACTTAATTTCAATCTGCTAAGCATCAGTCAATTCTGTGACAAAGGCTACAATGTAAACTTCAACAAGGAAGGATGCAAAGTGATTCACAGCCAAACTTCAACCGTGGTTCTTGCAGTAGAAGAAGACAACATGTATGTGGTGGATTTGAAAACAGCTAAGGCAAAAACATGTTTGTTTGTCAAAAACAAACAATCAACTAGCTGGATCTGGTATAGAAGATTAAATCACCTTAAATTCAAGAAGGAAAGTCTTTGTGATGCATGTCAGAAAGGGAAACAAATCAAAAGTTCCTTCAAGTCAAAACCCTATCAATCAACAACAAGAATTCTACATCTGTTACACATGGACCTGTTTGGACCAGTCACACCAGTAAGTGTAAGTGGTAAGAAATACACTCTAGTAGTGGTGGATGACTTTTCAAAATACACCTGGGCAATCTTCATGAACAAGAAGAAAGAGACACTCAAGAAGCTGCCAGATTTGCTGAGAGGACTCCAAAATGAGAAAGTACTGAAGATTATCAAGATCAGATCAGAAAGAGGCCCTGAATTTCTAAATGAAATTATCAGAACCTATTGTGAAGAAAATGGAGTACTACATCAATTATCTGCAGCAGGAACTCCACAACAAAATGGTGTAGCAGAAAGAAGAAACAGAACTCTCAAAGAAGCAGTCAGAACAATGATTGCAGAAGCATGCTTACCAAAGAGATTTTGGGCTGAAGCAACAAACACAGCATGCCATACACAAAACAAATCAATCATCAATAAACATCATGGAAAGACTCCATATGAAATATGGAATGGTAGAAAACCTAATATCTCATATTTGCATATGTTTGGATCAAAATGTTTTGTTTTAAACAGGAATCAGCTGCACACCTTTGATGAAAAGGCTGATGAAGCAATATTTATGGGATACTCAGGCACTAGCAAAGCATTTAGAGTACTCAACAAACGAACATTAGTGATTGAAGAATCAATACATGTAGTCTTTGATGAACCAAGTACAAATGGTAAAAGTCTTCAAGAACAAGAAGAAGAAGGAGCACAAAGGCAAGTGTATATAAATACAACAGTACCAGCAACTATTCTGCATGACAACTTTGGAAATCAAGATGAACCACAAGTCATTACAAATGAAGAAGCACCAGAACTTGATGCTCATGCAGAACCTGAAGTTGCAGAAGCACCAACTGAAGAACAAATTCAACCAGACCTAAATTGGCTAAGAGATCATCCTGAAGAACAAGTTATTGGAGACATTCACAGAGGAGTTAGAACCAGAAGACAACTTGAGCACATGTTGACTTGCTTTCTATCACAAGTGGAACCTAAGACAATAGATGATGCAATTCAAGATGCAGACTGGATCACAGCCATGCAAGAGGAACTAAATGAATTTGAAAGAAATAAAGTCTGGGAACTTGTTGACAGACCAGACATAGCCAACATCATTGGAACAAAATTGGTATTCAGAAACAAGATGGATGACCAAGGAACGGTTGTCAGAAACAAAGCAAGGCTAGTTGCAAAAGGCTAATCTCAAGCAGAAGGAATAGACTATGATGAAACATTTGCACCAGTTGCAAGATTGGAGGCAATTAGACTCTTTCTAGCCTTTGCTGCACATAAAGACTTCAAAGTATATCAAATGGATGTCAAAAGTGATTTTCTGAATGGACTTTTAGAAGAAGAAGTATATGTAGAAAAACCTCCTGGTTTCCAACTCAAAGGAAAAGAAGACAAAGTATACAAACTCAAGAAGACTCTTTATGGACTCAAACAGGCACCCAGAGCTTGGTATGAAACATTATCACAAATTTTGAACAAGAATGGATTCAACAAGGGAACAATAGACAAGACTCTATTCAAATTAGAGGAAGGAACAAGCACATTACAAGCAAAAATCTATGTTGATGACATCATCTTTGGTTTAGAGGATGAAAAGTTGTGTGAGAAATTTGCAAATCTGATGAAGAGCAAATTTCAGATGAGCATGATGAGAGAATTAAATTACTTTCTTGGTCTTCAAGTAAATCAATTGAAGGATGGTATTTTCATTAACCAATCCAAATATACAAAATACTTAATACAAAAGTATGGTATGGACACAAGTGGCACAACAGATACACCAATGTGTGCAAGAGTCATTCTTGGAAAAGAAGAAACTGGAAAGGATGTTGATCAGAAAATGTATAGTGGAATCATTGGATCCCTACTATATTTAACTGCAAGCAGACCTGATATAGCATTGGCAGTAGGAGTATGTGCAAGATTTCAAGCTCAATCAAAAGAATCACATCTTCTAGCAGCCAAAAGAATAATCAAATACCTGTAAAACACTATTAATGTTGGTATTTGGTATCCAAAAGATGGGGGATTCAAGCTGATATCATATTCAGACTCTGACTATGCTGGATGCAAAATAGATAGAAAAAGCACCTATGGAACATGTCAAATGCTAGGCGGCAGACTAGTTTCATGGTTTAGCAAAATGCAAAACTATATTTCTACATCAACAGTTGAAGCAGAATATATAGCAGCAGGCAGTTGTTGTGCACAAGTGCTTTGGATTAGACAACAACTAAGGGATTATGTAGTGGAGGAGAAAACAATTCCAATCATGTGTGATAACACAAGTGCAATATCTATTACTGAAAATCCAGTGTTGCATTCAAGAACAAAACACATTGATGTGAGACATCATTTTATCAGAGATCATGTTGAAAAAGGAGATGTCATCCTAAGATACATACCCACTGAAGATCAATTGGCTGACATCTTCAATAAACCACTCAGTTATGAAAGATTTACCATGTTGAGAACTAAGTTAGGAATGATTGAAATCGACTAAGTACCAAAGAGCGGCTAATTGGAGTAATCGGCTAAGTGACTTCATCAGCTGCTTAAACCTTTTCCGTTATAGGAGATGTAGCAGGTAAGGCACAGTATCCAAATGGGTTTGACTTAACTGATTGTTAGGTTCAGTCAAATAAAGCAGCTCAGTGAAAGAGTCACTACACCGGCTAAGTGACCAGCCAAGGCACTTCACCGAAATAAAGATTAAAATCGTGGGCAAATTATAGTATGAACAAAATCAATTTTCTATACACATGGAGAATAAGGGAGTTATGGAAGATTATTCTGTGGATGATTACACACGTGGAGGTCAACTTATGATCATGGAGGTAACCATATTATTTTTTGAATTACAAACGCCTCGATTCCCGGGCTCTATCATTACTTACCTCAATCCACTCCCCCACATCACTCAAATATCGCGATTTACATACACAAAATCATGCCATTATGTCATAAAATCCTTCCATATTCAAACCACGTTCCCACTACCCAAATCATCCTATATAAACGATACTTAGAGATTTTCAGAAATCTTTACACTCTTTTGTAAAATTACAAACCCTACTTTTGATTCTCTCTAAAAACTCGAAACGTTCTGTTCGGTAAAAACTAGTTTTACAATTTATAAACCGAAACACCCCAAGTATAAGGATCGTAGTATAGGGTGTTTACGGATCGTCCTAAGGGAGTGGAATGTTTATCGGATTCAAATATAAATCTATATCAATTATGTCACAATTATCTATCTAAACTAAAGCTGAAACTAACTAAAACCTAAACCTAAGAATTGAAACTAAAACAAGAAATAAAAACAAGCAGAAAAATAAGAAAACGAAAAAGCGGACGAACGTTCACTAAAGTGAACGAGCGCCCAAAACTAAAGCTAACGGACGGGCGTTAGCTATTGCGGGACGAAAGCCGTCGATTATGAATCAAGCGAAAATTGCGTAAAAACAAAGCAGAAACTAGGGTTTATAAAACTAAAACTTAAACTAAACTTAATCTAAACGATTTGATTAAAACAATTAAAGGAAAACACAGCGAGGCAACTAGGTTCCACCTATCAACCAACAACTCAACTAGATGATGATTTAGAACATAGTTTTTAGTAGTGATTTTTCACGGATTCAATTAGATATCTCTAACCAAATTCTAGGGTTTCGTTTATCTTTTCAAATAAACTAAACATGCAATCAGAACGAAATCACGAGATCGTTTCCAAACTCTTACTCAACTAAACATGCCTAATCTCTTATAACATGATTAGATGCATTACTTTGAATAAAAGAGAACTTAAATAAACATACTTTCATAAATTTATTCAAGCATAAATTAAACATAGATCGTTTCATCAAATCTTAATTCAATAAAACTTAAACAATATAAAACAGATCCAAAGTAATGAAAAACTATGAAATAAACTCACTAAACATAAGCATCGAACTCTCTAGTTGGTTTGTGTTGTTGATAGGCTTCCTCCGTCGACTCACTTTGCAGCAGGTTTTAGCCAACAATCATGGTGAAGATGATTGTTGGATTGGAGAAGTTCATCTCTATGGAATTAGGGTTACGCCATGACTTTTTGGTAAAATTGCGATCTCAATTATGTGGTATGAATTAGGGTTAAGAGGCTGCTGCTATATATAGAGTTTTAAGTCGGTTATGACTAAGTCGGCAACGGACGCTCGTCTGGTCTCGTGGACGCCCGTCCAGAATGCCTGGACGCTGAGTAAACGCGCGTTCATCCTCCGTCTGAACTCTCTGAATGTAAAATACGATTCTGGACGCTGCATGGACGCCAGTTCACTTCTGGACGCTCGTTCAAGATCAGTAGACGCCCGTTTGAACTGCTGAGGATCGGATCTCATCATCTTTATCCAATTTCTTTGAGCCAATTCCAACTCTATCTTGAATAATTCGACTTGAGCTTTATTTATCCACTTATAGCACTCGAAAATCAACACCTACATGATAAATAAACAATGCAAAAATGTAATAAAATCCAAATAATAATAATTCCATTAAATTAACACTTAAAATCATCAATTTTGCATACAACCCTCTTAAAATCATCTTTATTAAATAATTACACTTAAACCCTTAATTCTCATGTAAATTATGCAAATGTGGGGAAAATAATAATGAAATAAACCTTTAATAATCATATAAATATGGCCTTAACACGTTCCTTTTTCAAACATCAATCCCATATCAATGGCTTCATCATCCTTATTATCCCCCACAGAGCGATTCTTTGAAAAATCTATCATCACTGGATCATTCTCTAGGCCTGAACATTATCTCTCCTTTTGTGATAATGATGCACAAGCTCAACGCTTGGTTGATTGCTGTACAAATCTGGGGTTAATGAATTTTCTAAACCCCCTAATAACCGGAATTTGTTATGAAAATATGATTGCATTCTGGAAAAATGAAAAGTTTGTGCCCAGCAAAAAGAAGACTGATGCCGACTGCATAAAAAGCTCAATCTTTAGGAGAGAAGTAGTCATTACACCTGGTATTCTCAACAGATTCCTACACCTACCCATGATAGGTCCGGCTGATGTAAAGTTTGTGAAGATTGACATCAAGAAATTCTGGGCTGAGATAGCCAAGAATCCCAAGAAAAACAGCAAAACATACAATCTCCCTAGATCAGCACTAAAACTTCCGTTTGTTGAGTTTGCACTGGTTATAACCAAAAACATCGAAGGAAGAAAATGGTCGATGAAAAACATAACCGAGTTAATGATCAAGCTAATGGCAATCATCTACGAAGGTACTAAATTTGACTGGGCAACATTTGTATTCAATAGGTTGAAAGACCAGATTCGAAAGAAGATTGGTCTGTCCATTACAGCACCAAGCAAGGGTTTGCAGAATAAGGGTGATTTCTGGGAGAAGAAATCATATGGGTTCCCTATTCAACATCTGTTTGACACGTTGAAAGTAAAACCCACAAATCTGCAGGCTCCACACAGGTCTAAGGTAATGTTTACCTACATCAAGGCATCCATGAAACCTAAACCAACAGTCGGAGGAAAAAAAGCGACTGGCGCGGCAGATCATGAGTAGTATGAAGAACCAGATCCTAGAAGGCACAAGAAAGCACTGTGTGGATCGACCTCAAAGAACTTGAATGAACCTCTGATAGTAAGTGATGATACAACGACGGAGGAAGAAAAACAACAAGAGGACATAACCTATCTGGAAGAAGGTGAGGAAGGATATAGAATCACTTCATCTGACGAAGAGCAGATGGATGAGGAAGAAGCTGAGTCAGAGGATGACCACTCAGAAGACGGCCATCTTGAAGCTAATCTAGAAAACATGGAGATTTCTGATGATGACCTGACACTTCAAGAAGTGCTTTTCAAGAGCATTGGCAAAGTTGACGAACAGCTAAGTGAGCTAGTTGATAAAACTCACTCAGCCGCACGGGTCAACTTCCCCACGATTGCACAAGGGGAAATAGCAACAGGTGATGAAGCCAACACTCCACAGCAACCTCTTAATGACCCTGTGTCAAACAAGGAAGAAAAAGTGGAAGAAAGAGGAGAAGAGGCAGAAAGTGAAGAGAAGGAAAAGAAAGAGGAAGATGGTGG
This sequence comes from Gentiana macrophylla, assembly GCA_026214975.1. Taxonomy (NCBI): domain Eukaryota; kingdom Viridiplantae; phylum Streptophyta; class Magnoliopsida; order Gentianales; family Gentianaceae; genus Gentiana; species Gentiana macrophylla. The sequence goes on from CM047813.1 coordinate 48,149,760, forward strand.
TGATGATGATGAGGAAGAAAAAGAAGAAAAGGAAGAAAGAGAAGAGAATGAAAAAGGAGTAAAAGAAGAAATGGAGGAGAAAAAGATCAAGCCGATGAAGATTCTGAAGTGGCACCAGAGAAAGTTGATCCAGAAAGAGTTTTCAATCTGGACATTCAACCCCTGATTGTAGACATGGAGAAGCAGTATCACATCAGGCAAAATCTGAAAGCTTCCCTAAGGAGTGACGCAACCTCCTTAAACCATAAGATTGAAGCCCTCATCAGTCACATCAAGATACAAGATGAGGTGATGGAAAAAAAGGGAACTTGCTTTGCAACTTACAACATCTTATTCCCTATCATGTCCAAACCAACCTTGAATTTCATTATGAAATGATTGACAACAATCTCAAACCTCTGGTGGACACTCTAAATGCTCACACTCATCAAATTCAGCATGTGGATGAGATCATGGAGCACTCTGGGCAACACCTTAACACCCTTATCAACATTGGTGAGGCAAACAACAAGAAACTGGAGAAAAGGTATGGTCCTCTCCCTGAATCTGCAGCAGCAACTGCAAATCTTGAAGTACGTTTTAGTGCTTCCAAAAAGGGGGAAGGAAGCTCAAAGCCTGAAAGCTCCATTGGAAAGGAGGCAAGCCCAACAGAAAAGGGCAAGGGCATTAAAGGCAAAGGCATCAGGTTTGAAGAAATGAAGAAGTAGACCTTATGCTTAACATAAATTGAATTATTTCTGAATTATTTCTATTTGCCTTTGAATAACAAGATGCAATATCTTATTGCCCTTAAATGGATGAATAAAATTGTTGAACTTTATTTGTAAAAAAAATTGGATTGCTTATGGTCAGGCTTATGAGGGTTTTGGCATCATCAAAAAGGGGGAAATTGTTAGGAACATTCTATTATGTTTTGATGATAGCTATACTAGCTGTTATAGCAAGCCTGAAATAAGTTAGAATTCTCTATATAAGTCTTTATTTAGAGTCTGACATGTTGCATAAGTTGAGTCAGACAATTATTGTACTAGTTGGTAGGACGGCAAAGTAAAAACAGATATTCGGCAGAGTAAAGCCAGTGAAGAAGCAGCAGAGAAGCAATGAAGACATTATAGTCTGACTTATAACCAAGGAAGTCTGTGATGACCTTGGATAAGTCTAAGTTATGTTTCAAGAAATGAAACTTAATGTTTAAATATGGTGTACACTGATCTCACACAAATCAAGGATCAGTGAAGTACAAAGATTCTCCTTAACTGAAGTAATGAAGGAAACAGTGAATCGGCAAAGTAAACTGAATTTCGGCTGAGTGAAGACAAAACAGTGAAGGAAGATCTAAACGGCAAAGTAAGACGGATCACCTGACCGTTCAGAGAACGGCTAAGTAAACATTACTCAATCAGATTTTGAAATATGATGAAGATTCAGAGGATCATGCATTAAATACAAAATCAATAGAGGATCAATCAAGGACGTATCTTCTACTAAATGTTTGAAGAAAATCCGATCACTGAAATCAAGGAGAATATAATTAAGGGGGAATCAAGAATAAAATCAATCGATTATTCCCCTCATTAATATAGCCAACGGACATAATTTGAAATCAAGGTTATTCAAGGCTATAAATAGAAGGCATTGATAGACAAAGAAAGAGAATGATAAGAAAAAGAAAATCAAGCGTAACTCACAATTTGAAAAGCCTTATCTCTCGAACTTACAAGGATTTATGTAGAGATCAACTCGCACATCGTAACTACAATTTTACATTGAACATTGAGATTGATCAAGAAAGGTTGAGAATTTCATTCATATCAAACTGAAGCAACTGAATCAGAATCCATATGAGAAGGAGTTGTGTTTGTGATAGCTGCTGAAGGATTTGATCTCAAGGAGCAGTAAAAGAGACTGAATCACTGAAGCTGTTGCAGTCAAGGAGTGATAGTCTTGTAGATTGTGAAGCTTGGGAAGTCAAGGACAATCATACTATTGTATCTGTGAAAACAATAGTGAATTCCTCCAAGAATCACAGGAGAAGAGTGGATTAAGGGATTACACCACCCTGAACCACTATAAGCCTTGTGTCAATTTACTTTATGCAATTTACTTTACCGCACTCATTTAATTGCCTACATTATATCTTATATGTGTGATTGACTAAACTACTTTGAAACAATGTAGTAAGAAGGGACTTATCCGCTGTCCAAAAGCTTTTAAACATAAGAAAAGTTTTTGAAACTCCACTATAGTCATTCACCCCCCCTCTGACAATAGTGTTACCCTTCTCTGGGACCAACAACAATGCAGCTGGTCATGGGGTATTTATATCTTCATACACCTCATGGATCAGTTAGAATTAAGTTACAAATGGTTACAACAGACTATAGCTGAATAACCGTTTTCTACATTATACTACATTAAAATACTTAGCGAGGTGTCGTGTCTTCATAATCACAAAGATGTCGCTATGTCTTCATCACTCATCATCAGCTATTGTGTGTCACCTGAGTGTTAGCAGATTGAACCCAGCTTTCCCTTCAGCCTCCATACTGTAACACCCCCTCAAGCTGAGAGTGGTACATGAACAACTTGCACTCAGCATTCCCTTCAGCTACTTGAACTCTGGAAGATCTTTGAAATTCCCAATTTGTCTAGTAGATAGGAGAAAATGGGTGCATTCAAGGCCTTGGTGAGAATGTCAGCTACTTGTTCTTTTGTGTTGATTGGAAGGAGTTTGACAAGTCCTGATATGACTTTGTCTCTCACAACATGGCAGTCAATTTCAATATGTTTTTTTCTTTCATGAAAGGCTAGGTTATGGGCAAATTGTCAGAAAATAACACTGCAGGCAACTGAACTGGGACCTGCAAATCCTGTAGTATATAAATTAGCCACTAGATTTCACAAAGTGCATTTGTCATATCCTCGTATTCGACCTCTCGATGAGCTTCTAGCTATGGTTGTGTTAGATATATTTTAGTTTTAATGATGAGTGCCAGACTAGCTGTTATAGAGCAAAGGCAAAAAGATGTCTTGATTGAATGTATATGTTTACTAGAGTTTGATATTCGTATAGGTTTGATCAAACAAGCACTATAAAGAGGTCAGCGACTTATCAAAGAGACCTATCCAAGTCGAGAGAGTGTCTAGGACAGTAGAGTCTAGGAACCTCACTGATTGAAGAAATTCGAGGCTCAAACTCGAGTTATGAAGGCTAAGAGATCAAACTTAGTATTTAAAGTCAATGATATAGGATCGAATTTAGGAAATCTATGATGACCTAAATCGATCACATATACCTTGTGTAGAAGGTCTAAGTTCCATTAAAGTTAAGTGATGATTGGAACTTGGTTATGTTTAAAATGGTGTACTCTAACTTCAAAATCAAAAGTTAGATGAGAAGAAGTCAGCTGAAGTGTTTATTAAAACACAGCCGACTAAAAGTCAGCTTACATCTATGTACATCAACAGACTTACACAACAGGTGTCTGCTGAATGTATAATTCGATTTAATCCAAGTTGTTCTGGAAGATTAAATGGATAAGGATGATTTACAAGCCTTGGATTAATTAATCAATCAATGGTCAAGATGAAAGGGACGTTATAAAGAATATAGAGCCATATCAAATGGGAATAAACCATTGGTTTACAGTCTGGACTGTCAGAAGGACAATGACATTGTTAGTAGGTACAGCAGAGGCATTTTCAGGGATATTCAGTAAAATCATGCAACGGTTATCATTCATCCCGATCGTAAGTCTCATCAAATAAGAATCACTTTCTTGATTCAACCCTTCTTTTTTAAGAAGTTTACTGAAGACAAAGAAGCACTTTTGGGTGTCAATAACTGTTGTTTGTGTGGTGGATCTGGTAAAGAGGCAATCCTACCCTTCAAGGACCAAAGGGATGACTTAAGAGCAGCAATCCTACCTATTTCTAGTTTTCAGTTTGTGAAGCCATAGTCATTGGTCAAGGACAAACAGTTTAGAGATTTTTGTAACTGCTACCTCAAAAATATCTAGTGAATTTCCTCCAACATCACTGGAAAAGAGTGGACTGACAGGATTACACGACCTGGAACCACTATGAATCTTGCCTACTTTACTTTACTGCATTTACATTCTGCATTTACTTTATCTGGATACTTATCACATCAAATCTACTGAACTAGCTACTGAATCACACCATTTGGAGTACTGAGTATCTAGTACTTAGTATCAAATTTAAATCAACAAGTAACAAGGCTTAATTAGTTATATTCATTTGCAACAAATCAGAATCTCAATAGTCACAGAGACTCATCGACCTTGCTGAGTTTGTCAACTCCAAAAGTTTTAAGTGTTAAGTTAATTCACCCCCCTCTATACTGAACCAAAGCCTTTTCAAGGGACCAACAATTGGTATCGAGCGAGCTTCTATTTTGAAGTAATCCTACTTGTCGTGTGCTTGTGAAAAATCTTTGAAAACTTTTTAAGTTACTTTTTTCAAAGTTGTGCATCAAGGATAACATTCAAGATATGCTAGACTGTGTGTGATGTGTTCTGTTGATTGTTTTGATGGGTATAAGCATCGTATGCAGGCTTATCTAGGTGCAACACATGATGAAATGATGGATGTGCTGACTGTTGGACCACTTGAGATCACTAAAGTTACAACCGTTGATGGCCAAAATCGATCGTCCCAAAGACAAAAAATGAATGGGTGTCAAGATAGAAAGAGGGCAAACAGTAACAATATTTCTATTGACATTATCTACGTAACGCTTTGGATAGCAATATGTACATGATGGTGAAAGATTGCAAGACTGCCGAAGAACTATGAACTCACCCTACTGAATGTTGTTTATACAAGAGAAGAGATCAACACCAGGATTCTTAAGGCACTACCTGCAAAAGAAGTCTAGGAGATGAAGGTTACTGCAATGGAGGAGTCTAGAAGCTTACATGAGGAAGACACTCTAAAAATTGTTCTCTGATCTTAAGGCTTATGAATTCAGCAAATATCTAGTTCCTAGTGCTGAAAAAGAAGCAATAAAAACAACTGCACTGGATGCTGCACAAGTTGAAGAATCATCAAATGTGCAAGATGATGTTTTGGATGAGATGCAAGAGCAAATTTCCCTACTGCCAAAAAAAATTAGAATGATGAAATCTGGAAAGGCATCTCCAAGGAATTCTGGCAAGAAGTCTACTGAGATGAAAGAAGAAATAAAAAAGGATCATGACTTTTTGTGCTTTCATTGCAAGAAAATAGGACACTTCAAACCTGACTGTTCTGAATTTAAACAAAAGAAGGATCATGACTACCTATGCTTTAATGAATAAAGCCTGCACATTTTAGACTTGACTGTTCAGACCTGCTGAAGAACAAGGGTCAACAAAGGAGACCTGGCAAGAAAGCATTGGTTGCGGATGATGAATCAGGCTATGAAGTGGAATCAGAAAAAGGAAATTAATCAGATGATATTGCACTCATAGCTGATATGGATGATTATGCTTTGATGGCCAATATGGATGAAACTGAGGAGGTATACAATTCTGTATCTATGAACACTCATGTTGAAAGTGATTGTGAGTCCACTGGTGGATCTAATCCTAAAATTTCTGACAATGAAGAGCCTCTAGATGCCTTTCTTAATGAACTGAAGATAATAAAATCTGGTTATGAGATTGTGAAGGCTGAAAGAGAAGCACTTCAATCAGAAATTCAATGATTAAATGTTGAATTAAGAAGTCTCAAAGGTAAGGAAAAATATTATTAGCAGAGTCAACATAAGCCTGCTGCACCTGCAGCAGCTGCTGAATCAGGTGCACAATCCAGTTCCACAACTGCATTCAAATCAAGAAAGCCTTACGGTGATAAAACAAGCCTTGGATTTGAAACTCAACAATCTTCTAAGGGTGGATCTAGTAAGGGTGCTGAACCTAGTACCAGAATTGGTCCTAAGTTTGTACCTGCACAAGATCCAACTTCTAAAAAGGTTGCTGAGGCGGTGAAACCTACGTAGAATGCTTCATAAAGGCAAAATCATAAGTCCAAAAGGACAACAGCTCCTAACAAAAAGGGTGCATCCAAAGGTAGGATTGCTGGAACCTCTAGACCTGCTGACAGCAGACCTACTGCAAAGTCTACTGGACCACAAAAGGGTAAAAATTAGAAATATTCCAAAGATAAGAATGCAAAACCTAAGAATGTAAATCATTCAAGGGATACTTATCTCAGGGGGAAAGGCAGATTGTTCCTTACCGATGAAGAATGTAATATTCCTGCCCCTGCTGCTATAAACAATAGAAATAACCATAATTCTAGGCCTAGACCTCAGTAATGGAATCAGTAGATGACTCAGTAGAGGACTTATGAAAGACCTCAGCAGGGACCTCAACAAGCTCCACAATACGGGGCTATTCCTAACAGAAAACAACCTTATGGTTATGCTAGTGCTTCTAACAAAAGAAATCACTTCAAACAACACTTTGTACCAAAAGGCCAGAAAACATATGTGAATGCTACACAACAAAATGTTAGATGCTATGGAAATGTAGCATACATAAATGAACAAAAGTCCAACACTTTCCAAAAGAGACCATATGAAAATTTCCCAAGGGTTGTGCTTACCACTGACCACTATGGACCCAAAAAGGTTTGGGTACCTAAAACACATTAAATTTGTTTTGTAGGGTGTCTGGTACTTTGACAGTGGATGTTCCAGACATATGACAAGAAGTAAGCACTGTTTGACAAATTATGTGGCAAATGATGGACCTAAAGTTAATTTTGGAAACAAAAGCACACCAGGATACACTAGAGGATATGGAACACTGGTGAGGAATGGTTTGACAATCAAGAATGTTTCATATGTTGAAGGCCTGGATTACATCCTGCTGAACACTGGACAATTCTGTGACATGGGTTACAAGGCAACTTTTGACAAAACCTAATGTATTGTCATGAGTGAAGTTGGAGAACAAGTTGTGCTAGCTGGAAGAAGACAACTAAACATGTATGTAGTAGATTGGTGTACTGTTGTACCTGAAATATTTTTATTGGTGCATACAAACTCAGAACTAAATTGGTTGTGGCATAAGAAGTTGAATCATTTAAATTTTGAAGACATCAATCAATTGGTAAAGAAGAAGTTGGTGATTGGTTTACCTGAGATCACATACAAGAAGGATGGTGTATGTGATGCTTGTCAGCAAGGTAAACAAACATTGTCAAGTTTCAAGTCAAAGACAAAACAATCAACCAAAAGAGTACTGGAGCTGATGCATATTGATATATTTGGACCAGTTATTCCTGTTAGGAAATCACTAGTTTAACGCAGCAGAATTTAAATTTTGATTTCCTTTTTCTAGATCGTTCTTCGTTTAATGAAATAAACACGTTAAGTAGTTAGACGCTTACACCTTGGTTGATCTATAAGATCGTCGCTTTGACTGTCATGGAGAGTAGTACAGTGTGCAAGCCGTCCACGTGTCCGGTCTCTATCGTTGATCCACACAAACTCCTCGCCGGAATCCTCCTTGGATTGCTATTGGAAAAACTCCAGCTGCTAGACCGGCCTTTTTCCTCTCTCTCAAACTCTCTATTGGGAGCTCTCTATTTTACACAAGAACTATAAGCTCTTGCAATTGTGATGTACAAAAGAGCTTGACACCTACGTCTTATTTATATTGAGAGGGGCGCCCTTATGTAGAGTGGAGGAGAAGAAAACCTTTTCCCAATAAAATAAGGAAAATCACTTAGATTGATTTATCTCTTTTAAAACAATATCTCATATTAAATAAAATCTAAATATTGCCAATATCTTATATTGATTATATTTATCTTATTACCATAAATCTATTTTTTCCAAAATCAATTAATAACTAATATTAAACAATCTCCCACTTGGCCTAAAGCCAATCACCCATATGCCTAAGTTTCTCCAGCTTTGCTTGTGACAATGCCTTGGTTAATGGATCAGCTATGTCATCATCTCTATGGACTTTCTCTATCTTTACATCTTCTCTATGTACTATCTCTCTAATCAAGTGATTGCGCCGTATCACATGTTTGGACTTTTATGAGACCTAGGTTCCTTTGACTGAGATATTGCCCTATTGTTATCACAGTACAGAGGCATAGGACCTTCAATGGAGGGAACAACACCAAGTTCAGTAATGAACTTCTTCATCCAAACTGCTTCTTTTGCCGCCTCCGAGGCTGCTATGTATTCGGCTTCCGTTGTAGAGTCTGTAGTAGTCTCCTTCTAGGAATTCTTCCAGCTCACTACTCCGCCGTTAAGCGTGAAAACAAATCCAGACTGTGACTTAAAGTCATTCTTGTTAGTTTGGAAACTGGCATTTGTATAACCTCGTAATACTAAATCATCATTCCTGAAAACCAGGATCATATCCCTAGTACGTCTCATGTACTTGAGGATATTCTTGACTGCAACCCAACCATCACCTGGGTTGGACTGGTACCTACTAGACATACTAAGAGGGTACGAGCATATGGTCTTGTGCACAACATGGCAATAGACCTGATTGCCGAAGCATAAGGGATCTTACTCATTTGTGCCCTTTTCTCCTCTGTCTTAGGACTCATTCCCTTCGACAGGTAGACCCCATTTGACATGGGCAGCAATCCTTTCTTGGACTGCTCCATGCTGAATCTCTTCAGCATCTTGTCTATATAGGTGGATTGCAACAGACCAAGCAACCTCTTAGATCTATCTCTATAGATCTTGATTCCTAGAATATAGGTTGCTTAACCCAATTCGTTCATTAAGAAGTTCTTGGATAACCAAGCTTTGACTGACTGTAACATAGGCACATCATTCCCTATAAGCAATATGTTGTCTACATAAAGCACTAATAACACAATGACACTCCCACTAACCTGTTAGTAATACCATCCGCAACGGAAGCGATTTATGGATCTAGATCTATAAAATACACGTAATAAAACAACTAGATCTATTCTACAAGGGGGTTGTAGATCATACCTCTTGGATCTCAAAATCCAAGTTGAAGAACCGCAATAGGATGAACGAAGGAAAGCGTGAAGAGCACCACGATCTTCCGTACGTGTGATCCAAGCAACTCCCGGTGGAAGGAATTCTCGACTCGAACCTTTCCGATATGCTACCCGGAAAAATCTCCAAGATTTTCCCCAAAATCCCCCTTGGCCGAAATTTTATTCCTTCCCTCTCTAAGAGGTGAAGTCGAAAATTGTATTGTGTATAAGGCTTGGGAGAACTCTCTTTATATAGGAGAGTAAGACTTAGCCTCCAATGATTTAATAATTAATACAAAATCAATTATAATAATCCTATTAAATAAAAGATAATTCCATAATATTCTAGAACAAATCTAGAATAATATTTTTCTTTATTTCTTACCATAAATATTTATCCAATAAATATTTTATGCACATGTCTTATTAATCACAAGAAAACTAATTCCTTGTTGACCAATAAACATATGGGGCGAAAATCATCATCATTGACCTAGTCAATATGATTTTTTTCCACACACACAATAATTGGGCCAAGATTATGGAAAATGTCTTTTCCACATATTTAATTATTTAGCCCAACTAATTTAATAGTCCACTAAACAATTAATTCACATATCGTTTTAATAAAGTCCAACAAGAACTAAATTAATATTATTAGGATTCGACGTCCGAGAATAGCTATGCTATATTAGGAGGCACGTCGGGGACCATGGACTAATAATCAGCGGATCCGATAAATCAAATAAATAATTATTGAATAATTATATTCGATAAATCAATCACATGAATATGCTACCATAATCCCGTGACTGCACTCCTCCGATTACAAGATTATATTTATCTCCTCACGAGAATAATAATAAGCGTCCATTGATATAATCATTACATATGGATTAATCCTCCATTGACTGTTCATTCTAAATCGGGAAGTTACCGTTAACCCTTTTTAGAACCTCTTATCCTTATTTACCATTAACCCCCAAGTGATCAATTAATTCATACAACTCACTGGTAGCTAATCAGTGTAATATGAACTCGCGCGATCGATCAGATTCTAGGATTAACAAATAAGGGAACTATCTTTCTACTTCCATAAATGGAAGGAATGGATTCCATATCTGCGATAACACAGACTACTCACTCAATCCAAAGACAATGCCAAGATGGGGTAATTCGGACCACGACTCGAGTGTAATCCTTAACCGTCAAGTCAAACTTCATACTGATTCAAGCAGTTGACTGTGATCACCTCAGGATTAAGATATATCCATAAATATGATCATCCATTGATTCGATAAGAATTCTCGATTACGGAATTATATCGTGAACTCTAATCAAATTGGTCCAGCCCTATATGATATATCTATCATATATAAATGCCCCATTAGGTTCTCTTAACCCAAAGTCCGGATAAGACAATCACACCTATTGTGTTCTCAAGCATTAATAATAGCACGTTTAAAGGAGAGACCCGATACTCTCGATTAACTTCACTATGGGCTAATTGTATTTTAAGTACATCTTCACTAACTCAATCCTCCCGTGTATATACCATACACTGAGTTAAGAGATTACATAAACGATATACTTAGGGTTTTCTGTAGTGTAAATACTATTGTCACATCGGTGAATATGAGAATAATAAATATGAATAATAATGTCAATTAATTTATTAAATAAAAACAATTACAAAATTGTCTTTCGGCATCACACCTAACAATCTCCCACTTGCACGAAACCATGTGATTAATTGTTTTAGAGCACACCCTATTATTTAAAATACAACAAACTACATCTCCCACTTGCTCTAAAGCAATGGAGACTCACCCGTATGCTAGTACCCACTAAGCATATCATAACCATTTCAGATCCAAAGTACACTCCGAGTATGCCGTCGTATGATAGGTCAGTGACTCGGGGAGCACCTACATCTAAATGTCGTGGGTCTTAATGATTATTCAGGTTGTCGTCTCGAGACGTTCCGTAGAATTGAAACGTTACCGGTCCATCTAATCATGTGGTACTGAGTAAACACTGAGCTCGAGATCGACTTAACGATCATCCTCAATTTGACTAAAAGTCAAAATCAGTGTATCACACATATCCAAGTTCACACATGAATATGTCCGCATATTGTTTCTCGTTCTCTCAAGATACTAAAGGACATACTAAACTTTCTTTGTTAACCGCCGAATCTACGATTCGATCAAAGTTGACGTTCAATAACCTGACCATCTCTTACTAGAAAGAGAATCTATCCCATTTCTCTTGATCCAAAGATTTAGAGAGTCATTCCTGAGGCATAGGGTAGAACTTCCTCGTTGAATGTTGCATACACAGATGCATCATCTTAACCAATAAGATGGATGGGAAACCAGTGGATCGATTCTAATGAATTCGACCGAGTCAAACTCTTACGAATGTTGTCCAAATCTCTATTGTAGAGAATTGTGGCATTGTCGATCGACTTGAGATAACACACCCATGTTGATTCCAACTCGTGCAAAGTTATCCTTCACAAACACTAATATATGTATATATTCACTACTGTACTAAAATTGATATCCAGTCTACAACAGACTTATCAATATTCTGGTCAAATCCACATATTGTAGAAATATATGACTTCCAATGACCGAGAGGTTTGCTTTTTATCCACAAAGGACATTAGCCTTGACAGTCATCCTGTCAAAAGTTCAGAAGGCAATACCCTTTTGTTCCGAATAAATCCAGACTCCATTTGTTTGGCAAGAAAGTCTCAGGGAATCACCCCTATTTTCTGCTTTTGAACGAAATCATGCAATACTAAGTGGTAAGAGAGTTCAAGGTCTGATTAACTCTCTACTTATTAGGGAATTTCCCTTAGCCCACTCAAGCTTTGCTCTGAAAGATAAACTTTCCTATTCATTCTACTCTTTTCCGTGTAGATCCAATTACTCCCACTGGGCCTGAGACGCTCAGGTGGTTCTACAAGAGCATGAACAGAACTGGAGTACCGAACTCCATTCACAGGGTTATGGCTATTAAACCAACCTCTATTATCAGAATCCTATACTGCTCACAAAAGAGCCATAGGTCATCAATCGATCCTCAGACTACAAAGTCTGCAGAAACTTGTAATGGGTAATGGATAAACCATACTCCCACTACATTCTGGGTGGATCGAAATTCTGATCTAGTTTAGTAGTATTTAGTGTTATCACCAACAACCGATGTTGGATGTGGTCTGATTTTAATCAGTTAGTAACTACCTTTAGTAAATGTACTTCAAGGTTTAAGGTTTTGTTGTTCATGGACTCTATCAGAAAGGATGCAACAGTATAACTGTCCCTTCCCGATTTCAAGAATCTTATAACAAACCTTTTTCTCAATGCTACAAGATATATAACGATTGGTCATTGACCGAACGTGTTCGCGAAATTCCCAGACCTACCTTCAAGCACCGTGTGCTAAATGCTTATATTTATGGAAGTGGGTGAACCGAATCCACACCTTATCCGTAAATTCCAAAGCATATTCTAGGTAGACTTCTCGGTCTTACATTTCAACGTAAACCGAAATTTCGCTTCTAATATCTTTATTGAGTGAAGCAGTGTATTATAGCACATCTACAACTATGTAAAGCAATTCAACGGTTTCTCCTTAGTGAAAGCATTTCACTATGAGGCGGTGAGCATCACCCCTAGGACTATGTGATGGCCCATTTTTGAGTAGAGAATACTCCATCTCCGACAAAATCGAGAGACACCTCGTAATATTTTGGATAAACTTACCGGAGTGTTTGAATAGTTATCAGACAAGAAGTCACTACTCGAAAGCTCCTACTAACTTGTATCTTTCATCAGACCCCGAAGGTCTTCATGAACAAGCTATGTTACATCTTTATATCCACTATCCTTTCCCAATTGAAAGGAAACTTAGTCATTGAACCTTTGAGACAATATAACCAGACCGGGAGAAAGGAATCACCCTGAGCCAGTCTCCAGGTCTTGTCGTTTAGGGACTATGCACTAACTATGGAATATGAAGAAGCGTTTATCTAAATATAGAAACCAATTGCTTTTAATAGTTCTTAAGATGTGTTTTATATACATATTTCAACAATTGTAAGTGGTTTTGACTTTATCAAACAAAAGTCCGAGTCTTGGATTCGTACTACCAATGGTATATTCACTTTCTATACAACAAACAAATTATCGAATAGAAGGTAAATCCATTCGTTCCAACGAATCTTAAACAGAAAATAAATCTTCCGTGATATACAAGGGTTGAATCCGAGATTCATTTCCTTATATCACTCCCACTATTCTAGCTAAAATTAACTGCCCGTTGTTTACTCTTTTAATCGTTAAATGCACTGCTACCTTGTTCTGCCAAAGAACTTAGCTCGAGAAAATCGCCAAGGATTCATAGGTTGGTGATCCAAAATCACTGTCCTTATCCTATGATTTTCAGTTTAATTAATTTTCGGTTCAACCTTAAAATTTTCTCGCTTTAGATGACTAACACTTTTAGACATATTCTCCCATTCTTGACTTTCCGTGAATGGAAATGAGTCTTGAACCAGGCGTTCGTTTGAGTAGACACTACTCTTGAACCGTGGGATGTCTATTTCTAGTATTACTCGTCGGGACTTACGGGATTTTCTAATATACGGAAAAAACAACAAATCATAACATTAAAGCTCCCACTAGTTTATCGGTTCCAAATACCGTCTAACGAGCAATGCTTTATTTTTTATGATTTTCCGATTTTTCGATTAGAAAATCTTTCGTATATAGTTCCAATGTTTCCAGAAAAACAACAAATCATAGAACTCCCACTAGTTCATCGATTCCAAATATCGTCTAACTAGCAACATTTCACGACTTTCCGGTTTTTCAATTAGAACGGTTACGTGTGTAGTCAGTTACACTTTTCTAATGTTCTAGAAAAACAACAAATCATAAAGCTCCCACTAGTTCATCGATTCCAAATATCGTCCAACTAGTAATACTTCATGATTTTCCGATTTTTCAATTAGAAAATTACTCGTGTAATTACTACACATTCAAAATTCACTAAAAGAATTTCAAAGTCCGAAATCACCTTTGATCAAACTAAGTTTGTCTTCCGTTTGACACGAATGACACTAGTGACATACCTATATGTCACTCTGGTTTTTAAAAGGCTTAAGAGAAAATATCTCTTTCGAAAAATAATTTGCATTATCGATTAACTAGTTCAACGTCCTAGTTACTTTCCACTTTTTAACGAAGTCAATACTAGTCAATTTAAGCAATTTAGTAAAGGGATATAATGCTGTAAATAAAATGACATATATCAATTCAAGTTTAACACTACAATATAAGTTTATTTTAGGAATTTTAAACTAAAAATTAAGTCTACTCTACCATTCCAAGGTTTTAACCTCGCATCTCAGTGCCGCCTTAGGGTAGGTCAAAGAGATGACGGTTAAATCGAGACAATCTCATCAATGAATAACTTGTGAGAATCGAACATCCCACGAGAATGGAACATCCCTTTATTCATTGACTACCTTCCTTTTTTAGCCTATTATTATCAAAAAAAATACCCATGATGAGTGTGACCTACTATATCGGATCTCTTAGGTACGCCCCGAGTATGCCGTCTTAGGATAGGTCAGTGACCCGACGAGTACCCGGAAATCCTATCCTTTCGGAGACCAAGCCATGAATGTTGATAGGGGCGAACACCATCCTTAGGGGGACGAAATCAAAGCGCCTCTAAGCGTCACCCTTCTCTCACTTACTTGTATCTATAGTAGAGGCCGTGGGGTTGGCTGTCGCCTCCCCCGCTCCCACTCAATATTTTGGAAGTGGTTGTGGGTTAACTAACCACGTCTTTTTGATGTTAACATATAAGCACATCAAATCAAGGATTCCGAATGGTGTCGGTAACGTAGGGAAGCCTACCCGTCCTATTCGTTGGAACATAAGTGACAGTCGGACGAAATCGGGTCAAGACAGCCCCATTGAGATAAGAAGGAATCACCCTTCTACTCCCCAGTGTAGCTTAGTCTTGCCGGACCCCCATGCATACATCACACTAGGAGGGTTAAGTCGGTCGAGCGAAGCTCAGTTGACCACCCAACCTATAGGCGAACCGTTTTTATCCAAGATTTATTGTTCTTTTACCATCATTCAATCTCGTAGACACTACGAATTGAAAACGTGATCTCGTTTGGGCTTTAAGGCGGTTCACCGAGAACACACACCGAAAGGCCTAACGATTTCATAACCCGTCCTCGGATCATTAATTAGTTACTAAATTTATTAATTACCACGTATTAATTAAATTTCAACTAATTACACGAGTTTGTATACATGCCTATTTTAATTACCAAAATTAAAATTCTACATGTATGCATGGAGTGGATTTATGATATGATGCATGTCATGGCAATTCCGATTTTATATCTATTTTATGATCAAACTCATAAAAAAATAAATTGCGGAAAATTTAAACACCGAGATGGATTGTTGGTACCCCCGTAACTAATCTATCCTAGGAATAAATTACAATCTTTTTGTCTTCAAGTCTAGGTCTTCGAATCTTGAACTCGAACCGCCGGATCACGAACCACGAACACCCGAGAGGAGAAAATGTCTTTTTAATTAAATAAATCCAATTTATTATAATTAATTATATGCGGCTATTATTTTCCAAAAATAATGAATTTTTTTTTATTTTATATTTTCATGAGGCGTTTAGTAAACCAAAAAAAAAAAATAGAGTTAACTAAAAAATTGATGCTGCCGCAACATGAATAAAAAAAACCCTAGCCGCAATTTATATTAAATCGGACTTATAGCGGCGATTTTCAGCGTCGCAGAAAAATCTATGAGCAGCTTTTAATAAATTTTAATCCGTTTCTCTAGTTCATACCTTGGGTTTCGCCTTGATCTTCAATTTTTCAGCAAGATCTTCATCTTTTCCGGCCCGGATAATCAAAATTACAATAAAAGATGCTACTTTTACATAAATTTCAAAAAAGACATAAAAAAATTACAATTCCTATGCTCAATTGTTACTAAACAAAGGAGCTACAATAGATCTAACGAGTAAACAAAGCATCAACCCCAATCCATCTCTTCAACCAAGACATGCATAATCAAAAAAAAATTAAAGCATTAATCGTCGCCCTCTTTTTTAAAAAAAAAAAATTGACAAAAATCTACATGTTTTACCACTCCTAGATCTAATATTTTATACGTATAAATATAGATCACCATGTCTCTGATACCACTGTTAGTAATACCATCCGCAACGGAAGCGATTTATGGATCTAGATCTATAAAATACACGTAATAAAACAACTAGATCTATTCTACAAGGGGTTGTAGATCATACCTCTTGGATCTCAAAATCCAAGTTGAAGAACCGCAATAGGATGAACGAAGGAAAGCGTGAAGAGCACCACGATCTTCCGTAACGTGTGATCCAAGCAACTCCCGTGGAAGGAATTCTCGACTCGAACCCTTCCGATATGCTACCCGGAAAAATCTCCAAGATTTTCCCCAAAATCCCTCTTGGCCGAAATTTTATTCCTTCCCTCTCTAAGAGGTGAAGTCGAAAATTGTATTGTGTATAAGGCTTGGGAGAACTCTCTTTATATAGGAGAGTAAGACTTGGCCTCCAAGGATTTAATAATTAATACAAAATCAATTATAATAATCCTATTAAATAAAAGATAATTCCATAATATTCTATAACAAATCTAGAATAATATTTATCTTTATTTCTTACCATAAAAATTTATCCAATAAATATTTTATGCACATGTCTTATTAATCACAAGAAAACTAATTCCTTGTTGACCAATAAACATATGGGGCGAAAATCATCATCATTGACCTAGTCAATATGATTTTTTTCCACACACACAATAATTGGGCCAAGATTATGGAAAATGTCTTTTCCACATATTTAATTATTTAGCCCAACTAATTTAATAGTCCACTAAACAATTAATTCACATATCGTTGTCCAACAAGAACTAAATTAATATTATTAGGATTCGACGTCCGAGAATAGCTATGCTATATTAGGAAGCACGTCGGGGACCATGGACTAATAATCAGCGGCTCCGATAAATCAAATAAATAATTATAGAATAATTATGTTCGATAAATCAATCACAGGAATATGCCACCATAATCCCGTGATCGCACTCCTCCGATTATAAGATTATATTTATCTCCTCACGAGAATAATAATAAGCGCCCATTGATATAATCATTACATATGGATTAATCCTCCATAGATTGTTCATTCTAAATCGCTAAGTTACCGTTAACCCTTTTAGAACCTCTTATCCTTATTTACCATTAACCCCTAGTGATCAATTAATTCATACAACTCACCGTAGCTAATCGTGTAATATGAACTCGCGCGATCGATCGCTTTCTAGGATTAACAAATAAGGAATCGTTTTTCTACTTCCATAAATGGAAGGAATGGATTCCGTATATCTGTGATAACATAGACTACTCACTCAATCCAATCTTATGCCAAGATGGGGTAATTCGGACCCACGACTCAAGTGTAATCCTTAACCGTCAAGCAAACTTCATACTTGATTCAAGCGCTTGGATCGTGATCACCTCAGATTAAGATATATCCATAAATATGATCATCCATTGATTCGATAAGAATTCTCGATTACGGAATTATATCGTGAACTCTAATCAAATCGGTCCAAATTTCTATATGATATATCTATCATATATAAATGCCCCATTAGGTTCTCTTAACCGAAAGTCCGGATAAGACAATCACACCTATTGTGTTATGGGCGCATTAATAGCACGTTTAAAGGAGAGACCCGATACTCTCGATTAACTTCACTATGGGCTAATTTTATTTTAAGTACATCTTCACTAACTCAATCCTCCCGTGTATATACCATACACTGAGTTAAGTGATTACATAAACGATATACTTAGGGTTTTCTGTAGTGTAAATACTATTGTCACGTCGGTGAATATGAGAATAATAAATATGAATAATAATGTCAATTCATTTATTAAATAAAAACAATTACAAAAGTTGTCTTTCGGGCATCACACCTAACATAACCTTCTTGTAAACACAGGGCTCATCTTCGTTCTTGATTAAATCAAACTGTTTGATTATCATATCAAATCAAATATTCCAACTCCAAGAAGCTTGCTTTTATCCATAAATGGATATTTTTAGTTTACACACCATCTTGGCGTCATTGGTTGTGAAACCCTCATGCTGTGTCATATAAACTTCCTCAGACAGGTTCCCATTAAGGAAAGCTATTTTCACATCCATCTACAATATTTTGTAATCATGGTATGCTACAATAGCGAGCAGAATTCTAATAGATTTTAACATGGCAACAGGCGAAAAGGTTTCGGCATAGTCAACCCCTTGTCTTTGCTATATAACCTTTTGCCACTAACCTAGCCTTGTAGGTAGTCACGTTGCCGTCCATGTCAGTCTTTATCTTAAAGACCCATTTACACCATATGGGAACTATTCCTTCAGGTATATAAACTAAGTTCCAAACTTGGTTGTCTTTCATGGATTCCATTTCAGAATTCATGGCTTCTAGCCATTTCTCTTTGTCATGCCTTAATAGCACTTCCTCATAAGTTCAAGGGTCCTTTTCTTCCATGAGATACATGCCAGTGTACCTTTCGGGTTCACGGCGTTTCTTGGTGAATCTTTGAGGTGCTAGTGTGTCTACTGTAGAGGTTGGCATCACATCTGTGTGTGGCATATCCTCTACTTTCATCAACCGACTGTTATCTGTAATTGGTTCTCGAATTTCTTCAAGATCAATCTTACTCCCACTGACCCTATCCAGAATAAACTCTTTCTCTAGAAAGTGGCCAGTCCTGGAAACAAACACCTTTTTTTCCTGGAGGTGGTAAAATTGGTATCCTCTAGTTTCTCTAGGATAACCCACAATCAATCATTTGTCAGATCTAGCCTCTAATTTGTCAGGCATCATCCACTTCATGTAAGTCGGATAACCCTAAGGTTTAAGATATTCTAGACTCGGTTTCCTCTTATGCCATACCTTGTATGGTGTGGATTCAACCGTCTTTGATGGAACTCGGTTCAGTGTATAGGATGCGGTTTCTAGAGGATACCCTCAAAATGATTTTTGGACAACTGCGTAGCTCATCATAGACAGTACCATGTCTAACAGGGTACGGTTCCTCCTCTCAGATACGACATTCATCTGAGGCATACCTGGAGGGGTCCATTCAGGTAGAATCCCATTCTCCTTCAAATAACTTTGACACTGTCCATCTAGGTAATCTCCACCTCGATCGGATCAAAGTGTTTTGATTTCTTTACCTAGTTGTTTCTCCACTTCACTTCTGAATTCCTTGAACTTTTCAAAGTCCTCAGATGTAACGCCCCATTCCCGGACACCGAGTCCTTATCTGGAAAGAGCGCTCGGCACATATATTATCAAATAAATTCAATAGTAAATGTAAGCCTTACGTCATACATCAGAACCAAACGACGCGGAAGACAAAACGACTCGGGAAAACAAAAGACAAAAGATCGAACACACGGTTTTCAATGCTGTAACACTAAATCCAATAAAGAATACTAAACATCCAACGTTAAATCCAAAAGAACCAAACGGAACTAATCCAAAAGAAAGACAACAATGTTTGAATTGAACCAACAACATCGTTGAAAGAATTAAAACTAAAAGAACTAAATCTTCACGAGCTCCGTCTCACACGTCCTCGTCAAAGACCTCATCAGCGTTAGCAACATGTTCATCTTCTTTGGGGAAAGAGAAAGACAAACAAAAAGTAACAGGGTAAGTACGTAAGTACTTACTAACGTGTAGAAGATCGTATAACCATGTTCTCATAAAGAAATAAAAGCAACGCCGTCTTTATTAATTCATTTCCGTTATTAACCCTAGCTAACTATCATATTATGTTCATAGCATAACATGAGGTTCCAAAGGGTATCTAGCTTAGCTCAAGTTTGTTACATCATGAATAACAAGGGCACTACGCCTAGTAATAGGATGTACTAGGACAACTGGGTGCAACCTACTTAGAGACACGCTATAGTAGCCCCGGGAATATCTGAGTCCCGATAGTGTGATGACCGGCAGAATGTACCAGACGCTTTATCTAGCCAATCGATTGACCGGCGTTGGTACAGTTCACTTTGTCTGGTCAGAGAACACATCACGATATTGTACTATGCCTTACCAAGAATTACTTGATGTTTAAGATTATTAATCTAGCACATATATTTGATTAGATGTTTAACTAGCCACCTAAGTGTTTTCAAGTAAGCTCCCTCACATCTCCTACTCTCTTTCCTAGACCACTAGACACGGACAAGGCCTAGCAATTACAAAACATCGATAAACTCTAGCTTATCGAAGCACAAGGCAAATCCAAAGCTTTCGACGGTCCCACACTTCATCTTTTCAGGGAATCCATATGGTGCCGGAAATAAACGCATCAAAAGCTAATTCAGGGCTTCGTCACATAAGGTTAAGCAGTAAATACGCTATCATGAAGCTTGAAAACATAGAAAGGAGGTCACACATTAAAGACTCTATCCGGACGGATAGACTGTTCCATCAGGACGGATAGGCTGAGCTATCCGTACGGACAGATCTCCACACAACCCTCAATTTGATACTGTGAAATATCCGTACGGATAACTAAATCATCCATACGGATGACCCTGACCGCACCAAAAGACAGATTTCGGCACTCTGCGTTTTCTACTCAGATCCAACCAAACTTAGCATCATTCAAACCCTCCAAATAGCAGAAAAACATCGCCTTAACATCTAATGTCCTCAAACTATAAAAAGGACACATTACACATTGCTCTACAACTTTACGAAAACTTACTTATACGATAAGAAAACCACGTTAACTTAATTTGCGTGGTACAACGATCCAACTACCAAGGCTTTGAAAAAGGTCAAACCTTCAACCTCCAACCTACAATGATCAATCCAAAACTGATCACTATGGTGTTTAAACAAAAGAAAACGCTGCTTAATGATGAAGATGAACAAACCCTAAATCAAGAACGAAGAAAACTTACGTCAACGGATATAGGGATTGTTGGTATCAAAACGATCCTCGTCTCACGGTGATCCTTTCTCTCTTGAGACGTCTGTTTAAAAGAGCAACGGATTAGCCTCGAAAAGCGAAAGCTTCTTCTTCGTTTTTTTTCTCAAAAACTGCGCCCCCTTTTCTGCATCCCTCTCCCTTTTTTGTCAAAAACAACTAGGTTAAAATTAGGATTAGTTTTCCTTTTATAATCCCAATTATCTAATTATTTTCCTTAAAAGGAAAAATCCCTGTTTATCCTTTTTTTCTTTTTCTTAAATCTTTTAATTAAATAACATAATATTCTGATTTTTGCTAAAAGACCGAATTGCCCTTTTTCAAAAATCGGGATATTACATTCCTCCCCCCTTAAGAGGAGTTTCGTCCTCGAAACTAGATCATACCTGGTAGATGAGGGAACTCTGCAAACTCGTTGAACATGTCCGCTTCCACTTCCCAAGTGGCTTTCGTCGGTGCATGATTGCTCCACTACACTAATACTAACGGGATCACTCGTCTCTTTATCATCTTCTCTTTCCTATCCAGAATCCTTATCGGCTTCTCCACGTAGGAGAGATTATCTTGCAACACTTCCGGTCAATCTCGCGATTCCACGTCCACTTTAGATAGACACTTCCTAAGCATCGATACATGGAAAACTTTGTGGACTCGACATCGATTCGTAACCAAGTCTATAAGACAACTTCCCAAATCTTTCGATGACATCAAAAGTCCTACATACCTTGGACTTAGCTTTCCTTTCTCTGTCCGAACCTCTTGATACCCTTCATTGGAGACTCTCGAAGGTAAACTCTATCCCCGACCTCAAACTCTAGCGGTCTTCTTCTAACATCGGCCCAACTCTTCCGACGATCTTGAGCAACTTTCAGATTTTTCCTTATCAACTCGATTTTCTCCTTGGCTTGTCGAACCATCTCCGGCCCCGTGATATGTTTCTCTCCCACTTCATCCCAAAGAAAGTGGAGTTCTACACTTCCTACCGTACAAGGCCTCAAAAGGTGGCATTCCCAAACTTGCATGGTAACTATTGTTGTAAGCAAACTCAGCCAAGTTGAGGTAATCTATCCATGATCCTCCGGCATCCAAAATGGGTGCATCCAAGGCCTTGGTGAGAATGTCAGCTACTTGTTCTTTTGTGTTGATTGGAAGGAGTTTGACAAGTCCTGATATGACTTTGTCTCTCACAACATGGCAGTCAATTTCAATATGTTTTTTTCTTTCATGAAAGGCTAGGTTATGGGCAAATTGTCAGAAAATAACACTGCAGTAAATCGAATCATGCACTGCAAATCTCTGTAGTATATAAATTAGCCACTAGATTTCACAAAGTGCATTTGTCATATCCCTGTACTCAGCCTCTGATGAGCTTCTAGCTATGGTTGTGTTAACACAGACTACTCACTCAATCCAGTACAATGCCAAGATGGGGTAGTTCAGACCACAGACTCAGTGTAATCCTTAACCGTCGAGTCAAACTTCATAATCGATTCAAGCGGTTGGATCGTGATCACCTCAGGATTAAGATATATCCATAAATATGATCATCCATTGATTCGATAAGAATTCTCGATTACGGAATTATATCGTGAACTCTAATCAAATTGGTCCAGCCCTATATGATATATCTATCATATATAAATGCCCCATTAGGTTCTCTTAACCGAAAGTATGGATAAGACAATCACACCTATTGTGTTTTGGGCGCATTAATTGCACGTTTAAAGGAGAGACCCGATACTCTCGATTAACTTCACTATGGGCTAATTGTATTTTAAGTACATCTTCACTAACTCAATCCTCACGTGTATATACCATACACTGAGTTAAGTGATTACATAAACGATATACTTAGGGTTTTCTGTAGTGTAAATACTATTGTCACATCGGTGAATATGAGAATAACAAATATGAATAATAATGTCAATTAATTTATTAAATAAAAACAATTACAAAAATTGTCTTTCGGGCATCACACCTAACAATCTCCCACTTGCACGAAAGCATGTGATTAATTGTTTTAGAGCACACCCTATTATTTAAAATACAACAAACTACATCTCCCACTTGCTCTAAATCAATGGAGACTCATCCCGTATGCTAGTACCCACTAAGCATATCATAACCATTTCAGATCCAAAGTACACTCCGAGTATGCCGTCGTAGGATAGGTCAGTGACTCGGGGAGCACCTACATCTAAATGTCATGGGTCTTAATGATTATTCAGGTTGTCGGCTCGAGACGTTCCGTAGAATCGAAACGTTACCGGTCCATCTAATCATGTGGTACTGAGTAAACACTGAGCTCGAGATCGACTTAACGATCATCCTCAATTTGACTAAAAGTCAAAATCAGTGTATCACACATATCCAAGTTCACACATGAATATGTCCGCATATTGTTCCTCGTTCTCTCAAGATACTAAAGGACATACTAAACTTGCTTTGTTAACCGCCGAATCTAAGATTCGATCAAAGTTGACGTTCAATAACCTGACCATCTCTTACTAGAAAGAGAATCTATCCTATTTCTCTTGATCCGAAGATTTAGAGAGTCATTCCCGAGGCATAGGGTAGAACTTCCTCGTTGAATGTTGCATACATGCATGCATCATCTTAACCAATAAGATGGATGGGAAACCAAAGGATCGATTCTAATGAATTCGACCGAGTCAAACTCTTAAGAATGTTGTCCAAATCTCTATTGTAGAGAATTGTGGCATTGTCGGTTCGACTTGAGATAACACACCCATGTTGATTCCAATCTGCAAGCGGTGTTATCCTTCACAAACACTAATATATGTATATATTCACTATCTGTACTAAAATTGATATCCGAATCTACAACAGACTTATCAATATTCAGGTCAAATCCACATATTGTAGAAATATATGACTTCCAATGACCGAGAGGTTTGCTTTTTATCCACAAAGGACATAAGCCTTGACAGTCATCCTGTCATAAGTTCATAAGGCAATACCCTTTTGTTCCGAATAAATCCAGACTCCATTTGTTTGGCAAGAAAGTCTCAGGGAATCACCCCTATTTTCTGCTTTTGAACGAAATCATGCAATACTAAGTGGTAAGAGAGTTCAAGGTCTGATTAACTCTCTACTTCTTAGGGAATTTCCCTTAGACCACTCAAGCTTTGCTCTGAAAGATAAACTTTCCTATTCATTCTACTCTTTTCCGTGTAGATCCAATTACTCCCACTGGGCCTGAGACGCTCAGGTGGTTCTACAAGAGCATGAACAGGCTGGAGTACCGAACTCCATTCACGTGGTTATGGCTATTAAACCAACCTCTATTATCGAGAATCCTATAATGCTCACAAAAGAGCCATAGGTCATCAATCGATCCTCGACTACAAAGTCTCAGAAAACTTGTAATGGGTAATGGATAAACCATACTCCCACTACATTCTGGGTGGATCGAAATTCTGATCTAGTTTAGTAGTATTTAGTGTTATCACCAACAACCGATGTTGGATGTGGTCTGATTTTAATCAGTTAGTAACTACCTTTAGTAAATGTACTTCAAGGTTTAAGGTTTTGTTGTTCATGGACTCTATCGTAAAGGATGCAACAAAGATAATCGTCCCTTCCCGATTTCAAGAATCTTATAACAAACCTTTTCTCAATGCTACAAGATATATAACGATTGGTCATTGACCAAACGCGTGTTCGTGAAATTCCTGACCTACCTTCAAGCACCGTGTGCTAAATGCTTATATTTATGGAAGTGGGGTGAACCGAATCCACACCTTATCCGTAAATTCCAAAGCATATTCTAGGTAGACTTCTCGGTCTTACATTTCAACGTAAACCGAAATTTCGCTTCTAATATCTTTATTGAGTGAAGCAGTGTATTATAGCACATCTACAACTATGTAAAGCAATTCAACGGTTTCTCCCTTAGTGAAAGCATTTCACTATGAGGCAGTGCGAGCATCGAGTCCTCAGGACTATGTGATGGCCCATTTTTGAGTAGAGAATACTCCATCTCCGACAAAATCGAGAGACACCTCGAGAATATTTTGGATAAACTTACCGGAGTGTT
Source organism: Gentiana macrophylla (assembly GCA_026214975.1). Lineage (NCBI taxonomy): Eukaryota > Viridiplantae > Streptophyta > Magnoliopsida > Gentianales > Gentianaceae > Gentiana > Gentiana macrophylla. The sequence goes on from CM047813.1 coordinate 48,174,957, forward strand.
TGAATAGTTATCGATGACAAGAAGTCACTACTCGGAAGCTCCTACTAACTTGTATCTTTCATCGACTCAAGGTCTTCATGAACAAGCTATGTTACTTTATATCCATTATCCTTTCCCAATTGAAAGGAAACTTAGTCATTGAACCTTTGAGACAATATAACCAGACCGGGAGAAAGGAATCACCCTGAGCCAGTCTTCAGGTCTTGTCGTTTAGGGACTATGCACTAACTATGGAATATGAAGAAGCGTTTATCTAAATATAGAAACCAATTGCTTTTAATAGTTCTTAAGATGTGTTTTATATACATATTTCAACAATTGTAAGTGGTTTTGACTTTATCAAACAAAAGTCCGAGTCTTGGATTCGTACTACAAATGGTATATTCACTTTCTATACGACAAACAAATTATCGAATAGAAGGTAAATCCATTCGTTCCAACGAATCTTAAACAGAAAATAAATCTTCCGTGATATACAAGGGTTGAATCCGAGATTCATTTCCTTATATCACTCTCACTATTCTAGCTAAAATTAACTGCCCGTTGTTTACTCTTTTAATCGTTAAATGCACTGCTACCTTGTTCTGCCAAAGAACTTAGCTCGAGAAAATCGCCAAGGATTCATAGGTTGGTGATCCAAAATCACTGTCCTTATCCTATGATTTTCAGTTTAATTAATTTTCGGTTCAACCTTAAAATTTTCTCAGTTTAGATGACTAACACTTTTAGACATATTCTCCCATTCTTGACTTTCCGTGAATGGAAACAGTCTTGAACCAGCGGTTCGTTTGAGTAGACACTACTCTTGAACCGTGGGATGTCTATTTCTAGTATTACTCGTCGGGACTTCTCGGATTTTCTAATATACCAGAAAAAACAACAAATCATAACATTAAAGCTCCCACTAGTTTATCGGTTCCAAATACCGTCTAACGAGCAATGCTTTATTTTTTTTTATGATTTTCCGATTTTTTCGATTAGAAAATCTTTCGTATATAGTTCCAATGTTTCCAGAAAAACAACAAATCATAGAACTCCCACTAGTTCATCGATTCCAAATATCGTCTAACTAGCAACATTTCATGACTTTCCGGTTTTTCAATCAGAATGGTTACGTGTGTAGGCAGTTACACTTTTCTAATGTTCTAGAAAAACAACAAATCATAAAGCTCCCACTAGTTCATCGATTCCAAATATCGTCCAACTAGTAATACTTCATGATTTTCCGATTTTTCAATTAGAAAATTACTCGTGTAATTACTACACATTCAAAATTCACTAAAAGAATTTCAAAGTCCGAAATCACCTTTGATCAAACTAAGTTTGTCTTCCGTTTGACACGAATGACACTAGTGACATACCTATACGTCACTCTGGTTTTTAAAAGGCTTAAGAGAAAATATCTCTTTCGAAAAATAATTTGCATTATCGATTAACTAGTTCAACGTCCTAGTTACTTTCCACTTTTTAATGAAGTCAATACTAGTCAATTTAAGTAATTTAGTAAAGGGATATAATGCTGTAAATAAAATGACATATATCAATTCAAGTTTAACACTACAATATAAGTTTATTTTAGGAATTGTAAACTAAAAATTAAGTCTACTCTACCATTCCAAGGTTTTAACCTCGCATCTCAGTGCCGCCTTAGGGTAGGTCAAAGAGATGACGGTTAAATCGAGACAATCTCATCAATGAATAACTTGTGAGAATCGAACATCCCACGAGAATGGAACATCCCTTTATTCATTGACTACCTTCCTTTTTAGCCTAGATATTATCAAAAATACCCATGATGAGTGTGACATACTATATCGGATCTCTTAGTACGCCCGAGTATGCCGTCTTAGGATAGGTCGGTGACCCGACGAGTACCGGAAATCCTATCCTTTCGGAGACCAAGCCATGAATGTTGATAGGGCGAACACCATCCTTGTGGGGACGAAATCAAAGCGCCTCGAGGCATCACCCTTCTCTCACTTACTTGTATCTATAGTAGAGGCCGTGGGGTTGGTCATCGCCTCCCCGCTCCCACTCAATATTTTGGAAGTGGTTGTGGGTTAACTAACCACGCGTCTTTTGATGTTAACATATAAGCACATCAAATCAAGGATTCCGAATGGTGTCGGTAACGTAGGGAAGCCTACCCGTCCTATTCGTTGGAACATATGTGACAGTCGGACGAAATCGGGTCAAGACAGTCCCATTGAGATAAGAAGGAATCACCCTTCTACTCCTCAGTGTAGCTTAGTCTTGCCGGACCCCCGTGTATACATCACACTAGGAGGGTTAAGTCGGTCGAGCGAAGCTCGATTGACCACCCAACCTATAAAGCGAACCGCTTTTATCCAAGATTTATTGTTCTTTTACCATCATTCAATCTCGTAGACACTACGAATTGAAAACGTGATCTCGTTTGGGCTTTAAGGCGGTTCACCGAGAACACACACCGAAAGGCCTAACGATTTCATAACCCGTCCTCGGATCATTAATTATTTACTAAATTTATTAATTACCACGTATTAATTAAATTTCAACTAATTACACGAGTTTGTATACATGCCTATTTTAATTACCAAAATTAAAATTCTACATGTATGCATGGAGTGGATTTATGATATGATGCATGTCATGGCAATTCCGATTTTATATCTATTTTATGATCAAACACATAAAAAAATAAATTGCGGAAAATTTAAACACCGAGATGGATTGTTGGTACCCCGTAACTAATCTATCCTAGAATAAATTACAATCTTTTGTCTTGAGTCTAGATCTTCGAATCTTGAACTCGAACCGCCGGATCACGAACCACGAACACCCGAGAGGAGAAAAGGTCTTTTTAATTAAATAAATCCAATTTATTATACTTAATTATATGCGGCAATTATTTTCCAAAAATAATGAATTTTTTTTTATTTTATATTTTCATGAGGCGTTTAGTAAACCAAAAAAAAAAAAAATTAGGTTAACTAAAAATTGATGCTTCCAACAACATGAATAAAAAAACCTAGCCGCAATTTATATTAAACAGACTTATAGCGGCGATTTTCAGCGTCATGAAAATCTATGGCGATTTTAATAAATTTTAATCCGCTTTCTCCTCGTTCATACCTTGGGTTTCGCCTTGATCTTCAATTTTTCAGCAAGATCTTCATCTTTTCCAGCCCGGATAATCAAAATTACAATAAAAGATGCTACTTTTACATAAATTTCGAAAAAAGACATAAAAAAAAATTACAATTCCTATGCTCAATTGTTACTAAATAAAGGAGCTACAATAGATCTAACGAGTAAACAGTACCAACCCCAATCCATCTCTTCAACCAAGACATGCATAATCAAAAAAAAAATTATTAAAGCATGCGTCGGCCCCTCTTTTAAAAAAAATTGGGACAAAAAATCTACATGTTTTACCACTCCTAGATCTAATATTTTATACGTATAAATATAGATCACCATGTCTCTGATACCACTGTTAGTAATACCATCCGCAACGGAAGCGATTTATGGATCTAGATCTATAAAATACACGTAATAAAACAACTAGATCTATTCTACAAGGGGGTTGTGGATCATACCTCTTGGATCTCAAAATCCAAGTTGAAGAACCGCAATAGGATGAACGAAGGAAAGCGTGAAGAGCACCACGATCTTCCGTAACGTGTGATCCAAGCAACTCCCGTGGAAGGAATTCTCGACTCGAACCCTTCCGATATGCTACCCGAAAAATCTCCAAGATTTTCCCCAAAATCCCTCTTGGCCGAAATTTTATTCCTTCCCTCTCTAAGAGGTGAAGTCGAAAATTGTATTGTGTATAAGGCTTGGGAGAACTCTCTTTATATAGGAGAGTAAGACTTAGCCTCCAAGGATTTAATAATTAATACAAAATCAATTATAATAATCCTATTAAATAAAAGATAATTCCATAATATTCTATAACAAATCTAGAATAATATTTATCATTATTTCTTACCATAAATATTTATCCAATAAATATTTTATGCACATGTCTTATTAATCACAAGAAAACTAATTCCTTGTTGACCAATAAACATATGGGGCGAAAATCATCATCATTGACCTAGTCAATATGATTTTTTTCCACACACACAATAATTGGGCCAAGATTATGGAAAATGTCTTTTCCACATATTTAATTATTTAGCCCAACTAATTTAATAGTCCACTAAACAATTAATTCACATATCGTTGTCCAACAAGAACTAAATTAATATTATTAGGATTCGACGTCCGAGAATAGCTATGCTATATTAGGAGGCACGTCGGGGACCATGGACTAATAATCAGCGGCTCCGATAAATCAAATAAATAATTATAGAATAATTATATTCGATAAATCAATCACAGGAATATGCCACCATAATCCCGTGACTGCACTCCTCCGATTATAAGATTATATTTATCTCCTCACGAGAATAATAATAAGCGTCCATTGATATAATCATTACATATGGATTAATCCTCCATAGATCGCTCATTCTAAATTGGGAAGTTACCGTTAACCCTTTTTAGAACCTCTTATCCTTATTTACCATTAACCCCTAGTGATCAATTAATTCATACAACTCACCGATAGCTAATCGATTGTAATATGAACTCCCGCGATCGATCAGTTTCTAGGATTAACAAATAAGGGATCTGTTTTTCTACTTCCATAAATGGAAGGAATGGATTCCGTATCTGTGATAACACGGACTACTCACTCAATCCAAAGACAATGCCAAGATGGGGTAATTCGGACCACGACTCGGTGTAATCCTTAACCGTCAAGTCAAACTTCATAATCGATTCAAGCGGTTGGATCGTGATCACCTCGTGATTAAGATATATCCATAAATATGATCATCCATTGATTCGATAAGAATTCTCGATTACGGAATTATATCGTGAACTCTAATCAAATCGGTCCAAATTTATATGATATATCTATCATATATAAATGCCCCATTAGGTTCTCTTAACCGAAAGTCCGGATAAGACAATCACACCTATTGTGTTCTGGGCGCATTAATAGCACGTTTAAAGGAGAGACCCGATACTCTCGATTAACTTCACTATGGGCTAATTGTATTTTAAGTACATCTTCACTAACTCAATCCTCCCGTGTATATACCATACACTGAGTTAAGTGATTACATAAACGATATACTTAGGGTTTTCTGTAGTGTAAATACTATTGTTACATCGGTGAATATGAGAATAATAAATATGAATAATAATGTCAATTCATTTATTAAATAAAAACAATTACAAAAATTGTCTTTCGGGCATCACACCTAACATAACCTTCTTGTAAACACATGGCTCATCTTCGTTCTTGATTAAATCAAACTGTTTGATTATCATATCAAATCAAATATTCCAACTCCAAGAAGCTTGCTTTTATCCATAAATGGATATTTGTAGTTTACACACCATCTTGGCGTCATTGGTTGTGAAACCCTCAGGCTGTGTCATATAAACTTCCTCAGACAGGTTCCCATTAAGGAAAGCTATTTTCACATCCATCTACCATATTTTGTAATCATGGTATGCTACAATAGCGAGCAGAATTCTAATAGATTTTAACATGGCAACAGGCGAAAAGGTTTCGGCATAGTCAACCCCTTGTCTTTGCTATATAACCTTTTGCCACTGACCTAGCCTTGTAGGTAGTCACGTTGCCGTCCATGTCAGTCTTTATCTTAAAGACCCATTTACACCCTATGGGAACTATTCCTTCAGGTATATAAACTAAGTTCCAAACTTGGTTGTCTTTCATGGATTCCATTTCAGAATTCATGGCTTCTAGCCATTTCTCTTTGTCATGCCTTAATAGCACTTCCTCATAAGTTCAAGGGTCCTTTTCTTCCATGAGATACATGCCAGTGTACCTTCGGGTTCACGGCGTTTCTTGGTGAATCTTTCAGTGCTAGTGTGTCTCTCTGTAGAGGTTGGCATCACATCTGTGTGTGGCATATCCTCTACTTTCATCAACCGACTGTTATCTGTAATTGGTTCTCGAATTTCTTCAAGATCAATCTTACTCCCACTGACCCTATCCAGAATAAACTCTTTCTCTAGAAAGTGGCCAGTCCTGGAAACAAACACATTTTTTTCCTGAAGGTGGTAAAATTGGTATCCTCTAGTTTCTCTAGGATAACCCACAATCAAACAATTGTCAGATCTAGCCTCTAATTTGTCAGGCATCATCCACTTCATGTAAGTCGGATAACCCTAAGGTTTAAGATATTCTAGACACGGTTTCCTCTTATGCCATACCTCGTATGGTGTGGATTCAACCGTCTTTGATGGAACTCGGTTCAGTGTATAGGATGCGGTTTCTAGAGGATACCCTCAAAATGATTTTTGGACAACTGCGTAGCTCATCATAGACAGTACCATGTCTAACAGTGCAGTTGCTCTCTCGATCGCTATTCATCTCGAGGCGTGCTGGAGAGGGTCCATTCAGGTAGAATCCCATTCTCCTTCAAATAACTTTGACACTGTCCATCTAGGTAATCTCCACCTCGATCAGATCAAAGTGTTTTGATTTCTTTACCTAGTTGTTTCTCCACTTCACTTCTGAATTCCTTGAACTTTTCAAAGTCCTCAGATGTAACGCCCCATTCCCGGACACCGAGTCCTTATCTGGAAAGAGCGCTCGGCACATATATTCTCAAATAAATTCAATAATAAATGTAAGCCTTACGTCATACATCAGAACCAAACGACGCGGAAGACAAAACGACTCGGGAAAACAAAAGACAAAAGATCGAACACACGGTTTTCAATGCTGTAACACTAAATCCAATAAAGAATACTAAACATCCAACGTTAAATCCAAAAGAACCAAACGGAACTAATCCAAAAGAAAGACAACAATGTTTGAATTGAACCAACAACATCGTTGAAAGAATTAAAACTAAAAGAACTAAATCTTCACGAGCTCCATCTCACACGTCCTCGTCAAAGAACTCATCAGCGTTAGCAACCTGTTCATCTTCTTTGGGGAAAGAGAAAGACAAACAAAAAGTAACGGGGTAAGTACATAAGTACTTAGTAACGCGTAGAAGATCGTATAACCATGTTCTCATAAAGAAATAAAAGCAACGCCGTCTTTTATTAATTCATTTCCGTTATTAACCCTAGCTAACTATCATATTATGTTCATAGCATAACATGAGGTTCCAAAGGGTATCTAGCTTATCTCAATTTTGTTACATCATGAATAACAAGGGCACTACGCCTAGTAATAGGATGTACTAGGACATCTAGGTGCAACCTACTTAGAGACACGCTCTAGTAGCCCCGGGAATATCTGAGTCCCGATAGTGTGATGACCGGCAGAATATACCAGACGCTTTATCTAGCCAATCGATTGACCGGCGTTGGTACAGTTCACTTTGTCTGGTCAGAGAACACATCACGATATTGTACTATGCCTTACCAAGAATTGCTTGATGTTTAAGATTATTAATCTAGCACATATATTTGATTAGAGTTTAACTAGCCACCTAAGTGTTTTCAAGTATGCTCCCTCACATCTCCTACTCTCTTTCCTAGACCACTAGACACGGACAAGGCCTAGCAATTACACAAACATCGATAAACTCTAGCTTATCGAAGCACAAGGCAAATCCAAAGCTTTCGACGGTCCCACACTTCATCTTTTCAGGGAATCCATATGGTGCCGGAACTAAACGCATCAAAAGCTAATTCAGGGCTTCGTCACATAAGGTTAAGCAAGAAATACGCTATCATGAAGCTTGAAAACATAGAAAGGAGGTCACACATTAAAGACTCTATCCGACGGATAGATCGCTCCATCGGGGCGGATAGGTTTGAGCTATCCGTGCACGACGATCTCCACACAACCCTCAATTTGATATCAGTGAAATATCCGTGCGGATAACTAAATCATCCATACGGATGACCCCGACCGCACTAAAAGACAGATTTCGGCACTCTGCGTTTCTACTCGTGATCCAACCAAAATTAGCATCATTCAAACCCTCCAAACAGCAGAAAAACATCGCCTTAACATCTAATGTCCTCAAACTATAAAAAGGACACATTACACATTGCTCTACAACTTTACGAAAACTTACTTATACGATAAGAAAACCACGTTAACTTAATTTGCGTGGTACAACGATCCAACTACCAAGGCTTTGAAAAAGGTCAAACCTTCAACCTCCAACCTACAATGATCAATCCAAAACTGATCACTATGGTGTTTAAACAAAAGAAAACGCTGCTTAATGATGAGGATGAAAAAACCCTAAATCAAGAACGAATAAAGCTTACGTCAACGGATCTAGGGATTGTTGGTATCAAAACGATCCTCGTCTCACGGTGATCCTTTCTCTCTTGAGACGTCTATTTAAAAGAGCAACGGATTAGCCTCGAAAAGCGAAAGCTTCTTCTTCGTTTTTTTCAAAAAATCGCGCCTCTTTCAAGGTCCCTCTCCCTTTTTTTGTCAAAAACAACTAGGTTAAAATTAGGATTAGTTTTCCTTTTATAATCCCAATTATCTAATTATTTTCCTTAAAAGGAAAAATCCCTGTTTATCCTTTTTTTCTTTTTCTTAAATCTTTTAATTAAATAACATAATATTCTGATTTTTGCTAAAAGACCGAATTGCCCTTTTTCAAAAATCGGGATATTACATTCCTCCCCCCTTAAGAGGAGTTTCGTCCTCGAAACTAGATCATACCTGGTAGATGAGGGAACTCTGCAAACTCGTTGAACATGTCCGCTTCCACTTCCCAAGTGGCTTTCGTCGGTGCATGATTGCTCCACTACACTAATACTAACGGGATCACTCGTCTCTTTATCATCTTCTCTTTCCTATCCAGAATCCTTATCGGCTTCTCCACGTAGGAGAGATTATCTTGCAACACTTCCGGGTCAATCTCAGATTCCACGTCCACTTTAGATAGACACTTCCTAAGCATCGATACATGGAAAACTTTGTGGACTCTGGACATCGATTCTGGTAACCGAAGTCTATAAGCCAACTTCCCAACTCTTTCGATGACATCAAAAGGTCCTACATACCTTGGACTTAGCTTTCCTTTCTGTCCGAACCTCTTGATACCCTTCATTGGAGACGCTCGAAGGTAAACTCTATCCCCGACCTCAAACTCTAGCGGTCTTCTTCTAACATCGGCCCAACTCTTCTGACGATCTTGAGCAGCTTTCAGATTTTTCCTTATCAACTCGATTTTCTCCTTGGCTTGCTGAACCATCTCCGGCCCTGTGATATGTTTCTCTCCCACTTCATCCCAGTAAAGTGGAGTTCTACACTTCCTACCGTACAAGGCCTCAAAAGGTGGCATTCCCAAACTTGCATGGTAACTATTGTTGTAAGCAAACTCAGCCAAGTTGAGGTAATCTATCCATGATCCTCCGGCATCCAAAACACAAGCTCTAAGCATATCCTCGAGAGTCTGAATTGTTCTCTCTGACTGCCCATCCGTTTGCGGATGAAACGCTGTAATCAAATCAGTCTTTGTCCCAAAAGCTTTCTGCAAACCCTTCCAGAAGCGACTGATAAATCTACTATCCCTGTCAGATACAATGGATAGGGGCACACCATGAAGCTTCACTATATTGTCGATATATATAGTAGCGAACTTCTTTATAGGCATGTCCACTTTACACGGCAACAAATGGGCTGATTTTGTGAGTCTATCCACAATCACCCAAATCATGTCATGACCGCCCTTAGTCTTAGGCAAACCGGTGATGAAATCCATCGTGATATTCTCCCATTTCCATTCCGGTACCTCTAAGGGTTTCAACAAACCTCCTGGTCTTCTGTGTTTTGCTTTCACTCTCTGGCATGTATCACATCTTGCCACAAAATCTGTGATCCCTAACTTCATACCAGGCCACCAATACCTTTCCTTGAGATCTCTATACATCTTAGTGGCTCCTGGATGTACCGCAAAAGCAATCTTATGAGCTTCATCCATAACCTTCTCTCTTAGGCCATCCACATGGGGCACACACAAACGGTCTCCGTACCAAAGATGACCACTCTTGTCCAACTGGTAACTCACTGTAGGCTTCTCTCGAGCCACTCGCTTCAAATTAATCAACACCGGGTCTTTATCCTGCTTAGCCCGAATCTCATCTAGCAAATCTGACCTTGCCATCAATGGCGCCAAATTCTGAGCTTCACCCTTCCTTTCAATCACTTGAATCTGCATCCTATCCAACTGATCCATAACTTCTTGCAAGGTAGTGATAGCATTAACCGCTCTTCGGCTAAGTGCATCAGCTACAACATTAGCTTTACCCGGGTGGTATTGAATGTCTAAGTCGTGATCTTTCACGAACTCCAACCATCTTCTTTGTCTCATGTTCATATTCTCTTGAGTAAAGAAGAACTTAAGACTCTTATGATCCGTGAAGATTCTTGCCTTGACACCATACAAATAGTGTCTCCAAAGCTTCAGAGCAAATACCACTGCTGCCAACTCCAAGTCGTGTGTAGGGTAATTCTTCTCATGCACCTTCAACTGCCTAGATGCATATGCAATTACCATTCGTGATTGCATCAAAACACAACCCAAACCTTGACCCGATGCATCTGTATATACATCATAGTTACCAAAAACTTCCGGTAATGCTAACACAGGTGCTGTGGTCAACTTTTCTTTCAAAGTCTGAAAAGCTTCCTCACATTAACTGGTCCACTCATACTTAACGCTCTTTTGAGTAAGCCTCGTGAGAGGTGTAGCTATCTTAGAGAAATCCTGCACAAACTTCCGGTAGTACCCAGCTAAACCCAAGAAACTTCTTATCTCTGTTACTGACGTCGGTCTAGGCCACTTAGAAACGGATTCTATCTTCACTGGATCCACCTTAATACCTTCTCCAGAAATTATATGCCCAAGAAAACTAACCTGGTCCAACCAAAACTCACACTCAGAAAACTTGGCATACAATTTGTTCTCCTTTAAGGTCTGTAGAACTATCCTTAGGTGTCCTTCATGCTCTTCCTCATCCTTAGAGTACACCAAGATATCGTCTATGAAAACTATCAAACACTTATCGAGATAAGGCACGAAAACCCTTTGCATCAAGTCCATGAATTTCGATAGAGCATTAGTGAGTCCAAACGGCATGACCAAAAACTCATAATGTCCATATCTCGTACTGAAGGCTGTCTTAGGTATATCTGACACCTTGATCTTCAACTGATGATAACCGGACCTAAGATCAATCTTAGAGAACACCTTCTTACCTTGTAACTGACTGAACAGATCATCAATCCTTGGTAAAGGATACTTATTCTTGATTGTCAGTTTATTCAGCTCTCTGTAGTCGATGCACAAATGCATACTCCCATCTTTCTTCTTCACAAACAAGACCGGTGCTCCCCACGGTGATGTACTTGGCTGGATGATGTTTTTCTCTAGCATCTCCTTAAGCTGAGTTTTCAACCCTTTCAACTCCGCTGGTGCCATCCTATAAGGTGCTTTAGCCACAAGTGATGCTCCGGCAATCAATTCGATCTCGAACTCTATGGCCCTATCAGGCATATGTCCTGGCAAATCTTCCGGGAAAACTTTAGGAAAGTCCTTAACTACACGAGTCTCTCCTAACTCGGGCCTATGCTTTTCCTTATCTAATGCATAAATAACGAAACCCTGGAAACTCCTCTTCAAAGCTTTTAAGGCTTTAACTGCTGAGATAATCGGATAACGACCCTTGCTAGGCTTGCATACGTTACCCTGAAATGTCTTAGCTGATTTCCCTAGGGCCTTAAAGATCACCCTCTTACCTATACAATCCAAGTAGACATAATTCTTGGACAACCAGTCCATACCCATGATAACATCGAAATCCGAGAAATCCAACACCGTCAAAGCATGCTGGCACTTGTAAGTCCCAACTCTAAAATCGACTTGGAGTGTGACTTGAGCACATCTAGTGACTCTGCCCAAAGGTGTGATTATACTCAAAGGTCTCTCCAATTCCTTAAGAGGTAGGTTCAACTTCTTAGCTATCTTAGAGGAAACAAAAGTCCTCAAGCTCGGTAGATCAAACAGAGTTTGAATCGCTAGATTATCTATGATTATGGTACCTAACAAGTGAATCAATTTAAATATAAATATGTAATATCATAAGCGCGCTATATCATATTAAATATCTATAATAAACACAAACACTGAAAAGTACCAGTCACCACAACGTCATCTAACTCTTCCGGTTCTCAGATCTGCATATGCGAAGACACGAATCGGTTCACTACTACGTGGTACGATTACCCTGCTGGTTACCTCGTCCTCCTACATGATTACCTTGAGAGAGCTTCTTAGGACATGCTCTCGAGTAATGTCCCACTTCCCCACAGTGGAAACAACTCACGCTACCTATCATGCACTCTCTTGTGTGTGTCTTGTTACACTTAGCACAAACCGATGGCGTTCCACTTGCTGAACTCTTCGTAGCCGGATTTCCTAGCCTCTTAACATTCTGCTGCGGTGCTCCTCTGTTGCTTCCTTGATAATTTGAGAAAGACCTTTTATCTCCAACTACAACCGTCTGTCTACTGGCAAATCTCTCCGCAATCAAAGCTCTATCCATGACGCTTGCCATGCTCGTAGGTCTATCTCCTAGCATGCCCTTTGCCACCTTGTGTGACAATCCTTCCATGAATTTATCAATCTTTTTCTCTTCACTTTTCATGATCTCAGGGTAGAATCTGCCCAACTCATGGAACTTCTGGGAGTACTGAGTTACTGTAGTATATCTCCCTTGTGTCAAACTCAGGAACTCATTAGCCTTTGCATTCCGTGCTGTCCAAGGAAAGTATTCTTTGTAGAACAGATCCTTGAACACCGCCCAATCCGTGATCCTTGGATTAACTTGCTCATATGCTTCCATCCAACTTTCCGCATTTCCTGCCAACAAGGATACTGCTAACTGAGCCCATTCAGATTCTGGAGCTTTCATATTTTTGCACACCTTCTCGAACCCACGAATCCATAAGTCTGCTGCTGTTGGTTCGACATTGCCAAAGAACTATGGCACCCTTGTTCCACTCTACCTCTGGTGACAATGTCTGGTCCCTGATTCACCCCACGCATGATGTTGCTCAAAAGACGGGGTGTTAACTTGGGAAACTGTAGGGCCCTGGGTAGCTAGTCCACTTCTTCTCCTTCTCAGAATCACAACCCCGGTAAATCCTGCCTCAGTGTTACTCGTATTAGCTCCTCCTCTAGTAAGAACCATTATGTAACCAAGAAAAGAGAGGGGTTACTAAAGCTCTAACACTTAACTTAAAGAAGAAATCAAGTCCTACACAGCAAGGAAAACCTTTCTCTCTGATACCAACTGTAACACCCCATTCCCGGACACCGAGTCCTTATCCGGAAAGAGCACTCGGCACATATATTATCAAATAAATTCAATAATATATGTAAGACTTACGTCATACATCAGAACCAAACGACGCGGAAGACAAAACGACTCGGGAAAACAAAAGACAAAAGATCGAACACACGGTTTTCAATGCTGTAACACTAAATCCAATAAAGAATACTAAACATCCAACGTTAAATCCAAAAGAACCAAACGGAACTAATCCAAAAGAAAGACAACAATGTTTGAATTGAACCAACAACATCGTTGAAAGAATTAAAACTAAAAGAACTAAATCTTCATGAGCTCCGTCTCACACGTCCTCGTCAAAGAACTCATCAGCGTTAGCAACCTGTTCATCTTCTTTGGGGAAAGAGAAAGACAAACAAAAAGTAACGGGGTAAGTACATAAGTACTTAATAACGCGTAGAAGATCGTATAACCATGTGCTCATAAAGAAATAAAAGCAACGCCGTCTTTTATTAATTCATTTCCGTTATTAACCCTAGCTAACTATCATATTATGTTCATAGCATAACATGAGGTTCCAAAGGGTATCTAGCTTATCTTAATTTTGTTACATCATGAATAACAAGGGCACTACGCCTAGTAATAGGATGTACTAGGACATCTGGGTGCAACCTACTTAGAGACACGCTCTAGTAGCCCCAGGAATATCTGAGTCCCGATAGTGTGATGACCGGCAGAATGTACCAGACGCTTTATCTAGCCAATCGATTGACCGGCGTTGGTACAGTTCACTTTGTCTGGTCAGAGAACACATCACGATATTGTACTATGCCTTACCAAGAATTGCTTGATGTTTAAGATTATTAATCTAGCACATATATTTGATTAGATGTTTAACTAGCCACCTAAGTGTTATCAAGTAAGCTCCCTCACATCTCCTACTCTCTTTCCTAGACCACTAGACACGGGCAAGGCCTAGCAATTACACAAACATCGATAAACTGTAGCTTATCGAAGCACAAGGCAAATCCAAAGCTTTCGACGGTCCCACACTTCATCTTTTCAGGGAATCCATATGGTGCGGGAAATAAACGCATCAAAAGCTAATTCAGGGCTTTGTCACATAAGGTTAAGCAGTAAATACGCTATCATGAAGCTTGAAAACATAGAAAGGAGGTCACACATTAAAGACTTTATCCGGACGGATAGACTGTTCCATCAGGATGGATAGGCTGAGCTATCCGTACGGACAGATCTCCACACAACCTTCAATTTGATACTGTGAAATATCCGTACGGATAACTAAATCATCCGTACGGATGACCCTGACCGCACTCGACGACTTTGCACTCTGCGTTTTCTACTCATATCCAACCAAACTTAGCATCATTCTAACCCTCCAAACAGTAGAAAAACATCGCCTTAACATCTCATGTCCTCAAACAATAAAAAGGACACAGTACACATTGCTCTACAACTTTACGAAAACTTACTTATACGATAAGAAAACCACGTTACCTTAATTTGCGTGGTACAACGATCCAACTACCAAAGCTTTGAAAAAGGTTAAACCTTCAACCTCCAACCTACAATGATCAATCCAAAACTGATCACTATGGTGTTTAAACCAAATAAAACGCTGCTTAACGATGAGGATGAACAAACCCTAAATCAAGAACGAAGAAAACTTACATCAACGGATCTAGGGATTGTTGGTATCAAAACGATTCTCGTCTCGCGGTGATCCTTTCTTTCTTGAGACTTCTTTTGAAAAGAGCAACGGATTAGCCTCGAAAATCGAAAGCTTCTTCTTCGTTTTTTTTTTCTCAAAAACTGCGCCCCCTTTTCTGCGTCCCTCTCCCTTTTTTGTCAAAAACAACTAGGTTAAAATTAGGATTAGTTTTCCTTTTATAATCCCAATTATCTAATTATTTTCCTTAAAAAGAAAAATCCCTGTTTATCCTTTTTTTCTTTTTCTTAAATCTTTTAAGTAAATAACATAATATTCTGATTTTTTCTAAAAGACCGAATTGCCCTTTTTTAAAAAATCGGGATATTACATCAGACTTATACTTCATTAAGTATATATAACCATACCGTGAATGGTCATTAGTGAAAGTGATAAAAATAAGAGTATCCACATTTGGCTTGAATTGATATTGGGCCACACACATCAGTATGTATTAGCTCAAGTAATTCATTGGATCTTATCTCTTTGCCACTACAAGGAGACTTTGTCATCTTGCCAAGAAAACAAGCTTTGCATGTATCAAATGATTCGTAATCAAATTGATCCAACAATCCATCTTTATGGAGTTTGAAGATGCGATTCTTATTTATATGGCCAAGTCTACAATACCATAAGTAGGATTCATTAAAGTCATTCATTTTTTATTTCTTGTTGTTTAAATTAAGTACGTCAACATTCACATCTAATATGTAGAGACCATTGCTAAGTATGCCATTACCCATAAGAGATTCCATCACGTGAAAAAGAACAACATTTATTCTCAAACATAAAAGAAAATCCATCAACATCCAATGTAGAAATAGAAATAATGCTCTTTGTAAGATCATGAACAAAATAATAGTTATTAAGTTCTAGTACTAGCCCATTGGGCAATGAAAGAAAATAAACTCCTACGGCCAGCAGAGCAACACTTGCTTCATTTCCAACGCGTAGGTCCACCTCGCCTTTCCTCAGTTATCTAGTTATTCTTAGTGCCTACATATTCATACAAATATAAGAACCACAACCTGTATCTAATACCCAATGATTAGACTTAGAAGAAGCAATATTGATCTCAATCATAAACATACCTGAAGTCGAAGCCTTTGCAGTTTCTCCTCCAATGTCCGGTCTCACCGCAATGGAAGCAAGCATGCTTGGATTTATCTTTGGCTATCTTAGGCATTGGCTTAGGTGCAGCCTTCGCCTTCTTGGACTTCTTGTGGGCTTTTAGCTTGCCCTTGTTAGAAGTGACCAGCAACACTTGCTTTCCCTTCCCCACAGTTCCCTTAGCAGTTTTCAACATGTTCAACAACTCCGGAAGGGAGCAGTCTATCTTGTTCATGTGATAATTCATCACTAATTGCGAGTATGAATCAGGTAAAGATTGCAGAAACAAGTCAATACTCAATTCTTGCTCCAACTTGTGGCCCAGCTTCCCAGCCCTCTCTATGTACCCGATCATTTTAAGCACGTGTGACCCCACAGCAGTCCTGGATACCATCTCACAACCAAACAGGGCCATTCGAGACCTCAGACCTCTCAGTGCGAGACTGAGAAGCATAGAGTTCCTTTAGGTGGACCATGATTGAATAGGCGTCCATAGACACATGATGTTTCTACAGTTCAGGTGTCATCAAAGCAAGCATGATACATGTAGCATCAGTACTATCAGAACAGTGCTTGTTATACTTCTCGACAGCATCTAAAGCCGAGCCATCTGCGGGCTTTTCTGGTAGGGATTCGTCCAAGACATAGCCAATCTTCTCGTGCCTCAAAACGATTTTGAGGTTTCTTTCCCAATCGAGAAAATTGGTTTCGTCAAGCTTATTGTCGATGATAAAACAAAGGTACAATTTGTTTCACATTTTCTACAACAACAAATAAAGATAGAATTTTTTTGACATTTTCTACAACAAATAATCACTATCATGGTTTCTCTATCATAGTTCGACACTAGGGATGTTACTATATATATATATATATATATACAACAAATAATATGAAGATAAACAATATATAATAACATAAGTGCTTTTATTAATCATAATAAAGTTATTAGATGAACTAAAATAGACTGTAAACGACCCGACCCAATCAGATCCGGTCCAACCCGGTTGGGTTTAGGACACCTATTCAACAATTCCAACAAGTATAACAGGGAAGAAGTACACACTAGTTGTTGTGGATGACTTTTCAATATTCACTTGGGTGATTTTTATGAACAAGAAAAGTGAAACACTTCAAAAGATGCCTAAAATTTTGAAGAGATTACAAAATGAGAAGAGTGTCACAGTTATAAAAATCAGATTAGATAAAGATACTGAGTTCCTTAACAAAGTCATAACAACAATACTGTGAACAGAATGGTGTGCTGCATCAATTAGCAACTGCTAGTACACCTCACCAAAATAGGGTTGCTAAGAGAAAGAATGGGAGTTTGAAGGAAGCAGGAAGGACTATGATATATGAAGCAAAGCTACCTAGAAGGTATTGGGATGAAGCAATCAATACAGCTTGCTATACATAGAATAGTACCTCAGTAAACAAGAAACTAATGAAGACACCTTATGAAATTTGGATGGAAGGAAGCCAAACATTTCTTATTTCCATCAATTTGGTAGTAAATGCTTTATCTTGAATTATAAGGAGCAATTGAAGACTTTCCAACCAAAATCAGATGAAGGAATCTTTTTGGGATACTCTTCAATCAGCAAGGCATTTAGGGTGCTGAACAAAAGGACATTGAAACATGAAGAATCTATACATGTTGTGTGTGATGAACCTAAGTTCATTGGAATGGAGAATGATGAAGTTTCAGAACCTGCTGCAAATCCAGAAGTTACTAATCCAGAATATGTTGAAGTATTAAAGAAGATAAGTTACTTAAAGGTTTCTGATTCTGGAATTGAAGAAGCCCCTGTAGAACATCCTGCTGACAACTCTACTGATACATCAATAGATGCAGTTCAACGATCTGATGATCCCCCTACTGATCCTACAGCAGACCCTACTGAAGATCAGGTTCTGGTAAATCATACTAATCAAGATTTACAATGGTTGAAGGATCACCCTGTTGAACAAGTAATTGGTGATGTACAGCAAGGTGTAAGAACAAGAAGACAATTAGAAGCAATGTTCACTTACTTTCTATCTTAAATAGAACCTAAGGTGGTCGAAGCAATTTCAGATCCTGATTGGATAATTTCTATGCAAGAAGAACTTATTGAGTTTGAAAAGAATCAGGTATGGACACTAGTGGAGAGGCCTGATCATGCAAATGTAATTGGCACTAAATGGGTATACAGAAATAAACTAAATGAATCTGGTACCGTTTTTAGAAACAAGGCCAGACTAGTGGCAAAAGGCTATTCTCAAGCAGAAGGAATAGATTTTGATGAAACATATGCCCTAGTTGCAAGATTGGAAGCTATAATATTATTTTGGGCATATGCTGCATATAATAACTTCAAAGTATACTAGATGGATGTCAAAAGTTCATTTTTGAATGGCATTCTGGAAGAAGAGGTTTATGTTCAGCAACCTCCTAGTTTTGAACTCAAAAATCAAGAAGATAAAGTTTATAGACTTAACAAAGAACTTTATGGATTGAAATAAACACCAAGAGCATGGTATGAGACCATATCTCAATTCTTGGGGAACAATGGTTTTACCAAAGGTACCATTGACAAGACACTTTTCAGAATCAATGAGGGTGACGGCACCCTGCTGGTACAGATTTATGTGGATGATATAATCTTTGGTCTTGAAAATGAATTGCTTTTAAAAAGTTTGCTAATCTCATTAAAAGAAATTTCCAGATGAGTATGATGAGAGAAATGAACTACTTTTTGGGTCTACAAGTCAAGCAAATGCAAGATGGAATCTTCATTCATCAAACTAAATATACCAAGGAGCTACTGAAGAAGTTTTGAAATGAAAACAACACCAAAGTATCAACTCCTATGGGTACAAGCATCAAAATGGATGAAGACAAAGAAGGCAAATATGTTTATCAGACTTTATACAAAAGGATGATAGGAAGTCTGCTGTAACTCACAGCCAGCAGGCCTGAAATATCCTTTGTTGTAGGTGTATGTGCAAGATTTCATTCTAAACCTAAGGAAAGTCACTTAGCTGCAGTAAAAAGGATTCTCAAGTATCTTAAAAAGACTTTGGGTGTAATGATTTGGTACTCAAAAGATGGAAGTTTCAAGGTTATATCCTACTCAGATTCGGATTATGCTAGGTGCAAGATTGATAGAAAAAGCACCACATGGACTTGTCAGTCGATGGGAAATAGATTTGTTTCTGCGTTTATCAAGAAAAATAATTCAATTTCAACTTCCACTACTGAAGCTAAATATATTGCTGATGGAAGCTGCTGTGCACAAGTTCTATGGTTAAGACAGCAACTAAGGGATTATGGGATTGAAGAAAGAGAAATTCCCATAATGTGTGACAATGCAAGTGCAATTGCAATCACAGAAAATCCAGTTTTGCACTCAAGAACCAAACATATTGATGTGAGACATCACTTCATTAGAGATCATGTTGAAAAGAAAGATGTTGTGGTTCTTTACATCCCTACTGAAGATCAACTTGCTAACATCTTTACAAAACATTTGGATGGTGAAAGATTTGCTAAGTTAAGAACTGAACTTGGCATTATCAAGGTTGACTGACCTTCTGACATGTCAGCAGGGTACTGGAATTCACCAAGGGGACTAGTCTTTGCCCTGCTAGTTGAGCATACTTGGCAGATTAGTCATTGGTATCAACAATTCCTAAGTACTTTTGGTTGAACACTTGAGCAAATGAAGTTGCCAAGGGGAATGGTCGTTGTCCTTTTGGGTGAGCTCACATGACAGATCAGTCATTAGTATTAAACTTCACTTTGTATTATCAATTGAACAAACTAAGTTGTTAAAGATCAGCTATGTATTTTATACTGAACCTGTTAAGTCTACTAATGTAGTGCAGCAGACTTTTTACACTCTAATGAAGAAGAAATCCGTTGATGAAGTTTGTTGTATGGAACGTTGCTGATAAAAGTCCGACTTTAATGAAAGTCAACAGTCAAGTTATTGGATATTAATCTTATCCTTTATTACTGCTGTTACAGTACATAACGGTTTTGTACTAATGGGATCAGTTTGTGGGACACGTGGCAGTGCTACATTTAATTTCTGATTGGAGATCATGTGATAATGGTACAGTTCGTGCATTGTACTTGATTGATGGTTTTTCACCCACTACTTTTTGTTGTATATATATATATATATATACACTCTGTATATTGATAAATATTCTTAGATCAATCTCCACTAAAGAATATACAAGTGTAAACACAGATTTAAAGAGTTTTCTTCTTCATCTTTCTCAAATTTTTTACAATGGAGGACAAAGAGATTCGTCTTGGGACAAGTCAAAGTGTGAGAAGCTATGTTGTTAATGCTCAGACGACAGAACTAGCAATAAATCTTGGAAGAAGAATAATGCGGTATGTTGGAAATAAAATTTATGTTTTGATAATTATTCATCATATTCACTCAGTAATTATTTTAACCTCATTGATGAAGTGCTGAAGCTAGTTGTTATAGTGAAAAGCTAAAAGATGTCTAGAACTGAATGTATAGGTTTTACTAGAGTCTGATATTTGTATAGGTTACATCAAACAAGCACTGTAATAGCAAGAAGTGTCGTAAAACTGGAAATCATCTAAGAAATTGGAAAGTAAAGTCATATGAAACTGACTCAGACTACACCAAGACAGAACTGAAGAAGGTAAGTTCACTGGGGGAAACAGACTCAGTTGGGTTATCTAGAAGACAGAAGAACTGAGGGACACAGAGTCAGTTAAAGAAGATTGAAGAACGGAGGGCTCAGACTCAGTTATGAAAGTTGAGTCTGTAAAGTTAGAATTCAGGAAAGTTTGTGGTGACCTGAACTGACTTTATAGATCTTTTATAAAGACCTAAGAGTCATAAGGACAATGAACTCTTAGAAGATATATGCTTATGGTGTACTATGATTAAATCGATATTAATCAGATGAAAAATTGGAGTACTGACATTTGTAGAAGAGTAAAATCTCAGTTAATGCTCTAAGTCAGACAAGAAATTGACAACTGACAAACTCAGTATAAAACTAATAAGGAAACTCAGTTTTATAAGTCAGACATCCAACAAACTGATAGTACAGTCGAACGTTGTAAATGAAGCAATTCTATTGGATGAAATACTGACAAGTCAGAACGGTCACAAAATATACCCGTCACAAGAAAGACGTAGATACAATTCGAATTCAAGCAAGATGAATGTTGGACCTTACACTATAAATAGAGGACTTTTCACCAAGGATCAAACACCGAACAACATGAATGAATTAACAAGATTACAAGCATTTTTGTGCACTAGTCTCATTCATTCGAATTGCTATCATCTCTGCGCTAACAAGATCAATCAAGAATTTCTTCAAGTGTCCAACCTACACAGAACTTATCTAGAATCAGACACTTTGAAGAACCACAAACAAGAATCAATTTATTGATTCTCATCCCAACTTTGATTCTTAATCAAAGGTCAAGATTGTGAAGCAATCCGGTGAAGGATTTGCCAAGGACAGTTGTATCAGCAGTCGGGTAGACTGTGTTTGTGAGGGTAGCTGGTGAAGAGGCATACGTAACCCTTCAAGGACTAGTGGCTCAAGAATTTGAAGAGAAGCAATCCAACCTGTTCTTTGATTGTTTAGATAGTGACGCTAGGATTATCCAAGGACTAATGGGTAGGACATTTTGTAACAGCTCACCTCAAGAAGTTCTAGTGGAATTTTCCTCCAACACCACAAGGGAAGAGAGGACTGATAGGATTACACCACCTAAAACCTCTATAACTCTTGTCTCATTTACTTTACGCATTTAAATTCTGTTATTTATCATTACAGTATTTATTATTGCTTACACAACATTCTGAGAACTGATTTTTACACAAACTCACAGTTCACAAACTGACATTCACGAATAATTTAGTTTTGCACACTCAGCTATCACATAGAATTACAAGATCAAAAAAAAGGCTAGAATTATATCCGCGCCGGTTGACTCAGTTTTTCATAAGTCAGACTTAGACTCATCATAGTCAGCTTAATTCAACACAAGTTTTAACTGAACCTCAAAAGTCTAAAATCTAGTTTTTAGGGACAAGTTTATTCACCCCCCTCTAAACTTGTGTTAGCCTTTCCAAGGGACCAACAATTGGTATTAGAGCCAGGTTTCTTTAACAAGTCATTGTTAAAAATCCAGTTGCTCTATATCTCCTCTAGTTGTTCTCACTAGAATGCCCAATTTCTAGTTTTTATATAATCAGTTTTCACTCACTCACAATGGATAGCAATGAGTATGCAAGGCAAATGTTGATGTCTAACATGGATAGGTTTGACGAATACACACGTTGTATGCAGGCTTTTTTAGCTGCTACTCATGATGAGATGATAGACATGCTGACTAATGGACCAATCCATATCACCCACATACAAACTGTTGGTGAAAATCAAGTTCGAGTTCCAAAGCTGAATGGACCAGTGATGATCGCAAGCGAAACAATCTCAACAATGTTGCTATGGACTTTATCCTCAGAACTCTTGACATCAACATGTATCTGAAGGTCAAAGATTGCACAACTTCTAAGGATATAAGGAGAAACTTCAGTTAGTCTGTGAAGGTACTGACTCAATCAAGGAAAACAAAATCTCAGTTGCAAAGTAGAGGTTGGAAAACTTTCAAAATGAAATCTAGATAGACCATTGACCAAATGGAGACAAGATTCCGTGCTATCATGGATGAATTGGACCTACTCAAGATTGAATATACAAAGAAAGAAATCAACACAAGAATCTTGAAGGCCTTGCCAATGTGTTGGAAGATGAAGGTCACTGCAATGGAAGAATCTAGAAGACTTGACAAAGAAGATTCCTTTAAGATCTTCTCAGGTCTAAAAGCTTATGAATTCAGTGAAGATTTTACAAGCACAGCTGCAATAATCAAAGCTCTAGAAGAACCAAAAACCACAACACTTGCAGCAGCATCAAGTGACTCTCAAGAAACATCCACAAGCAATCTTCAACAGTTGGATAAAATGGAAGAACAAATGGCACTCATGATGAGCAGAATCAGAATGATGAAGAATGCTCATCCTGTAACTCAGAAGTTTATCAAGAAGACTCCTGAAAAGGGAAAAGATGATGAGTATCTTTGTTTCAATTGCAAGAAGCCTGGACATTATAAAGCTGAATGCACAGATCTGAATGCAAAGAAAACTCTGCAAAGAAGGACCGGCAGAAGAGCATTATTAGCTAGAGATGAGTCTGACTATGAAGCTGGTACAGAAAGATTATCTGACGACACAACTTTGATAGCTCATATAGAGGACCAAAATAAGGTATGTGAATCAAACTCCAAATACTCCTCAGCTCAGATTTCCATGCAAAATGCATGTTCTTCAATCCAAAGATCTCAGAATTAGAAGGAACTCTTGACGAATTGATGAGTCAGCTTGTCACCATACAGGCTGGTTATGAATCAATTAAAGCTGAGAAAGAAGTTCTAATTCTAGAAGTCAAAATATTGAAAGATGAGTTGAACACGTTAAAACTAAGCAGAACTGATAAAGGAAACACTCGAAGATCGGCGTCTCGCATCGCGAGTAGCAATCGAATCTTTGCTCAATCTAGTTCAAAGAATCGGATTCAAATCAGGCAAGCCATATAGAGATAGAACTGGCTTAGGATTGGATACTCAGCAAACTTCAATGGGAGGAACGAGTAAGGCAACTGAAACTAATGCCAAAACTGGTGTTAAGTTCGTAGCTGAACAATGTCCTCAAACTAAGAAGCATGCGGAACCAGTAAAACCAGTTCAACATGAATCAAGTCAGCCTCAGCCTCAGTTTTTAAAGAAGTCAGCTGTAAACAACAAAAGGGTCTACCAAAAGTGTAAATCAGTTGTACATCATGAAAATCAAAAGGTAGATCAACTACTGGATCTACTAAAGCTGATCAGGCTAAGAACCAGAGAAACTTCAGTAAAAGAAAATCCAAGAATATCAATTATTCAAAGACTCACAAAGTCAGGGGGAAAGACAGATTATTTCCAACTGATGATGACTGGAATTTCTCTGAACCAACTATTAAAACTGATAAAAATAATCATTTCAGAAAGTGAACTTATCACAAGTTTCAGTCTAAAGGTCATCAAAGGACACACTACTGTCCTCAGCAGAAACCTCAGTACCAAGGTCAGCACATGCCTCAGTACAAAAGAAATGATGGTTATTATTCATGTTTCAATAATAGAAAACCTCATTGAAATCAATTTTAGCCAAAGGACCTGAGAGATCATATAAATAAGACACAGTCCAAGCGTAGATACTATGGGATTGTGGCTTACATATATGAAAACAAGTGCAACAATATCCGAAGGATACCTAAAGGATATATTCCCAAGGTTGTACTGACAACTGACCCCTATGGACCCAAACAAAGTTGGATACCTAAAAATGTTTAACTTATTTTGCAGGATATGTGGTACTTTGACAGTGGATGCTCAAGGCACATGACAAAAAGCAAGGACTGTCTGAGTAATTTTATTGCCAATGATGGACCAAAAGTTAATTTTGGAAGAAAAGACAAACCTGTATATACAAAAGGTTATGGTACTTTGATCAGAAATGGAATCACAATCAAAAATGTATAGAAGGATTGCATTACAATCTACTCAGCACCAGTCAATTCTGTGACATGGGATACAGAGTCATGTATGATAAAAATTTCTGCATTGTTGTCAGCGAAACAAAATTTCAAGTCATTTTAGCTGGAAGAAGAAAATATAATATGTATGTTGTAGAGTGGACTACAGCAGTTGCAGAAATTTGTTTCCTTGTGCACACCAAATCAGAAGTCAGCTGGTTATGGCACAAGAAACTGAGTCATCTTAACTTCGACGACATCAACACCCTTGTCAAGAATCATTTAGTCATTGGATTACCTGAGATTACCTACAAAAATGATAGCTTATGGGATGCTTGTTAGCAAGGGAAGCAAACAAAAGCAAGTTTCAAGACTATGTCTCACTATTCTACAAACACAGTTTTAGAACCGATGCATATGGACTTATTTGGACCTATCACACCAATCAGTATCAGTGGAAAGAAGTATACACTAGTAGTGGTATATGATTATTCAAGATACACCTGGGTTATCTTCTTAACCAAGAAAAGTGAAACCAAGCAAAGGCTTACAGAACTTCTCAAGAGACTTCAAAATCAGAAGAGTGTTCAGTTGTGAAGATAAGATCAGATAAATGAACTGAATTCCTCAACAAAGTGATTATTGAATACTATGTATAAAATGGTGTTTTACATCAACTTGCAGCAACAACAACGCCTCAACAGAATGGTGTAGCTAAAAGAAGGAATAGAACACTAAAAGAAGCTGGAAGAACTATGATCTATGAAGCAGAACTGCCTAAAAGATAATGGGCAGAAGCAGTTAACACAGCTTGCTATATACAAAACAGAGCTCTCATGAATAAAAGGCATGAGAAGACACCTTATGAAATTTGGAATGGAAGAAAGCCAAATGTTTCATACTTTCATGCATTTGGAAGCAAGTGTTTCATACACAATAATGGAAAAGATCAACTTCACGTTTTTCAACCCAAAGCTGATGAATGAATATTTCTGGGATATTCAGGTGTCAGCAAAGCATTTAGAGTACTGAACAAGAGGACACTCAAGCATGAAGAATCAATTCATGTAGTATTTGATGAACCAAATTTTCCTGGAGAAGAAATCGAAAGCACTGCAAACCGCCAACCTCGATTACGCTTCTACCAGAATCAATTTTTGTTGACATTGGAAGATTAAGAGTTTCAGATTCATCAGATCAAGATCAGCCTCAGTTTTCAACTCCTGAACAACCTACATTGGAACAACATGATTCTAATCCTGTGCAAGACAATCAAAATAAAGAAAATCAAGAACCAGTTCAACATAATTTAGATGCATTGATGCAAACCCCAGTACATCAATGGTTGAGAAATCACCTAGAAGAACAAGTGATTGGTGATACTCAAGCCGGTGTTTGAACAAGACATCAACTAGATGCAATGATTGAATGTTTCTTATCTCAGTCTAAACCTAAAGAGATAGAAGAAGCTTTGAAAGATCCAGATTGGATTTTAGCTATGCAAGAAGAACTGAATGAGTTCGAATGAAATCAAGTATGGTAACTAGTAGACAAACCAGGTCATGTAGACATCTTTGGCACTAAATGAGTTTACAGAAACAAGCTTGATTAAGATAGGAATATCATCAGAAACAAAGCTAGGCTCGTAGCTAAAGGATATTCACAAGCTGAAGGCATAGAGTTTGATGAAACTTAAGCACCAGTTGCAAGGTTAGAAGCAATCAGACTATTTCTTGCCTTTGCAGCACACAAGAAATTCAAAGTGTACCAGATGGATGTCAAAAGTGCATTTTTGAATGGAATACTTGAATAAGAAGTCTACGTTCAACAAACCTCTTAGATTTGATATTAAAGATCAAGCTGATAAAGTTTTTAAATTGAAAAAGCTCTATATGGACTAAAACAAGCACCAAGAGCTTGGTATGAATCTATATCTCAGTTTTTAGTTGATAATGGATTTTTCAAAAGAACCATTGACAAGACTCTATTCAGAATGAAAGTTGAAGAAAGTACTTTACTTGTCCATATATATGTTGATGACATTATCTTTGGATCAGAGAATGAACAACTCTGTGAGAAATTTGCAGGTTTAATGAAGAGCAAATTTCAGATGAGTATGATGGGAGAACTAAGTTA
The DNA here is from genome assembly GCA_026214975.1 of Gentiana macrophylla. NCBI lineage: Eukaryota > Viridiplantae > Streptophyta > Magnoliopsida > Gentianales > Gentianaceae > Gentiana > Gentiana macrophylla. The sequence continues at coordinate 48,201,922 of CM047813.1, forward strand.
CTTTCTAGGGTTACAAGTGAAACAAATGGACAATGGGATTTTCATTCGCCAAACTAAGTATAACAGAGAATTGATCAAGAAGTTTGGAATGGAAAAATCAGCTGGCATATCAACACCTATTGGAACTAACATCATATTAGATGAAGACAAAGAAGGCAAAGATGTGGATCAAACTCTCTACAGAAGAATGATTGGAAGTCTACTTTATCTTACAGCAAGTAGACCATATATATGTTTTGTTGTTGGTGTATGTGCCAGATTTCAAACAAGACCTAAGGAAAGTCATCTCACTGTTGTCAAAAGAACATTAAAATATTTGAAAGATACAGAAGGAGTTGGAATATGGTATTCGAGAGAAATAGAATTCAAGCTGATATCCTATTCAGACTCAGACTATGCAGGATGCAAAGTGGATTGAAAAAGCACCTCAGGCACATGTCAGTTGCTAGGAAATTGACTTGTGTCTGGGTTCAGTAAGAAACATAATTCTATTTCCACTTCAACAGCTGAAGCTGAGTACATAGCAGCTGGAAGCTGTTGTGCTCAAGTTTTATGGATCAGAGAATAACTGAGAGATTATGGAATAGAAGAAGGAATGATTCCTATAATGTGTGACAATACAAGTGCAATTGTAATAACTGACAACCCAGTTTTGCACTCAAGGACGAAACACATTGATGTGAGACATCACTTCATAAGGGATCATGTGGAAAAGAAGGATATTATAGTTCTCTTGGTCCCGACTAAAGATCAGTTGGCTGACATTTTTACCAAGCCTCTAGACAAAGAGAGATTTGCCAAACTGAGAGCTGAGCTGGGGATAATCAAAGTCAGCTAAGTCAGTTTAAGCCAAGAGATTCGTCAAGGGGATTGATCTTTTTTATGCTAGGTACGCTCACTTAACAGATCAGTCATTGACATCAACAATCTCAAACTGACTCACTGAAACTGAAGAATTGACGAAACTTAATATTTCTTACCCAGTCAAAGAAAGTCACCTTACCCAGTCAAAGAAAGTCAAACGGTTGAAACGATAAAACCGACAATGGTTATATCGCATTTAATTTTCGCCATTTATGTCAGAACCTGCTGCTTGTACACCCCCACTATTTTGTCAGAACAGTACATGCATTGGTTACACAAACCATCATGGAATTTGAAAAGGTGGTACAAAATCTTTACAAAATCATGCAGATATACAAACCGTCAGCACACACCGCTTATATATATCCAATCATTTTTCATAACTTACCTTACTCTCAAAGAAAAATAGCTTTATTTCTTTCAAAATCCAAAATTTTTATCTTTCTCAAAATCACATCTTTTTCAGAAATTAGTAATGGCAGCCTCAAAGAAATCACAAGAAGAAAGGCTTATTACTGAGTTGGATACTTTATCATTCGATCAATATGAAGAACTCTGCAGAAATACCCTGTTAGCAAGTCTTATGTGCCAAAAGATCAGGCATCAACCAGGATTAAGAGACATCCTGAAGTAAAGTTCAAGGAAGATCATGATGTAGAAGGTATTTTACAGTTCTGGCAAAACATGGGATTGGTAAGACAATCTATCATTACAAAAGTTCGAGGAGAAATGATTATTCTCAATGAAGCAGTCATCAGGAGGCTATTTGATTTCAAGGAACCACTTGTGAAATCAATAGACTTTAGTTGTTTACCACTCAAAGAGATGTATTTCTCAAGCAAATTTCCTTAAGAAAGGAACCAGCAACTGTCGGCACTCATTTCAACGATCTTAAACCTGAGTTTGGACTCCTCAGCAAATGGCTCAGCAGGCATGTTATTGGAAGATACAAAGGAATTGCCAATTTATCTGAAGACAACATTTATCTGATGAACATAATCTGGGACGAACTTGAGTAGGCGGGTTATGTATTTAACCATATAAAAGAGCAACACTTAGCTGAATTGGAAAGTGTTCGAAAAGCTCAAGCTGAAGGAAGACCACTTGTTGGCAGATTTTGGTTGAAGAAGACACTCAGTGGCGTTATTCAACATTACTTGGAGAGACTCAATGATGGAAATTCAGTAGAACGAAATGGTAGATCTGTAAGAAGAATGGATACATCCACATGAGATGTTACTCTAGTTCATTCTACGAAGAAACCTCCAAGAAATCTCAACCTGAAGTCATGGAAAAAATTATGTCTCAGCAAACAGCTGAACACAAAGGAGTCAAGCGAAAGCTGACTCAGAGATAGTTAAGTAAGTTGGAAAATGTTTGTTCCCAAGTCCTTCAAGTCAGTTAGCACCAACTGAGGGGGAACAACAACTGACAACTGGAGTCACTAGACAGGACGTTATAGCAACTGAAATTGTTTCTCGTTTACAACAGACGATTTCAGAGAAACAAGTTTCCGTTATGCATGCTAAAAAGGAGCAATAGTAATTTTAGCAGCAACCAGTTAAACAACCAACTTACAATTTTGAAGCTAAAAGGATCATCAAGCTGATGAAAATGAAACTCAAAACTGAAGATTGTAGAGAAGCTACTCTAGCAAGTGAAGAAAAATTATTGTTGGAGAAACTTGAAAAAAATGATTTATATGCTTTACTACCTCTGAATGAGTTTCTCACAAACTATTTCAGAAGATTCACTGAGATTGCTAAACGAGGAAAATCAGCCAAGTCATCAGTTTTAGATAATCAAAAGAAGAAGGATGGTGACAAAGATGATGAATCGAAGAAAGAAGTTGATAAGGTTACAGATTTGCAAACTGAAATTCAACCTCAAGTTCATTCTATGCAAACTGATAATCAGCAAGAAGATTTTCTAGTTGGAAACCAACCAACTGACAACCAGCAAACAGATGGAAAGGATGAGGATCAACAAATCATGGTAATTGAAGATGATACTCAGCCTAAGATTCAACAAGAAGAATCAACGGATCCATCTGAATTTTTGACAAAAGATTAAATGAGCAAAGTACAAGAAAATCTGCGGATTATGCTCAACCAAAAGGATGCTTACAATGGCCTTTTGTCAAACATTTCTGAATACTTGGATTATCGAAAGAAGATGGACGTCTCAGTCCACACCAAGTTGGATATTATTCAGAAATCATCTTCAAGCTCAGCATCATAAATTCTCAATCTCAAGGAGAAACTTGAAGTTACAACTATAGAAGACAGAGAAACGCATACTCAAGCACATTGGTATTTAAATCAGTGCATTTATGAAACTCAGCTGATAGAAGTGCTTGATTCTCAAAAGAGTATCTCAGCCGACCAAAAAGCGACCTATCAGTTGGTAAATAAGTTGTATGATGCCAAAAAAGGGGAAGCTGAAGAAGAAAAGCTGAGACTACTGAACGAAAAACAGAAGCTTGAAGAAGAACTGAAGAAATGCAAGTCAGCTGCAGATCCTTATGTTCGAAATATAAAAGAACTGACTGAAGAGCAGCTAATTGAAAAATACAGTCAACCTGGTGAAATGAGAGCTACTCTTACAAAGGATTTGTGGATGAAGTTTGTCAATGAACATAGCAATATCAAACTCAAGTACAGAGACAAGACTTATGAAGAATTTCTTGTTTACTTCTTATCCGATCAGTATCACAATCAGAGTATGGCACACTATAAGAAGATTGAAGAAAAATTGCAAATCAGAGACAAGATTGAACAAATGAAAGCTGATGTTGCAGAATTTGAAAGCTATTACAAGGATGAAGCAGATTTACCGAAGCTAGTCATATGGAGAAAATGGAAGTGTTCCAGTCAAATAAATTATCTCAACACATTCTCCAAGGAAGACAATAAGCTAGAAAAAGCTTATCAACTTCATAATAAGGAAATGAAATATACTTTAGTTACACAAAGAGCACAGAGAACAGTTTAGCTCTTATTTCAGTTTATTATCAACTGTGTAACTATTCTAGTTTTTGTTTATTCTTAATTAAAACCAGTTTCCAGTTTTACATTGTTTTAATTATTATTTATCTTTAAGCTTTTCTTTTAAGGTGGATTTCGGCATCATAAAAAAGGGGGAAATTGTTGGAAATTAAATTTATGTTTTGATGATTATTCATCATATTCACTCAGTAATTATTTTAACCTCATTGATGAAGTGCTAAAGCTAGCTATTATAGTGAAAATATAAAAGATGTCTAGAACTAAATGTATAGGTTTTACTAGAGTCTGATATTTGTATATGTTACATAAGACAAGCACTATAATAGATAGAAGTGTCGAAAACAAACCGCTAAGAAATCTTTTGTCAAAAGCGTTTAAAGTATTAAGTGTCCGTAAAATGTGTTTGGCGGAAAGACAAGTCATATGAAACGACTCTGACTACACGACACCAAGATAGAACCAAATCAAGAAGTGTTGTAAGTTGGGTTTTGATGAGTCAAGGGTTTTGATATCATTGTGGGACTTGGTGTTGGGCATGAAGTTCGTGAGGTTGGGCCGATAGGGTAGCTCCCAAAGCCGTAAACCGGGGAAGGTTTCCTTATGACTTCAATGACCTTCAAATCAGACGTGATGGTCCATTTTAACGATGCAAGGGAATCGATTTGAGGATGTGGTACCACCAATCATTTATAGTTTGGTTGTATCCTTTTTGGATTGGTGGCATTTTTCATGATGTTGGTCTTGACCGAGTTTCCATTTATGGGGCGCAGATTCGAGGAGGTAGCGTGAATTCTTTCCCGAATCTAAGAGGAAAGAGCTGCGGGTTGAGTTCGATAATCTCCGATCGAGGGGATATGACCTTAAGCATTCAAGAATATTATGAGAAGTTTGTTGACTTGGCGGTTTATGCATCTTTTTGTAGTTTTAGCTATGAGCTAGTGCCGATGAATCAAGAGGCCAAGATGGTGAAGTTTGAGCAACACTTTAGATTTAGCGATCCGGGATCGTATGGGGGCAAGCAGGGGCTTCACGAGCCTGAAAGAGATGTGTGAAGTGGCATGCAACATCGAGAGGATTCGGAAAGAGGTGAAAGCGGCATATGCTACTAACAAGAGGAAGAGTGTCTCTGAGGACAATCAGGGGCAGCAAAAACACAGTAATTTTGGGACCCTCCAGTACGACCCTCTTTTTCGCCAAATTCCCACGTTACCAGAGGAAGCGGTGCTCAGCCAGTGAGAGGTAACTCTCGGGGTTTAGTCGGCCACGAAGTTATCACTGCAAACGGTGTCAGGGAAACCATCCGGGTATAGATTGTTCAGGTGCACAAATCCAGTGTCACAATTGTGGGAAGCTTGGACATAGACGATTTGAGTGTTTTGCGGCTCCAACACCTGCCGGGTCGGCATCGGTTACAGGAAGCAATATAGGTGGGGCTCCAAGGGGTAACACGGGAAACATGAGTAGGGGTAACCAGCAGCAGAGTAGTACCCCTGCACAGAGCCGACAGGGGGGGTACACCTACGGCCACTGGTGGAAACAGGAACCGACCATCAGGGTCGGCCAGCACAGTCCAGGGAGCTGGAGTAAATCAGACTGGGAAATTATTCGCAATGGGCAGAGAGGAGGCCGATCAGAGCAACCACGTAGTGACGGGTAATTTTCTGGTTAACTCATTTTTATCATATGTACTTTTTGATTCGGGTGCATCATGTTCCTTTATATAGGGTTCGCATGTTTTGAGGTTGGGTCTAGCTACATTCGAGGTGATTGACAGTGAGTTTATGCAACCGTCGGGAGAGTAAATGCCATGCTCTAAGTTGTATAGAGACGTACCATTAGTGATTATGGGAGTCAGCTTGTCGGTTGACTTGATCGAGTTCCCCCTCGAGAACATCGACGTTATTTTGGGTATGGATTGGTTGAACCGGCATAAAGCCAAAATTGACTGTGAGCAGAAGAAGGTGACTTTGAGAGGCCCTAAAGGGGTGCGAGTATCTTACAAGGGATTTGTGGATAAACCGAATGTGAAGATCATTTCGGTGGTGACTTTGAGATCTCTCGTCAAGAAAGGGTACCCGTTGTTTATGTGTCACGTACATGATGTAAGCACAGGGGATCCTAAACTAACGGACATTGATGTAGTCCGTGATTTTGAGGATGTATTCCCGGATGAGATACTGTATGCCACCCCGAGGAGGTAGAGTTTGCAGTGGAGTTGATGCCCGGGACCACACCGATATCGAAAGCACCTTATCATAAGGCACCTAAGGAATTAGCGGAACTGAAGGTACAATTGGAAGAACTGCTCGATAAGGGGTACATCCGACCGAGTGTGTCACCGTGGGGAGCACCGGTGTTGTTTGTGAAGAAGAAGGATGGTAGTATGCGGTTGTGTGTCGATTACCGGGAGCTGAACAACGTCACAGTGAAGAACAAGTATCCGTTACCGAGGATCGATGACTTGTTCGATCAACTACGGGGGGCAGGTATTTTCTCGAAGATTGATTTTGCGATCAGGGTATCACCAGCTCAGGGTAGCAGATGCGGATATCCCAAAGACTGCATTTCGTACCAGGTACGGACATTATGAATTCACGGTCATGCCTTTCGGATTGACCAACGCACCAGCAGTTTTCATTGATTTGATGAACCGGGTATTCAGACCCTACTTGGACCAGTTTGTAGTAGTCTTTATTGATGACATCCTGGTCTACTCTAAGACTAAGGAAGAACATGCCGAACACCTGAGGCTCGTACTGCCGATTTTACGGGAAAAACAATTGTATGCGAAACTGTCTAAATGTGAATTCTGGTTGGAACGAGTGGCATTCTTGGGGCTTGTTGTCTCGAAATACGGTGTATCCATTGACCCGAGCAAGATAGAGGCAGTGGCGAGATGGCCAACGCCTAAGAATGTTGCAGAAATTTGAAGCTTCTTGGGTTTGGCTGGATATTATCGAAGATTTGTAAAAGACTTTTCCAAGATTGCGAGGCCGATGACTGCATTAATGAAGAAAGAGAACCGGTTTAAGTGGGATGCAAAATGTGAGGAGGCGTTCCAACTGCTTAAGGAACGGTTGACTACAGCTCCTATTTTAGCATTACCAGAGGGTAATGAGGGCATTGAGGTTTATACCGACGCGTCGAAGAATGGCCTGGGTTGTGTACTGATGCAACGGAGGCGAGTGATCGCGTATGCATCGAGGCAGCTGAAACCTTATGAGAGTAACTACCCAACTCACGACTTAGAGTTGGCAGTTGTGGTCTTCGCATTGAAGATATGGCGACACTACTTGTATGGAATAACTTTCAAGGTGTTTTCAGATCACAAGAGCCTGAAGTACATATTTACACAGAAGGAGCTCAATATGCGTCAGAGGCGTTGGTTGAAGTTAATTAAAGATTATGATATGGAAATTCAGTATCACGAAGGGAAGGCCAATATAGTGGCGGACGCTTTGAGCCGTAAGTCGATTCATTCCGTGTGCGAGAAAGTAGCACGGATCAGATTGCGAGAAGAGTTAGACCGTATGGACATCTGTGTCATCCAGAAAGGCGGAGATAAAAGCGACTTCGTCTTGCAACCCGAATTATACGCTGAGATCCGGGTGAGACAGGTGGGTGACAAGATAATCGAGGCAAAGAAGGCCAAGATTGGTACAGATGGTGCAGCTGATTTTACGTTACATGAGGATGGTAGTATCCGGTTTAAGGGTCGGTGGTGTGTACCAGCCGATGAAGAACTCAAGAGGCGGATCTTGAGTGAAGCTCATAGTACGCCTTATTCTGTTCATCCGGGAGGAGGCAAACTGTATAAAGATCTCAAGATAACCTTTTGGTGGCCCAATATGAAACGCAAAGTAGCAGAATTTGTGTCAAAGTGCTTGACTTGTCAGAAGGTCAAGATTGAACATCGACGGCCACAAGGTATGCTGCAGCCGTTGGATGTGCCGGTTTGGAAGTGGGATTCCATCTCCATGGATTTTGTATGCGGATTACCGAGGAGTCCTAAAGGGAATAATATGATTTGGGTTGTTGTGGATAGAATGACTAAAGCGGAGCATTTCATTCCGATGAAAGACACTTGGAGTAAGACGGAGTTGGCTATGGCATACCGGAGAAATATTGTGAGACTACATGGTATACCCAGCAGCATTGTGTCAGATAGAGATGCGAGATTCATATCCCGGTTTTGGCAGGAGCTACAGACAGCCTTGGGGACGGAGCTGCGAATGAGTACATCTTTTCACCCTGCTCCCGATGGTCAGACGGAGAGGACCATACAAACTTTGGCAGACATGCTGAGGGCATGTGTATTAGAATTCAAAGGCTCTTGGGAGGAAAAGCTCGATCTTATTGAGTTTTCATACAACAACAGCTACCATGCCAGTATTAAGATGGCACCTTTTGAGGCACTTTATGGTAGGAAGTGCAAGAGTCCGGTTTGTTGGGACGATTCGTCCGAGGCAGCAATTTTGGGACCGCAGATGATCGAAGATACGATTAAGCAGGTGCAGATAATCCGAGAAAAGATGAAAGCTGCCCAGGATAGGCAGAAGAGTTATGCAGACGTACATCGCCGGGATATTGAGTTAGCCGTGGGTGATAAGGTATTGCTATGAGTATCACCAACCAAAGGAGTGATGCGTTTTGGCAAGAAAGGGAAGTTGAGTCCCAAGTACGTGGGGCCATATGAGATCTTGGACCGCATAGGTGAAGTGGCATATCGACTAGCTTTGCCACCGGCGTTGGAGAAGGTGCATAATGTGTTTCATGTATCTCAATTGCGCAAGTACCTGAGTGATCCTTCTCACGTGATCGAACCGGAGGTTGTTGAACTAGATCAATCCTTGACTTACGAGGAGGTACCGGTACAGATATTAGATACCAAGGTACGGAAAATAAGGGGACGTGAGGTTAGCATCGTCAAGGTTTTATGGTCTAACCATGCCACCGAGGAGGCGACATGGGAAGCTGAGGATACTATGCGACATAAGTACCCGCATTTGTTCTCTTAAGGTATGCAATTTTCAAGCCTTGTACATAAAATCCTTTTGCTTATCTTCGGGGACGAAGGGTGTTTTAAGGGGGGTGGAACAACGCCCGGTACGAACCCGAACTTCGAGGATGAAGTTTTGTCTTAAGGGGGGAAGGATGTAATATCCCGAATTTTCGACATCTTAATTTATTGATAAAGGATTCAAATTTTTTTTGGAGGACTATCTTTGGCTTTAATTAAATGGAAGGATTTTTTTTTATGATCCTTTACTTTTTTTTTCTTTTCCTTAATTAAAAGAAGGGAAAAATACTAAAAATGCTATTGGTGATTAAAAAGGATTTTAACCCATGTAAACTTCCAATTAATCAAATTAGATTTTCTTTCCTCCTTACTTCCAAAGAAAAAAAAACACATGAAACCCTCCTTTCTCCCCCTAGCCGCCGTCCTCCTTGTGAAGAGAAGGAGAGAAATATGTCCTTCGTGTTAAGGATTGTTGCCGTCGTCGGTAAGGGTCGTCTTCTTGTTTCCTACAATTCGAGCATGACGATCGGCCAGCCAAAGGCCATGGCCGATCCATACATGCGTGTGGGGGGGATGATGTCGTTTCGGTTTGCCTTTTTATTCATTGGAATTGTGTTGTAATTTTAGTATCTTTCCTTCTATCTATAGATATAGATTCGAGCTTCGTTGAAGAACGTTTCTAACTTAGCAACGGCTTTAAAAAACGCAGCAATTCCGGTAAGGATATTTCTAAGTTACGTTTTCGTTTGGTTGGAAAGATGGGACTTTTAGTAATGTATTGGGTGGTGTAAGTTGTTTGGGTTGTGTAGCATTGTTGATCAGGATTTTAAGTACAAGTCAGGGCTGTTTGCGGTGTTTTTAGAATGTATAGACCCTTGTGTTTGTGCTTGGAAGCAGAAAACAAATTGCTGTAAATCTTTTGTCAAAAGCGTTACGTGGTTGGTCATGCTTTGGACTATTAAGTGTCCGTAAAATGTGTTTGGCTTTGGGTTACAAGTTATAAATGTTATGGTGCTGTTATATGAGGCTTTCTTTGATAAACTGCTGCTATTTGCTGATTTTGATGAAGAGTCGAGGGGAAAGCCATGTCAAAATCGCTAGGGTTCTTGTTGAAACCCAGGGTGGATGAGCGTCCTAACCTTGGGGACGGGCGTCTGCTTTGGGGCACATCTCAGACGGGCGTCTGGGGTACCTGGACGAACGTCTGAGGTGCTAAAATCGATTCAGGATGTAACAGGTTCTGTTGGACGCACGTCTGAGTTTTGGACGGGCGTCCACACCTCTAAACGGGCGTCCAACCATTCAGACGGGCGTCCAGTTTCAGTGTCCTTCTTTCTTTGTCAGCTATTGATAAATCTTATGAACATGTGTTGTAAGTAAGGTTTTGATGAGTCAAGTGTTTTGATATCATTATGGGACTTGGTGTTGGGCATTGAAGTTCGTAGACCCTTAGTGGTTGGGCCGGATAGGGTAGCTCCCAAAGCCGTAAACCCGGGAAGGTTTCCTTATGACTTCAATGACCTTACGTATTTGGGGAGTCGCAGACAGTGGTGTGGGTGGGCTGGATAGGGTAGTACCCGAAGCCGGGAACCCGGGAGGTTTCCTTGCACCCCAGTACGTGATGGTCCATTTTAACGATGGTACCATTGGCAGACCTTTAGGATCCTCCTCTTTAGGGTTTACCCTTTTGAGGGATGTGCACATTCGGGACCTTTGGGTATAGATGGAGTGTGGTGTTCTATATCTTCTATGTATGGGTTGAATCATTTATAGTTTGGTTGTATCTTTTTTGGATTGGTGGCATTTTTCATGATGTTGGTCTTGACGTATGGTTTGAAAATCTTAATTCAACTTGTTAGTTAACTTTCGTTTTTCATATACTAGATTTATCCTTACTCGACTTTTAGTTGACGTTTCTACTTCTGGTTGATCCTGCTATGATCCATTTATGGGGAGCAGATTCTTAGCAGGTATTCCGGTTCGGGTGATAGCTTGTTGCTGGGAGGGTGCGGGGATTTGAGAGCCACGTAGCCACAGTCACACGCTTGCATTTTTATTTGGATTTTTTTTTAAAACCTTGAAATTTTGGATCTTCCGTATGTTTTCTTATTTCTTTTAAGAGATTGTAATTACTTTAACCCCTTTAATAATGAATGGTGGATGTTTATGTTCCTTCTGTTGTGGGATGTTGGATATTACTGCCGCGACTGTGTGTCATGAAGTGACATTACGGTGACCAATACCGGCGGCCGACGGGATTGGAAACCGGGGTGTTACAGACTCAGTTATGAAAGTCGAGACTGTAAAGTTAGACTCCAGGCAAGTTTGTGGTGACCTGAACTCACATTATAGATATTGTATAAAGACCTAAGAGTCATACGGACAATGAACTCTTAGAAGATGTATGCTTATGGTGTACTCTGATTAAATCGATAATAATCAGATGAGAAATTGGAGTACTGACATTTGAAGAAGAGTAAAATCGTAGTTAATGCTCCAAGAAACTGACAACTGACAAACTCAGTATAAAACTAATAAGGAAACTCAGTTTTATAAGTCAGTCATCCAAGAAACTAATAGTATAGTCGAACGTTGTAAATGATGCAATTCTATTGTATGAAATACTGACAAGTCAGAACGGTCACAAAATATACCCGTCACAAGATAGACGTTGATGCCATTCAAATTCATGCAAGATGAACGTTGAACCTTACACTATAAATAGAGGAATTTTCACCAAGGGTCAAACACCGAAAAACATTAACGAATTAACAAGATTACAAGCATTTTTGTGCACTAGTCTCGTTCATTCAAATTGCTATCATCTCTCCGCTAACAAGATCATTCAAGAATTTCTTCAAGTGTTAAAGCTACACAGAACTTATCTAGAATCAGACACTTTGAAGAACCACAAAAAAGAATCAATTTATTGATTCTCAGCCCAACATTGATTCTTAATCAAAGGCCAAGACTGTGAAGCAATCCGGTGAAGGATCTACCAAGGACAGTTGTATCAGCAGTCGGGTAGACTGTGTTTGTTGTGGTAGCTGGTGAAGAGGCATACGTAACCCTTCAAGGACCAGTGGCTCAAGCATTTGAAGAGCATCAATCCAACATGTTCTTTGATTGTTTAGATAGTGAAGCTAGGATTAGCCAAGGACTATTGTTTAGGACTTTTTGTAACAGCTCACCTCAAGAAGTTCTAGTGGAATTTTCCTCCTACACCACATGAGAAGAGAGACATGACATGATTACACCACCTGGAACCTTTATAACTCTTGTTTCATTTACTTTATGCATTTACATTATGTTATTTATCATTACAGTATTTATTATTGCTTACACAGCATTCTGAGAACTGATTGTTACACAAACTCACCGTTCACAAACTAACATTCATCAGAATTCAGTTTTGCACACTCAACTTTCACATAGAATAACAAGATCAAGAAAAAGACTAGAAAAATATCCGCTCCCGGTTGAATCAGTTTTTCATAAGTCAGTTTGACTTAGACTCAGCTTAGTCAGCTTAACTCCACACAAGTTTAAACTGAACCTCAAAAGTCTAAAATCCAATTTTTAGGGACAAGTTTATTCACCCCCGCTCTAAACTTGTGTTAGCCTTTCCAAGGGACCAACACGGTATGAAGGAAACCATCTTGAATCCCAGATTGGAGAACATTTCTTACACAAATGTTAACAATTTCTAGAGAAACATGGTTATAAGGAATGTTAGGGAGGCATTTACTACGACTATAAATGGCAAAGAGATTGAGGTCACCTCAGACCTACTGAGAGAAGCATTCGGTTTTGGACCAGGAAATGGAGCCCCAACAAATCCAGAGTCTATGGAGATACCAAGATTAGATTTTATAAGATCAATAAGGACCAACAAATCTATTCCAGCATTTTTGAATATCAATGTGAAGCATTTTTCTTTGGAATCTAACTTGCTGAGTAAATTAATTGCCAAGAACATTGTGGGTTTTGTAGGAAGCCTTGATACCCTCTCTGGACCAAAGATAGATCTGATGATCATCATTTCTAGAAGCATTAAGTTTGATTGGGCTGGATTATTTGTGCAATACATGAAGAAGGTTGTGTCAAATGACAGAGATGGCACAAGGAAATTAAAAACTAAAACTTTGGGTTTATTGATTTAGGCCCTGCAAAATCACCTAGAAATTCCTAATGTTGCACCTGCCAAAATCAACAAATCAAGGTACAAGGAAATCTCTAATAGTATTCCTGGACTAGATGATGTTGAAGAGGATCAGAAAAGGACTGAAAGTGATGGTGATGATGACAACAATGATGGTGATGATCCTAATGATGGTGGTGAGCAGGAACAGAGGACTAAGGCAAAACAAGATGTACAACCTGTTGCACCAAAGAAATCAGGGGAGAAGAGAAATGCTACTGATACAAGGAAGATCACTAAGTTGTTGAAGCCAAAAAGAACAAGACAGCAAGAAGTAGACATTGCTAAGTCTACTGAGGTATTAGTTGATGTTAAAGCTGCTGAGCCTACTGAAGTTGTAAAGAAGACTACTGCTGACTTGTATAAAGAACAACTCAAAGAAGATTCACGAAAAACAAAGGCTGCTAGTAAAGAGCAGTTAGAAAGGAGATTTTTGAGGCCGAACAACAAGCTGCCAGGAGGAGAAAACAGGTTGCAAAGAAAAGTGTTAATGGAAAAGGGAAAGAATTGAGGACTCTTGAAAAACAAAGAGAAGAAGAACCTGAAGTGGTTGTTGAGCCTACTGTTGAGGCTACTGAGATTGTTGTTAAGCAACAAACTGAAAGACCACAGCAGACTACTGATTCTGCACCTGCTGTGGAAATTATTGTACCTATTCAAGACCCTGCTGAGACTACAAAAACTCCGGGGGAAAGAAAAACTATTGAAGACCCTACTGTAGAACATGAGACTCAGGGGGAACCATGTGTTGAACATATGGATGTAGTTGGCAAAAACTTGCAACCTGAAGTACCTACTGATCTATTTGTATCTGTTGAAGATACATTGAGGCACCTTTTTTGAAACTTATGGAAGTCAACAAGCTGAGCAACCTGCTCCAAGAAAGCCAACTATGCCATTTGAAAGAAAGGAGAAAAATTCAAAGAAAGAGACTTCAAAATATTTTGACTGGAAGTTTGGTTTCTACAAAAGATAGAAACCAGCAGCAGAGCCTATGACTAGTTTTGAAGAATGGGCATTTGAAAATCTTGGAGTGGAAATTCTTTTGGGATTCATTGATACATCTGAATTAGAGATAAGACTGATGACAATCATAGAAGATGGAAAACATAAGAAATATGTTATGTTTAAAGATCCCAGGTTTACACATTATAGTGATGACTCTTCATCATCTTTAGATTCAGATGATGATCATCCTATGTTTCCAGGAGAATCCAGTGGAGTTGCTAAAGATAAATCTACTGAGTTAATAGCAGAACGGTCTGCTGGTGGTGAAAAGTCTACTGAAGGACAGCAGACTGACAACTTAGATAAAAAAATGGATGCTGCTTTTATTGAAGATCTGGAAGCTCAAATCAATGCAGAAACAATTCTTGAAGATACTAGTTTGGTGAATATATCTGATACAGTAATGATTGAACAAGCTGATGTCAATTCTAAAGGATCAAATCTATATCAGGACAGTATTGACACTGAAGAAACCTTAGCAAAGGCTGTTGAAATGCTAAGAGAGATAGAAGAAGTTCATGGTGTTTTGAAGGAAAATATGGATATTTTTCCTCAGATCACAGTTGAAGAAGTTGAGGTTCAGTCAGCTGAGGCACAGACCGCAACTGAACACAGGTCGGAATTGGTGGTCCTAAATACTGGGGAACATACAGTATTGAGACAAAGGTTGGAACCTCAATTGGGATTTGAGGAATCCTCTATGTCCAGTATGAAAGCTACCGATGACACAACTGTTGAAACATTAAAAGGAAAAGAGGTTGCTGATGATCAAACTGATGAACAACTTCTTGATTACGAATTTAGTGATGAGGGGTTTCAGATGCCTGAAGAAGTACATGAAGATCCTCAACAAGCACAAGACCCTATACTTGAAGAGGTACCTATTTTGGAGGCAATACAAGAGCCTCAACCTGAACAAGAACCTGAAATTGAGGAGATACTTGGAAATGGTGTTGAAGAAGGTCCTGAACCCCATGAATGGGACAGGACAAGAGCAATTGTTGTGAGGCAACCTAGGGCTGAAGATGATGTTGAACAGCCTACTGGAGGCTTTGCTGGAGGTATGGCTGGAATGAATGCTATTCCAGTGCATATTTTGGATGAGTTGAGAGCTATAAGAGATAATATAACCCAACTTAGGACTCAACTGTATAGAAGTGAAAGGAGATTTGAAGACATAGTGAACTTTGTGGAAAACAGAGGGAGAACTTCTGAGACAGCAACATCAAACATCACTCATCTTCAATTTTCAACTAATGACCTGTTGAGAGAGGTTTCTCATGTTAAGAATGATGCTGTAAACAGAGACAAGAATGTAGTACAACAGATTGAATCATTGCATACGAAAGTTGACAAGCTTGTTGAGGCTCCTAAGCCTACTGAGGCACCTCACCGTGCTGTCACTGATCCTAAATTGACTGAAAGGATTAATCTACTGGAACATACAATAGAAGGCCAAATTACTGTAGTTGATACAAGAACTAAGATTATGGAAGGGCAACTGAGTAACTTGGTAAATACACAGGAGAGTGTTCTTGGTCTGCTGAACTACTTTATTGATGATGTCAATAAGGGGGTAGAAAGACTTACAGCAGAAGCAAAAGAAGCTGCTAGAATATTCAACAAGAAAAGATGGGAAGCAGATATCAATGAATTTAGAAAGCCTGCACCTGGCAGAGTACATCTTAATGATGATCTATTGAAGGAGCTTAAAAATGTTTATAGAGCAAGAAAGAAACCCTATCAGGACATGTCTTTTATGGAAGGACTGGACTCCTTCCTTGGACACAAGTTATGGGAGGCAATAATCAAATCAATGAGATTGACTAGAAAAACTCCAACACCTAGTAGAGGGGGACTTGCTGAAAGATCTGAGGTAGAACATAGACATCTGTTGTGGAAAAAGAAAAGTTCTGTGTGGATGAATTCTAGACATGCTATATGGGAGGAGGTTTCAATTGGCAAGGTGTCCGGTTGAACATAAATGAAGCCTGGAAATGGTGGAAAATGGTGAATAATTGGATTGATTTCACATTAATTGAAATTCAGTGGATGGTGGACATGCAAAGAGAGATAAGAGAATACCGACAGAAAAGAGGGCAAGAAGAGGAAAGAGCAAGAAGAAGATAGACACTAGATCAGCGTACTTACTTATGATTTTATCTTTCTGCTGATCTTAGTTGTAATAACTTTTGATAATGCTTGAACATCAATGATAAATCAATGAAATTTGTTCTGTTTTTGTTTTATGTTTTTGCTTTGCTGAAAGGAGGGTATTGGCATCATCACTAAAAAAATGGTGAAATTGTTAGACATATTTTAGTTTTAATGATGAGTTCCAGACTAGATATTATAGAGCAAAGGCAAAAAGATGTCTAGATTAAATGTATAGGTTTACTAGAGTTTGATCTTTGTATAGGTTTGATCAAACAAGCACTGTAAAGAGGTCAGCTGACTTGTCCACAGACCTATCCTAGTCAGTAGAGTGTCTAAGACAGTAGTGTTTAGGAACCTGCTGATGATTGAAGGCTGAGAGCTCAAACTCAGTTATGAAGGCTAAGGGATCAAATATAGTATTTAAAGTCAAGGATATGGGATCAGAATTTAGGGAAGTCTGTGATGACCTAAACTGATCGCATATACCTTGTGTAGAAGGTCTAAGTTCCATTAAAGTTAAGTGATGATTGGACTTGGTTATGTTTAAAATGGTGTACTCTAACTTAATAATCAAAAGTTAGATGAGAAGCAGTCAGCTGAAGTGTTTATTAAAACACATCATACTAAAAGTCAGTTGACATCTATGTAAATCAGCAGACATACACAACAGGTGTTTGCTGAATGTATATTTCGAATTAATCCAAGTTTTTCTAGAAGATTAAATGGATAAGGATGATTTACGAGCCTTGGATTAATTAATCAATCAATGGTGAAGATGAAAGGGACGTTATAAAGAATTCAGAGCCATATCAAATGGGAATACACCATTGGTTGACAGTTTGGACTGTCAGAAGGACAATGTCAGTGTCAGAAGGTACATCAGAGGTATTTTCAGGGATATTCAGTAAAATCCTGCAACGATTATCATTCAAATTCAAATTCAAATCACAGGATCTACACATATAAAGAGAGGACTCCTGATTCAGATTACAACAACAACAATACCAAGAATTAACAACAAGCAATCAAATTTTTGAACATGAATTTTATCAAGAGCAATCTGACCCTGCTTAGCTAAATTGACTAATCAAATTACTGGTCAAGTTTTTCTTCAAGTGTCTTCCTGCAAATCAAGACTTATCTAGTCTACACAATTGAAGAACTCAGGCTATTGATTCATTCATCCTGATCTGAAGTCTACTGAAAGCAGAATCACTTTCTTGATTCAACCCTTCTATTTCAAGAAGTTTATTGAAGACAGAGAAGCACTTTTGGGTGTCAGGAACTGTTGTTTGTGTGTTGGATATGGTGAAGAGGCAATCCTACTCTTCAAGGACCACTGGAAGACTTAAGAGCATCAATCCTACCTATTTCTAGTTTTCAGTTTGTGAAGCCATAGTCATTGGTCAAGGACAAACATTTTAGGGATTTTTGTAACTGCTACCTCAAGAATCTATAGTGAATTTCCTCCAACATCACAGGAGAAGAATGGATTGACAGGATTACACCACCTAGAACCACTATAAATCTTGCCTACTTTACTTTACTGCATTTGCATTCTGCATTTACTTTATCTGCATGCTTATAACATTAAATCTACTGAACTAGCTAATAAATCACACCACTTGCACTACTGAGTATCTAATACTTAGTATCATATTTAAATCAACAAGTAACAAGGCATAATTAATTATATTCCATTGCACCTAACTCTAGAATCTCAATAGTCTACAGACTACTGATAGTCAGCAGACTACTGACCTTGCTGAGTTTATCAGCTCCAAAAGTTTTAAGTGTTAAGTTTATTCACCCCCCATCTAAACTTAACCAAAGCCTTTTCAAGGGACCAACTGGTTGTTTGTTTTTTTGGCCTTTAAAGAGATTGGAGCATCTCATAGAAACATCATATAGCCTGATACTGATCTTCTTGTTTCAGGACAACCAACCCAATCACTATTTGTAAAACTTTTGAGTACAAGATTATTGTCTGCTGGGAACAAGATTCCTTGACCAGGATTGGCCTTTAAATACCTCAACATTCTGTGCACTGTCTTCATATGATTTTTAGTAGGAGTGTCTAGAAATTGACTGAGCTGCTGAACTGCAAAGGAAATATCTGGTCTGGTAAAAGGACGATAGATAAGTTTGCCCACGAATGATCTGTAAGCAATATGATCTTCCAAAAAATGTGAATCACAATGCTGTAAAGTTTGCTTAGACTCCATAGGTGTCTTAGCAGGTTTTGCTCCAAAAAACTCATATTCTTCTAGGATATTAAGAGTGTATTTTCTTTGAGTAATTGATATTCCTGCATGTGTCTTAGCAGCTTCAATACCTAGGAAATATCTCATTTTTCCAAGATCCTTAATAGTGAATTGATGATGTAGGGCATCATTGACTTTCTGAATTAATTTCTCACCGGGGCTTGCTGCTATAATATCAACTACATAGACCATCAAAGCAATAAAGGATAGTCCTACCTCTTTTGTGAATAAACGGTGATCATTCTTGGATTGAATGAATCCTTGAGTCTCCAAAGACTCAGTTAACTTGCAGTTCCTTTGTCTGAGGGCTTGCTTGAGGCCATACAGTGACTTAGTGAGTCTGCAAACTTGATTAGGTTGCTGCACAACCTGGGGGTAACTGCATGTATAATTCTTCAGGCAAATCTCCATGTAGAAAGGCAGTGTTGACATTCTTCTGATGTAGATGCCAATAATTGGTTGCTGCTGCTACAAGTAAAGCTCTAACTGTAGTGATCTTGACAAAAGGAGAGAAGGTTTCTTGATAATCAAGGCCATATGTTTGATTGTAGCCTTTTGTGACTAGTCTAGCTTTGTATCTCTCTACTGAACCATCAGGATTGTATTTGATTTTGTACACCCACTTACAACCAATGGGTTTCTTTCCATGGGGTAGATCAACTATTTCCCATGTATGAGTCTTTTGTAGAGCTTCAATTTCCTTTTGCATTGCTTCGTTCCACTCATCATGCTTGATAGCTTGATTGTAAGTCTTATGGTCTTTAATAGCATCAATAGCATTAATGAACCTGGCATAGTCTGCTGAAAGATTGTCTAGGTTCATTACCTCACTCAGCAGGTTTGGGGTCTGCTAAACAGTATGAGCACCTCATTGATAAAAGGTTGGTGATTTCATTGTTCTTGTGGACATTCTTTATTGTGTGGGTTCAGGTGCTGGATTAGCTAGTACATGCTCTTTAGTAGGTGCCTCAGCTGGAGCTAACCCTATTTTTGGCTGGTCTGTTGACTCATTCAGCAGATCATTAAAAGCATCCATCAATGGTAGTGGTACTGGCATGTCAACAAGATACCTAGCTTTGCCTAGTTCCTGTTGAAACAAAGGAAAACATGTCTCATGAAATTGAGTATTTCCAGAAACAAAGATATCTTTGTTGGTGATATATAAGAGAATAGCACCCTTATGTATTTGAATTCCCAAGATAGACACAAGTTTCTACATCTTGACTAAAACTTGGTTCTATATTGCTAAAGTGTGCAAGAGAAAATCAAGCATCCAAAAACATTGAACATAGAATAATTGGGTTTGGTGCCATAAAGCATCTCATGTGGGGTGCTTACCTTCAGTAGTGGTGTAGGTGTGGCATTAATTAATTTTACAGCATGTAAAAGACAAAAGCCCTAATGTTCAATGGGCAAATTACTTTGGAACCTCAAACTCTTTGCAACATTCAGCAGATGTTGATGTTTTCTTTCAACAATGCCATTCTGTTCTGGTGTGCTGAAGTAGGATGCTTGGTGGTTGATACCCTGCTGAGCATAGAATTCTGTGAGCTGAAACTCAGCTCCATTGTCAGATCTAATTACTTTAATAATTTTGTGAAATTGAGTAGAGACAATTTTAACAAAGGATTTAACAAGATCGGAGGCCTCAAATTTATGCCTTATAAGAAAAACCCAAGTAAAATTAGAAAATCCATCTACAACAGTCAAGAAATATTGTTGTCCATTGACAGTGTGCTGTCTTAAGGGACCCCAAATATCTATGTGAACAAGATCAAATATAGCATTCACAACATTAGTACTTAAAGGGACCCCATTTCTTATCTGGCAAGTGTCCTAGTCTATAATGCCATAAAAGAGCATCATGAAATCTATCAGACAATGTGTGATTTTCTATAGTATTGACAATAGAAAGTCTTATTGGTTGATCCATGACATAGAGTACTCTGTGTAACTTAGCTGAACCAATCACTTTCTTGTTGTTGTCCTGCAAAACACACTTGTTAGCAGAAAAAACAGCTACACCTTTAGTATGATTAATAAAGGCAGTAAAAAAAAGGTTATATTTAAAACGAGGAATGCAAAACACATTATGTAGGACCAGCTGAGGGTTAACCCTGACATGTCCTATGCGTCTTACAGAAACATTTTTTCCACTAGGTAATCTCATTCGTATAACAGATGAAGGTTTGGGATTGCTTAATAGATCCATTGATCCTACAATGTAATCTGTGGCACCAGTGTCCAAGATCCATTGTATAGACCTTACTAAGTTTAGATCACCTATCCCTGTAGTAGGTGTATAATGTGTGATAACCTCAACAGGGTGGACAACAGACAAGCCTGCATGTCTAAGAGGATCATAACTCAGCAGAGCCATCAACTTATCTAGTTGCTGTGTAGTAAGATTTGGGAACCCTGGTCCAGCTGACATATTATGGGCCTGATCTTCTTCTGCTGACTGTTCTTCCTTTATCAAATTTGCCCTTTTTGACTTGAAACCAGGAGGATAGCCATGTTTCTTGTAACAAGTTTCTTCATTATGACCATTGAATCCACAAAAAACTACATTGAACCTTTTTGAGATTCATAGGTCTGGCAATTGCAGCAGTCCCTGAATTTAGGTTGCTGACTGTTTGATTTTGCCCCTGTCCATTCTTCTGAGATAAGATAACCATAGAATCTTGATTCTTAGCCCTGTTGGATACATACAACTTCTGTCTTTCAAATATAATTGCCATTGCAAAGGCATCATGGATTTCTGGGAAAGGCACCATCAGCAATGCCTATGAGACCATTGGCTCAAAATCATCCCTTAAACCATTTAGGAATTTCATAACATGTTCAACCTCCATATGATCCATCAGTGTGCTGATTGCATTACAATGACATTAAGGATCACAAGAAAAAACTGATACAAGCCTAATAGTCTTGAGTTCTTCCCACAGAAACATCAATTTTGTGAAATATTGATTGACAGAATCACTACCTTGTTTCAGCAGATGCGGCTCTTCAGGAAGATCTGAAAGCCTCAAGGCATCAAAATTAGAAAATCTAGTTGCAAGATTCTTGCAAATTGCATGTGCATTTTTTAAGTACATCAAACTTTGGGCAATGGTGTTCTCTACAGAATTCAAGACCCATGATCTCTCCATTGAATCACATTGTCTCCATGCACGGAAATCTGCTGAATCTGCTTCTGGCCTTTTGATTGTGCCATCTATGAAGCCAATTTTATTCTTGGCGATTAACACCATCTCCATAGACATTTTCCATTGATTATAGTTGTTTCCATTCATCAATATCTGAACAAGAACCAAAAGATGGATTCTCATTAGGATGAACAAAGAATGGACTGGAGGGACTAATTTCTTGTTTCTTAGTTGCCATGGCTATCAAGTACACCAAATTCTTGTCAAAACAATGATAAATCAAGGAAATACGATCAAGAAATGATCTAAAAAGAAGGAAAGGCTCACATTTTACTCTCAAGAAACTGGCAAACGCAGAAAAAATGAAGAACACTCTCAAGATTCTTCAAAAAATCAGAGAAAAATGTAGGAAAAAGTTCAAAAATTCTCAAATTTCTGCTCTGATACCATGATGAAGTTTATAGAATTATAAACTGAAAATAAAATGCGGAATTATCATTGATGAACTTATTGTTACAACTTAGTTTACCATGCAGCTGATCATGTGGTATTTATATCTTCATACACCTCATGGATCAGTTAGAAGTAAGTTACAAATGGTTACAACAGACTATAACTAAATAACCATTTTCTACAATACAATACACTAAAATACTCAGCAGGTTACTGTGTCTTCATACTGTCAGCAGGTTGTTGTGTCTTCATAATGTCAGTAGGCAGCTGTGTGTTAGTGGAGTGTCTCAGTAGATTGCACTCAGGATTCCCTTCAGCCTTTATACTGTAAATGGTTTCGCCTATTGATGGCGGGAAATCTGAAAAATTTGTGGCACCAAGTCAAAAGGAACCGCCTCAACACACACATGAAACTCTGATGAGACCCTGGTCCTTGCTTCAAGCAATGAAACTGTTGGGATATTGTTGTGTCCACAATAATCCATATGTGGTTTGATTAATTTTATAGTATCTAAACTTATGTGTTATATATTTTTCTTGTCACTAACCCTGCCGAGAAGTCGTATGACTTACAAAGGCATTTTTCTCTTTTTTTACAGGTACCATGAAACACTCACACACCATAAATGATTAAAACATGATTGTATGATTTAATTATTCTCATCAACACAAATATGATATGGTGTACTTTCATTATAAAATAAATGATGGGCTCTGCACAATATTAAATTAAGATTGCCAGGTCCTAAGCCCATCCACCCCGTCCCTTTTTTTTCCTAACCTAAGCCTTATGTTATACACACTAAAACATTTACCCTAGCAAACCTAATTTCTTCTCCAAAATAATAAAACTGCCGCCCTCACCATTGTCCTTCATTCAACCGTTCCAACTCTCTCTCATTCTTGAAACCTCCGTCCCCATCTTCTTGGTATAGTAACCGTTCACCATTAACTCTTGCCTCGATACTGCCTTAAAAAATTTGAACCCATTCTATCTTCTATCTTGAATCGATTCAGGCACTAATAAGACTATTCAGTCTTCGATCCATAATCCATTGATGAGAAAAGTCGAATCTTTCGGTCAATTACCAATCAGTCGTTGCTTGTTCTTGCTGTAGTCCGAATATCCGGCTTGGTACATCAACTAGAAGTAACGATTCATAGTCAACCCGACCGTCTTTTACTGGATGTTGCAAAATTCAAGTTTTAGACAAGAAAGATGATGTTTTTATGCTTCAATGGCTCTCAAATGATGCAGGTATTGTCCAAATTCAAGACGAATTTGGATCTGGTAAACAAGTTGAATATATGCTCTTATTTGTTCATTTATCGACTCATATAATTGATAAAATCAAAATAGGATTTTGATTTTTGATCTAATAAAAAAAAAATTCTGCTCTCTGAAAAACGCCTAGCTTGAAGAAATTTAAATGCGTTCTACTTTTCTGACAATTAATCACTCAAGCTTGGTATATAGTTGATATTGTCTTTTCTTATTATAAATAATACTATATATATATATATATATATATATATATATATATATATATAAATGCATATCCAGGTTTAAATACATATCCAGGTTTATTTAAAGTTTGATGAGATCTGTCTGATTGATGAGTCAAACACAAGAGTATTGATCTGTTCAGAAATGATATACTCAAAATGTTGATCTGTTGATAATAATCATAACAGACATGAACCATTTTTCGGGTGCCTGTGCCTTCGAAAAGTATGCAATGAATCAACATCTATGTTCATAACATGCTCCAATTTACATTATTTTAACTTTGAAATTATATTGACCACACACATTATATATCACTTAGCAGCATTTTGCATATACATGAAAATACACACACACACACACACACACACACATATATATATATATATATATATATATATATATATATATATATATATATATATATATGGACTATATTATTCATTAATAATCAAGACTGTAAATTATCTCGGCATGTTTCTGCATTTATCTGAAATATTAAACTAATTTTCATATTAGCTTAAAATTTTCAGTCTTCGCAAGAAATGAACTTTGGAAAACTGATCCATTTATTGTCGTAAGAAACTAAAAGTCCTTTTAAAATAAATAAAAATAATAATAATAAAAAAAATAAAATAAATATTGATTTTGTTGAATGTTTAATGTTTCCTTATTCCTTTAAATGCATTGCTAGTCTCTATGTATGTCATTTAGTATTCCAAGTCACTGCATTTATTATTCAACCACTACACTCTAAAGTCATGTAGTTTTCCCTTCACAACTTGTCTATATAATCTCAAAGACACTAAACCGATCTGGCAACAAGATGATCAAACATTTTCATATTTACTAAAAATATTCCTTGCATTTACGAATTTGTTTATCGTTTCTTGCCTCTCGCCTTCCTTCAATATGAGTTTTGAGTTCGAGTCTAAATCAATCGCCTTGACCGATTTGGGTTGAGACTGGGTTGTGGTGATTTTATCTGGGATCCAGCTTGAGCTTTGGTGCACCAAGGCTTGTTTCTGGCACCAGTCATCTCACAGTCTGAACTATGTGTTCATATCAGTAAGTTCTCGTTTTGCTTTTTTGCTTTCAAGTTGCTAATTTTATCCGTGTGTCTTGATTTTTAGAACATGGTTAGAAAAAGAAAAGCAAAGGTTGTATTGTGTTCTATTGTATTGAATTTTTCAGAAGCAAAACTGTGTTTGAATCCTAGTGCTTATATCACAGTGGAAATCAGGATTCATACACTACAGTGTGATCTGAAAAAGTTCAATAAGTTAGAACAAGTTTATCCATCTTGTGTCCTACTTTCAGTATTAAAAATCAGATGTAATCTGTAAACAGAATATAGTGAAATATGTGGATGTGTGGTTTACCTTGACATATAGGACTGTATGATTGTTTAGGCAACTATTAAAATCACTGTATGTGGTTTGGAATCAAATTAAAACACACTGAACTCGCTGCATACTAAATTGATAGGATCTATCTCGTTAAAATCATTAATCATATTGATCACAAGACCATTAACCTATTCACGTTGATCTTAGCTAGATCTTCCGCATAGTTTATTATCAATAATAGGTTAATTAATTTGGAAACTCTAAAAAGGCTAATTAAAATTTAAAAAGCCGTCAAATCTTATTCACCCACTCTAGGATACATATTATGCATATACGATCCAACAAGTGGTATTAGAGCTTGGTTTCTTGTGAATCAAATTATGGTATTCAGCTTCTTGGTTACTCACTAAGTCTGCTTACTGAATTGTAGTGCTTTAAAACCTGTAATCTGTTGCAATCTGCTTCTGTGAACATACCCTGCTAAATACAATATATTTGTTCTGTGTTTGCTGTGTTATAGCTGCTGATTTACTTCCTACTGAACTGTGCTATGTGCAGGTGTTGTATTTGTGCTTTAGTTTTCATAAGTAAATCTATTAAGTCTCGCTCTGAATAAAATTTAGATTCAGTCAATCGTTTCTGACCACGTTTTTTTTTTCTGCAAACGTTTAAGTACTAAGACTACTCACACACCACTTGCAACACGAATATCAAAACTGAGATTTCTGTCACATCTTATTTCCGTCAAGCTGCATTGTAATTTGCATTGTATCACTACATTAGTAGCAAGTGCATTGACCTGCATCTCATTATCATTCAACGCCTAGAATTAAGTTAATGGCTTCCACGAACTATAACCAGGCACCACCACGTGAGGGCTTATCATTGGAAAGACCTCCCAACTTTGTTGGTACTGGGTATATTCAGTGGAAGAGGGCTATGCAACTCTATGTAGAGGCAATGGACATCTGACTATAGTTTATTATAGTAGATGGACCCTTTGTCCCTACTATGGAAGATAGAGATGAGGGTGTGATAGTGCAAGTTAAAAAGGAAAGAGAATAATTAGATGATGAGGATTATCGAAAGATGACTCTCAATTCTAAGGCTACCGCTATCCTTTTTAACGCTCTAAGTGCAGCTGAGGGAAAATACGTCTTAGACTGTAAGACAGCTAAGGAAATATGAGATCATCTTCAAATGCGTTATGAGGGTAATAATCAAGTTAAGGATAATAAAATTAACCAACTCATGTTTGCATATGAATCATTTAGGATTGGTTCAAACGAGACAATCAGTGACATGGATACTAGATTCACTAATATTATTGTTATCACCCGTGTATAATTAAAATAAATAAACGAAAATTAAATCAACAATTTTATTATTCAAATAAAGAATTACAAAGATACATAATGAAATGAAAGGATATGCACGATCTGAGCCGAGACGAACTCGTCCTTAAGACAAATTTGCCCCGGTATGTACCCGCTTTTGCAAAGAATTGTCTCCCAGAATTCTCGATTACCTTTCGTATAAGCGTATCTTGCAAACTCTAAACACCGCGAACTCTAACCGTGTTTCAAATCTCTTCACTTGATGCAAGAACAAGATGCAAAAGAATGATATGAATGTATGCAACTCTGTGTTGTATTTCTTGTATCTAATTCCCATTCATGTAGCTCGATATATAGTAGAGGACATGGAAAAACGATGGAAAATGAACGACCTCACTTTCGAATTAATTGTCATTAATATCATCATAATGTTGGAACTAGAAAGCCAAAAGCCTCGGCTTTATTCATGCATTAATGTTGGACAGAACCGAATAGCCTCTCAAGAGACTTGCCGATGGCTCACCTCACAGATCAAGTCGTTCGTTCAAAGACCTTTTGCCGATGGCTCACCTCAATGATCAAGTCGCTCGCTCAAACCCTTCTATCGATACAAATTTCTTCGGCTTCAGATCGAAAATAAAATTAACAGCTTGCAAAACCGAACTCGATCGTGAACCTTCGAATCGAGCTGCATTCGTATCGCGCAGGACACGCGGGCGCACAAGCCCAAGGGTAAATCCGATTGGATTTGCACCCCTGCGCCAGCGTAGAGAACGGTGTATAATGTTGGTTTCTTATTCCAACTACACTAAAACAATATCATATAAATATTGCTTCTTTTCCTTCTTCCAACCAATGTGGGAGAAAAGTTTCTTCCCATTTTTCCTTTCCATAACACACACTTAAGCCCAATAGGCCCAATATGACTTATCATTAATTTTCCAACAAACCGACTTTAAGCGTTAATTTCTCATTCACTCGTTATCCGAATTGAATGATTCCAAATCTGAATTCATCTACGACTCACGTAGTTATCGAATTAACAAGACATTACATATATTCTATACAAGAATATATCCGAAATACGCTATAAAAGTCATCGAATAAAAATGATTATAAAAATCATTTTTAATTCATTTTTAATTCAATTCCACATTTTCTCCAACAATCCCCACATGAATGGAAATTAATGCAGATCTGCATCAAGAGATTCTCGCGTAAAAATATTGCATCAGAGAGGTAGCTTCGGCTTTGAACTCGCCTTAGTGAAATACTATCGGATTTACTCGGCTAATCGCTGAACTTAAGTCTTGAATCGTTTCACCTTTTAGTGTAAAACCGCATAATAGTACTCACACAATATTTCCCTTAACACTGCACTTGGTTCTCATGATCGGATTCGCTTTGGCCCCTAATCACACCTGGTTTCGAAAAGTGCTTTAGAGAATTCTAGCCTCTGAACTCTCTTTGAAGCGGCCCCACTTCGCACTTACATAGGTGACCTCCTATCAAGAGTATTCTGCCATACTCCACTCAAATTTAATCAAGTTATAGGAATCATTAAAAGTTTTCACTTATCCTTCACACTTCTGGCAGACAACACTTTTTTTTCACGCGTAATGGTTAAGTGTTCATCGATGACTTCATAACTTAGTTGTCCCTTTGAACCATGATCTTGGGATCTCCAAATCAACATGGCAGGTTTACCATTACAAATCTTATCTTTCAATAGGCTTAAGTCCCATTCTGAGTGTCAAAACTGACAATCGATCTCTAGTAAACATTTTGAAAGCAGATCTGCAAGATTTTCCTTCGATCCAATATAATCGATGGAAATCATACCACTAGAGATCAATTATTTAACGGTATCATGTCATTGACGTATATGTCTAGACTTACCATTATACAAACTATTTTGTGCTCGGTGTAAATCCGATTGGCTATCACTGTGGAAGCAATCAGTGTAGTCCAGCAAGAAATCTCCTCTAGGAAATTTAGAAGCCACTTAGCTTCTTCACCAGCTTTGTCAAGTGCAATTCACGTTTGCTCTGTGGAAATTAATTCATTTTTAATTCAATTCCACATTTTCTCCAACAATTATCACAACACTATTTGCACTAGGTAAAACCTTCAAATCCAAAAAAAGATTGTGCAAAAGATTCTTAGGAGCCTGCCCGACGAATGGGACGCCATGGTTACGGATATACAATAGGCTAAGGATATGAACACTCTGAAAAATGATGAACTCATTGTTAGGAAATCTATGCGGGAACGCAGCGGAATTCAAAATTTTGATTTCCTTTTACCCAAGATCGACTCCGTTTAAGCAATAAACAAACAAGTAGTAGACGGTGGTTACCTTGGTTGATCTATAAGATCGACGCTTTGACCGTCTAAGGAGAGTAGTTCTGTATAGAGCCGCCCAAGTGTTCGGCCTCTACCGCTAGTCCACACGAACAGCCCGCCGGAATCCCATCATGGATTGCTATTGAAAAACTCCGGTTGCTAGAACGGCCCTTTTCCCCTCTTTCCAACTCTCAAAAAGATGCTCTCTATTTTACACAAGAACTATGAGCTCTTGCAATTGTGATGTACAAAAGAGCTTGACACCCACACTATATTTATAGTGTATGTGGCGCCATATCTAGGTGTGGAGGAGAAGAAAACATTTTCCCAATAAAATAAGGAAAATATAATTGATTGATTTATCTCATTTATTACAATATCTCATATTAAATAAATCTAGGATATTGTCAATATCTTATATTGAATATTTCCAAGATATTGTCAATATCTAATATTGACTATCTTTATTTTTATTATATTACCATAAATCAATTTACACATGTGTATATATCACATATATATAACACATATAAATCTATTAATATATATCATATATAAAAACCTATGGTGCGCATGCATGCAAATCCAATTTGCATTACACGCATGCATTCACAATATATATGTATTATTTTATTTTATTAATATCTAATATTAATAATAGGTAATATCATTAATTAAATTGCACAATCCAAGTGTATCTTATACACATCAAATGTGGCGCCCCTTTGACCAACAAATTGGCTTCCGGAATATTCTTTAATTAATATAATACTATTAATATCTTGTATTTAATTTATTCATAATAAATAAATACCACTATATTAATTTACCACTATAACTTTTATAGTACGAGATAAACTTTCCTTATTTGGTAATCATCTATAACCACATTTTAATCCGCTAGATGTTCTTATGTGTGTGACCCGATAGGCTTCCGAATATGTTGGCGTAGAGACACAAAGTGCAAATTACTTAAAATGTCCTTCATGCCTAACGATCACGGGATAGCGTCTAGCAACACACCGTGACCCCCAATCATCGGAAGAGTCAAATGCAATGACTACTACCTTTCATGTGAAACGATTACCGTGTAACTTACAATCCTATCATTTGTAATAATAATATCCATACGGTCGTTAGTCGAGTGTCAAAACATCAACGACCGTATCTTATAATCTGATATCATGCTTTCTCGAAGTAACTCGCTTACTCCCACTTTGCAAAGATTCACGAGAGTAAGACATTCCTTATAAGAAGGCCATTTCGGATATTCGATCCAAATCATAGGATACGCGATTCCCGGATGACCAATCATGTATACTCCGCATGCTTCAGTATCACACCCAATCACTACCGCATGATCGCCCCATGGCTGTGGAAACCTCAATAGTGTCAAAGCATGACAATCCACACCGTGATGCCATGAAGACTCGGTCTTAAGGATAATTACACAACCGTCACATAGTGTGACACTTATCCGTGTAAGTGGGTCGATCTAACGTCGCATTCTCTAATACACGCCCACGCATACCCAAGTGTCTCTACACTTCGATAGACGAGATCTATCCCTGTCCTAAAGACATAAGACATCTAATACGTGCTAGTCTGTTTATACTATCAATGCCCTGTTTAATAGTACATCAGCCTAGAGACATTTAAGTATCAAACTTACTAAAGTGATTAGAGATCTTATCAACCATAATCGCCTATCATGGTTTCTCTATCACAGTTTAATACTAAGGATGTTATCATATAACAATTCATAATTGGTTCTTTAAAAGAACATATATATGACAAATGTAAAAGCCATTTAATATATGTATAAACATAAAGAAATAGTAGAAATGATCCGACCCGGTCGATCCGGTCCAACCCGATCGGGTTTAGGACACTATTCCAACAATCTCCCACTTGGCCTAAAACCAATCACTCGCACACACAAGACCAAGTTGAAACACAAGAATCTCATGCAATACTACTTAACTAGCTCCTAGCCATGAACGGATCACTATCCGTGGGGACTCGACTATCTTCATATCATGTTCCAAATGACCAAGTCAAAGGAACCGTCTCAACACACACACGAATCTCCGACGAGAGACCCTGGTCCTTGCTTCAAATGAATGAATCCACTTACTATATCGGCTATATAGAAAGGTGGAAGAACCGTATAAGGTTCATGAATGAACCTTCTAGATCCATGTACTGCTCCCGCTGTGCCTCTAAGGCACTACTGTGTTTTGGCTAAGTTGTAGAGTTTACAGTGACCCATAGGCTAGAACATTTCCAGCTCACTGTATCACTTAATCAAAGTGACTGCAAACCCAGACCGTAGCTCCCACTCGCCTTTATAAGACTTAGGGTACACGTCTGTATAACTATGTTAATTTATTTCCAAGTTTCAATAAACTAGGAACTCTTCCTTAACTTGTTTAAGGATATTCTCGACATTCACCAGATTTATTTTCATACTTGCTCATGAACCCTCATGGACTATGAACATCCGGCATTCCTTTATGATGGTTCCAATTGCCGTAGCAAAGGAAACCTTTCATAAACATCATCTTTCACCTTATCTTTAGGACTAGCATCCTAACATAGATAGATCTTGAGAACACCAGCTAGCAGCATCCCCGTCGCGATCTATGCTAAACTCTAGATCTTTTAGCATCAAATCTATATAGGTAAACAATAATCTAACAACAGTTGCATCTATCATTATAGATACTCATTTCTAAAATAAGAACTGCTAATCCAAGTGCTTTCGTAAAGACCTTGAACTACCAAACATTAATTGACTGTGACATGGGGTGATAATTCTCGAGAGAGATATCTAATACCTTGCTCAAAAATCATAACACACTCCCACTATCCATCTTGCACATTGGGCATATCCTTCTTTTGACTAAATCAAACTCCTTTGATTATCAAACAAAGAAATTGTCTAGAGAAACTTGTTTGAGTCCATAAGTGGATCTCATGGGCTTACATATCATGTTATCGTCTATCAACATTGAGCTTTCTGCTCAACGTCATCAACACTATCATATAGCCATGATACGAAGTTATAACAAGTATTATCTGAATAGAACTGGGCTCAGCCTTACAGGGACATTCCCTCTAAGACAGACTAGGTTCATAACCTGGTTGTCACTGATGGAATCTAATTCAGATATTATGGCTCCTGGCCATATCTCTCAATATTGCCTCTCAAACATTCCTTCATAAGTTGTGAGATATTCATTCATCAAGATGAACATACCAGCAACCCTTTTGGGCTCGAGGTTATCCACAGACTTACAGAACTTTTGTGTGCACCGAGCAGTGTTCTACACCTCATCGCTATGTGGCGTCTGCTCACGTTCCTATGGTTGAATATATATTTGCGGTTCTCAAACTCTTTTGAGATCTGATTCACTCCCACTGTTTCTCTTGGAAGAAACACTTCCTTTAGAAGACAGCATGTTAGGAGACAAACATTTTGCTCCGCAGACAAGTAAATAATATTTAGCGTACTTGCTAAGATATTCCACAAAGTTGCATATGTCGTACTAAGCTCCAGGCCTTTCTGACTTTGCCTATGACAACTTCAAATTATCGGCCAGGATAGATTTGACATTATCGCCTTCCATATCTAATATGGAATTTATTCAACCTTTATTCTTTGGAACTAGGTTAAGTATAAGGGCACTATCCCGAAACAGGTAAGGGATACTTCACATGGCTTGCGTCACACCTTTATCATATAAAGTGTTATTTACATTTTGGGAACACAATCTAATTGCGTATCCCAAATGTGGTATCCTTCAAGGGAGAATCTTATTCCTTTTCAGACAACTTCTGAAACACCCTTCAGGTATTAATTACTTCAATCCAATTGAAAATTAACTCCTAAGTAGCTCATCAATCTCATATTTGTACTAGCTCGAACTTTTCGGACTTTTCGAATTGTCGTACTTCAATAAGTACATTCAACTATTTCTAAAAATAGTCCAAGAGAGAGATAAACAATTATTTATGGCATTAATTGTCATAAGCCAACAAACATCGGTATGTTTAGGCTTTAGACAATTTTTCTAGTTTTTATAACCTTTTCATAAAAGGGTATTTTAGTCATCTTTAGATAAGATACGTATTACCTATATGATTCATAATCATATGGTTCAACATCATCAGAATGACGTTTGATTACACGCTTCCCTTCTAGAGAGACTATGTCTAGAACAACTACAAATATCAAGGATAACAGCATTCAAATATTTAGTTGAGATCTCATCACATATATCAACTATATAGTGACTTCAATCTAGTATGTTAGATTCAGTGACCTTCCAACTTTATCGGAATAACATTTATTCTTTACAATTGAATATGTCTACTAAATCATAAAAAATAACTGAAAGTATGTTCTTCATAAGAACCGGAACATAATAACATTTATTTGGTCCCCTTATCAGTTTACTAGATCCAGAATATGGTAAGTGTCACAACGTTTGCTTCACCTTCCATATCTGCATTTAATCTTTCTAATTTAATCACACTCGCAAGATATCATATATCTAAGAGTCGACTTGAACTTAGATAGATTTATCTCAACAGACTTGCTTAGAATAGAGACTTCGATAAGCTCTCTATTTAAGCACATGCCCTAACTTTTCTTTCAATCCTTTAAGCACTTGAAAAAATATTTCTTATTGTAGTCTTCATAAGACTTAAGAAAGATCACAAGAGCCATGTCCTTAATTTCCTTTCATAAAGAAAATCTGAAGTTTATTAAATAGTTTATTTAACCTTTCGAATCGTATTCAAAACATTGACTATCTAATTAACCTTTAAGCAATGATAGAATTAAGTCGATACTTAAATCTTACAATTTTGAAAACAACATTTCCAAAATTCGATGTGGTCATTCTTATTTAACGTTTGAATTAATTGTCATCATATGACAGAATGATCATCTTGGATCGTATCCAATATATGACTAATTCGTTGAAACTTATTTCAATAGATTTAATCATATCATGAGCTTCCGCTTTCATTAATAATTAAAGTCTCGGAGCACTGCATCAATTATGTAATCTCCTTGTCTCTAATTACTATAACGGGATCTCTCGTGTCATTGCTCATTTTAAAAGGATTAAAATTACTTAACCATATTTGAGAACATTTCTCAAAAGGTAACAGTCATAATTTGGTTTTACTAATCGAGAATAAAACATAAATATAAAGTTTGCTAAACTACAACATAAAAATGAAAATAAATGAGTGTTGTTTTTTATACACGCAAAATCAAAAAAAGGTCTTTTGATTTATGATTTTGGTCCCACTAGTCAACTACTTCCAATTGACTTTCAAGAATTATTAACTTCTTTAGTGGACAAGATCCCACTAAACTACCGCGACCCCCGCTTTGGCTGGTGGGTCGAAAATAGCCTAATAGGTAGACAACCCTTTTGTCAATCGTATCTTATACGACTCTTGTTGTTTGACTAGTCAACTCTTTGACAATTTTCATCTTATGAAGTAGTCAAACCCTTGCCTCTAAAATCCAAACGACCCCGCTTTGGCTGGTGGCCGAGAGAATTCTTAGTCAAGTCATAACCCCAATATTCGTGAGATCTCATCCGATCATATCTCGATAATGACGATATACCCGAGGTAGGTCAACCCCCTGCTTTGGCTGATGAGTTGGATCCGAACAAGTGCTCTTCACCGTCATTATAATATGAGGAGGCAATTTCAACTTGATTCTTTTGGGGTGGAAGTATTTATGTAAATTAATTCACTTAATTAATTTTAATTATGGTCTCATCAAGTATATCTATCTCTATAGACATACATCCTACACATTCATCTAGATCGTGCCTAGTCATGCATCTATCGTATCATATAAAATAAATACAAGCACAAAATAAATAAATGCGTAAAGTAACCGGTATGATCATGGACTTTTCCTAGGTGCGGTTTCGAATACAAACTGACGAAACCACGGGTCACAATCTAAGGGTAGCTGCAACCGCCGATAGGATCTTTAATGCGCCATTCTCCAATGGGATCTTTATTTTTTGTCTTTCTTTGGTCTTCATCTTCTGCTCCATTCTTGTTACATTTAATTCTATCTAATAAAATAAATACACCCGCCGCACACGGGGGGAAGCCAACGGGAATGGGATAAATGCAGAAAATAAACTAGGTCACGTTCTTCATAACGGCCTAGGACAATTTTTAAACCAACAAAAAAATTAAATCATTCACATCTATCCTATTGGTCGAGTCCATGATCAATCGGGGTCCATATAATCATATTATATCTACTATATCTAATCCATACAATAAAATCTTATGAAAAAGATAAAATTAAAATTTAACTACTTGCGTCTTAATTAATCAATTAACATTTAATCTATTAAATAATTTTTATCCAATCAATTAACTAATTAACATTTAATTAATTAAATAATTTTAATCGAAATAAAATTAACGATTAATTTTAAACGATTTTAATTTTAATTTTAATAAATTAGAACTATTCCAATAATAAATGAAAATTAAAATTAAGTCTCTTTTGTTTCTTTCCTTTTGATTCGTAATCAAAAGGATACCTTCAGTTTCCTAAACCAAATTTGGCTTAGGCCTGGCCACTTTCCAAAATCAAAATTTTGGAAGTGGCCTACGCCTTTTACAAATCAAATATTTGAAAATGGCCTAGGTCTATTCCAAATCAAATATTTTGAAAGGCCAAATAATTTTGGTTTAGGCCTGGCCACTTTTCAAAATCAAAATTTTGGAAGTGGCCTGTGCTAAGCCTTTTTCCCAAATCAAATATTTGGACGCAGTTTGAGCCTATTCCAAACAAAGTTTGGAAAGACCATTATTATTTTAATGACATGTGGCATCCCAATGACCCAAACTATTTGAACAATTGGTTAGCCACATGACACAACTAAACAAAGGAGGATTTACCAATCACAACTATGAACCATATTGAATCACAAAATACACAAAACAAAATTTGGAGATCCGCCAAAGATTGACCAATCAACTGTGCCGCCGGTACCGCCGCCCGCCCGCCCACGCCGCCGATCGGCCGAGCACCACCCGATCTCGTTTGTTTTTTCTTTTTCTTTTCATGTATCAATTTTCAAAATCAAAAATCTTTCATCTTTTAATTACGTGATTTAAATGATAAAATTAACTACGCATAATATCATGCTTATTGCTTAAGTTCGAAACTCTCTCTGATACCACTGTTAGGAAATCTATGCTGGAACGCAGCGGAATTCAAAATTTTGATTTCCTTTTACCCAAGATCGACTTTGTTTAAGCAATAAACAAACAAGTAGTAGACGGTGGTTACCTTGGTCGATCTATAAGATCGACGCTTTGACCATCTAAGGAGAGTAGTTCTGTATAGAGCCGCCCAAGTGTTCGACCTCTACCGCTAGTCCACACGAACAGCCCGCCGGAATCCCATCATGGATTGCTATTGAAAAACTCCGGTTGCTAGACCGGCCCTTTTCCCCTCTTTCCAACTCTCTAAAAGATGCTCTCTATTTTACACAAGAACTATGAGCTCTTGCAATTGTGATGTACAAAAGAGCTTGACACCCACACTATTTTATAGTGTATGTGGCGCCATATCTAGGTGTGGAGGAGAAGAAAACATTTTCCCAATAAAATAAGGAAATATAATTGATTGATTTATCTCATTTATTACAATATCTCATATTAAATAAATCTAGGATATTGTCAATATCTTATATTGAATATTTCCAAGATATTGTCAATATCTAATATTGACTATCTTTATTTTTATTATATTATCATAAATCAATTTACCCATGTGTATATATCACATATATATAACACATATAAATCTATTAATATATATCATATATAAAAACCTATGGTGCGCATGCATGCAAATACAATTTGCATTACACGAATGCATTCACAATATATATGTATTATTTTATTTTATTAATATATAATATTAATAATAGGTAATATCATTAATTAAATTGCACAATCCAAGTATATCTTATACACATCAAATGTGGCGCCCCTTTGACCAGCAAATTGGCTTCCGGAATATTCTTTAATTAATATAATAGTATTAATATCTTGTATTTAATTTATTCATAATAAATAAATACCACCATATTAATTTACCACTATAACCTTTATAGTACGAGATAAACTTTCCTTATTTGGTTATCAACTATAACCACATTTTAATCCGGCTAGATGTTCTTATGTGTGTGACCCGATAGGCTTCCGAATATGTTAGCCATAGACACAAAGTGCAAATTACGAAAATGCCCTTAATGCCTAACGATCACGGGATAGCGTCTAGCAATACACCGTGACCCCCAATCATCGGAAGAGTCAAATGCAATGACTACTACCTTTCATGTGAAACAGTTACCGTGTAACTTACAATCCTATCGCTGTAATAATATCCATACGGTCGTTAGTCGAGTGTCAAAACATCAACGACCGTATCTTATAATCTGGATATCATGCTCTCTCGGCAGTAACTCGCGTTTACTCCCACTTTGCAAAGATTCACGAGAGTAAGACATTCCTTATAAGAAGGCCATTTCGGATATTCGATCCCAATCATAGGATACGCGATTCCCGGATGACCAATCATGTATACTCGCATGCTTCAAGATCACACCCAATCACTACCGCATGATCGCCCCATGGCTAGGGGAAACCTCAATAGTGTCAAAGCATGACAATCCACACCGTGATGCCATGAAGACTCGGTCTTAAGGATAATTGCACAACCGTCACATAGTGTGACACTTATCCGTGTAAGTGGGTCGATCCCGACGTCGCGCATTCTCTAATACACGTCCACGCATACCCAAGTGTCTCTACACTTCGATAGACGAGATCTATCCTCGCCCTAAAGATGTAAGACATCTAATACGTGCTAGTCTGCTTATACTATCAATGCCCTGCTTAATAGTACATCGCCTAGAGACATTTAAGTATCAAACTTATTAAAGTGATTAGAGATCTCATCAACCATAATCGCCTATCATGGTTTCTCTATCACAGTTTAATACTAAGGACGTTATCATATAACAATTCATAATTGGTTCTTTAAAAGAACATATATATGACAAATGTAAAAGCCATTTAATATATGTATAAACATAAAGAAATAGTAGAAATGATCCGACCCGGTCGGATCCGGTCCAACCCGATTGGGTTTAGGACACTATTCCAACACTCATTGGCTCATTTCTAGTACACGAGAGCATGCTTACCTCTCGCAAGCATACTAAGCATGAAACTAAGGGAGTGGCATTAAAGGCCAAATCCCAGCCCACCGAACCTGAGACTACCGAAAGTGAGAGTGATAATGAAGATCACGGATTTATGGTTCGTAAGTTCAAGAAATTTTTTAAGTTTAATAAAGGATCAAAATCTGAGCCTAAACATCAAAAAGGCAAAGCCAAAAGAGGTTCTGATGTCCATTGTTAAGAATTCAACAAAAGGGACATATAGCCAATGAATGCCCAAATCGCAAGTCAAAATCTGAAAAGAAATCTAAACCAACTCTTGATAATAAAAAGAAAGTAAAACCTGCTTTAGCCGCTTGGTCCGATAGTTAGGACAACAACGCTGCTGATTCTGGCTCTGAAAAGAGTGAGAAAGCCAATGTAGCCCTGATGGCACATTCTCAACCCACAAATGACATGGATGAGACTTTGTCTAATCCACCTTTCACTAATGATGAACTATATGAATTAAATGAAAATCCGGCTTTCGAAAATTCACACATTAAAGGTAAAAATGAACATCTTCAAGAAATCATTTTACAAAATAAGGATCAAATCCTCCAGTTGATTAACTCTTTAAGTGCACTTGAGCTAAAGTACAAAGATCTTTAGTTGGAAAATGCTTCTCTTAAAACTGAGTCTATTACACTCAAGAAACCATTCAAGGGTTAGAGTAGGGCCCAATAGTTAGTGGGTATGAGACTTCTTACAAGAAGACTCTTCTCAACAACTTGAAGCTCAAAGAAAAGATCTTGGAACCAAGACCATTTGCCTTAAAGAACATCAAACCCCTTTCCCCCAAAGGTTTTTATAAACAACACACGAAAGCACCCAAACACGCATACAAGTATGACCAGAGGTATTCAAGGAGTCCGTCTCGACAGACTACCTCTCGTCAAACAAACTATGCTCCACATATGCACCACGATCATAAGATACATCAAGCACCTAACTACACCTTTGTTAAACAACGAGTGTCCTATAACTCATATTCTAATTTTCAACCACATTATCACTATGACTAGCCCCACTATCCATATGGGTCTTATTTTGGCTTTTATGATCAGCCCTTTAGTTCCTATGGATCTAGACCTGCACATAAACCCAAGATTAAGAAGATAAAGTACCCAAAATTAAACAAGTATAGGTGAGGAAGGATTTTGCCAATACTAACACTTAAGGACCCAAAAGACTAAAGAGGACCTCAACTACTCTTTGGTTGCAGGATTACCCTAAACTAAGACCATGAAAAATCCAAACAAATGGGTGCTAGAATGCGGTTGCTCTAGGCACGTGACTGGAAACTTCACACTTTTTCGATCATATGAACCAAAATCTAAAGGAGCCTCTGTCACTTTTGGTGATACCTCCAAAGGAAAGATCCTTGGTGAAGGATCCATTGGTAACCCTGAATCGCTCATCATAAACAAAGTGTATTTTGTAGACAACTTAACTCATAATCTTTTAAGTATTTCCCAACTTAGTGATTCCGATCTAGAGATTACATTCGACAAAAAGACATGCAAGATAAAAGATATGTCTGGTAAGCTTCTCTTGTCCGGTCATCGCGAGGACAATATATATACGATTGAACTTGATAAGATTCTGGAATGTCCAATATCTTGTCTTGTCTCTGAAAATGACAATGTTAATCTTTGGCATTGACGCCTAGGACATGTTGGTATCCCCCCATGCAAAAATTGGTTAGCCAAAATCTAATTCGTGGACTACCAGGAAAGACTTTAAGTTTTGTGAGCCTTGCATCAAAGGCAAATAAACAAATACTTCTTTCAAATCCAAAAAAGACATCACCACTACATGCCCACTTGAACTCATGCATATCGATCTGTTTGGCCCAAGTCGTGTTCGAAGCCTTAGAGGGAAGTCATATGCCCTTGTAGTTGTAGATAATTACACCCGATACATATGGGTTTTGTTCTTGACTCCCAAAAGTGACCGTGCTGCGTCATTTGAAACTCGGGTGAAGTAATTACAGAATACTTTTGATATATCGGTTGTGACTGTCCGGAGCGATAGAGGCGGAGAATTCATTGATGCAGAACTCATTGAGTTTTGTGAATACTCCGGTATTCGACATGAGTTTTCTGCTCCTAGGACTCCACAATAAAATGGGGTTGTTGAGCGTAAACATCGCTCTCTTCAGAGTCGGCACAAACGATGCTAAACGAGTTCAATGTGCCTCGTTTCCTATGGGCCTAAGTGGTCTTTTGTGCCTGTTATAATATTAACAAATTATCTATTCGAAAGACTTTACACAAGACTCCCTACGAGATTCTTAGGAACCGACCACCCAAAATAAACTATTTCCATGTTTTCGGGTCAAAATGTTTTGTCTTAAACGATAAGGGAAACTTGGATAAATTTGCATCTAAGTCCACCGAATGCATATTCGTGGGTTATTCCGAAACCTCACGGGCATATTGATACTTTGATCTGGTTTCACGACACATTTGTGGGTCCGTACATGTCTCATTTAATGAATCAAATTCCATGAATAACGCGTGTATTAATGTGGAAGGAATGAAGGATTTATTAGAAAAGGCTAAGCTTACAGATTGTTCTGAGTTTGAGTTTCTTCCTCCGGTCACAAATGAGGTAAGTCCAGAAATTCCTAAAACTCCTACTCCTGAGGCTTTTATTGGTGAAAACAGACCCATGGGTGATGAAACCTTAGGAAATGGTGAACCCGATGGTGAACAACATACAGAACACAATGAGCAGCCTGCTCCTACCCGACAACGCACTTGGGATAGAGCTCATACTTCGGATCTAATCACTGAAGATCCCACTACTGGTGTATCCACTTGTTTGTCAACTCTTCCCCATCCTTTTGCTGCTTTAGTGTCTTTGCTTGAACCCTAAAATATAAAAGAAGCACTAGTAGACATGGATTGGGTGATAGCCATGCAAGAGGAGTTACATCAATTCGAAAAAAATGATATATGGGAACAAGTCCCTTTACCTCCCAAGACACACACTATAAGAACCAGATGGGTCTTTAGGAATAAAATGGATGAAAACGGGGTATCGTTCGGAATAAGGCCCGACTGGTAGCACAAGGGTATTGCCAAGAGAAAGGCATCAACTACGATGAGACCTTTGCTCCAGTCGCTCGGCTTGAAGCCATTCGCCTACTTATAGCGTTTGCATCCGGTTTTGACCTAAAGTTATTAGAAATGGATGTTAAGAGTGATTTTTGAACAGTTTTATCAAGTAGGAAGTGTATGTTCGTCAACCTCCGGGTTTTGAGGATACACTTCACCAAGATTATGTCTACCGTTTCAATAAGGCACTTTATGGCTTGAACCAAGCCCCCCGAGCTTGGTACGGCCGGCTATCATCTATGTTGTTGGAACATGGTTTCTCTAGGGGTAGAGTAGATAATACTCTATTCATTAAGAAATCTGGTTCAGATATCCCGATTGCTCAGTTATATGTAGATGATATCATTTTTGGCTCCACCAATACCGACTTATGCACCGAATTTGAGACTTTGATGAAGTGTAACTTTGAGATGTCAGCCATGAGAGAGCCCACCTTCTTTCATTGTCTACAAATCAAACAAACTCCCCTAGGGAAACATGTTAGTCAAACCAAGTACATTAAAGACATGATCACAAAATTCAAGTTTAACACACTTAAGCCTACAAGCACGCCTACGACCTCATCTGTCAGGCTGACTACGGATGAAGATGGCCAACCTTTCGACCAACACCTTTATATATCCATGATAGGCTACCTACTTTATTTGACTGCTTCCCGACCCGATATTATGTTTGATGTTTGTCTATGTGTACGATTCCAAGAAAACCCTAAAATGTCACACTTTGGGGCAGTCAAACAAATTTTTCGCTTAGGCACACCCCCACTTTCAGTCTATTTCATGCCACTTCTACACCATTCACACTACTCGCACATAATGATGCTGACTATGGAGGTTGTTCTGTGGAACACAAAAGCACTAGTGGCACGTACTAGTTCTTAGGCCATAGACTCATCTCGCGGTTCTCCAAGAAGCAGCCTAGTGTTTCTTTGAGCACCACTGAGCCTGAGTATGTTGATCTAAGTAAATTTTGTGCCCATCTTTTATGGATAAAACAACAGCTTTCCTATTTCGGTATTACTATACCTTGCGTGACCGTCAACTGTGACAACACTAGTGCCATAGACTTGTCCCACAATCCGATATTGCACTCTCGTGCCAAACATATAGATATCCATTATCACTTTATACGATATCATGTGACCAATGGTAAGATATCTATTGAGTTTGTGCCTTCTACGCAGCAAGTCGCTGATATTTTCATGAAGCCTCTACCTTGGTCTTTGTTTGAAAAGCTGCGTAGTGACCTATGTATGGTTCCTCTTTAGACCCTTTTTATTCCTTTTTCAAAATAAGTGGGAGAGATGTATATATGTAGGGGGAGGTGCAATTTAGGGAGAGCGTAGATATTTTGTAAAATTAATCAAAAGGGAAGAATCGTTGGAATATTGTTGTGTCCACAATAATCCATATGTGGTTTGATTAATTTTACACTATCTAAACTTATGTGTTATATATTTTTCTTGTTACTAACCCTGCCGAGAAGTCGTATGACTTACAAATGCATTTTTCTCTGTTTTTGCAGGTACCATGAAACACTCACACACCATAAAATGATTACAACAAGGTTGTATGATTTAATTAATATCATCCACACAAATAGGATATGGTGTAGTTTCATTATTAAATAAATTATGCGCTCTGCACAATGTTAAATTAAGATTGCCGGGTCTTAAGACCATCCACCCCGGCAAACATAATTTCTAACCTAAGCCTTATATTATACACACTAAACCATTTACCCTAGCAAACATAATTTCTTTTCCAAAATAATAAAACTGCCGCCCTCACCACTATCCTTCATTCAGCCGTTCCAACTCTCTCTCATTCTTGAAACCACTGTCCCCTTC
This sequence comes from Gentiana macrophylla, assembly GCA_026214975.1. Taxonomy (NCBI): domain Eukaryota; kingdom Viridiplantae; phylum Streptophyta; class Magnoliopsida; order Gentianales; family Gentianaceae; genus Gentiana; species Gentiana macrophylla. The sequence goes on from CM047813.1 coordinate 48,244,861, forward strand.
TTCTTGGTATAGCAACCGTTCACCATTAACTCTTGTCTCGATACTGCCTTCAAAAATCGGAACCCATTCTGTCTTCTATCTTGACTCGATTCAGGCACTAAGAAGACTATTCAGTCTTCGATCCATAATCCGTTGATGAGAAAAGTCCAATCTTTCGGTCAATTACCACTCAATTGTTGCTCGTTCTTGCTGCAGTCCGAATTTCCGGCTTCGTACATCAACTAGAAGATCAACCGACCGCTCTACGACTAGATAGAATTTGAGTCAAAAGATGATGTTTTTATGCTTCAATGAAATGGCCTTGGTTTGGTTGAATTCGAGAGATTGATTTTGAAATCTTCATAGTTCATTTATGAGTCATATAATTGATAAAATCAAATCTTGAGTCTCTTTGAAAACATCAAGCTTGAAGAAATTTAAATGCGTTCTAGACAATTCCTTAAACTCAAGCTTGAATATAGTTGATATAGTCTCTTCTTATATATATATATATATATATATATATATATATATATATATATATATATATATATATATGAATGCATATCGATTTAAATACATATATCCAGTTTATTTTAGAAGCCATGTTCAAGCCCTGGCTCTATATAAATAAAATTTAATTCAAATGAAAGCGGGATTAATGCTCGGTAAAGAATTGAAATTCAAGCAAATCCCTTGAAAGTTTACTATGAAATAAAAATAAAGATGATCACATCGCCATCCCAAGTACTATGAACAAAGTATATAAAAATATTGCAACAATTCAAATATAAACAAAAGTAAGAATGAAACTCTCAATATCTCCTGTGCTACTCCTCAAATACTTATCGCATTACGCCTTCTCACCCCTGCCACATTAACAAAAGCATGCACAAAGGGTAAGTATATATTAATTTATGGAAGAGAAGAAATGCGAGCTTTTAGAATATATATAAGATTTATTATCATTTCTATTAAAAGGCAAGATGTAGATTCTACTTGATCTGCGTAAGATTCACATCTCCCAATATGCCTAAATCAGTAATTAACTTAACTATCTTTGTTACAACATGCTATCAAGGTGGAGCGGACATATTGAAATCTTCGGATACAATAACCCCGGAGCGTGATTGAAATCTTCAGGATACAATAACCCGGTTCCGATAAGTATGAACATCTGGCTGATGCTGTAAGGCACCGCGGCCGATAGGACACTCAACTTTGACCAATTGTACAAACTACATCAAGATCTTAAGGATCTACCCAAGACCACATAATTGTTTAATCTTTATCTAGCAAGTTGTGTAGTATTGTTTGATTAACCGCTCCATCCTGATTCATTTGAGCAATACATCCTCCTCTGACACCTACTCATCGTGATCCAGAGCCAATTTGAACAAAGGTGAAAACTACTCGGGTGACCATCGTCGAATGACGGCTTAGCCCGTTCAAAGGTTCGACGCTGGTTAGTTATGGACTCAAGCGTGCGTTCGAGGTCCCGGGCCGCCACGTCAAAAATCCGGGGCTGCGTTGCCGTCACGGAAATTTTCCGAAACTAATTTCGATCCTTCATCGTTTTCATCCATTTTCGCAAACCAAGCCCAATCTTTCTACTTAAAATCCATCTAAATAATCTACCAACCATACAAGCATCAACCATATCGCAGACATCAATTTAACGCCGAATTAAATCACTAAAACAAAGAAGGAAAACAATACGGCCATTCATATTCAAAAGTAGCGACGTAAGAGTTTCTCCTACCTTGATGCGCTAAATGCTCAGAACTAACTGCTGATCACTGGTACCCCGTTTAGAAGCTCACGTCATTCCAAACGGTATGCTCCGATCCCGGCGGAAGAGAAGCTTGAGGAGATATCAAGGATCGAAAATTTGGCGATTCAAAGCCCCAGCAATGATTTCTCTTCACCGGAGGAGGAAGTCGGCTGCTCCAAATTCAGAGTTTTAAGAAATGATGATTAGGTTTTAGTATGTTTCTGTTTATATACAACCTAATTATCATTTAAACCTGAGTTTACCACTAAATACCCTCGAAACAACCATTAAATCCTGAAACCGTTTACAATTCAAAGTTTAATTCCAGCGGAAGGAAAAGAATATTAATTCGTTTTACTTAATGAAACCACCTGCTGCCCTTTTATGAAAAATGGAATATTACATTCTCCCCCTTAGTGGAGTTTTAGTCCCTCAAAACTCGAGCGCACTAGTAAATCCCAAAACTCCGGAAGTTCGTTGATCATATCACTTCAGTCTCTCAAGTTGTAGCAGAGTGTATGATTGCCATACGAACAAGAACCAAATGAACCATCTTCCTCACCAATCATCTTTTCTTTCTGTTCAGGAATCTTAATCGTTTTCCATCATGCAAGCGGGGTTGTCTCAAGTATCTGATTCCACTGTGTAGACTCGACCTCTGTCTTCGTCGACCTTACTTGTAACTTGTGAAACATGGACGGCGGTGAACTCACGGACATAGACTCGCAGGCTGATCCATAGGCTAAGTCAATCCTCTCGAGAATTTCAAAGGTCCAACATACCTCGGGCTCAACTTCCCGCTAAAAGCGGCTTTACTCAAACACGATCACCAACCCAAAACTCAAGCGGTCTTAATCGATCACGCAACTTCTTGTCTTGAGCCTATCTGCAGTTATTCTTCACTACTTGAACCCTCTTGGCTTCTTGCTCCACTAACTACGACCCAGTGGTGTTTCTCCTCAACATCATCCCAAAACAGGCGTATGCAAGTCTTACGCCATACAAAGCTGGCGGTGGCATGCACATGCTCGTTGATAAATTTTATTTATTGTAAAAGCAAACTCACTTAAGGTGTAGATAAATCTACCCAAGATCTGCCTACCTCACAAGACACATAAACACAGCCATATCATAGTGTCTGGATAGTCTCTGTGGTGACTACAGTCGGGGATGGAACGCATCTCAAATCAACCGGGTACCAAAGCCTCACTGTAGCTCTGCCAAAACCAACTAACGAACCTAATCCTCCGATCAAACAATGTTGATCGAACTCCATGAAGCTTCACTATATTGTCCAGTATATAGTTCCGTCATCCTTTACCAGAGGCATATTCATCTTGAAGGCAAAGAATGAGCCGACTTGGTTAATCATCAACGATCACCCCAAATAGAATCATATCCACCCCTTAAATCTTAGGTAAACTGAAATAAAGTCCATAAAGTGATCTTTTTCCCATTTCATTTACAGAGATATCTAATGACTTAAGCATCCCGCACAGCCTCATGTTCGCTTTCTTTCTACGTGACGTATCACACTCGAAAACAAACTTAGCAATCTCTAGCTTCATTGAGGGCCCACCAAAAATCTTTCTTTCAAATCCACAGTACATCTTGGTAGAACCTTGATGCACCTAAAAGCAATCTTGTGTGCCTCTTCCATACCTTCTGCTCTTGTCTCAAACCTCAGTACATTATAGACGATCGATCTAAGCCACAGAATTTCCATTCACAGTCAACACGCCATTATCAGAGGGCTTCTACTCTGCAACTCTCTTCCAAGTCAACTAAAGCGCATCTTACGTCTGCTTTGCTACTCGATCTCATCCATCAACTCGATCCCCAGCAACAACGGTGCTGCAAGCGACGGTCCTCAATCGATCAAATCGCTGTTTACGCAAATCATCAACCTAACAGCATTAGCCTCTCGACATTTTCCAAAACCACTTTGGTTTCTAAGTAACGATTCATAGTCAAACCGACCGTCTCGACTAGATGTTGCGAAATTTGAGTTTCGCATAAGAAAGATGATGTTTTATGCTTCAATGGCTCTCAAATGACGCAGTATATGGTGAAAATTCAAGACGATTTTCGATCCGGTAAACTAGTAGAATATATCTCGCTTATTTGTTCATTTATCGAAATCATATAATTGATAAAATCAAACAGATTTCGATTTCTTATCTAATAAAAGTAATTATGCTCTCACGAAAACATCAAGCTTGAAGAAATTTAAATGCGTTCTACATTTCGACAATTCATCACTCAAGCTTGGAATATAGTTGATATAGTCTCTTCTTATTATATATATATATATATATATATATATATATATATATATATATATATATATATATATATGAATGCATATCCATTTAAATACATATCCAGTTTATTTAAAGTTTGATGAGATTTGTCTGATTGTTGAGCCAAACACAAGAGTATTGATCTGTTCAGAAATGATATACTCAAAATGTTGATCAGTTGAAAATACTCATAATAGACTTGAAACATTTTCCGGGAGCATATGCCTTCGAAAAGTATGCTATGAATATGCCTCTATGTTCATAACATGCTCCAATTTACATTATTATAACTTTGAGATTATATTGACCACACCCTTTATATATCACTTAGCAGCATTTTGCATATACATGAAAATATACATATATATATATATATATATATATATATATATATATATATATATATATATATATATATATATATATATATATATATATATATATATATATATATATATATATATATATATATATATATATATATATATATATATATATATGTATGTATTATGTATATATATATATATATATATATATATATATGTATTATGGTCTATATTATTTACTAATAATCAGCACTGCAATTATTTGGCATGTTTCAGCATTTATCTGAAATATTAAACTAATTTTCGTATTAGCTTAAAATTTTATGTCTTCGCAATAAATGAACTTCGGAAACTGATCCATTTATTGTCTTAAGAAACTAAAAGTCCTTTTAAAATAAATAATAATACAAATAATAATAAAATAGAATAAATTTTGAATCTGTCGATTGTTTAATGTTTCCTTATTCCTTTAAATGCATTACTAGTCTCTATGTATGTCATTTAGTATTCCAAGTCACTGCATTAATAATTCAACCACTGCACTCTAAAGTCATGTAGTTTTACCTTCACAACTTGTCTATATAATCTCAAAGACACTAAACTGATCTAGCAACAAGCTGATCAAACATTTTCATATTTACTAAAACATTCCTTGCTTTTACGAATTTGTTTACTGTTCTTGCCTCTCAGTTTCCTTCGAATCAGAGTTGTGAGTTCGAGTCTAAATCTGAATATGCCTTGAGTGATTTGGGTTGAGACTTGGTTGTGGTGATTTTATCTGGGATCCAGCTTGAGCTTTGAGATTACACCAAGGCTTGTTTCTGGCACCAGTCATCTCACAATCTCAATTGTGTGTTCATATCCGTAAGTTCTAGTTTTGCTTTTTTGCTTTCAAGTTGCTAATTTTATCCGTGTGTCTTGATTTTTAGACTTGGTTAGAAAAAGAAATGCGAAGGTTGTATTGTGTTCTATTGTATTGAATTTTTCAGAAACCAAATTGTGTCAGAATCCTAGTGATTATATCACTGTGGAAATCAGGATTCATACACTACTGTGTGATCTGGAAAAGTTCAATAAGTTAGAACAAGTTTATCCATCTTGTATCCTACTTTCAGTATTAAAAATCAGTTGTAATCTGTAAACAGAATATAGTGAAATCTATGGATGTGTGGTTGACATTGACATATAGGACTGTATGATAGTTTAGGTAACTATTAAAATCAGTGTATGTGTCTTGGAATCAAATTAGAAACACACTTAACTCGCTGCATGCTAAATTGATAGGATCTAACTCGTTAAAATCCTTAATCATATTGATCACAAGAACATTAACCTATACACGTTGATCTTAGCTAGATCTTCCACCTAGTTTATTATCAATAATAGGTTAATTAATTTTGAAACTCTAAAAAGGCTAATTAAAATTTAAAAAGCCGTAATATCCTATTCGCCCCCCTAGGATATATATTGCGCATATACGATCCAACATAAACCACCACTATATCAGCTATACAGTGAAGACGGAAGAACCGTACTATGTACATGAATTAACCTCTTAGATCCATCTACTACTCCCACTGCGCCTCTAAGGCACTACTGTGTTTTGGCCCAGTTGCAGAATCTCTAGTTATTTCTAGCTAAGAACATTTCCAGCTCACTGCATCACTTGATTAAAGCGACTGTGAACCCAGACTGTTGCTCCCACTATCTTCGTAAGACATAGGGCATACATCTGTATATCTACGTTTATTCGATTCCAAGTTTCAGTAAACCAAGAACCCATCCTTAACACCTTTAAGGGTGTCCTTGACATTCACCAGAATCACATTCACACTATCTCATGACTCTTCATGAAGTATGAACATCTAGTTTAACTCACAAAACATATGATGGACCCTATTGAAGAAGCAAAAGGCACCTTCCATAAGTATCATCTTTCACCTTATCTTTTAGGACTGTCGTCCTATCATAGATAGATCCTGAGAATACTGGCCAGTAATATCTCTTGCTATGATCTATGCTAAACTGTTTTAGCATCTCATCTATAGGGTGAACCATGATAATTATGCAGCATCTGAATCTATCACTATAGATTCTTATTTCCAAAATAAGAACTGCCATTCATAGATCTTTCGTAAAGACCTTGAACTACCAAACATTAATTGATTGTGACACGGGGTGACGATTCTGAAAAGGATATCCAATACTTTGCTCAAAAGTGTAACACTCCCACTGACCCTCTTGCAAATTAGGCATATCTCTCCTCTTGATGAAATAAGACTCGTTTGATTTATCAAAGTAAAGAACTTATACCGAGAAACTTGTTTAAGGCCATAAATGGATATCAAAAGCTTACAAATCATGTTATCGTCTATGAACATCAAGCCTTTGGCCCAACATTTTCAACACTATCATATAGCCATGATACTGTTAGGTGTAGTGCCCGAAAGACAATTTGTGTAATTGTTTTCAACAATGGATGACATATTTTATCTCACCTTATTACTTGCTTTGTGCTTGTAAATAATACATTGCTGCAAACCCTAAGTATATCAGTATGTAACCGCTTAACTCAGTGTATGGCATGCACGTGAGGATTGAGTTAGTGGTGATATACTTAAACCTGTTAGTCGTGGTGAACTTAATTCGAGTTTAGGGTCTCTTGATTAAAACACCAATAATGCGCCTAACACCTTAGGGTGTGATAGTCTTATCCGGACTGCCGGTGAGGGTACCTACGTGGGGCATTTATATATGATGGCATTCATATAGGACTGGACCGATTTAATCTGAATTTCTCGGTATATTTCCGTAATCGATGAATCTTATTAAATCATTAGATGATCATTTATGGATCAACCTTAATCCTGAGGTGATCACAGGGTGCTGCTTGTCCCGGGGTAGTGTTTGATGTATTAGTTACAGTTCACTTAAATAATGTGTTCCAAGCCACTTCTCATTGGCACTATCTCCAGATGAGTGAGTAGTTCTGATTTTCACAGACATGGAATCCATTCCTTCCTGCGGGAAGTAGAGAGACAGTCCCCTTATTTGTTAACCCTAAGAACGTGATTGATCGGCCGAGTTCATATTTAGACTAATTAGCTACTAGTCAGATATGTGAACTAATTGATCACTAGGGGTTAATGGTAAATAAGGATAAGATATTCGAAAGTCGGGTTCACGGAGACTTCCTCTCGTAATGGACAATCTATGGAGGGTTAATCCGTATGTAGTGATTATATCAATGGACGCTTATTCACTCTATGGGTTGAGTATAAGTATACATCTATAATCGGTAGAGTTCAGTTTCGGGTTTATGGTGGCGTAATCCCGGAATTAATAATTAATGTACTTATTCTGTTCGATGAATAATTAATTATTGGAGCTACTGGTTATAGGTCCATGGTCCCCGATGTGCCTTCTGTAATTCGGACTAATAATCTTGTTATTTGGGCCTCAGTGATAATTAATTGGCTGGGCTAATTAATTGATATGCAAGAATATTATTTAGTTGGGCTAAATAATATAATACACAGAAAAGACATTTTCTGTGGGCCTGGTGAGCTTAGTGTGGCGCCAATATGTCTTGAATTTTCCAAGAAATTAGTTTTCCGGATAATGACATATTGTGTAATTAGTTATTTATTTGTTAAATAATTAATTGGATAAATAAAAGAAAATAATTTATTTATTATTTATCTCTTAACTATAAGGATAATTATATTTTCTTATTATAAGATTGTAATTATCTCTTATTTTTATTGGATAATAATAATTAGAATTATCTTTTTTATTTTGTTAAACCGATTGGGTATAGGTTTTCTCTCTTGCATTTTGCCTATAAAAAGAGAGTTCTCCCCGAGCCCTAGGTGAGGTAAAAGCCACGAAATTCATAGAGAAAAAAGGCTAAGGAGTTCGATCCTTAGCTCCACCCGGTTAGAGAAAAACTTGGAGTTTTTCTTGGAAGCATATCAAGGAGGTTCTCATATCAAGAAGGGTGTCCACCAACCACCGTTTGGAGAACACATTGGAAGATCAAGGCTTCTCATCCTAAGATCAAATCTTCTCTTCCTACTATTGGTATGATTTTCTTAACCCCCTTGTAGTAGTTTAAGTCCTTTAATTATGTATTGTGATGTATAAATCGTGATCCATCCGCTGCGCGTAGATCTAACTCGTTTAGATCTAAGATCCTACATCCTTCAGATACGTAGCTACAACAAGCACTATCTGAATAGATTTAAGCATAGCTGGTAACACAAGGGAAATACAAGGTTTACGCCTCGCAGCCTTTTAGCCATCAACTCAGCCTAACGGTAACCGTATTACCATCCATGTCTATCTTTCATAAAGACATGCAACACCTTTTAGGGAAATTCTCTTCAGGTAAGACATACTAGATTCATAACCTGTTATGTCATTCATGGAATCTACTTCAGACATTATGGCTCTAGGCCATATCTCTTAGTCTTGTCTTTCAAGCATTCTTGCATAAGTCGTGAGATCTTCATTCTTCAAGATGAACATACCAGTAGCCCTTTCAGGAGTGTCGTCATCTGCAGACTCATAGAGTACGTTTACGCATTGAGCATTTTCCTACACCTCATTGCTATGCGGTGCCTGATCATGTTCCAATGGTTTAATATATCTTTGTGGTTCTAAAACTCTTTTGAGATTTAAATTTACTTCCACTATTTCTTTTGGAAGAAACACTTCCTCTAGAAGACATTATGTTTGGAGACAAACATATTTTGCTCCGCGGACAAGTAAATAATATCTAGCGAACTTGCTAAAATTTTCTACAAAGTTACACATGTCATACTAAGCTCCAAGCCTTTCAGACATTGCATGCTCGCTAGAAGCACGACAACCCTAAATCATCTGTTAAGAGGGATTTGATGTTATCGTCTTCTATATATGATATGGAATTTATTCAACCTTTATTCTTTAGACCTCGGTTAAGTATATGTATTGTATAAGGGCACTATCCCCAAAAAGGTAAGGGATATTTCGCATGGCTTGCGTCACACCTTTATCGTATAAAGTGTTGTTTCTGTTTTAGAAACACAATCTAATTACGTATCCAAAATGGTATCCTTCAAGGGAGAATTTGATTCCTTTTTCAGAGATTAATTACTTCAATCCAATTGAAGATTAATTCTTAAGTTGCTCATTGATCTCACATTCATACTAGCTCAAACTTTTTGGGCTTTCCGAACTTTGCACTTCATTAAGTACACTTGGCTATTTCTAAAATAGTCAAAGAGAGTAATAAACTATAATATCATTTGGGGAATTAATTTTCATAAGCCAACAAACATCGGCATGTTTAGGCTTTAAGCAATATTCTAGATTTTATAACCTTTTCAAAAAAGGATATTTTAATCATCATTAGATAAGATACGTATTACCCACATGATTCATAATCACATGGTTCAGACATCATCAGAATGACATTTGATTACACATTTCTCTTCCAGAGAGTCGACATCTAGAACAACCTCAAATATCAAGGATAACAACCATTCAAACATTTGGTTGAGATTTATCAACTATATCAACTATATAGTGACATCAATCTAGTATGTTAGATTCAGTGACTGTTCAACTTAATCGGAATAACATTTATTCCTTTCAATTGAATATGTCTGCTAAATCCTAACAAACAACTGAACTCGTGTTCTTCATAAGAACCGGAACACAATAACATTTATTTAGTTCTTTTATCAGTTACCAGACTCAGAATAAGAAACCGAAAATGTCACAACGTTTGCTTCACTTTTCCGTATCTTTTTGTCTTCCATATTTAATCATTCTAATTTAATCATACTCTTAAGATATCATATATCTAAGAGATGACTTGAACTTAGATGGATTTATCTCAACATACTTGCTTAGAATAAAGACTTTGATAAGTTATCTTATTTTAAGCAATGCCCTAACCTCCCTTTTAGTCCCTTAAGCACTTGTAAATACTTCTTAGTTTAGTCGTAATAAGACTTAAGAAAAATCACAAGAGCTATGACTTCAATAATTTTTCGTAAAGAAAATCTGAAGTTTATTAAATATTTTATTTAACCTTTTGAATCATATTCAAAACATGAACCATTTAATTCATTTCTGAGCAATGATTTAAATAAATAAGTTGATACTTAAATCTTACAATTTTGAAAATAACATTTCCAAAATTCGATAAGGTCATTCTTATCCAACGTTTGAATTAATTGTCATCGTATAACAGAATGATCATATTGGATCGTATCCACTATATGATTAATTTTGTTGACCTTTATTTCAAATGACTTAATTATATCATGAGCTTTCGTTTTCATTAATAATTAAAGTCTTGGAGCACTGCATCAAATATGTAGTCTCCTTGTCTTTAACTACTATAACGGTGTCGCTCGTGTCATTGCTCTTTTTAATAAGGATTAAAATTACTTAACCTTACTTGAGAACGTTTCTCAAATGGTAACAGTCATAATTTGGTTTTACTAATCGAGAATAAAACATAGAAATAAAAGTTTTCTAAAACTACCACATGAAAAATAAACATAAAAGAGTGTTGTTGTTTATACATGCTAAATAAAAAATGGTCTTTTGTTTTATTATTTTGCTCCCACTAGTCAACTATTCCTAACTGACTTTCAAGAATTTTCCAAAATTCTTTAGTGGCCAAGATCCCATCTAGTTACCCCGATTCCCGACGAGGGCCGATCATCCGGTATAATTCGAAAGGTAGGTAATACTTTACCAATCATATCTCTATGTGACTTTTTGTGGTTGACTACTCAACTCTTTGACACTACATATCTCTATATGGTAGCCAATCCCTTGTCTCTAAAATAAGACGGTCCTGACGAGGGCCAATCACCGCAATATTCTATTCAAGTCATAACCCAATATTTGTGAGATCTCATATGATCATATCTCAATAATAACGATATACCTAAGGCAAGTCAACTCCCGAGAGGGCCGATCAGTTGGATCCGAACAAGGGCTCATCACCGTCATTATAATATTGTGAGACAATATTTCGACTTGATTTTTGTTGTGGAAGTATTTATGTAAATTAATTCACTAAATTAATTTTTAATTACGGTCGCATCAAATATATCTATCTCTATAGACATATATCCTACACATTCATCTAGATCGTTCCTAGTTATGCATCTATCGTATCATATAATATAAATACAAGAACAAAATAAATAAATGCGTAAAGTAACCGGTATGATCATGGACTTTTCCTAAGTGCGGTTTCGAATACAAATAGATGAAACCGCGGGTCACAATCTAAGGGTAGTTGCAACTGCCAATAGGATCTTTGTTCTTCTTTCTTTGGACTATGTCTTCTGTTTCATTCTTGTTACATAAAATTCTATCTAATAAAATAAATATACCCACCGCACACGGGGGAGCTCACGGGAATGGGATAATGCAGAAAATAAACTAGATCATGTTCTTTATAACGGCCTGGGACAATTCTTAAACCAACAAAAAAATTAAATCATACACATCTATCATATTGGTCGAGTCCATGATCAATCGGGGTCAATATAATCACATTATATCTAACATATCTAATCCATACAATAAATTCTTATTAAAAAGATAAATATTAAAACTACCAACTTGCGTCTTAATTAATCGATTAACATTTAATCAATTAAATAATTTCATCCAATTAATTAACTAATTAACATTTAATTAATTAAATGATTATAATCGAATGAAAATTAACGGTTAATTTTAAACGATTTCAAGTTTAATCTTAATTAATTAGAACTATTCTAAAAACAAATCAAAATTAAAATTAAGTCTCATTAGTTTCTTTCCTTTTTGATTCTTAATCAAAAGAGATGCTTTTGGTTTCCAAAACCAAAAGTATCAACTTGGGCCCTTTCCAAAATCAAAATTTTGAAAAAGGCCTAGGCCTATTCCAAACAAAATTTGGAAAGACCAATATTATTTAATGCAATGTGGCATCCCAATGGCCCAAACTATTTGAACAATTAGTTAGCAATATTACACCAACTAAACAAAAAGATATTTATGTACCATAAAAATCACAAAACAAAACAAAAAAAATTCGGGGTCCACTAAGAGTTTCCAGCCGACGCCAACCACCGCATGGGCAGCCGACACCGCCGGCGATCTCAAGGTGGGCGCGCCAAATGAATCGCGAGCAGCCCCACCGCCGAAACTATTTGTTTTATTGTTATGCGAATCTCAATCTTCCATCTATCATATTTAATTACTCCGCAAATTAAACTAATGCTTATGGCTTAACCTCAAGCTCGCTCTGATACCACTGTTAGGAAATCTACGAGGGAACGCAGCGGAATTCAAAAAGTTATTTTCTTTTAAACAGGATCGACTTCGTTTAAGCAACAAACATATCATGTTAGTAGACGGTGGTTACCTTGCTTGATCTAAAAGATCGACACTTTGACCGTCCAAGGAGAGTAGTGGTGTACAAAGCCGCCCAAGCGTTCGGCCTCTACCGGTGATCCACATGAACAGCCTGCCGGAATCCCAGCATGGTTTGCTACCAGAAAAACTCGGTTGCTAGACCGACATTTTCTCTCTCTCAAAACTCTCTCTAGGAAGCTCTCTTATTTTTCACAAGAACTATTAGTCTCTTAGAATTATGATATACAAAAGAGCTATCCAAGCCTCTCTTATATAGAAGAGACTTGCGCACCACCGTCATTCCCAATCTGATTGGGAGAAGCTTCCTAGTAGATTGGGGAGAAAGAAAACATTTTCCTAATAAAATAAAGAAAATACCTTTGATTGATTTATATCATTTAATTTAATATCTCATATTAAATACTTCCAAGATATTGGCAATATCTAATATTGATTATCTTTATTATATTACCTCATATCAAATTGCACATGTTCACATATCTCAAATACATACACACGCATATTCCATATATGCATATATTAATATTTAATATTAATATAATAAAATACTATTAATTAAATTGCACAATCCAATTGTATCTTTATACACTAAAACTTGTGCCCCATGTAGCTTTTACTTGGCATCCTGAATATTCTTTAATTAATATAATATTATGATTAATTAATTTCAAAGTATATGTATATCACACACACACACACACACACACACACACACACACACACACACATATATATATATATATATATATATATATATATATATATATATATATATATATATATATATATATATATATATATATATATATATATATATATATATATATATATATATATATATATATATATATATATATGACATATACATATACATCATATGTATATTTAATTAATCAACACATTTAATGTCTTGTATCTAATTTATTCATGATAAATAAATACCACCATATTAATTTATCACTATAACACTTTATAGTCAAGATAAAACTTTCCTTATTCGGTTATCTCTATAACCGCATTTTGATCCGGCTAGATGTTATTATGTGTGTGACCTGATAGGCTTCCGAATATGTTGGCCGTAGACACAAAGTGCAAATTACGAAAATGCCCTTCACGCCTAACGATTACGGAATAACGTCTAAGAATACACCGTGACCCCCAATCATCAGAAAAGTCAAATGCAAGGACTACTACCTTTCTTGTGAAACAGTTACCATGTAAATAGAATCCTATCACTGTTACAATATCCATACGGTCGTATGTCGAGTGTCAAGCATCAGTGACCGTATATTATAATCTTGATATCATGCTCTTTTGAAACTCATTTACTTCCACTTTGCAAATATTAACGAGAGTAAGACATTCCTTATAAGAAGGACCTTTCGGATATTTACTTTTAATAATAGAATACAGGATTTTCGGACGATTAACATGAATTCTACGCATGCTTCAGTATCACACCCAATCACTACCGCATGATCGTCCCATGGCTAAGGGAAACCTCAATAGTGTCAAAGTATAACAATCCACACCGTGATGTCCTGAAGACTCCGGTCTCAGGATAATTACATAACCGCCATATAGTACGACACTTAATAAAGTAAGTGGGTAAGTCTAACATACACATTCTCAAATACACGTCCACGTACAGTCCAAGTGTCTCAACACTTTGATAGATGAGATTTATCCCTACCTTCAATAAGCTAGAAGACATCCAATACGTGCTAGTCTAATCATATTATCAATGTCCTATTTAATAGTACATATGACTAGAGACATTTAAGTATCAAACCTCTTAAAGTGAGTCGAAATCTCATCAACATAATCACTATCATGGTTTCTCTATCACAGTTTGACACTAGGGACTTTATCATTTATACAGCCACAAATTGGTTCATATAAATAAATAGATATGTAATGATAGAAAAGCCATTTATCTTATGTATAAACAAAATGAAATAGTAGAATTGATCTGACCTGGTTGGATCCGGTCCAACCCGATTGGGTTTGGGTCCAATGTTCTCGTTTGGATTCTCGAGAACTTGGTCTTTTGCTCTAATTGATCCCTTAGGAGGTTCCTAGGCACGTTCCGATCGTGTTTCCTACCCGGAATCACATCAGTTGGTAACAAAGCTCAGCGAGTAAGGTATCAAATATCCCGTTTGTTCTTTTGTTTTCTTTATTTCGAATTATTCAAAAAAACAAAAAAATTGTTCTTCTTATCCTTATTTCATCTCCCGCCTCAGCTAAACATCATACATCTGCAAACCTTCATCCATCCCACCTGGAAAACTTGAAGATTCTTCAAATCTTCAAACCGTCATCCCAAAACCTTAATTTTCTAACCCGTTTTTGTATCAGTTCGTTTAATATCCAACCCACCTCCAAACAATCTGATTTAGTTTAAGCACAACTAAATCAAATTATTATCTACATTTTCTCTCTAGACCCCATCTCGGAATTCGCAACCGAAAAGACACAAAACGCTCATCAACACAAAATAGTTTGTTCTAAAATTCTGCGCAAAGAAGAAAGCTTGTTATGATTTCGATTTAGGTGCTTTAGAAAATACCAAATCCCATCAACATTGGTGACCATATAGGTAATCCTCCGCTCGCAACCTTTATGTTTTGAGTTTTTCCAAATTTTTCATCGTTTGACCAAAAGTCAGACTTGTAAGTCACTGCTACCATTCTAGAAAATATCTGACAGATTGCACCAGTTGCCGAAAGATGATTCTTTAATAGATCCCTATCTGCAAAAAACTTCACGGCTTAAATTCTAGAAATCCTGACAGCATCATGTTTAGGGTTTGCTCGTTATCTGATTTGTTGGAGGAGGAAATTTTTCTACAACTGAGAATAAGGGTGAGTGTAAACTCGAGTGAAGTATGAGGGTATGAATTATTGAAAAGAGAGATGTGTCCGCTAGTGAAATATTACTGGAAGGAATCAAGATGGCGTCGTTTGAAAGAAAAGTGGGAAGAAGAGCGGAAGCTAAGAGAGAAAAAGACAGAAGTACAACCGAAGTGTGATATTTATCAGCATGCCATGGATAGATGTATAGCCGAGGGTAGACTTCACCCCACTTTCAATCCTTTGGCATGAACATTGGTTGAACGGATTCAAGGGAGACATTGTCTTTCCCGCAGAAGAGGATTTGCCATTTGAGGATGATAATGTATTAAGTGATGATGACATATGTGATGATGATTCATCTCTCATTCTCATTGATGATGTTCCCAAAACTAAGGAGAAGCAGATTGATACAGTGGTGGAGATGGAGGATGACGATAATACTGTATTTATGGGCGAAATACTTAAAAATGACGAGGCATTAGTTGTAGAAAAGATAGTTCAAGTTGATGAGACATTCATTTATGGTCATGTTGAGAGAGCTATTGCGAAATCGATGGGAAATCTCCTCATCCCCCATCAGAGGATGTTGAATTATCTTTACAGGTAAATGATCCTTCTGTTGCAACATCAATTCAAATTTTTGGAGAAGCTGACAAGCAAGCAAACTCATCCGGGTCTATTGACCAGTTAAAGGATATACAAGCAGCCCATATTTATTATGATCCATTTTTATTGCATTGTAATCCTTTAGATTTTGTTTTTGCTGATTTTTGTGTTGTACCTATTTATTTGTACTAGAGGATGATTACTGCATTGTTCACCTCTTTATTTTTCATGGGTGTCATTCACTGTGTGGGCCTACTCACATATGTTGGGCCGAGATTACTATTTGATCCAAGAGGATTCGAGGACGAATCCTTTCGAAGGGAAAGGGAATGATGTGACCCGGAAGGTCCTATTTTGAAAGTCCCTTCACAACCATTGGACTTAGATCTGAGGACAGATCCTTTTGAAGACATAGAGAATGATGTGATCTAGTCCAAGAAGAAAGATGATGCACCATTTATCCAAGAAACAAGAAGATCAATCCAAGTGAATAGCCAATGCGCAATTTTTATGTCCAATTAGGTCTATTGACTTGATTTATTTTTTTTCTATTCTTTAATGCAGTTTTAGTACTAGAATGCCAAAACCCCATTAGAGGAGGTGACTCATAATAGTATATTGGGTTAAGTCTTTATTTTCAGCAAAGAAAAGCCATTTTGGCTTATTAGAGTCAAGTCAGGTCCATTAGGAAATAATGTGGCAAAAATTTGCTTTTAATTATCAACATTTCTAGTTTGTTTTATTTCTTTGAGTCTTTAGCTTATATAAAGGAAAATAGAGTCATTGTAACAATCAGTACAAGTTTAAATGAAATTTTATTAAGTCATTCGACTTGTTTCATCACTTGCGAGATAGAGTCTATTCGTTGTAGATATTCATCCCTTAAGAACTTATCAGTGTCTTGAGCAAACGTTGTGGCGTTCTTAGCCAACGCTCTCATTTGGATTCTTGAGAACTTGGTCTTTCACTCCGATTTATCCCTTAGGAGGTTCCTGAGCACGTTCCGATCGTGTTTCCTACCTGGAATCACATCATAAGTGTTGTAGGTTTTGGTCTCTGGCGGACCAGATAGCTCGACGTCCTCACGGGCGGGCCCTTAGCCATCTCGGATGCTTCATGGGGCTGGAGGCTTAGTAGCGGGACCAAAGACTTGAGAGCCCAGATGAGCTGGTGGGGTCGCAGACTTTAATGGCCTATGGCAGGACGGACCCGAATGGAGATCCGTGGGCCGGATTACGGTTCAGGCATATTAGTGCCCCCTACTCCATGCCTTAAGCATTTTCTCAAATTTTTAGGGAGGTAGTAAAGTATGCTCATGGATCGATTGCCATGTCGTATCCTAATTGCTTGTTGTGATGGTGGGTTTCCTTTAGCGTTGCCTGAGTTTCGTGGCTAGGTGTCGTGATGCGACTTGCCTTTGCAGCCTTATATGGCTGATAGCATTGTCCTTATGTGTGGCTTTATATGGCGAGTAGCCTTAGCCTCTTAGGATCGTGCTATGAAGCGGAAGATCTTTGGTGCCGCGGTATTAAGCGGACGGTCCTTGGCACAACGCTATTAAGAGGACGGTCTTTGGTGTCGCGCTATTAAGCGGATGGTCTTATTGATGGCCTCGGCATTTCATCACGGATTGCCTGTTCGCGGAGCCAAGTCCATCGTCAACTGCTGCGATGGTTATTATGCGCTTAATAGGGAGCCATTTTGATTTGTTGATTAGTGGCACGGTTTAGGTGATGGGTCATGGTCTCTTATTGGCTAGGACATTTCTATAACAGCTCCTGACATGATGGTAACGGTTTTCGATAACTGTAGCACAATGATGGTGGATTTCAAAATTCAAAATTTGAAAAGAGCCCGAGCCTTGACCGTTCGATCCCTTCATCATGGGCCGTCGGATCACTTTACCCTAGCCTATAAAAGAAGAGTCTTTCCATCCCATTAACCCTTTTACGCTTTCTTCATATTCTTAGAGAAAGAGTCTCCGGCTACGTCTTGAGTTTTCCGGCTGTTCTTCGAGGTTTCTTGCCTAGATTTGGAGTTTCCGGCTAATGTGTGACGGTTCTAGTATCCGTTTCCAGTTTTTGACTTCTTTCTTCAACCAATCTATCGGTAATCTGATGTGATACCCGTTAGAGAAGAAATATATTAAATTTAATTGGAGTATTTTATTTTTTTTAGTTATCTTTTATTATCCCACATTGATTAGATAGTATTTTATTTTTGTTATTATGGTTATTTTGTCTCATTGCTAAATTAGCAGTTGGTCTTGGAGTCTGTAGCATATATAAAGGCTAGTAAAGTCATTGTAACAAACAGTTCCAACATTATTGAATAAAATTTATGTTAAGCTTCTAAGCTTTTCGTGAGTATTCCTATGTAGAATATTCGAATCATGAACTTATCCAGGTTCTGAGCATACCTTGTGGAGTTCGTATACCAAGTTCTTAGGTATATGTTATCTAAGGGTTTAGGTCATACCAAGGTTCTTAGTTACGGGTTAACTAAGGGTCACGGTGCTCGCCTTATTGCTGCTATCAGTCAAGTCCTTGGGCATTTTCGGATCCGATTCGGTTCACGGATCACATCAGTTGGTTCTGAGCATACATTGTGGCATTCGTATACCAAGGTTCTTAGGTACATGTTATCAAATGGTTGAGGTCATACCAAAGGTTCTTAGTTACGGGTTAACTAAGGGTCGCAGTGCTCGTCTTCTTGGTGCCATCAGTCAAGTCCTTGTGCATTTTCGGATCTGATTCGGTTCACGGATCACATCGTAATCCTATTGATTTCCTCCTCATTCCCCAGTATTTCATTCTATTTCTTTATTTGAACGTCTTTGTATATGCCATGCACTTTCTAAGTCGGTGCCAAAGATTGGAGTTTTGGCACAAATGGACAAGTGCCTACATTTTTTCCATTTATTTTCCTGCTGGGCATGCTTTTCGAACACCTCTAGTGTTGAATTTCTGCCCAGAATTGGTATTGTTTGTTTGCGTGAATTGGGGCTTTAGTGTTTTTTCTTTTCCATATCTGTCTAGCCATCCTCTTTCCTTATGCTTTGAGCCTATAAGTGTGTTTCCTCGTTTGATCTTTCCTGGGTATTCCTGTCATTCTTTTGGTATTCTTTTGGATAAAAAATGGAGTGGAATGCATCATGATGGATGAATCCATTCATCTTGGTCTGACTTCCATTGTCCCATGTGACTAACACTCTACCTTTCCCTCTGTTTTCCAGGATGTCAAGTAGCGAATGGACCGATAGTGACTATTCCGACGATGGCCATGGAGCATATGACCATGCCGTAGAAGATGAAGTTAGCGAGCCCAACGTTAGCGGATCCTTGGAAATGGATCTTGATTATATAATTATTGGCAGCCTCTAGGGCGCAGGCGGACCTATTGATGAGGATGATTTTTTTGGGCTTAATGAGATTATCAAACAGTGAACCTTGTCTGACTTCAAAAAAAAAAAAGAAAAAGAAGAAGTGGGCCCGAGCTTTTTCGATTCAAAGTTGATGAAGAGGTCAGAGTAAGTGGTTCTGTTGATCAAGCTGACATCCCTGTCGTTGAGGATTTTGTGCGGCATGCGGGTGAGGAGGAGGAACTACCAAGGCATATCGAAAGGCCTCCTCGCACTAAGAAGTAAAAATAGCTCCGTACTATTAAGGGCGCGGTTGAGGAAGAAATTACGGCTGCCAGTCAGGCCTAGAAAAAGAGGACCCCTATTCATAACAATCGTGAAGCCAAGATCGAGTTAGCTCGGAATCTTCATCCAGTTCATCAGGATTTCGAGGCCTTCAACAAGATCTACATCTTGATCTCCAAGCCTTCAACAAGATCCCCATCCAGATTTTCAAGTCTTCATCAAGATCTTCATCCAAATCTATAATAACTTCACGTATATCTCTAAGATCTTCATCAAATGGTAAGATCTCCACCTATTTTTGGTTTTCTAGCAATCCGCAAACGCCCCTCTTTAGCTTTCCAACTGGCATTCAACAAGATCTTCATCGAAATCTTCATCCGAGTCTAAGGATCTTCATCCAGTTCACCCTAATCTCCAGGTCTCCATCATGACCTTCATCATGTAATCATATATTCATAAGGAATTAGCTCGTCCAAAATGAACTCACCCAGCGTGAGCTATCGCAGCATGAGCTCGCCAGAATGAGCTCACCCGGCATGAGCTCGCCTAGAATGAGCTTGCCCGGCAAGAGCTCATCCAGCACGAGCTCTCCACTACAAGCTCTACATTACAAGCCCTCCACTACAAGCTCTTCACTACCGGCTTTCCAATATGACCTCTCCAAGAACGGGCTCTCCAATTACGAGCTCTCAAGGACTCCAAGTACGGGCTCTTCAAGTATGAGCTATCATGCTCTCCAAGTACGGGCTCTCTAGCTACGAGCTCTCAAGCTCTCCAGCTATGAGTTCTCAACCTCTCATGCAATGAGATCTTAAGATACGAGCTCTCAAGCTCTCTAGTTACATGCTCTCGGGCTCTTTTGATACAAGCTCTCAAGCTCTCCAAGAATGAGCTCTCCAGTTACGATCTCTCAAGCTCTCCAAGTTTCGAGCACTCATGCTCTCCAAATACGAGCTCTTAAGCTCACCGAGTATGAATGATTACACTTCATCATTTATCCTCGTTTCTATAACTTGAATGATTACGCTTCATCATTTTTGGATCTCACCCCCTGGACGTGGAGGGTCGAGCTATCTTATTTTTGGAACTCACCCCCGGACGTGGCTGGTCAAGCTATCTTGTTTTTGGAACTCTTCATACCTAAAGTGGCGGGATGAGCCTTCTTATTTTTGGAACTCAACAGAGGTCAGCTCGTTATCAAAATGGGATTTCTCTTCACCAGTCCATCCGCTTTATAGCGCGGCATCATCTGGGTCTTTCCGCTTGATAGCACGGCCTCAACTTTAAGCCCGTCCGCATAATAGCACATCATCATTAGGGTCAGTCCGCATCATAGTGCGGCCTCAACTTTAAGACCGTCTGCTTCATAGCACGGAAACATAAGACCGCCCGAATCATAGCGCGGCACTATAAGACCGTCCGCTTTATAGCGCGGCACCATAAGCACGTCCATTTCATAACGTGGCACCACAAGCCCGTCTGCTTCATAGCGCGGCACCATGTTCCCATCCGCTTCATAGCATGCCACCATAAGACCGTCCGGCTCATAGCGTGGTATCATAAGACCGTCCGTTTCATAGAATAGTATCATAAACCCGTCCGCTTCATAGAGCGGCTACATAAGCCCTACTCTAGCTCGGCCACATATGCTTGACTCTAAAGTGGCCACATAAGCCTTACTCCATGCTGAGTATTTTATGGTTTATACTTTAAGTGTTGATTAATTTTCAAAGTCCTCTATTTAGTGTTTAAAGCTTTTAATATGTCGTTAATTTGTAGCTGTATTATATCTTGTGTCACTAACCGGCCTTGAAGCTTAATGCTTACATTAAATGGCCATCTCCTATGTTTATTGTGTATTGTGTTACAAGTACATTATGTAATTAATTACAAGCCTTAATGTGATTTGTTTGTGAGGACACGTTCAGATGGTGCATTTTTATCATACAAGATGGCATTATTATGCCACTTGTATAATACTACCTCCGTCCTATAATAGGTGTCCACATTTGAAAAAAATTTAGTCCCGTAAAAAGGTGTTAGGAAATCTACGCGGGTACTCAACATAATTTAATCCTTTTTTTAACCAGGATCGACTTTGATTAAGCAACAAGCATAAATAAGTAGACAAGAGAATACCTTGGTTGATCCAATTGGATCGACGCTTTGTCTACAATTGTAGTTTCTGCACGAAGCGGGCCAAGCGTTCAGCCTCTACTGGTGATCCACACAAACACCCCGCCGGAATCCCATCATGGATAGCTACCAAAAAACTCGGTTGTTAGACCGACCTTTTCTCCCTCTCAAAATCTCTCTCTCAAAATCTCTCTCTATGGAGCTCTCAATTTTTATAGTAAATTAGAACTCTTATAATTGTGATGTACAAAAGAGCTAGCCAAGCCTTCTTTAAATACGAGAGACCTGCGCCCCACTATAGTCCAATTTGATTGGGAGAAGTTTCCTAGTAGATTGAAGAGAAAGAAAACATTTTCCTTATAAAATAAGAAAAATACATTTTATTGATTTGTCTCATTTAATTTAATATCTTATATTAAATATTTCCAATATATTGTCAATATCTAATATTGACTATCTTTAGCTTATTACAATAGTTCTATTTTTCACAAATCAACTAAAATCTAATATTAATATATGGTAATACCATTAATTAAATTGCACAATCCAAGTTTATCTTATACTCATGAAATATGGGCCCATTTGACCCACAAATTGGCTTCCAGAATATTCTTTTAATTAATGTAATACTATGATTAATTAATTTGCGAAATACATGTGTATCATATATACACATTTCACCCCATACATATTAAAAAATATCTATATTTTATTAATCAAAATAATTAATATCTTGTATTATATTTATTCATGATAAATAAATACCACCATATTAATTTATCACTAAAACACTTTATAGTTGAAAAAAAACTTTCCTAATTTGGTTATCACTATAACCGGATTTTAATCCGGATAGATGTTCTTATGTGTGTGTGACCCGATAGGCTTCCGAATATGTTGACCGTAGACACAAAATGCAAATTACAAAAATGCCCTTCATACCTAATGATCACGGAATAGCATCTATCAACACACCATGACCACCAATCATCGGAATAGTCAAATGCAATGACTACTACCTTTCATGTGAAACGGTTACCGTGATAATAGAATCATATCGCTGTTACAACATACATTAACAACTGTACATTATAATCTGGATATCATGCTCTCTCGAAGTAACTCATTTACTTCCACTTTGCAAAGATTCACGAGAATAAGACATTTCTTATAAGAAGGCCCTTTCGGATATTTACCCTTAATCATAGGGGACGTGATTTCCGGACAAGCAACATGAATCATACGCATGCTTCAGTACCCAATCACTACCGCATGATCGCCCAATGACTAGGGGAAACCTCAATACTGTCAAAGTTTGACAATCCACACCGTGACGCCATGAAGACACCGGTTTCAGGATAATTACCCAACCGCCACATAGTGCGACATTTAATGAAGAAAGTGGGTCAGTCTAACGTATGCATTCTCTAATACACATCAACGTACAGTCCAAGTGTCTCTACACTTTGATAGACGAGATCTATCCCTATCTTCAATAAGATAAAAGATATCTAATACGTGTTAGTCTAATCGTACTATTTATTTCCTGTTTAATAGTACATACGACTAGAGACGTTTAAGTATCAAACCTTTTAAAGTGTGTCGAGATCTCATCAACCATAATCACTATCATGGTTTCCCTCTCACAATTCGACACTAAGGATGTTATCATATAACAATATCGTAATTGGTTCGTTAAGCGAACAAATATATAATAACAGAAAATCCATTTAATAGATGTACATACATAAAGAAATAGTATATAATGATCCGAAGCTGTCGGATCCGTCCAACCCGGTTGGATCCGGTCCAACCCGATTGGGTTTAAGACACTATTTCAACAATCCTCACTTGGACTAAAACCAATCACTCGTACACACAAGTCCAAGTTGAAACACAAGAATCTCATGCAATACTCGCAACCAACCCTAAGCATGAGCGGATTACTATACGTGGGGACTCAGACTATCTTCATATCATGCTCCGAATGACCAAGTCATAAGAACCGCCTCAAGACCCACATGAATCTCTGACGAGACCCTGATCCTTGCATCAAGCAATGAATCCATTACAACATCAGCTAATTAGAAAAGGTGGAAGAACCACACGAGGTTCATGAATGAACCTTCTAGATCCATGTCTTTGCTCCCCGCCAGGCCTCAAGCACTTCGTGTTTTGGCCTAGTAGTAGAATCTTCAGTGATTTTTAGTTAAGAGCATTTCCAGCTCACTGTATCACTTAATCAAAGTGAATTCAAACCCAAACCGTAGCTCCCACTATCTTCATAAGATTCAGGGTATACATATGTATTACTACGTTTATTTTATTCCAAGTTCAAGTAAACTAGGAACTCATCCTTAACACTCTTAAGAATACTCTCGACTTTTACTAGAATCACTTTCATACTTACTCATGACTCTTCATGGAGTATGAACATCTAGAACAACTCTTATGATGGACTCTATTGCCATAGCAAAAGAGAACCTTCTATATGTTTCATCTTTCACCTCATCTTCCTGACTGATGTCCTATCATAGATAGATCCTTATAATACTGACTAGCAGTACCTCTTGACGTGATCTATGCTAAACTCTTTTAACATCTCATCTATGCAGGTGAATTGTGATAATCAAGTAGTATCAAAATCCATTACTATATATTCTTATTTCCAAAATAAGAACTGCCATTCCAAAATCTTTCATAAAGTCATTGAACTACCAAACATTAATTAACAATACCTTGCTCGAGAACTATGACACTCCCACTATCCCTTCTGTACATAAGGTATATCTTTCCTTTTTTGATAAAACCAAACTCTTTTGATTCATCAATGCAAGGAACTTATATAGAGGAACTTGTTTGAGTCCATAAATTGATCTCATAAGATTACAGATCATGTTATCATCTATGAACATAAAGCAATTTTCCCAACGTTTTCAACACTCTCATATAGCCATGAAACATAGCTATAACAAGCACTATCTAAATAGCCTTAAGCATAGATGGTAGCATAAAGGTAATCACAAGGTTTTGGCCTCGTAGTCCTTTAGCCATCAAATTTGCGCAGCTAGTAATCTTATTACCTTTCCATGTTAGTCTTTCACAAAGACCTACCACACTTTTCAGAGACATTCCTTCGTAAAGTCGACTAGGTTCATAACCTATTATGTCACTCATGGAATCTACTTCAGACATTATGGCACCAAGCCATATCTCTTTATCTTGCCTTTCTAGCATTCCTGCATAAGTCTCGAGATCTTCATTCTTCAAGATGAATAGGCATGTGGTCATCTATAGACTCACATAATACTTGTGTGCGCTGAGCAGTGTCCTGCACCTCATCACTGTGCGGCGTCTGCTCATGTTCTAATGGTTGAATATATCTTTGTGGTTCTCAAACACTTTTGAGATTTAATTTACTCCCACTGTTTCTTTTAGAAGAAACAGTTCCTCTAAAAGACAGCATGGTTGGAGACAAGCAGCTTTTGCACCGCAGACAAGTAAATAATATCTTGCGTGCTAGCTAAGATATTCCACAAAGTTCCACATGTCATACTAAGCTGCAAGCCTTTCAGACATTGCCTGTTTTCTAGAAGCATGACAACCCTAAATCATCGGTTAAGATGGATTTTATGTTATTCTCTTCCATATCTGATATGGAATTTAGTCAACCTTTATTCTTTGGAAATTGGTTAAGTATATGTATTGAATAAGGGTACTATCCCAAAACAGGTAAGGGATATTTCTCATGGCTTACGTCACACTTTTATCATATAAAGTGTTGTTTCCATTTTAGGCACACAATCCAATTGCGTATCCCAAAGATGGTATCCTTCAAGGGAGAATCTTATTCCTTTTTCAGAGATTAATTACTTCAATCCAATTGAAGATTAATTCTTAAGTTGCTCATTGATCTCACGTTCATACTAGCTCAAACTTTTTGGGCTTTCCGAACTTTGCACTTCATTAAGTACACTTGGCTATTTCTAAAATAGTCAAAGAGAGTAACAAACTATAATATCATTTGTGGAATTAATTGTCATAAGCCAACAAACATCAACATGTTTAGGCTTTAAGCAATATTCTAGATTTTATAACCTTTTCATAAAAGGATATTTTAGTCATCATTAGATAAGATACGTATTACCCACATGATTCATAATCACATGGTTCAGACATCATCAGAATGACATTTGATTACACATTTCTCTTCCAGAGAGTCGACATCTAGAACAACCTCAAATATCAATGATAACAACCATTCAAACATTTGGTTGAGATTTATCAATTATATCAACTATATAGTGACATCAATCTAGTATGTTAGATTCAGTGACTGTTCAACTTAATCGGAATAACATTTATTCCTTTCAATTGAATATGTCTGCTAAATCCTAACAAACAACTGAACTCGTGTTCTTCATAAGAACCGGAACACAATAACATTTATTTAGTTCTTTTATCAGTTACCAGACTCAGAATAAGAAACCAAAAATGTCACAACCTTTGCTTCACTTTTCCGTATCTTTTTGTCTTCCATATTTAATCCTTCTAATTTAATCATACTCTTAAGATATCATATATCTAAGAGTTGACTTGAACTTAGATGGATTTATCTCAACATACTTGCTTAGAATAAAGACTTTGATAAGTTATCTTATTTTAAGCAATGCCCTAACCTCCCTTTTAGTCCCTTAAACACTTGTAAATACTTCTTAGTTTAGTCGTAATAAGACTTAAGAAAAATCACAAGAGCTATGACTTCAATAATTTTTCGTAAAGAAAATCTGAAGTTTATTAAATATTTTATTTAACCTTTTGAATCATATTCAAAACATGAACCATTTAATTAATTTCTGAGCAATGATTTAAATAAATAAGTTGATACTTAAATCTTACAATTTTGAAAATAACATTTCCAAAATTCGATAAGGTCATTCTTATCCAACGTTTGAATTAATTGTCATCGTATGACAGAATGATCATATTGGATCGTATCCACTATATGATTAATTTTGTTGAACTTTATTTCAAATGATTTAATCATATCATGAGCTTTCGTTTTCATTAATAATTAAAGTCTTGGAGCACTGCATCAAATATATAGTCTCCTTGTCTTTAACTACTATAACGGTGTCGCTCGTGTCATTGCTCTTTTTAATAAGGATTAAAATTACTTAACCTTACTTGAGAACGTTTCTCAAATGGTAACAGTCATAATTTGGTTTTACTAATCGAGAATAAAACATAGAAATAAAAGTTTTCTAAAACTACCACATGAAAAATAAACATAAAAGAGTGTTGTTGTTTAT
Organism: Gentiana macrophylla; assembly: GCA_026214975.1. Classification (NCBI taxonomy): domain Eukaryota; kingdom Viridiplantae; phylum Streptophyta; class Magnoliopsida; order Gentianales; family Gentianaceae; genus Gentiana; species Gentiana macrophylla. Next base: position 48,272,240 of record CM047813.1, read on the forward strand.
ACATGCTAAATCAAAAATGGTCTTTTGTTTTATTATTTTGCTCCCACTAGTCAACTATTCCTAACTGACTTTCAAGAATTTTCCAAAATTCTTTAGTGGCCAAGATCCCATCTAGTTACCCCGATTCCCGACGAGGGCCGATCATCCGGTATATTTCGAAAGGTAGGTAATACTTTACCAATCATATCTCTATGTGACTTTTGGTGGTTGACTACTCAACTCTTTGACACTACATATCTCTATGTGGTAGCCAATCCCTTGTCTCTAAAATAAGACGGTCCTGACGAGGGCCAATCACCGCAATATTCTATTCAAGTCATAACCCAATATTCGTGAGATCTCATATGATCATATCTCAATAATAACGATATACCTAAGGCAAGTCAACTCCCGAGAGGGCCGATCAGTTGGATCCGAACAAGGGCTCATCACCGTCATTATAATATCGTGAGACAATATTTCGACTTGATTTTTGTTGTGGAAGTATTTATGTAAATTAATTCACCAAATTAATTTTTAATTACTGTCGCATCAAATATATCTATCTCTATAGACATACATCCTACACATTCATCTAGATCGTTCCTAGTTATGCATCTATCGTATCATATAAAATAAATACAAGAACAAAATAAATAAATGCGTAAAGTAACCGGTATGATCATGGAATTTTCCTAAGTGCGGTTTCGAATACAAATAGATGAAACCGCGGGTCACAATCTAAGGGTAGTTGCAACTGCCAATAGGATCTTTGTTCTTCTTTCTTTGGACTCTGTCTTCTGTTTCATTCTTGTTACATAAAATTCTATCTAATAAAATAAATATACCCACCGCATACGGGGGAGCTGACGGGAATGGGATAATGCAGAAAATAAACTAGGTCACGTTCTTTATAATGGCCTGGGACAATTCTTAAACCAACAAAAAAATTAAATCATACACATCTATCATATTGGTCGAGTCCATGATCAATCGGGGTCAATATAATCACATTATATCTAACATATCTAATCCATACAATAAAATCTTATGAAAAAGATAAATATTAAAACTACCAACTTGCGTCTTAATTAATCGATTAACATTTAATCAATTAAATAATTTCATCCAATTAATTAACTAATTAACATTTAATTAATTAAATGATTATAATCGAAAGAAAATTAACGGTTAATTTTAAACGATTTCAAGTTTAATCTTAATTAATTAGAACTATTCTAAAAACAAATCAAAATTAAAATTAAGTCTCGTTAGTTTCTTTCCTTTTTGATTCTTAATCAAAAGAGATGCTTTTGGTTTCCAAAACCAAAAGTATCAACCTGGGCCCTTTCCAAAATCAAAATTTTGGAAAAGGCCTAGGCATATTCCAAACAAAATTTGAAAAGACCAATATTATTTAATGCAATGTGGCATCCCAATGGCCCAAACTATTTGAACTATTAGTTAGCAATATTACACCAACTAAACAAAAAGATATTTATGTACCATAAAAATCACAAAACAAAAAAAAAATTCGGGGTCCACTAAGAATTTCCAGCCGACGCCAACCACTGCATGGGCAGCCGACACCGCCGGCGATCTCAAGGTGGGCCGCCGCCGTGAATCTGCCGAGCAGCCCCACCGCCGAAACTATTTTTTTTATTGTTATGCGAATCTCAATCTTCCATCTATCATATTTAATTACTCCGCAAATTAAACTAATGCTTATGGCTTAAGCTCGAAGCTCGCTCTGATACCACTATTAGGAAATCTACGAGGGAACGCAGCGGAATTCAAAAAGTTATTTCCTTTTAAACGGGATCGACTTCGTTTCAGCAACAAACATATCATGTTAGTAAACGGTGGTTACCTTGCTTGATCTAAATGATCGACACTTTGACCGTCCAAGGAGAGTAGTGGTGTACAAAGCCGCCCAAGCGTTCGGCCTCTACCGGTGATCCACATGAACAGCCTGCCGGAATCCCGGCATGGATTGCTACCAGAAAAACTCGGTTGCTAGACCGACATTTTCTCTCTCTCAAAACTCTCTCTAGGAAGCTCTCTTATTTTTCACAAGAACTATTAGTCTCTTAGAATTATGATATACAAAAGATCTATCCAAGCCTCTCTTAAATAGAAGAGACTTGCGCACCACCGTCATTCCCAATCTGATTGGAAAATAGATTGAGGAGAAAGAAAATATTTTCCTAATAAAATAAGGAAAATACCTTTGTTTGATTTATATCATTTAATTTAATATCTCATATTAAATACTTCAAAGATATTGGCAATATCTAATATTGATTATCTTTATTATATTACCTCATATCAAATTGCATATGTGCACATATCTCAAATACATACACACGCATATTCCATATATGCATATATTAATATTTAATATTAATATAAGATAATATTATTAATTAAATCGCACAATCCACTTGTATCTTTATACACTAAAACTTGCGCCCCATGTGGCTTTTACTTGGCATCCTGAATATTCTTTAATTAATATAATATTATGATTAATTAATTTGCAAAAATATATGTATATCATATATGTATATATATATATATATATATATATATATATATATATATATATATATATATATATATATATATATATATATATATATTCATATATACATATACATCATATGTATATTTAATTAATCAACACATTTAATGTCTTGTCTCTAATTTATTCATAATAAATAAATACCACCATATTAATTTATCACTATAACACTTTATAGTCAAGATAAAACTTTCCTTATTTGGTTATCTCTATAACCGCATTTTGATCCGGCTAGATGTTATTATGTGTGTGACCCGATAGGCTTTCGAATATGTTGGCCGTAGACACAAAGTGCAAATTACGAAAATGCCCTTCACGCCTAACGATTACGGAATAACGTCTAAGAATACACCGTGACCTCCAATCATCAGAAAAGTCAAATGCAATGACTACTACCTTTCTTGTGAAACAGTTACCATGTAAATAGAATCCTATCACTGTTACAATATCCATACGGTCGTATTTCGAGTGTCAAGCATCAACGACCGTATCTTATAATCTTGATATCATGCTCTTTTGAAACTCATTTACTTCCACTTTGCAAAGATTAACGAGAGTAACATGAAGGACCTTTCGGATATTTACTTCTAATAATAGAATACAAGATTTCCGGACGATTAACATGAATCCTACGCATGCTTAAGTATCACACCCAATCACTACCGCATGATCGTCCCATGGCTAAGGGAAACCTCAATAGTGTCAAAGTATAACAATCCACACCGTGATGTCCTGAAGACTCCGGTCTCAGGATAATTACATAACCGCCATATAGTACGACACTTAATAAAGTAAGTGGGTAAGTCTAACATACACATTCTCAAATACCACGTACAGTCCAAGTGTCTTAACACTTTGATAGATGAGATTTATCCCTACCTTCAATAAGCTAGAAGACATCCAATACGTGCTAGTCTAATCATACCATCAATGTCCTATTTAATAGTACAAATGACTAGAGACATTTAAGTATCAAACCTCTTAAAGTGAGTCGAAATATCATCAACCATAATCACTATCATGGTTTCTCTATCACAGTTTGACACTAGGGACGTTATCATATATACAGTCACAAATTGGTTCATATAAATAAATAGAATATGTAATGATAGAAAAGCCATTTATCTTATGTATAAAAAAATGAAATAGTAGAATTGATCTGACCTGGTTGGATCCGGTCCAACCCGATTGGGTTTGGGTCCAATGTTCTCGTTTGGATTCTCGAGAACTTGGTCTTTTGCTCTAATTGATCCCTTAGGAGGTTCCTAGGCACGTTCCGATCGTGTTTCCTACCCGGAATCACATCAGTTGGTAGCAAAGCTCAGCGAGTAAGGTATCAAATATCCCGTTTGTTCTTTTGTTTTCTTTATTTCGAATTATTCAAAAAAACAAAAAAAATTGTTCTTCATATCCTTATTTCATCTCCCGCCCCAGCTAAACATCATACATCTGCAAACCTTCATCCATCCCACCTGGAAAACTTGAAGATTCTTCAAATCTTCAAACCGTCATCCCAAAACCTTAATTTTCTAACCCGTTTTTGTATCAGTTCGTTTAATATCCAACCCACCTCCAAACAATCTGATTTAGTTTAAGCACAACTAAATCAAATTATTATCTACATTTTCTCTCTGGACCCCATCTCGGAATTCGCAACCGAAAAGACACAAAACTGCTCATCAACACAAAATAGTTTGTTCTAAAATTCTGCAGCAGTAAAGCTTGTTATGATTTCGATTTAGGTGCTTTAGAAAATACCAAATCCCATCAACATTGGTGACCATATAGGAAATCCTCCGTTCTGCAACCTTTATGTTTTGAGTTTTTCCAAATTTTTCATCGTTTGACCAAAAGCTGCACTGTAAGTCACTGCTACCATTCTAGAAAATATCAGACCTATTGCACCAGTTTCCGAAAGATGATTCTTTAATAGATCCCTATCTGCCCAAAACTTCACGGCTTAAATTCTAGAAATCCTGACAGCATCATGTTTAGGGTTTGCTCGTTATTCTGATTTGTTGGAGGAGGAAATTTTTCTACAACTGAGAATAAGGGTGAGTGTAAACACGAGTGAACTATGAGGGTATGAATTATTGAAAAGAGAGATGTGTCCGCTAGTGAAATATTACTGGAAGGAATCAAGATGGCGTCGTTTGAAAGAAAAGTAGGAAGAAGAGCGGAAGCTAAGAGAGAAAAAGACAGAAGTACAACCGAAGTATGATATTTATCAGCATGCCATGGATAGATGTATAGCCGAGGGTAGAGACTTCACCCCACTTTCAATCCTTTGGCATGAACATTGGTTGAACGGATTCGAGGGAGACATTGTCTTTCCCGCAGAAGAGGATTTGCCATTTGAGGATGATAATGTATTAAGTGATGATGACGTATGTGATGATGATTCATCTCTCATTCTCATTGATGATGTTCCCAAAACTAAGGAGAAGCAGATTGATACAGTGGTGGAGATGGAGGATGACGATAATACTGTATTTATGGGCGAATTACTTAAAAATGACGAGGCATTAGTTGTAGAAAAGATAGTTCACGTTGATGAGACATTCATTTATGGTCATGTTGAGAGAGCTATTGTGGAAATCGATGGGAAATCTCCTCATCCCCCATCAGAGGATGTTGAATTATCTTTACAGGTAAATGATCCTTCTGTTGCAACATCAATTCAGATTTTTGGAGAAGCTGACAAGAAAGCAAACTCATCCGGGTCTATTGACCAGTTAAAGGATATACAAGCAGCCCATATTTATTATGATCCATTTTTATTGCATTGTAATCCTTTAGATTTTGTTTTTGCTGATTTTTGTGTTGTACCTATTTATTTGTACTAGAGGATGATTACTGCATTGTTCACCTCTTTATTTTTCGTGGGTATCATTCACTATGTAGGCCTACTCACATATGTTGGGCCGAGATTACTATTTGATCCAGGATGATTCGAGGACGAATCCTTTCGAAGGGAAAGGGAATGATGTGACCCGGAAGGTCCTATTTTGACAGTCCCTTCACAACCATTGGACTTAGATCTGAGGACAGATCCTTTTGAAGACATAGATAATGATGTGATCTAGTCCAAGAAGAAAGATGATGCACCATTTATCCAAGAAACAAGAAGATCAATCCATGTGAACAGCCAATGCGCCATTTTTATGTCCAATTACGTCTATTGACTTGATTTATTTTTTTCTGTTCTTTAATGCAGTTTTAGTACTAGAATGCCAAAACCACATTAGAGGAGGTGACTACATAATAGTATATTGGGTTAAGTCTTTATTTTCAGCAAATAAAAGCCATTTTGGCTTATTAGAGTCAAGTCAGGTCCATTAGGAAATAATGTGGCAAAAATTAGCTTTTAATTATCAACATTGCTAGTTTGTTTTATTTCTTTGAGTTTTTAGCCTATATAAAGGAAAATAGAGTCATTGTAACAATCAGTACAAGTTTAAATGAAATTTTATTAAGTCATTCGACTTGTTTCATCACTTGCGAGTGAGAGTCTATTCGTTGTAGATATTCATCCCTTAAGAACTTATCAGTGTCTTGAGCAAACGTTGTGGCGTTCTTAGCCAACGCTCTCATTTGGATTCTTGAGAACTTGGTCTTTCACTCCGATTTATCCCTTAAGAGGTTCCTGAGCACGTTCCGATCGTGTTTCCTACCTGGAATCACATCATAAGTGTTGTAGGTTTTGGTCTCTGGCGGACCTGATAGCTCGACGTCCTCACGGGCGGGCCCATAGCCATCTCGGATGCTTCATGGGGCTGGAGGCTTAGTAGCGGGACCAAAGACTTGAGTGCCCAGATGAGCTGGTGGGGTCACGGACTTTAATGGCCTGTGGCCGGACGGACCCGAATGGAGATCCGTGGGCCGGATTACGGTTCAGGCATATTAGTGCCCCCTACTCCATGCCTTAAGCATTTTCTCAAATTTTTAGGGAGGTAGTAAAGTATGCTCATAGATCGATTGCCCTGTCGTATCATAATTGCTTGCTGTGATGGTGGGTTTCCTTTAGCGTTTCCTGAGTTTCATGGCTAGGTGTCGTGATGCGACTTGCCTTTGCGGCCTTATATGGCGGATAGCATTGTCCTTATGTGTGGCTTTATATGGCGAGTAGCCTTAGCCTCTTAGGATCGTGCTATGAAGCGGAAGATCTTTGGTGCCGCGGTATTAAGCGGACGGTCTTTGGCACTACGCTATTAAGAGGACGGACTTTGGTGTCACGCTATTAAGCGGACGGTCTTATTGATGGCCTCGGCGTTCCATCACGGATTGCCTGTTCGCGGAGCCAAGTCCATCGTCAATTGCTGCGACGGTTATTATGCGCTTAATAGGGAGCCATTTTGATTTGTTGATTAGTGGCACGGTTTAGGTGATAGGTCATTGTCTCTTATTGGCTAGGACATTTCTATAACAGCTCCTGACATGAAGGTAACGGTTTTCGATAACTGTAGCACAATGATGGTGGATTTCAAAATTCAAAATTTGAAAAGAGCCCGAGCCTTGACCGTTTGATCCCTTCATCATGGGCCGTCGGATCACTTTACCCTAGCCTATAAAAGAAGAGTCTTTCCATCCCATTAACCTTTTTACGCTTTCTTCATATTCTTAGAGAAAGAGTCTCCGGCTACGTCTTGAGTCTTCCGCCTGTTCTTCGAGGTTTCTTGCCTAGATTTGGAGTTTCCGGCTAATGTGTGAAGGTTCTACTATCCGTTTCCAGTTTTTGACTTCTTTCTTCAACCAATCTATCGGTAATCTGATGTGATACCCGTTAGAGAAGAAACATATTAAATTTATTTGGAGTATTTTATTTTTTTAGTTATCTTTTATTATCCCACATTGATTAGATAGTATTTTATTTTTGTTATTATGGTTATTTTGTCTCATTGCTAAATTAGCACTTGGTCTTGGATTCTGTAGCATATATAAAGGCTAGTAAAGTCATTGTAACAAACAGTTCCAACATTATTGAATAAAATTTATGTTAAGCTTCTAAGCTTTTCGTGAGTATTCCTATGTATAATATTCGAATCATGAACTTATCCAGGTTCTGAGCATACCTTGTGGAGTTCGTATACCAAGTTCTTAGGTACAGGTTATCTAAGGGTTGAGGTCATACCAAGGTTCTTAGTTACGGGTTAACTAAAGGTCGCGGTGCTCGTCTTATTGGTGCTATCAATCAAGTCCTCGGGCATTTTAGGATCTGATTCGGTTCACGGATCACATCAGTTGGTTCTGAGCATGCATTGTGGCATTCGTATACCAAGGTTCTTAGGTACATGTTATCTAATGGTTGAGGTCATACCAAAGGTTCTTAGTTACGGGTTAACTAAGGGTCGCAGTGCTTGTCTTCTTGGTGCCATCAGTCAAGTCATTATGCATTTTCGGATCTGATTCGGTTCACGGATCACATCGTAATCCTATTGATTTCCTCCTCATTCCCCAGTATTTCATTCTATTTCCTTACTCGAACGTCTTTGTATATGCCATGCACTTTCTAAGTCGGTGCCAAAGATTGGATTTTTGGCTCAGATGGACAAGTGCCTACATTTTTTCCATTTATTTTCCGGCTGGGCATGCTTTTCGAACACCTCTAGTGTTGAATTTCTGCCCAGAATTGGTATTGTTTGTTTGCGTGAATTGGGGCTTTAGTGTTTTTTCTTTTCCATATCTGTCTAGCCATCCTCTTTCCTTATGCTTTGAGCCTATAAGTGTGTTTCCTCGTTTGATCTTTACTGGGTATTCCTGTCATTCTTTTGGTATTCTTTTGGATAAAAAATGGAGTGGAATGCATCATGATGGATGAATCCATTCATCTTGGTCTGACTCCCATTGTCCTAGGTGACTAACACTCTGCCTTTCCCTCTGTTTTCCAGGATGTCAAGTAGCGAATGGACCGATAGTGACTATTCCGACGATGGCCATGGAGCATATGACCATGCCGTAGAAGATGAAGTTAGCGAGCCCAACGTTAGCGGATCCTTGGAAACGGATCTTGATTATATAATTATTGGTAGCCTCTAGGGCGCAGGCGGACCTATTGATGAGGATGATTTTTTTGGGCTTAATGAGATTATCAAACAGTGAACCTTGTCTGATTTCAAAAAAAAAGAAAAAGAAGAAGTGGGCCCGAGCTTTTTCGATTCAAATTTGATGAAGAGGTCAGAGTAAGTGGTTTTGCTGATCAAGCTGACATCCCTGTCATTGAGGATTTTGTGCGGCATACGGGTGAGGAGGAGGAACTACCAAGGCATATCGAAACGCCTCCTCTCACTAAGAAGTAAAAATAGCTCCGTACTGTTAGGGCCACGGTTGAGGAAGAAATTAGGGCTGCCAGTCAGGCCTAGAAAAAGAGGACCCCTATTCATAACAATCGTGAAGCCAAGATCGAGTTAGCTCGGAATCTTCATCCAGTTCATCAGGATTTCCAGGCCTTCAACAAGATCAACATCTTGATCTCCAAGCCTTCAACAAGATCCCCATCCAGATTTTCAAGTCTTCATCATGATCTTCATCCAAATCTACAATAACTTCACGTATATCTCTAAGATCTTCATCAAATGGTAAGATCTCCACCTATTTTTGGTTTTCTAGCAATCCGCAACCGCCCCTCTTTAGCTTTCCAACTGGCATTCAACAAGATCTTCATCAAAATCTTCATCCGAGTCTATGGATCTTCATCCAGTTCACCCTAATCTCCAGGTCTCCATCATGACCTTCATCATGTAATCACATATTCACAAGGAATTAGCTCGTCCAGAATGAACTCACCCAGCGTGAGCTAGCGCAGCATGAGCTCGCCAGAATGAGCTCACCCGGCATGAGCTCGCCTAGAATGAGCTTGCCCGGAAAGAGCTCATCCAGCATGAGCTCTCCACTACAAGCTCTGCATTACAAGCCCTCCACTACAAGCTCTTCACTACCGGCTTTCCATTATGACCTCTCCGAGAACGGGCTCTCAAATTACGAGCTCTAAAGGACTCCAAGTATGGGTTCTTCAAGTATGAGCTATCATGCTCTCCAAGTACGGGCTCTCTAGCTACGAGCTCTCAAGCTCTCCAGCTATGAGTTCTCAACCTCTCATGCAATGAGCTCTCTAGTTACGTGCTCTCGGGCTCTTTTGATACAAGCTCTCAAGCTCTCCAAGAATGAGCTCTCCAGTTACGATCTCTCAAGCTCTCCAAGTTACGAGCACTCAACCTCTCCAAATACGAGCTCTCAAGCTCACCGAGTATGAGTTCTCTAGATACGAGCTCTCCAGAAACAATTTCTCATTGGCATTTATCCTCGTTTCTATAACTTGAATGATTACGCTTCATCATTTTTGGATCTCACCCCCTGGACGTGGCGGGTTGAGCTATCTTATTTTTGGAACTCACCCCCGGACGTGGCTGGTCAAGCTATCTTGTTTTTGAACTCTTCATACCTAAAGTGGCGGGATGAGCCTTCTTATTTTTGGAACTCAACAGAGGTCAGCTCGTTATCAAAATGGGATTTCTCTTCACCAGTCCATCCACTTTATAGCGCCATCATCTGGCCTTTCCGCTTGATAGCACGGCCTCAACTTTAAGCCCGTCCGCATAAAAACGCGACATCATTAGGGTCAGTCCGCATCGTAGTGCGGCCTCAACTTTAAGACCGTCTGCTTCATAGCACGGAAACATAAGACCGTCCGAATCATAGCGCGGCACTATAAGACCGTCCGCTTTATAGCGCGGCACCATAAGCACGTCCACTTCATAACGTGGCACCACAAGCCCGTTTGCTTCATAGCGCGGCACCATGTTCCCATCCGCTTCATAGCGTGCCACCATAAGACCGTCCGCCTCATAGCGTGGTATCATAAGACCGTCCGTTTCATAGAACAGTATCATAAACCCGTCTGCTTCATAGAGCGGCTACATAAGCCCTACTCTAGCTCGGCCACATATGCTTGACTCTAGTTTGTCCACATAAGCCTTACTCCATGTTGAGTATTTTATGGTCTATACTTTAAGTGTTGATTAATTTTCAAAGTCCTCTATTTAGTGTTTAAAGCTTTTAATATGTCGTTAATTTGTAGCTGTATTATATCTTGTGTCACTAACCGGCCTTGAAGCTTAATGTTTACATTAAATGGCCATCTCCTATGTTTATTGTATTACAAGTACATTATGTAATTAATTACAAGCCTTAATGTGATTTGTTTGTGAGGACACGTTCAGATGGTGCATTTTTATCATACAAGATGGCATTATTATGCCACTTGTATAATACTACCTCCGTCCCATAATAGGTGTCCACATTTGAAAAAAATTTAGTCTCGTAAAAAGGTGTTAGGAAATCTACGCGGGTACTCAACATAATTTAATCCTTTTTTTAACCAGGATCGACTTTGATTAAGCAAAAAGCGTAAATAAGTAGACAAGAGAATACCTTGGTTGATCCAATTGGATCGACGCTTTGTCTACAATTGTAGTTTCTGCACGAAGCGGGCCAAGCGTTCAGCATCTACTGGTGATCCACACAAACACCCCGCCGGAATCCCATCATGGATAGCTACCAAAAAACTCGGTTGTTAGACCGACCTTTTCTCCCTCTCAAAATCTCTCTCTCAAAATCTCTCTCTATGGAGCTCTCAATTTTTATAGTAAATTAGAACTCTTCTAATTGTGATGTACAAAAGAGCTAGCCAAGCCTTCTTTAAATACGAGAGACCTGCACCCCACTATAGTCCGATTTGATTGGGAGAAGCTTCCTAGTAGATTGAGGAGAAAGAAAACATTTTCCTTATAAAATAAGAAAAATACATTTTATTGATTTGTCTAATTTAATTTAATATCTTATATAAATATTTCCAATATATTGTCAATATCTAATATTGACTATCTTTAGCTTATTACAATAGTTCTATTTTTCACAAATCAACTAAAATCTAATATTAATATATGGTGATACCATTAATTAAATTGCACAATCCAAATGTATCTTATACTCATGAAATATGGGCCCCTTTGACCCACAAATTGGCTTCCAGAATATTCTTTAATTAATGTAATACTATGATTAATTAATTTGCGAAATACATGTGTATCATATATACACATTTCACCCCAAACATATTAGAAAATATCTATATTTTATTAATCAAAATAATTAATATCTTGTATTATATTTATTCATGATAAATAAATACCACCATATTAATTTATCACTAAAACACTTTATAGTTGAAAAAAAACTTTCCTAATTTGGTTATCACTATAACCGGATTTGAATCCGGATAGATGTTCTTATATGTGTGTGACCCGATTGGCTTCCGAATATGTTGGCCGTAGACACAAAATGCAAATTACAAAAATGCCCTTCATACCTAACATCACGGAATAGCATCTATCAACACACCATGACCACCAATCATCGGAATAGTCAAATGCAATGACTACTACCTTTCATGTGAAACGGTTACCGTGATAATAGAATCATATTGCTGTTACAACATACATACGGTCGTACTTCGAGTGTCAAACATTAACAACTGTACATTATAATCTGGATATCATGCTCTCTCGAAGTAACTCATTTACTTCCACTTTGCAAAGATTCACGAGAATAAGACATTTCTTATAAGAAGGCCCTTTCAGATATTTACCCTTAATCATAGGGTACGTGATTTCCGAACAAGCAACATGAATCATACGCATGCTTCAGTACCCAATCACTACCGCATGATCACCCAATGACTAGGGGAAACCTCAATACTGTCAAAGTTTGACAATCCACACCGTGAAGCCATGAAGACACCGGCTTCAGGATAATTACCCAACCGCCACATAAGTGCGACATTTAATGAAGAAAGTGGGTCAGTCTAACGTATGCATTCTCTAATACACATCAACGTACAGTCCAAGTGTCTCTACACTTTGATAGACAAGATCTATCCCTATCTTCAATAAGATAGAAGATTTCTAATATGTGTTAGTCTAATCGTACTATTTATGTCCTGTTTAATAGTACATACGACTAGAGACGTTTAAGTATCAAACCTTTTAAAGTGTGTCGAGATCTCATCAACCATAATCACTATCATGGTTTCCCTCTCACAATTCGACACTAAGGATGTTATCATATAACAATATCGTAATTGGTTCGTTAAGCGAACAAATGTATAATAATAGAAAATCCATTTAATAGATGTACAAACATAAAGAAATAGTATAAATGATCCGAACCTGTCGGATCCGTCCAACCCAATTGGATCCGGTCCAAACCGATTGGGTTTAAGACACTATTTCAACAATCCTCACTTGGACTAAAACCAATCACTCGTACACACAAGTCCAAGTTGAAACACAAGAATCTCATGCAATACTCGCAACCAACCCTAAGCATGAGCGGATTACTATACGTGGCGACTCAGACTATCTTCATATCATGCTCCGAATGACCAAGTCATAAGGACCGCCTCAAGACCCACATGAATCTCTGACGAGACCCTGATCCTTGCGTCAAGCAATGAATCCATTACAATATCATCTAATTAGAAAAGGTGGAAGAACCACACGAGGTTCATGAATGAAACTTCTAGATCCATGTACTACTCCCGCTGTGCCTCGAAGGCACTTCTGTGTTTTGGCCTAGTAGTAGAATCTTTAGTGATTTTTAGTTAAGAGCATTTCCAGCTCACTGTATCACTTAATCAAAGTGACTTCAAACCCAGACCGTAGCTCCCACTATCTTCATAAGATTCAGGGTATACATATGTATATCTACGTTTATTTTATTCCAAGTTCAAGTAAACTAGGAACTCATCCTTAACACTCTTAAGAATACTCTCGACTTTTACTAGAATCACTTTCATACTTACTCATGACTCTTCATGGAGTATGAACATCTAGAACAACTCTTATGATGGACTCTATTGCCATAGCAAAAGGGAACCTTCTATATGTTTCATCTTTCACCTCATCTTCCTGACTGATGTCCTATCATAGATAGATCCTTATAATACTGACTAGCAGTACCTCTTGACGTGATCCATGCTAAACTCTTTTAACATCTCATCTATGCAGGTGAATTGTGATAATCAAGCAGTATCTAAATCCATTACTATATATTCTTATTTCCAAAATAAGAACTGCCATTCCAAAATCTTTCATAAAGTCATTGAACTACCAAACATTAATTAACAATGACATGGGGTGTTGATTCCGAGAAGGATAATACCTTGCTCGAGAACTATGACACTCCCACTATCCCTTCTATACATAAGGCATATCTTTCCTTTTTTGATAAAATCAAACTCTTTTGATTCATCAATGCAAGGAACTTATATAGAGGAACTTGTTTGAGTCCATAAATTGATCTCATAAGCTTACAGATCATGTTATCATCTATGAACATAAAGCAATTTTCCCAACGTTTTCAACACTATCATATAGCCATGAAACATAGCTATAACAAGCACTATCTAAATTGCCTTAAGCATAGCTTGTAGCATAAAGGTAATCACAAGGTTTTGGCCTCGTAGTCCTTTAGCCATCAAATTTGCGCAGCTAGTAATCTTATTACCTTTCCATGTTAGTCTTTCACAAAGACCTACCACACTTTTCAGAGACATTCCCTTCAGGTAAGTCAGACTAGGTTCATAACCTATTATGTCACTCATGGAATCTACTTCAGACATTATGGCTCCAAGCCATATCTCTTTATCTTGCCTTTCTAGCATTCCTGCATAAGTCTCGAGATCTTCATTCTTCAAGATGAATAGGCATGTGGTCATCTATAGACTCACAGAATACTTGTGTGCTGGCGAGTGTGTCCCGCACTCATCACCGTCATGGCGCTTTGCTCATGTTCTAATGGTTGAATATATCTTTGTGGTTCCCAAACACTTTTGAGATTTAATTTACTCCCACTGTTTCTTTTAGAAGAAACACTTCCTCTAAAATACAGCATGGTTGGAGACATGCAGCTTTTGCACCGCGGACAAGTAAATAATATCTAGCGTGCTAGCTAAGATATTCCACAAAGTTCCACATGTCATACTAAGCTGCAAGCCTTTCAGACATTGCCTGTTTTCTAGAAGCATGACAACCCTAAATCATCGATTAAGATGGATTTTATGTTATTCTCTTCCATATCTGATATGGAATTTAGTCAACCTTTATTCTTTGGAAATTGGTTAAGTATATGTATTGAATAAGGGTACTATCTCAAAACAGGTAAGGGATATTTCTCATGGCTTACGTCACACTTTTATCATATAAAGTGTTGTTTCCATTTTAGGCACACAATCCAATTGCATATCCCAAAGATGGTATCCTTCAAGGGAGAATCTGATTCTATTTCAGCCAACTTCTGAAACACCCTTTAGGGATCATGTTAGGAACATTTTATTATGTTTTGATGATGACAATACTAGCTATTATAGAAAGCCCGAAATACGTTAGAATTCTCAGTATAAGTCTTTACTTAGAGTCTAACATGTTGTATAAGTTGAGTCAGACATGTATTGTACAAGTTGGATGGAAAAGTAAAACAGATATCGGCAGAGTAAAACCAGCCAAGTACCAACAGAGAAGCATAAAGACATTATGGTGTGACTTATAACCAAGGAAGTCTGTGATGACCTTGGATAAGTCTAAGTTATAATTCGAATGATGAAATACATTATCAAATATGGTGTACACTTATCTCACTCAAATCAAGGATCAGTGTAGTACAAAAAGTACCTGAGAGATCAAAGAAAACAACAATGCAGTAAACCGGCAGAGTAAACTGACTATCGGCTGAGTAAAGACAGAGCAGGGAAGGAAGAACCAAACAGCCAAGTCAGAAGGATCACTTAACCGTTCAGGGAACAACCAAGTAAACTTTAATTATTCAGATTTCAAGTGATGAAGATCGAGCATTAAATGCATAATCAATTGAGGATCAATCAAGGACGGATTTTCTAATAGACGTTTGAAGAAATCTGATCACTGAAATCAAGGAGAATATAATTAAGGGGGAATCAAATATCAAATCAAGGATCATTCTCCACATTAAATAGCCAACGGACAGAAATTCAAATCAAGGATTATCAGAGCTATAAATAGAAGGCATTGACAAAAAAAAGAAACTGATAAGAAACAAGAAGAAACTCTGTCACAGCGCAAAGCCTTCTATCTGTACTTAAAGGAAACATCTAGAGATCAACTCAGCAATCATAACTTCAATTCCATATCAAGCTCTGAGATTGATCAACAAATCTGTGAATTCAATTCACATCAACTGAGGCAATTGAATCAGAGGAATCTGAGAAGGAGTTGCAACCTTTGTGATACTGCAGAAAGATTTGTTCTCAAGGACCAGTGATAGAGACTGAGTCACTGAAGCTTTTGAAGCCAGTGAGTGATAGTATTGCAGATTGTGAAGCTTGTGTAGCCAAGGACAATCGTGTTATTGTATCTGTGAAAACAACAGTGAATTCCTCCAATCATCATAGAAGAATTGTGGATTAATGGATTACACCACCCTGAACCACTATAAACATTGGTGTCTATTTACTTTCAGCTATTTACTTTACATTATTCTATTTCATTGCATACTCTATATCTGTGATTGCTTAATCTACTTTGAACCAACATTTAAAGAAGGGACTTATCCGCTGCCTAAAAGCTTTTAAATAAAAGAAAAGTTTTTGAAAATCCATTATAGTAATTCACCCCCCCCCCCCCCTTACCCTTCTATAGGACCAATAATTGGTAGCAGAGCAGTGTTCCTAGTATCAGAACCTGTTCAAATCTAATTTCTGGTAACAAGGAGATCGTATATTTTCAAAGTAGTTTTCAAATTTGTGCTTTCTATATATTTCTCTTGTTTGTACGTATGGATTCCACAAATTTTATGTCAAAGGTACATGTATTCAATGTTAATAATTTTGATGAATACAAAAAAAGGATGTTGTCTCATCTTACAGCAACTCATGAAGAAAATGCTGGATGTAATTAATGATGGCCCAATCAAGCCCACAACTGTGATATCCATAGGAGCAGATCAAGGAAAAGAGCTAGTCAAACTCAAGAAGGATTGGACCAAGGATGACAAAAGAAGAGAAATCTAGATTTTGTTGCAAATGATATGATTCTGAGGACTCTGGACAACAACTTGTTCATAAGGATCAAAGATTGCAAAACATTAAAAGAGATGTGGGACAAATTGGCACTGATCAATGAAGGATCAGAAGCTGTCAAGGAAAATAAATTATCTGTTGCAAAACATAAATTTGAGAATTTTGAAATGAACACTGGTGATTCCATTGATCAAATGGATAACAGATTTTCAAGCATCAGTAGTGAACTGCAACAACTTGGACATACATACCCCCAGAAGGAAGTTTGTCTGAAGATATAGAGAGGTCTACCTGAAAGATGGAAGAATATCACATCAGTGCTTAGAGGAACAACAAACCTTGCAAACACTGACACTTTGACTCTGATGTCTCAACAAAAGGCTCATGAATTTGAGTTGAACGGTTAAGAAAGTGCACCAGCAGAGGCACACAAGGCCAGTGCACTGGTTTCACCCCAGCAAAAAAATAGCTGACTCAAGAAGCAAAGAGACACAGGAGCTGAAAGAACATGTAGATTTACTAATCAAACGTTTTGACAGGTTTAGCAAGAAGAAGCAATTTAAAGGAGGTTCATCATCTAACAAGAACTCAAGCTCAAGCAAAGACATGAAGAAAAAGGATGATGAATACAGATGCTTCAACTGTAAAAATAAAGGTCATTTCAAGGCTGATTGCCCTATAGAAAAAGACAAAGATGAGGATAAGAAGAAGTACAGGACAACTTAAAAGAGAAAGAGCAAGAAGGCACTCAAAGCTGAAACTAGCTGTGAAAAGAATGAAGAATCATCTGAAAATGATTCTGATGATGATAAAGCTGACAGCTCAGACAATGAAAAGGTTTACATATGCCTCATGCCTAATGATGCTGCCAAAAATGGACCTACCTACGTGGCACCTTTTTAGTGGCTCAACACTGAGTAGGGAGAGAGAAACGACGCCGAGTGACCCAGTCTGGCTAGTCATTCCATCTCTCCCGGATCGACCATATCTAGCACCGACCTCCAATCCTCGAGACCAAGTCCGGATTCAGCCGCGACCTGTGTGGGTCGGCCAACACTTGTCATCTAACCTACCTTTGACCAACCTTATCGGTTGGGCTAAGTCCCTATCGGACCTATTATTCTACACACCAGACTCCGAGCCATGACAGCTCGGCTATTCTCCCCGACCTCTGTGGGTCGGATCAACCAGTCCGGCTCGGGCCACCTAAGTCGGCCAGAGTCAGTCCCTAATCGTATTCCCCACGTTTATGATAGATAGATAACTACGAAAGAATCCTGAGCCATAAAGGCTCCAATCTTTATCACTTAAATACAAATATTCGAATACCGTAATTATCTCCTACAATCAAGGAGATCAAATAATCCTTATCTTTTCCTTAGGGAACACGGCAATTCAAGCCCAATAAGGACAAGGCCCACGCCGCCTTAGGGCATAACTCTTCTCTATATAAACCATCCCTAAGGAACTACGGAGACTTGATTCCAATACACTCATTGGATACGTAGACAGCTTGAGACACAACATCTCAAGTGCAGTCTAAAACATCCCAAATCTCCCCCCCTCTCTTTCATCGTTTTCTGTGTTCTTGGAGCATCCTTAGGTTATCACCAAGGGAAAGAACCTAGAGGATTACCCGGATGATTTTTGGATCGTCAATTGGCGCTAAAAGGAGGGTCTCTTTGCTTGATAAT
Organism: Gentiana macrophylla; assembly: GCA_026214975.1. Classification (NCBI taxonomy): domain Eukaryota; kingdom Viridiplantae; phylum Streptophyta; class Magnoliopsida; order Gentianales; family Gentianaceae; genus Gentiana; species Gentiana macrophylla. The sequence continues at coordinate 48,290,604 of CM047813.1, forward strand.
CTCGAAAAAAACTCCAGAATCCAGCAGAAAAAACGCAGGCGGATATATGGCAAATTTCTAGAGATTTAGCCGTCAAAATATGATTTCCACCGTTCATATTAAAGAGGACGGTGTGGGGAATAATCTCTCCAAATTTCATGACGATCGGAGTCCGTTCCAATGCCCGATCGTTGCCATAAAGTTACATATGCTGCTGAATCGCCATTAAATGCGGCAGTCCCAACGGCGGCCAATTTCCAGAGATTGAGCCGTCCCAACAAAATTTACACCATTCATATTGAATAATTAGGTGTAAGGAACAATACCTCAAAATTTCATGCCTATCGGAGTCCTTTCCGATACCCGATCATCGTTGCAAAGTTGACGCTGTATCATCAAAACGCAGCAGACAGATCTAAGGCCAGCAGTCAGATCCACGGTCAGTCCCCAGAGACTGAGACGTCAAAATATGATTTTCACCGTTCAGATTGAATACAATGGAGGGATGAACAAGGTCTCCAAATTACGTACTGATCGGGTTCCGTTTGGAGGCCCGATCGTCTCCATAAATTTGCTTGTGCTGCTCTATCATCAAAAAACGCAGTAGTCAGATCGGCGGCCAATGGCCAGAGATTAAGCCGTTGAAAACAGATTTCCACCGGTCAGATCAAATATAAACAAGGGACGAACAATCCCTCCAAATTTTGTGTCGATCGGATCACGTTGGATGCCCAATCGTCGTCTGAGAGTTGCTGCTGTAACTCCAAAATAAGCTGCGGGTTTCTTCCTCAACTCTCCAACTTCCAAGCCGACCTCCCGGGTTCTCCAACGTCCGATCCGAACTCCCGAGCTCCTCAACTCTCCAACGTCCGAGCCGACCTCCCGGGTTCTCCAACGTCCGATCCGAACTCCCGAGCTCCTCAACTCTCCAACGTCCGACCCGACCCCCTGGGTTCTCCAACGTCCGAGCCGAACTCCCCCGGATCTCCCAATCTGAGCTCTCAAAGTACAAGCTCTTGCCAGGTTTCTCTACAACTTTATTATGACCACACTTGTTCGTATTTGGAACTCTCTTGACGTAATGAGTCGGGACGAGCCTTCTGTAAGTCCGACTTAGTTCGGCATCATAGTTGGAACTCTTCTTTGGGCGAGCCTTCTATAAGTCCGATTTAGTTCGGCATCATATTTGGAACTCGCCTTTGGGCGTGCCTTCTATAAGTCCGATTTAGTTCGGCATCATATTTGGAACTCGCCTTTGGGCGAGCCTTCTATAAGTCCGATTTAGTTCGGCATCATATTTGGAACTCGTCTTCGGGCGAGCCTTCTGTAAGTCCAATTTAGTTCGGCATCATATTTGGAACTCGCCGGCGAGCGAGCCTTCTATAAGACCGACTTCAGTTCGGCACTGACAGATCACACTAATAAGAAAACGGTACGTTAACTTACTATTATTTTTCTCTCTATTATGCATAGTCTTTATTGAAATTACAGGACAAACACACGCTTAACAAAGTCCGGCATGTCCGGCGCCGCTCGCCATCACTTAAAACGAGAAGTCAGCACAGCCTGGCCCAGCTCGTCCAATACTTTCACGCGAGACGTCAGCACTAGCCTGGCCCCGCTCGCCGTGTTTTTAAACGAAAAGTCAACGCCAGCCTGGCCCTACTCGTCCAATAATTTCATGCGAGAAGTCAGTCCGAACTGACCCCGTTCGCCTAATAACTCCACATCGGTACAGTCAATACCTCTGATGCCCTATCAGGTTCTCCTTAACTCTATTTAATGTCATATTGACTCGTTCTCGTTCTATTGTGCATTTTATTATTTTCAATAGAATAGAACAGCACATATGAAGTTTGCAGAACTTCAAACCCACTAAAGTAGTCAGAAATACTTCTGGCTCCCTTAAAATACGATACCTGAGCTCCGCCAAGGCAAGCTCAGCAAAATGCATACGAGGTCAGACAAATCCGACCCAGCTCGCGAATATTTAACACGTGAGAACAGTTAAAATTCTAACTCAACTCGCAAAACACACATCCGCGCCCCTCGCGCGGATCAAACAAACTTTTACGCTAAATTGTCTGCACGTCAGACAAGGCGGACTTCACTCAAAACGCTAAGGCTGACACTTGAGCTCCGCAGGTCGGACTCAACATGATCAGCAAATACCAAACTAATTAAGTCTACAGGCTAGACTCGAAATCGAGCAACTTTCACATGCTCGCTCTTACAACTTCATATTATCAACTAAGTTTGTATTAAAGGCGATCAGACTTAGTCCCGCTCGCCTTAGCAATAAAGCTACTCTGACTAGAGTTTCCAACAAAAAGATTCCCGAGCCCATGAATAGAGCTCGGTCCTACATACAACAATAAGTGTGCAAACTTCAAAGTTGCATACTGAATAACTAATAGGCCTAAGTGAGCCGAACGCACGCGACAGGCCCGACAACACAGAATCAGAACAAGTATGCCATTCAAAAGCTAAAACTAATGAATAGCATACTAGGGGGCATACCATACATCCCCAAAAATACAACAAAACTCATCAACTTAATGATCAACAATAACATACAACTCAAAATAACTTTTCTATGCCAAACAAAAACAAAATAACAAAACCTTTAAGCTAAACATTGAGGGTCAGATTCTGTGGACACAATGTCCACTCTTGCCTTAGTCTCTCACCCGCTTGCCGTAGACCCGGCTCGTCGGGATAGAGATACCTCACTAGCTCAGACAACTTTGTTTGGTGATCGGACATGGCCTACCCCATGCCCTTTGTCTCCGCATCGAACTGGAATCATGGATTCCAGGTCGTCCACCCTTGCTTGGTGGTAAGCAACCTCCTTCTTCTTCACATTCTTCTCCTCGGAAGCTCACTTGCTAAGGACTTCAACTCACCCTCTCGAGCTAGGAGTTGAGCTTGCAAAGCCTTCAACTCCTTATCTTCGAGCTCGATGGAGCCACCGAGCTCCCCTCGGGTTTGCCTCGACTCGACAATCTTCTTCTTGTTGACATTAGACTCCTTGTAGGCCAGACTCGAACTGAGCTTCGTAGGGCAAACTCAGCAAATTTTGTCAGACAAGAACATCAGATCCCCAAGTCAGACTCGAACTTATGTCCACGTGTCGGACTGTTGGAAATAAAATTTATGTTTTGATGATAATTCATCTTATTTATTATAATGTTGTATTAACCCCATTTGATGAAGTGCTGAAGCCAGCTGTTATAGTGGAAAGCTAAAAGATGTCTAGAACTGAATGTATAAGTTTTATTAGAGTCTGATTTTTGTATAAGTTACATCAGACAAGCACTGTAATTAATAGTGTGTCGTAAAACTTAAAACTGGGAATCAATTAGAAAACTAGAATTCATCAAGACAAACAAACTGACTCGGATACACCTACTGAAGAAGGTAAGTTCGCTGAGAGTTACTGACTCGGTTGGCTTATCTAGAAGATGGAAGAACCGAGGACACACAGACTCGATTATTGAAGAATAAAGAATCGAGGGTTCAAACTCGATTATGAAGATTAAAAGTCAAGGCTCAGAAAGTTGGACTTGAGCAAGATTGTGGTAACTGAATGACTTTATGGATCTTGTATGAAGACCTAAGAATCATAAGGTCAATGAATTCTTAGATGATAAATGTATCATGGTGTACTCGATTAAGTCAATTGTAATCGATGATGAAAACTAGTAATCTTGATATTTGAAGAAGAGTAAAATCTCGATTAATGCTCCAAGTCGATTAGAAATCGATAAGTGAAAAACTGACAAGGAAACTCAGTTTTATAAGTCAGCCATCCAACAAACTGAAAGTACAATCGAACGTTGTAAAGAAAGAAATTTCATTGGATGAGTCACTGACACAGCAGGAACGGCCAGAAAATATAACCGTTGCAAGATATACAATTCAAATCAAAGCCAGATGAACGTTGGACTTCACACTATAAATAGAAGACTTTGCACCAACAACAAGACATATAGAACAAGAGTATATACAAGATTTAACAAGCAACTTGTGCACTCTATTTGAATTGTTATCATCACTGAACTACAACAAGATCACACCTAGTATTTCTTCAAGTGTTCAAAGCTACAAAGAATTTTATCAAGGATTCAACACTTTGAAGAACCTCAAACAAGAATCAATTTATTGATTCTCAACCCAACTTTGATTCTATTTCAAAGGTTTAGACTGTGAAAGCAAACCGGGAAGGTTTTGTCAAGGGCATTGTAATGACGATCGGGTAGACTGTGTTTGTGGTGGTAGTGGTGAAGAGGCAATCCTACCCTCTAAGACCAAAGTGGTTCAAGCATTTGGAGAGCGACAATTCTACTGTTCTACAATTGTTTAGATAGTGAATCTAAGGATTAGCCAAGGACTATTGTTTAGGACTTTTTGTAACAAATTCACCTCAAGAAGTTCTAGTGGAATTTTCCTCCGCACCACCGGGGAAGAGAGGACGTACATGATTACACCACCTGGAACCTCTATAACATCCGCCTCATTTACTTTACGCATTTACTTATTTATTTAGCATTTACTTAAAGCATTGTGATATTTGATTGTTATACATCTCACAATCTGGCCCGACATTCACCGAGAATTCACAAGACTCGAGTTTCATAACATAATAACAAGATCATTTTAAAGGCTAAAATTATATCCATTGCCGGTTGACTCGGCTTTGAACTAAGTCGCTTTGACTTAATCTCAGCTTAGTCAGCTCAACTCCACACAAGTTTTATCTGAACCATAATTTGTTTTAAACTCAGTTTTTGGTGACAAGTTTATTCACCCCCCCTCTCTAAACTTGTGTTAGCCTTTCCAAGGGACCAACAATTGGTATCGGAGCAGTGTTTCTTTAACTAGATATCATTTGCTCCTTATCCTCTAGTTGTTCTTATTTGAAAGCTAAGTTGTAAATCATCTGTCAGTTTTCACTCACTCACAATGGATAACAATCAATATGCAAGACAAATGCTTATGTGCAACATGGACAGATTTGATGAATACAAATGTCGTATGCAGGCATTCCTAGCAGCTACTCATGATGAAATGATGGATGTACTCACTGATGGACCAATCCAGATCACCTACATGCAAACTGAAGGTGACAGACAAGTTCGAGTTCCAAAACCCAAATCTGAATGGACTAGTGATGATCGCAAGCGGAACAATCTCAACAATGTTGCCATGGACTTTATCCTCAGAACCCTTGACAGCAACATGTACTTGAAGGTGAAAGAATGCACAACTGCCAAAGAAATGTGGGACAAACTTCAGTTAGTTTGTGAAGGAACAGATTCAATCAAGGAAAATAAAATTTCTGTTGCAAAGCAAAAGTTTGAGAATTTCAAGATGAAATCTGGAGAAACCATTGATCAAATGGAGACAAGATTCAGTGCTATTATGGATGAACTAGATCTACTCAAGATTGAATACTCAAATAAAGTCATCAACACCAGAATATTGAAGGTATTGCCAATGTGTTGGAAAATGAAGGTCACTGCCATGGAAGAATCCAGGAGACTTGATGTAGAAGATTCATTCAAGATCTTTTCAGATCTGAAATCTTATGAATTCAGTGAAGATTTCACAACCACAGCTGCAATAATCAAAGCTCTGGAAGAACCAAAGACCACAGCACTTGCAGCAGCATCAAATGAGATTCAAGAAAACTCATCCAACAATATTCATGAATTGGATGAAATGGAAGAACAAATGGCTCTAATGATGAACAGAATTCGAAGAATGAAGAGTGGACACCCAGTCACTCAAAAGTTCATCAAAAGGACTCCTGAAAAGAGGAAAGATGATGAATACCTCTGTTTCAACTGCAAGAAACCAGGACACTATAAAGCCGAATGTCCAGAACTGATCAAGAAGACACCACCAAGGAGAGTTGGTAGAAGAGCAATTCTTGCTGGAGATGAATCAGATTATGAAGCTGGTACTGAAAGATTGTCAGATGACACAGCTTTGATGGCACACATGGAAGATCCAAATGAGGTATGTGAATCAAACTCTAAATGCTCCTCAGCTCAGATTTCCATGATGAATGCATGTTCTTCGATTCACGACTCAATCCAAAAATCTAGAATTAGAAGAAACTCTTGATGAATTGATGAATCAGCTGGTAACCATACAAGCTGGTTATGAATTAATCAAAGCTGAGAAAGAAAGTCTAATTCTTGAAGTTGAAAGATTGAAGTCTGAATTAAAAATGTTGAAACTGACTAAAACTGATAAAGGAAAGATTCAAAGATCGATCTCTTGCATCGAACAACAAGCTCGAATCGTTTGCTCAATCGAGTTCAATTACTGGATTCAAATCTGGAAAACCATATGGAGACAGAACTGGGTTAGGATTTGACACACAGCAATCTTTGAAGAATGGAACTAACAAAACCGTTGGACTAAATACCAAAACTGGCATCAAGTTTGTAGTTGAGCAAGTTCCACCAGCTGAGAAAATTGCTGAACCAGTAAAGCCAGTATCACACAGGATAAATCAGTTTTCTAAGAAGACAACTGGATCTACCCACAAGACTAAATCAAATGGTAGATCAGCTGTATTCAATGGAAACCAACACGGCAAATCAATTGCCAGATCCACAAAAACAAATGAAGTCAGGAACCAGAAAAATTACAATCAAAACAAATCCAAGAATGTCAATCATTCAAAGATTCACACATTTAGGGGGAAATGAAGGTTATATCCCTCTGATGATGATTGGAATTTTACTGAATTTGTTAATAGAACTGATAATAACAATCATTCCAGACCGAAAACTTATCACGAGTTTCAGTCCAAAACTCAGCAGAGAACTAATCACAGTTCTCAGCATAAGTCACAATACAAAGGTCAATACAGACCTCAGTACAGAAGGAATGATGGTTATCACACCAGTTTTAATAACAAAAATCAACATGGAAACAAATTACAGTCAGAAGATCTGAGAAATCATATAAATAAGACACAGCCCAAACATAGATACTATGGGAGTGTGGCTTACATATATGAAAACAAGTGCAACAATATCCGAAGAATCCCAAAAGGATATATTCCCAGAGTTGTACTGACAACTGACCCTCATGGACCCAAACTAAGTTGGGTACCTAAAAATTTCTAATTTTCATTGCAGGATATATGGTACTTTGCCAGTGGTTGCTCTAGACACATGACAAAGAGCAAAGACCGTCTCAGTAATTTTGTTGAAAAGAATGGACCAAAAGTTAATTATGGAAGCAAAGACAAACTAGGTTACACCAGAGGCTTTGGCACCTTAATCAGAAATGGACTTACAATCAAGAATGTATCCTGTGTAGAGGGACTACACTACAACCTACTCAGAACAAGTCAATTTTGTGATATGGGATACAAAGTTACCTTTGATAAAGAATTATGTGTTGTCATCAGCGAATCAGCTTATCAAGTTGTCCTAGCCGGAAGAAGGAAGGAAAACATGTATGTGGTAGATTGGACAACAGCCGTCGCTGAAACTTGTTTGCTTGTTTATACCAAATCAGAGATCAGTTGGCTATGGCACAAGAAACTGAGTCATCTCAAATTTGATGACATCAATACACTTGTTAAGAAACAACTAGTCATTGGACTACCAGAGATATCATATAAGAAGGACAGCTTATGTGATGCGTGTCAACAAGGAAAACAAACAAAGGCAAGTTTCAAGACTAAGTCTCAGCAATCAACAACCAGACATCTAGAATTGCTACATATGGACTTATTTGGACCTATTACACCAATTAGTATCAGTGGAAAGAAGTATACATTAGTGGTAGTAGATGATTTTTCTAGATATACTTGGGTAATCTTTCTAACCAAGAAAAGTGAAACCAAGCAAAAACTCACAGAACTTCTTAAAAGACTTCAGAATCAGAAAGGAGTTTCAGTTGTGAAGATAAGATCTGATAAAGGAACTGAATTCCTCAACAGTGTGATTATAGAATATTGTGAAGAAAATGGTGTTTTACACCAACTTGTCACCACAGAACACCTCAACAAAATGGTGTAGCTGAAAGAAGAAACAGAACACTCAAAGAAGCTGGAAGGACTATGATTTGTGAAGATAAACTACCTGAAAGATATTGGGCAGAAGCAGTAAACACGGCTTGCTATACTCATAACAGAGCTCTCATGAACAAGAGACACGAAAAGACTCCTTAGGAAATTTGGAATGGAAGAAAACCAATTGTTTCATACTTTCATGCATTTGGAAGCAAATGTTTCATACACAATAATGGAAAGATCAACTTCATGTTTTTCAACCCAAAGCTGATGAAGGAATTTTCCTAGGATATTCAAGTGTCAGCAAAGCATTCAGAGTATTGAATAAAAGGACACTCAAGCATGAAGAATCAATACATGTGGTATTTGATGAACCAAATTTTCCTGGTGAAACAACTGAAGACCGACTGAAAACAGTTCCTCAGTCTCAGTTACCAATCATACCAGAACCTATTTCAGTTGAAGTTGGAAGACTACAAATTTGAGAATGTTCGAGATCAAGATCGACCTCGATTTCCAACTACTCAACAATTTGAACAACCTCAATCAGATTGATTGAACAAATTCAAGAACCGATTTTGAAGAATCGAGTTGAAAAAATACAAATCAAAGCAAATACAAACTCACACACATCAATGGATGAAAGATCATCCTGAAGAACAAGTTATTGGTGATACTCAAGCTGGAGTTCGAACAAGACATCAACTAGATGCGATGATAGCATGCTTTTTATCTCAATCAGAACCTAAAGAGCTTGAAGAAGCCTTAAAAGATCCAGATTGGATATTAGCTATGCAAGAAGAACTAAATGAATTTGAGAGAAATCAAGTATGAGAACTGGTAGATAAACTAGTTCATGTAAATATCATTGGAACCAAATGGGTTTTCAGAAATAAACTTGATGAAGATGGAAATGTCATTAGAAATAAAGCCATACTAGTAGCCAAAGGATACTCTCAAGCAGAAGGCATAGATTTTGATGAAACTTACGCACCAGTCGCAAGGCTAGAAGCAATCAAACTTTTTCTTGCTTATGTAGCTCATAAGAAATTCAAAGTTTATCAGATGGATGTTAAAAGTGCGTTTCTAAATGGAATTATTGAAGAAGAAGTGTATGTTCAACAACCACCGGGATTTGAAATCAAGGATCAAACTGATAAAGTTTTCAGACTAAGGAAAGCTCTTTATGGACTTAAACAAGCACCAAGAGCTTGGTACGAAGCCCTGTCTCAATTTTTGGTAGATAATGGATTTATCAAAGAAACAATCGACAAAACATTGTTCAGGATGAAGAATGGAGAAGATACTCTACTTGTTCAGATTTATGTGGATGATATCATCTTTGGATCGAAAAATGAAACGACTATGTGAGAAATTTGCAAGTTTGATGAAAAGTAAATTTCAAATGAGTATGATGGGGGAATTAAATTTTTTCCTAGGATTGCAAGTTAAGCAACTAGCTGATGGAATCTTCATTCATCAAACCAAATATACAAGAGAACTTATCAAAAAGTTTGGTATGGAGAAATCTACTGGAATTTCTACACCAATGGAATTTCAAACACTTAGATGAAGATAAATGGTAAAGATGTTGATCAAAACTCTACCTTGATTGCAAGCTAGTAGGCTACCTTCCAAGTATACATATCTTTTACTGTCGGTGTTTGTGCAAGATTTCAGTCTAGACCAAAGGAAAGCCATCTCACAGTTGTAAAAAGGACCTTGAAATATCTAAAAGATACAGATGGAGTTGGTATTTGGTATTCAAAAGAAGGAGAATTCAAGCTGATTTCTTACTCAGATTCAGATTACGCTGGATGCAAAGTGGACAGAAAAAGCACGTCAGACACATGTCAGTTATTAGGAAATAGACTTGTGTCATGGTTTAGCAAGAAGCAAAACTCAATTTCAACTTCAACAGCAGAAGCTGAATATATAGCAGCTGGAAGTTGTTGTGCTCAAGTTTTATGGATCAGACAGCAATTAAGAGACTATGGGATAGAAGAAGGAACAATTCCCATAATGTGTGATAACACAAGTGCAATTGCGATTCTTGATAATCGATTTTACATTCAAGAACAAAGCACATTGATGTACGTCACCACTTTATAAGAGATCATGCAGAGAAGAAGGATATAACAGTTCTTTATGTACCTACTGAAGATCAGTTGGAAGACATCTTCACTAAGCCACTGGACAAAGAGAGATTTGCAAAACTAAGAACTGAGTTGGGAATAATCAAAGTCAGTTAAGCCAGAGATTCGTCAAGGGGATTAATCTTTGTTATCTTTGGAGTGCGCTCATATGAGACTAGTCATTGACATCAACAATCTCAAACTGACAAATTGGAAGATTTTGGCAAAACTGAAAATTTTGACAAGAACTGAATTATATTTAAAACTGACCTCAGCATCAGTTTTCATATTTGGTCAAAAGTTGATAAGATAGAATCAACAATGGTTATATCGCATTAAATTGCCACAGTTCTTTTTGTCAGAACATCGTGTGTACACCCCACGATTGTCAGAAAGCAGTACATGTATCGGTTATCAAAACAATCATGGAATTTGAAAAGTTGTACCATTCAACCGCCAGAATATCCCACCTATTTATTCAATCTCATTTCACACTAATTTTTGTTAACAAAAACAGACTCTTTTCAAACCTACCCTTCAAAATCAAATTTCTCCGTGTTCACACTCAAACATGGCCACCGCAATTGATTCGAAAGATAGTCGTTTAATCACAGAACTGGATGAACTAACACTCGAAATGTATGAAGCTATATGTCAAAACACTCTGTTAGCCAGTTGTATACGAGATAAAATCGAAAAGCAACCAGGATTGAACAACCTTCTCGAAGTTCGCTTCAAAGCAAAACGAGATGTGGAAGGAATTTTGCAGTTTTGGCAAAATATGCGATTAATCAGGGACTCCTTAACTACTACAGTTCGTGGAGATCGCATTGTACTCAATGAAAGAGTCATGAGATCACTCTTTGGATTCGCAAATACAGCAGCAACTTCAACAAGTTAGCAACCCTACCATTGGAGAAAGAAGCTTTTCTCAGTATGATGACTTCGTCTACAGAACCAATCGTACCTGGAGTTCACGTCGACAAAATCAAGCCAGAATTTGGACACCTCAGCAGATGGCTCAGCAAACACGTCATTGGAAAATCCAAAGGGATTAGTATACTTTCGGAAGAAAATATTTTGCTAATGAACATAATCTGGGAGAACATTGAATTCAATTGGGCAGGTTATGTAGTCAATCAATTCAAACAGCAACATATTGCTGAATTAGAAAGTATGGCAAAAGCTCAAGATGAAGGACAAGTAACTGATGGCATATTTCGACTGAAGAAAATTCTTAGTGGAATCATTCAGTTTTATTTGGAAAGAATCAAGGAAGGAAAGGAAGCAAGAGAAACTGTGACATCAAAGGAAATCACAGAAACAACTTTCCAACAGGAAGGAAAACGGTCAACTGTGTCTCAGCAGCAAACTGAATACAGAGGGACCAAGCAAAAATCAGTATCCACAGAAGAAAGATCAGTTGTAAGATGCTTGTACCCTGAAATCTCAAGTGAGATAGCACCTACTGAGGGGGAACAACAATTGACAACTGAAGATACCCAAGAGAATGTCATTGCTAACCTCACTTCTCAAACACAACAGCAGTCAGTTCAACAATTGGCACCAGTCTTTGAAGCTGACAAAATCATAAAGCTGATGAAAATGAAACTTCAACCAGAAGACTCTCGTGATGCAAATTTACAGATTGAAGAAAAATCACTCTTGGAGAAATTGGAAGTAAGAGATCTTTACTCTCTGTTTCCCATTAAGGAATTTCTGGACAATTGTTTCAAAAGATTCACTAAGTTAGCAAAAAGAAGAGAATCAGGCACATCATCTAAAGGCAGTTCACAGAAAAAGGATGATGACGATCATGATAAACCAAGTAAAGAAGCTGATGATACTACAATTTTGCAAGCAATCACTCAATCACAACATCCAGTAACGCAAACTGAACAACAGCAACAAGCATTGTCTGTTGAAAACCAGACAAATGTCAATCAGCAAGCAGGTGATGAAATCAGACAACTGATGGTTATTGATACTCAGGACAAGGATCAAGTGGTAGCTACATATGATCCCTCTGATTTCCTATCTAAGGAAGAATTGGCCAAAGTTCATGACAACTTGAAAATTGTACTCAGTCTAAGAGATACACAAAATGGTCTCTTATCAAACATCTCTGAATATCTTGATTATAGAACTAGAACTGATGTTTCAGTTCATGCAAGACTAGAGATGATTCACAAAGCAAGTTCAAGTTCTGCTTCAGAAATTGTTTTACTCAAACAACAACTTGAAGATTCAACCGCTGTAGATAGAGAAACACATGCTCAAGCTCATTGGCATATTAATCAGCATATCTACGGGTTAGAAACTCAACTCAAGGAAGTACTTGATTCTCAACGACAAATTTCAGAAGATCAAAAGGCAACCCATGCCCTGGTAGATCAGTTATATGATGCCAAAAAGGGGGAAGCTGAAGAAGAAAAGCTGAAATTACTCAAAGAAATGAAGAAACTTGAAGAAGAACTACAAAGATACAGATCAGATCCTAAGTTTTTGAAGAAAGAGTTAACTGAAGATCAACTCATTGCAAAATACAATCAACCTGGAGATAGAAGAGTTACTCTTACAAAGGATCTGTGGACGCAGTTTGTCAAAGACTACAATCCTATCAAAGCCAAGTAGAAGGATAGAACATTCGAAGAATCCTTGAACTACTTTTTGTCTGATATTTACTCAAAGCAAAAGATTGCACAACATAAGAAGAATCGAAGGATTGAAGTCAAACTGAAGATCAAAGATAAGGTTGAACAAATGAAAGTCGATATAACAGAATTTGAAAAATACTATCTGGAAGACTCAAGCTTACCCAAGCTAATTCAATGGAGAAGATGGAAAGAAAGTAGTCAAGTTGACTACAACAAGACCTTTTCAAAAGAAGACTCCAAACTTGAAGAAGATTTTCGTCTGTATGACAAGACAAAAAGATATGATTTAGTTATGCAAAAATCTAAGAAGAAGCTCAGTCTTTAATCATAGACATTTGAACAAAATGCTTGTATCCAGTTTTTGCTCATTCTATTGAAAACCAGTTTCAAGTTTTACAGTTTTAATTATTGTATTGATCTTTAAGCTTTTCTTTTAGGGAGAGTTTTGGCATCATCAAAAAGGGGGAAATTGTTGGAAATAAAATTTTTTTTTGATGATAATTCATCTTATTGATTATAATGTTGTATTAACCCCATTTGATGAAGTGCTGAAGCCAGCTGTTATAGTGGAAAGCTAAAAGATGTCTAGAACTGAATGTATAAGTTTTATTAGAGTCTGATTTTTGTATAAGTTACATCAGACAAGCACTGTAATTAATAGTGTGTCGTAAAACGGCCAGGAATCAATTAGAAAATCGAATTCATCAAGACAAACAAACTGACTCGGATACACCTACTGAAGAAGGTAAGTTATTTGAGAGTTACTGAGACTCGGTTGGCTTATCTAGAAGATGGAAGAAGCGAGGACACAGACTCGATTATTGAAGAATGAAGAAGCGAGGTTCAAACTCGATTATGAAGATTAAAAGTCAAGGCTCAGAAAGTTGACTTCAGAGCAAGATTGTGGTAACTGAATCGACTTTATAGATCTTGTATGAAGACCTAAGAATCATAAGGTCAATGAATTCTTAGATGATAAATGTATCATGGTGTACTCTGATTAAGTCAATTGTAATCAGATGAAAACTGGAGTACTGATATTTGAAGAAGAGTAAAATCTCAGTTAATGCTCCAAGTCGCTTAGAAATCGATAAGTGAAAAAGCGACAAGGAAACTCGATTTTATAAGTCACCATCCAACAAATCCGAAAGTACAATCGAACGTTGTAAAGAAAGAAATTTCATTGGATGAGTCAACGACCACAAAGAGAACGGCGAGAAAATATATAACCGTTGCAAGATATACAATTCAAATCAAAGCCGGATGAGCGTTGGACTTCACACTATAAATAGAAGACTTTGCACCAACAACAAGACATATAGAACAAGAGTATATACAAGATTTAACAAGCAACTTGTGCACTCTATTTGAATTGTTATCATCACTGAACTACAACAAGATCACATCTAGTATTTCTTCAAGTGTTCAAATCTACAAAGAATTTTATCAAGGATTCAACACTTTGAAGAACCACAAACAAGAATCAATTTATTGATTCTCAACCCAACTTTGATTCTATTTCAAAGGTTTAGACTGTGAAACAAACCGGGAGGTTTTGTCAAGGACAGATTGTACAGACGATCGGGTAGACTGTGTTTGTGGTAGTAGCCGGTGAAGAGGCAATCCTACCTCTAAGGACCAAAGTGGTTCAAGCATTTGGAGAGCAGACAATTCTACCTGTTCTACAATTGTTTAGATAGTGAAGCTAAGGATTAGCCAAGGACTATTGTTTAGGACTTTTGTAACAGATTCACCTCAAGAAGTTCTAGTGGAATTTTCCTCCGCACCACGAGGAAGAGAGGGCGTACATGATTACACCACCGGAACCTCTATAACATCCGCCTCATTTACTTTAAGCATTTACTTATTTATTTAGCATTTACTTACGACATTGTGATATTTGAATGTTATACATCTCACAGTCTGGCCGACATTCACCAAAATTCACAAAGCACTCGAGTTTCTTAACGAATAACAAGATCATTTTAAAGGCTAAAATTATATCCATTTGCGGTTGACTTTCGATTTGACTTAAGTCGGTTTGACTTAATCTCAGCTTAGTCAGCTCAACTCCACACAAGTTTTATCTGAACCATAATTTGTTTTAAACTCAGTTTTTGGTGACAAGTTTATTCACCCCCCCCACGCGTAAACTTGTGTTAGCCTTTCTATGGGACCAACACGGACTCAACTGAGCTCCACAGATCGGACTCAATGAGTTTGTAAACCAATCTCTTTAAGTCTACAAGTCGGACTTAACTGCATCTGTTGTCCATAGGACACACTCGATCAAAAACATTACAAAACCTTTAGTTAACGAAATACTTAAAGAAGTGATCGGAATAGAGTTAAGGCTAAGAACTTAACGAAATACTTCTTTTACTATCAAATTGTATGGATTACAATTTTATTTGAAATAGAATTTCAAAGCCAAAAACTACAAGTCCACAAGCCTTCTAACCTAAGAACCGGGGGCTGGACTCTACGGTGGCTCGGTGGAAGCAAGAGTCAAGGTAAGAGCAGCCGCAGCAGGCAAGAGTACTCAGATAGTGTCCACTCCCTCCGGAAGTCCTTCAGACGGTTTTCATAAACCGCATCCTCACCCAGGCTTATAGAGAGCCTTGCTAGGAAAGTTGTCCACGACAAAGTCGGCGACCTGGCCCTTGACATCATCCACGCCTAAATAATATCCATTGCTTAGGACCGGCGTAAGCAACAACTTCAAAGCCTGAGTAAACTCTTCCGAAGCCTCACATCTTTGGATGGCCTCAGCAATCCAAGATGGAATAGCAGCTTCCAGCTCGACCTTCCCAGTAAACTTCCCTTCTGACTTAAGCTTAACCTCCAGAGCCTGAAGTCTCTTCTGGAGGGCCTTAATCTCCTTATCTTTGGACTCTACAGAGCCTGGTCTTCCACAGGTCGGCACCTCTCTGCCTTATCCACCCCCAAAGCGTAGACATGGTTAGGCCGACCTTGCCTCAGGTTGGCAATCTTCTTCAAATCTCCAGTAAACATTCCTAGCCCGGGGAAAGCGTCCTGGCCGATCCAGGTCCCCTGCAAGTAAGAAACTCTATCAAAGAACAACACTCATGTAAGAAAAGCAAGCTTGCGTATTCCATGGCCTTGAAGCCAGCGTCAGCTAGCTCCACATCAGCCATCCCAGAGATCGGCTTCTACTCCATAGTTCAAACTTAATAAACTCAGTAGGATAGTCAATCTGAGCTTTGCATGCCCGACTCCGACTCGGCATCATATTTAAAGCTCTACCCCGAGCGAGTCTCCTCAAAATTGTGTCCTTACGCTCTCAAGTCTGACGCGCTTAAGACCGGTTGCTATTTAAGCACAACACTGGTGCACTACACTGCATGAGCCTTATGTTGTCTTAGTAGATCGCTTTAGAACAAGTCACTTCGACCAACGGTTTATCAAGTCGTTACAACTTTGCACCATGTCTTTCATTGGATTCGAACCTAACATGTACAGATCGACCCCTCAGCCCAGTCAGTCCGCCCCTTAATAGGCCGGACCAAGCCAAGCACGATCATGACCGCCTCACACCATCACGATTCCCGTCATGAGCTAAGGTAACAAAAATGAAACAACAGGCAGCTAGCCTGCTACAACGCACTGGGGGCTCGACCTGCTCGCCTCTCCAGCTCGTCATCCTTTAACGCAAACAAAGCCAACACAATTAGGAAACAAAGTTCATAAAGAAAGCTCTCATACCCCAAAGCTCCCGTTTCGCTAACTCTTCAGCTCGGCACTCCAAAACCGATCGTAGTTCGGCAGCTTTACGGTCTGCTCGCTCTTTTAATAGCCAACTCATGGCCCTGTCAGTAACCGTGCACCCTCGATAAAAGCGGGTTCTCATCTTCGAAGAACTACGCAAATTGGGCTTGATCCCTTACAAGTTAAGGGTACGTAGGCAGCCTTACACGGCTCATCTCATAATAAAAAACACAACATTTTCTTCCTTGTTCTCGAGCGCCGCCACACAACCACCATAGTGGGCAGCGACGCCTCGATTCCCGATACAGTTGTGGTGACGTCACAATTGGCTTTTCCACCTGGCAACCCCAAATCAACATCAAAATCCATAAGTTAAACATCCGTGTCAGGCCACCACTTCGATAGATCCGAACCGACCAAGGGTCGGCTAGATCTAGGGGTCTTATGATGCTACAAAAAAATGGACCTACCTACGTGGCTCCTTTTCAGTGGCTCAACACTGAGTAGGGAGAGAGAAATGATGCCGAGTGACCCAGTCTGGCTTGTCATTCCATCTATCCTGGATTGACCGTATCTAGCACCGACCTCCAATCCTCGAGACCAAGTCCGGATTCAGCCCCGACCTGTGCGGGTCGGCCAACACTTGTCATCTAACCTACCTTTGACCAACCTTATCGGTTGGGCTAAGTCCCTATCGGACCTATTATTCTACACACCAGACTCCGAGCCATGACAGCTTGGCTATTCTCCCCGACCTCTGTGGGTCGGATCAACCAGTCCGGCTCGGGCCACCTAAGTCGGCCAGAGTCGGTCCCTAATCGTATTCCCCACGTTTATGATAAACGGATAACTACGAAAGAATCCTGAGCCATAAAGGCTCCAATCTTTATCACTTAAATACAAATATTCGAATACCGTAATTATCTCCTACAATCAATGAGATCAAATAATCCTTATCTTTTCCTTAGGGAACACGGCAATTCAAGCCCAACAAGGACAAGGCCCACGCCGCCTTAAGGCATAACTCTTCTCTATATAAACCATCCCTAAGGAATTACGGAGACTTGATTCCAATACACTCATTGGATACGTAGGCAGCTTGAGACAGAACATCTCAAGTGCAGTTTAAAACATCCCAAATCTCCCCCCTCTCTTTCATCATTTTCTGTGTTCTTGGAGCATCCTTAGGTTATCACCAAGGGAAAGAGCCTAGAGGATTACCCGGATGATTTTTGGATCGTCACCTAAAGAATCAAATGAAACTGAGGTAACACCTAGCTCATACTCATCATCTAGTGCATCCACATCTGACACTGCACAATATTCTATTCTCCCCTTAGATTCTGCAAATGTAATTCAAAATCTCCTGAGAAAATTTGAAGAAATTCAAGTGATTCATGAAATTCTAGAACAAGAATGTGAGAATCGAGAAAAGGAAAATAAAAGATTAAAGAAATAACTGGATGAAATAAAGGCTGAACAAACTAGTAAGGAAATTTACTCGGTTGATCAACATGCATCAGATAATCACTATCTGATGTAGAAAGATGTCTCGGATTTTATCTAAGCAAAATAAACAAGTAATAAAAATAATCCGGTTTACCCCAAGTGCAGGGATCATAGTATAGCGATTACAACCGCCAGCAATCTTTCATGAGTCAGGAGTTAAGATTGAACCTTAGGCCATGTAAAAGAACCGATTCTGGAAGTTATATTTACTATAACTACTTCATAGTCTTTATCCAAACCTCCTAGAGCAGCCAAGATTAACTCATATTTAGAGATTGGATATCCTGCTGCAGCAAGTCCATCACTATAGGACTTCATCTGGGCAAGGTAATCACTCATTCTCTTCAAACCATTATCAGACCTAGTTAAAGCACTCTTTTACTCCAACATCCTAGCCTCAGACTGATTGTTGTACAAAACTTCAAGGGTGGACCAAATCTGATGTGAAGTTTCACATCTCATGGTTTCAACATTCACTTGCTCTGTGATAGAGCTCAGTAACCAACCAGATATTAATTGATCTATAACATCCCATTCTTCTACAGGCGGGTTAGGAATAGAAACATAAATACCTGTATTAGGCGGCCTGGGTTTGGTGCCAAACAAAAATCCTTCAAGTTTGTGACCACACACAATAGGAAGTATAACGACAGAGAAGATAATTGTCCCTTGTTAACTTGACATTACAGGTCTAGTTAAGATGTCCATGGAAGGGAGAGGTAGATTGCAGTAATGAGCTAGGAGATGGTGACATGTATGGTGAAGGAAAGGACGGAAGTGTTGGTGGCAGCATCGTTCTGGTGACTTGACTGAAAGGAAATCCAGCATGGAGTTCTGACGAGAGATAAGGGAAACTTGAGTAGAAAAGTGGCATGACTGGAGGTCTTGCTTGTCCAGCTATATTCGTGGAACCTCCGGTGACCGTTGCAACTGTAACGGCCGGAAAGATTGATGCTGAGCTTGCAGTCGTAACATCTGCTGCACCTTCAACCGGAATACTAGGAGATGAAGATCCCGAGCTTATGGTGATGAAACCTCAGCTCCGATCCCAAGTTTGAATAATGGAAATCAACCGGAAGAGGAAACCTCCATTGTAGGAGATGAAGAACTGATAGATTTGTTTCTCATACGGATAAGATTTTCTGATACAATCATACATATAAAGCTGGACACATTTTTATATAGAACAAAATCTAGTGTTTCCCTCTATAAGACTGCCAAGTGGCACCTCTAAACATCTTACACTTGCACATTAATATGACTTATTATTTTCAAAACATAATCCCTAAACCAATATGATGACAAAATCCTTACTATGTTGGTTTGATTATTTTTATGGGTTGTGTGATTGGCCTCGGTTTGTCCCTACCTTGATCTATTTGAACTTTATTAAAAGAATCATTCGGTGTAATAGTGAGTGCATGGTTCAACCAACCACTTGCTTGGCTCATTGACCAGACATACTTGGTTCATTGACCATAAAACCCAAACCTTGGTTACCATGGCTGGATAGTAACTTAGGTTAAAATGATGATTGTTTGGTTAAACCATTTCATGTCAGGCTCATTGGCTAGTACTACTCCCTCCTATTGCCTGATGGCCCCTAAGGGAGTTGACCTAAAATATAATTTACTGTTTAACCATCACCGGGAAATCATCACTTTAATTTTGCCTCGGATTTCATATGATTCTCTTAATTCAGTTCACACTATACCCCTTGAGGTCTTTTGCACCTCTAGGGCTATAAATAGCCAGGCCCATTAACGGATTGCAGCATCACTGATTTCATTGCGTCAAAGCAATCTTACATTTTAGTAGAAGTCTAAAATTCCCTTGCTTGTGTGAGTTTGAGTGTCAGTGTGAGTTGTATCAACACTTGGTGGGACCAAGCCTTGTTGATACAAGTGTCTGGAATTTTCTAGAATCAAGAAACTCAGTAGGACTGAGGATTTCAAGATCAGAACATTGCTTGTGACTGAAATTATGCATGATAATTTCAGTGTCTTTGCTTACTAGGTTTGTAAGTGTCTCTATCCTTAATTTAACCTTTTTTTTGCTGCTTAAGAGTTATATTAGGGTGTCTTTTAATCCCGATATTGCTATACTTTAACTGTGGTTGACTTGGTTTCTCTTTACTGAATCATTCCGGGAAGGAGTGTGGTCCAAGGGTGGACAACAGGTCTAAGAAAAGCAGTCTAGGGTCAGTTGAAGTGCAGTAAGATTGGTCAAGGATTTGGTTTCTTTTTGTTGTTTTCAATCCCCTGTTTACGTGGCGAATTAGTGAAGAAATTCATTGATTCTGTTTTTGTGTCTGTGCATTGTCTGTTGTTATCTTGATACACATTTACACTAATCTTTGCACTCTTACAATCCTGCACTTCACTGTGTTGTGCACATATTTTACCTTGCACTTCTCTGCTGCACCACATGTACACATTGCTGAATTTGTAAGTCACAATCTGGTGCCTTGTACATCTGCATTTTGCCATATCCTGATCTGAAAACACCTTGCTATCATGCACCCTGACTGCTGAGAATTTGGTGTTAACATCCTGCTGCTGAGAGCTGTTATTGAAGCCTTATCTGCTGCATTTGTAATAAGATTTCTGGTTCCTTTTTTTTTGTAATAGGCTGTCTGATGTTTCATTGATGTGCTGTCTAGTGTGTGCTCATACAGTGATCTACAAATTTGATAGTTTCAATCCTTGATTTTAACTATCATCTCTGTTCATCATATGAGTGGTCAGCTCTGTTGGATCAGGTTTTAGATTGTACTATCAGTCTGCTATTTAATTCTGTTTTGACAGATTTGTAATCTTGTGTATCTGCTGCATATTGTTGCCCTCCTTGGGACTGATCTTTAATTTAAACTGCTGTTGTATTATTCATCAAGTTTTAGTCTGCTATTTGTGTGCCTAAATAGAATTTTCTGCACTTTGTTTTGAACCAAGATGCTATCCAGTTCAGCCTCTTATCTGCTATATATTCAGTTTGTTAAGCTGTTGCAACTTGTTTAATTGTATCTACAGTAGAACGTCTTGAACCTTGAGTTTTCAGCCAACTATTTCAACATATATTTTGGTTGACATATTGTATATCTCTTTTGTAATAGGTCATTTTCAGCTTTTGTCAAAATATCATTTTGGTAACTCGGTTTATTAACTTCTTTATAATCTTAACCTGCTATTAACCGTTTTGTGTATCAGTACTTTGATAACTTGGATTTGATCTTAAGCAGTTTGTATTTGATTAACTGACCCTGTATTAATTGTTTGACTAGATCACTAAATCAGTACTATACCTTTTGTTGGTCCCTTGGAAAGGCTAACACAAGTTTAGAGGGGTGGGGGGGGAGGCGGGATGAATAAACTTGTCACCAAAAACTTTCCCAAAACTGAAAGTACCCTAGGAACTGAGTTTCTCCGAAACTCAAACTGATTCTTAGTTCAGTTCTGTTCCTATCCTTTAAACTTGCACAGGAGTTCAGCTAACTCAACTGAGTATAAGTCAATACTGACTTGTTCTTAGTCTAGTTAACTGGAAGCGGATAGAACAAGTCTTTAGTGCAATAGATGTGTCAAAAAAGATCTGGACTTCCTATGTATCAGTTTTGTGCTGACTCAGTGTCTGACGTTTGCTGAGTGTGAAGATAACAAGATAATGCAATAATCAATCAAGGCACAAATGTAAAAGCGTAAAGTAAATCAACTCAGAATTATTTTATGGAAGTTCCGGGTGGTGTAATTCCGTACGTCTCCCCTTCTCCTGTGGTGTAGAAGGTATCACTAGAATTTTGAGATAACCGTTACAAAATCCTAGCCTAATGATAGTCCTTCACGACACTCTAGTTTCATTGTCTACACATAATGTAGAAAGGTAGGATTGCTTCCTTCACTCTGCACACTGATCCTTCGGAGGTGGAATGACTCCTTCACCAGCTCACCACTAACACAAACATAGTCCACAAACTACACCAACAGATGTGGCAACCAAGTTGCAACCGTATGAGGAAAGGTGAAGTTGCCCTCCTCAAACTATGCATAGCCAACCCTTTTTCACAAAGGTTAGGTTTAGAATTAATCAAGAGATTAATTCAGTGAGTTGTTTGCTTCTTCTGGATATTGCGTTGCAGCTCCAAGATGCCTTCTTCCCCTTTAATGGGTTACTGGATATTTCTTTGTAATCTTCAAGGCAATTCCGTTGGCTTCCCCTTTTTCAGATATGAAATCTGATTTTATGGATCTGGATCTTTAGATATGTGCTATTTAAACCTTGTCTCAGATCTCTTTTTCCAATCCTTTTTCTCTGTGTATTTATAGGGGTGATGTAACGGTGAAATAAATCTTATAGCCCTTACATTTGTTGTTTAGCCAACGTTCATATGTTCAACTTTTTGTCATCTTGTTGCTTCAAATTTAACAAGGCCTTAACTCATTTTTCTACTCTTCTTCAAAACCGAGTACCTCGTATACTTGACATCTGACTGAGTCAGAGTACACCATTCGATTTTCTTCTTTTTCACAGTAGCGATAATCTTTGTCCTTAAGATTATTCAGTTTTACCTGATCAATAGTTCAGTTTCTAATTGAGTTTTCCACCTCAGTTCTTCATTCTTCAATAACTGAGTCTTTGTCTTAGTTCCTCAGTCTTCTAGATAAGTCAACCGAGTATGTGTCCTCAAATGAACTTATCTTCTTGATTTGCTTAGAAGTCGAGTCGATCCTCGATTTTCCATATGTATACTCGGTTTGCTTGTTTGTGACTCGGCTGTTACCCCATGATACCTATCTATTACAATGCTTATGCAAACAACCTATACAAAGTTCGGACTCTAGATAGAACTTATACATTTTCTCTAGACCATTCCTTGCTTCTTCTTTCATTATGCACTATAACAGTTAGTTATGACTTCATCATCAAGGGTTATAAGTGATCTTATTAATTACATGACAAATCATCATCAAAATACATATATTATTTCCAACAATTTACCCCTTTTTGATGATGTATCATAACCCTCCCTAAAAGCAATAATAATAGAATAATGCAAGAAATCATAACAGATTAAAATAACAAATTGAAAACAACTGAGTTCATTACAAAGCAAACTGAATAACAGGATTCATTACAATTTTCCTTTTTCCAAGATCATCATCTCTTCACCAAGAAAAATTCTTCTTTTTGTTTCTAGAAGCCTCCTTGCTTTTGCTTCTTCTGTTGATTCATTGTCTTTAGGTTTGATATCCAGATACTCATTGATCAGCCGATTTGCTTCTTCGTTTTCTTGGTTTTTGAGCTTTACCAAAATTTCCTTAATCTCCTCCTCCATTTTCTTCATTTCTTCTTTTGAAATCAAGTTATGTTTTTCATTTTTAGCTTTTGCCTCTGGTTTCATTTCAGCTTCCCCCTTAGTTTTGTCTCTTGGCCTCCATCGACCTTCAAATTTTCCTTCAACTTTGGCACAAATTACAAGCTTCTTCATGATGTTCAACACAGCTTTAACTGAGGCTTCTTCATCTTCCTCAGTTCTTGTTTCTTCAAAGGTTTCTTCTGCAATTAGCTCTTCAATCAGATTATCAACTGCTTCTCCATTTTGTTGAATAGTAAGTAGATCAACATCTACTTGTCTCTGTCTGTTCTTCAACCAACGAGTTTGACATAGATTTCTTGACTTTGTCAACTCTTCCAGATTTCATCGACATCATCATTACCTTGACTTTATCTTCCCCTTGTTTGAAGATATGAAAAAGCTTTCTTCAAATAACTTGTTCAAGGTAATGATGTTGGAGTATTTGTTCAATCCTGAGTAATGTGCTGTTGAAATAAATTTTTGTATGTTGTGGAGCTTCTATTGTAGAGTCTCTACTAGGCTTTCGATGATCATTTTTAATACTTCCAGTTTCTCCTCAGTTTCAGTTTCTTGCCGCTGAGATCTTTCAGTTGCATCAAGGGGAATATCCTTCAGTACAGATTTTCTTGTAGACGCTTCATGAGTTTGAGATGAGGAATTGGCTTCATGATGATGTCTTAATAACCTTTTCTCATACTCATTCGTACAAAATTCAGCATCTTCTAAGGCTTCTCTTTGCTCTTCAGTAAATTCCTCATGCATCTCAGTTTGAAGTTCACTTTCCTCAGTTTTATCTTCAATCAGGATAGTGTCTTCAGTTTCAGTTTTCTTTGAAAGATATTTGTTCCACATTCTTCTTTGTCTCCTCAAGGTTCTTTCATCGAGATTTACATCCACCAATGGTTTGATATCTTTAAGCCTGTCTATTATGCCAGTCGTACCCTTAACAGTGTCCAGAATAATTATGTGACTATAGAAAAGGAACTCTTAGCTGTCATCTTTGCATTTGACAAATTTTGACCTTATCTAATAGGATCGAAAGTCACTGTATTCTGACCATGGAGCATTGAAATACCTTCTAACCAAGAAAGACTCCATGCCGAGATTGTTAAGATGGATTCTACTCTTACAAGAGTTTGATGTCGAGATTAAAGATAAAAATGGATCTGAGAACCAGGTGGTTGATCACCTGTCAAGATTAACTTTGCTAGAAGAAGAGCAACCGACGGAGATCAGGGAGAGCTTCCCTGATGAATAACTTTTTTTTGTCTCAATTGTAGCTCGAGTTGAATCTTAGCCCCGACAGAATACATCAGGAGTGGGCAAGGTATACCCATGAATTACTGAGATTGTCAATTATCTACCAGGAAAGTACTTTCCTCCGGAATTCACGAATGTAGATAAGAAGAAGTTTTTCACATATCTGAAGCATTATCATTAGGATGATCCCTACCTATACAAATTGTGCCCTGATGCCATTCTTAGGAGATGCGTCCATGATGATGAAATTCCAAGTATTTTGCACCTATGTCATTCTAGATAAGCTGGAGGTCATTATGGGCCAGACAAGACAACAGCAAAGGTACTGCAATGTGGATTCTATTGGCCATAAATTCATAAATCTGCTTAGGAATTTACAAGAGCCTGTCATTCCAGCCAAATGACCGGTCATATTTCTAAGCGGAATGAGATGCCACTGCATAGTATCTTAGAAGTGGAGTTATTCGATGTTTGGGGAATTGATTTTGTTGGGCCTTTCACATCTTCAGAATCAAACCATTACATCTTGGTAGAAGTTGATTATGTTTCCAAATGGTTGGAGACATTGGGCTCACCTACTAATGATGCAAGGGTTGTCCGGAGGTTTCTTATGAAAAACATTTGGACGATGTTTGGAGTGCCCAGAGCCATAATTTGTGATGGAGTCAGTAATTTCTGTAATAGGTTGTTTGAGAAGTTGATGACGAGATATGGGGTTAGATATAAGATTGCGGCGATATATATCACCTCAAGGCAGTGGACACGTAGAAGTCACGAGCAGATAGATTAAGAAGATCTTAGAAATTTGTGAATCCCGGGGAGGAAGGATTGGTCTTTGAAACTAGATGATGCTCTTTGGGCGTACAGAACTGCTTATAGGACCATGATTGGGATGTCACCGTATATGATAGTATTTGGAAAAGCATGTCATTTACCGATAGAACTCTAGCACCGAGCGCTATGGGATTTCTAAACATTGATGAGAATTTAGCGGGTGAGAAGAGAATGCTAGAGTTGAATAAATTGGAGGATTTTAGACTTCAAGCGTATGAGAATGCTAAGATTTACAACGAGAGAACAAAGCGTCTGCATGATAAGAAGATTTTGAACCAAACATTTCAAGTTGGAGATAAAGTGCTGTGTATAATTCGCGTCTTCATCTTTTTCCTAAGAAGTTGGAGTCTAGATGGTATGGACCACATGTAGTCACGAAAGTCTTCAATTCAGGCGCATGTGAAGTTAGACATGAATACTCTGGGCATACTTTCATAGTAAACGGCCACATGCTGAAGCATTACCAAGAGAACAAGTATAACCCTTAGTTGTAAGTCTTTACATTGATAGAGCCAGAGTACGAATAAAGGAGCCCTATTAGTACAGTCGAGCTGGCAACTATAAACTCAGAACTATTTCTATAAACCCTTTTTTATTGCTTTTGTTTATTTATGATATTTTGAGTCAATAAAGTAGCATGACAATCGCAAGGTTTTTTCATCACATATGTCTTCGATCATCTGGCTAGAGATGTATGTGGTTTTTTCATTCACAATTCTCATGTGATACCCTCGTAAAAGTTTTCGCGTCTTGCTTAGGCCAATAAAGAATAAAGTGGCTTAAACTGTTTTTGCGCATTCCTTCGGTATGCACAATTACCGCCACCTTATTTTCTTATTGCCCTTCGCATGTTACTCACAGTTTTTTGAAATATTTTGGAAGAGGAATGACCTAGGAGCTAATGATTTTGCTCCGGGATTGGCTTTGACTCAGCTGACCAATTCTAGAGCTTAGTACCTTTTCTTTTATTTATTATTAGTCAATGGGGACAATGTCTATAATAAATAGAGGGTAGGTGTCTTTGCTGGGTAGTTGAAAAAGGGAATAATTTTGAAAATTTAACACTATTTTTAGCTTGCTTATTGCACGATTTTGAGTAAGGAATCGGTAGAAAAATGAGCCCAAGTTCAATTTGAAGTGAGCTATAGCATATTCAATTTAGTATGGAAGAATGAACATATATTATATTGCATGAAGTAGTAACTTATTAATTATTATTCTATCATTGTAATCAATATTTGAGCACATAATCCGAGTGAAAAGTGTTTAAGATTAGATGATGAGTTGTTTTAACCGGGAATCATTATTTGTCTGTCTATATACTTTAACAAATTGTTGTAAGACAAGGGAAGCAACTTGAATACCGCAAGAGGTAACAAAAGGAAATCTACCAGAAAAACAAAAGGAAAAGAAAAAAATATGCAATAAAGGCAGTGAAGAAAGTGAACTCGTGTAAAAATGGCATGACCCTATTATAAAAAGAAAAAAATGAGGACTTAAGGGTGATGCTCAGTCCCCGAGTCCACCCGACCCGATGAAGGTACCATGTTGTGTAACCAAGTCTGAAGGCAAGATGAGTGAGTGTATACGCAGGTAAGTTATGATTGTGTGGTTAATACAACTTCATTCTCCTCATTAACGCACTATCACGACACATTGATGTGTGATAAGTGGTGATTAATGGGGAGCTTATAAATTGAGGGTTAATGTATGTTTCTACCGGAAATATTTGTTGAATGTTTGGTAGTCGATGGAGATTGTTCTTGGAGATACATTCCGCATTGATACTCTGCTCACGTACGAGCAGAAGGCCAGTTGGGGGTAGTTGATGACGGTTAAAATAGTCTAACCTACAACATCAACATTCTATCCATTATGAGCTAAAAATAGTCATTTAGACCTATAAATATGAACCATTTGAGTTGAATATCATATGTCGGGTTTGTGAGTCGAGAAATCTGCACTTAGCGTTTATATTCCCTATTTCAATATTATTTCGTGCATTATTTGTTTATTTTCAGGATACGAAATATTGGGCTGAGCATCATGGATGAATCTGGAGTGGACTGAACGAAAGGAATGGGCCTAGGGTATTCCAGAACATTCCAAGTTAAGTCGGCAGAAGAAAAAGATGAAATTGTCCTCAGTTTATTGAGGTGTGCCCCCGGTTTACCGAGAGTCCAGATCTTTCCGAAATGCATTTCCTTGGAAAGGGGTAGAACTAGGTGTTTCTAAGTCGGTTTAGGTAGCTATAAATAAGAGGCTTCGCCTCAGAACACAAGTGTACAATTTTCAAGACAAGTATTATGCAATAAAAGTTCTTAGTTCTTTGTTTTATTATTTTATGTGTTTTGGTCGGAGAGACGACGGAGTAGCCGACTAGGGAGAGATCCGAGGGAGATCTACGCTCGTCTTCGAGGGTATTATATTCTATT
The DNA here is from genome assembly GCA_026214975.1 of Gentiana macrophylla. NCBI lineage: Eukaryota > Viridiplantae > Streptophyta > Magnoliopsida > Gentianales > Gentianaceae > Gentiana > Gentiana macrophylla. The sequence goes on from CM047813.1 coordinate 48,318,536, forward strand.
TTTTCCAAGATGTAGATCTATCGTTGTTCTATTCGACTAGTATGTTTTAATTGCTTATTTATTTTAATTATGTAGTGTTAGTTTATTTTACCCCATGTGTTATAGATCTAATTCGTTGGTGAAGAAATCATGAAATAGTGGTTGCATTCTTTAGATCTGTGATGGTCTATATCGCTAGATCTGAATACGTATTAAATTACTAATTCATGATAATCGTCTCATTTCGTTTGATCGATTGATTTAATTTACATGTTAGTAGCTTTGATCAACTATTTGCATGTCTTCGTAAAACTAGCATGAAATACAAATAGTGAAGTGTTACTTTGGACATTATCTAGATGGACCCTAGGAACGTGTTGATCAGTGTCGACAACTGTCTAGGCAGGTTTGCGGTATGAGTTAGCGCTCATTATCGACAGCTCTAGTTTTTTATATGTATGGGCTATTACAGACCAATTAAAGAAGGTAGCTTGCATATAGATTGTCTGCTACCATTGTCGGAGTAGATAGGGTTAGGAGTTCTACCCGTTGCTGAACAGTGAATTAAAATTTACCAATAGGAAGGACTGTTTCATGTGTGGGGGGAGTAACTAATCACTCATAATTGAACTAATACATTAGAAGCTCTTGTTGCTCCACTGAACTTGCATAATCTTGCTAGTTTATTGTTACCAAATTTACTATTGTCTATATTATAGTTGGTCGTAGATCATATTTGTGAAAAGCTCAATCTTGATAATTAGATGTTCTTACAAGTCTCTGTGGGATCGACCTTGACTCACCAGTACTCTACTACTATAGACCTAGTCCTATTTCTAGAAATTGCTTTGCATGCGATCATAAAGCAATTTGTTCTTTTAGCTCCTGTGTCTCTAAGCTACTTGTATCAGCCATTTTGCTTTGCTGGGGTGCAACCAATGCACTGGCCTTGTGTGCTGTTCGGTAAAAACTAGTTTTAAATTTATAATTACCGGAACACCCCAAGTGCAAGGCTCGTAGTAAAGGTGTTACCGGGTCACCTGAAGAATCATCATTAAGCTCCTCCTCCATTTGTTGCTTTCTTGATTATATTTAACCACGATTGCCCCTCTGAACTTATGGCGTCGGGAGGGGCTACTCATTCCGACATCTTTCCGGGTCCCACACCTTACCACTTCTCAAAGTAACCTCATTCAGACTCTTCGTTCCCATAATCCCGTTGAGGTGTGATGGCGGTGCAAACATTGATATACTGCTTTAGGATTTCTTTGGTATAACTTGGAAGTTTACCGTAGGTCTGTTGCTTGTTGATGCCCATCGGCCAACTTTGTCTCTCTATTGTCTTGACACTAGTAGCCAAGGTCTTCACCATGTCTACTAGCTCATCAAACTTATGTTGAGGGACACAAGGGGTGGTTTGGTTATGAGGTTGGTTTTGGTTATGAGGTGGGTTTTGATTCCAACCACCTTGAGGTCTCTGAGAGTTAGGATTGTGAGATTGATTAACCACCCGGGAGGTGGTCTTTGATAACTTGAGTTGAAAGAAGGTTTGGAATTTGATGGGCCAGGTGGTGCATTGGCTTGATTAAGATTGGGGCGTTGAAATCGAGAATAATTACGATTGATTGAAGTTTACGAAGGTTTGGTTATGGTTCTCCATTAAATTCACTTCCTCGATCATCTCATTTCCACTTTGCATTCCACAGTAATTCACATCGATGGCCCTTGTTCTTTCTTTGCATTTGTAAATTGGCTAGTTTGCTTGCTAATTACTTCCATTTGAGCAACTAACACCTTAGTCTCGGGGTGGTCGTGATGATTCCTTCTTATTCCCACTAACATTGGTCTTCCTTGGAGTTGATCACATGTTATTCTTTGCTATAGTTTCGACTACCCTATAAGCGGCATCATCACCTCCCACAGGAAGGATCCATGGCGAGATTGAATCAAGGAAGTCTCTATTTGGTTGAGAGACACCTCTGTAGAATAACTCTGTAGCTCATGTCTCTTTATCCATGGTTGGGGCACTTCCTCATCAGCATGATTTAATCTCTCCCATGCTTTCCTCACACTTTCACCATCAAGTTGTTCAAATGTAGATTTGAGCGAAGGTGAACAAGTCTTGATTTAATTGGTTTAGGTGGTTCGTGGGCTGTTGAAATTGATTATTTATCCCACCTTGTTGATTACTGTTGTTGTTGTATTGCTGCATCTGTTGAAGGATCAGATTCATCTGGGCATGAGTGCATTGAACCGTTAGCCATGATGTCGAGGATTAGGGAAGAGCTTTCTCGATAATAGATCGCTCAGGTTGGGATTAAAGATAAGAGGTCCCTTCTTACTCTAGTTTGCATAAACCCGGAAGAAGCAGGCGGGAAGAAATCAACCTTAGGGTTGATGAGCGAATGTAGATAAGATTAGAGGTTTAGGCAGATAGAAGAGAGAAGAAGAAAGGTGACAATTAAAGAAGGCGAACCGGCGTTCGATATGAGTGAGCATTTAGTTCGAGTTACTAAAGTAGCGTTCGAAGACAAATTGAGGCGGGCGGGCGTTGATTACGGGCGCCCGTTGAAAAAGTTCTCTTTTTTTTTTTAGCTTGAAAAGATATAGAAGCGGAAGCGAGGAAAAAAACCTACATACGAAAAACTTAAAAGCAGGAAAAACACTAAGGCGGTGAGAAAAAAAGCGTGTTGAAATCTTCTAGGGCTAAAATGGAAGGAAAGCGGTGGATTTTGACCTAGAAAGCGGTGTCGAGCGGCTTTCCGAATTGGGGTCTGCTGGCGCCAAACGGACACTCGAGCGAAAGTTATGGCCAAAATCCTGCCGACACAGAAACCTACACTATGAAGAATCCGACAACCGTTACCGACTCCCCGGAAACGGCGCCAAAAACTTGTTCGGTAAAAACTAGTTTTAAATTTATAATTACCGGAACACCCCAAGTGCAAGGCTCGTAGTAAAGGTGTTACCGGGTCGTCTAAGAAGTCGAATGTTTATCGGATTAAGGTGTAATTATTATATCGATTATGTCACAATTTATTACCTAAAACTAAGGTGATGTTAATTATAAAAGCGAAAACTAAGAACAATGGCTAAAATAGCAAAAAAGCAGAAAAAACTCAATCTTTGGCGGGCGTTCACTCTGGGTGGATGGCGTCCGATAACATCTTTGAAACAAAGATATCGAAAAACAACGATTAATAACTAAAGTTCTTAAGATAACTAATCGTAGCTAACACAATTATCTGAGCAATTGGTTTATCAAATAATTAAAAGAACGGCAAGGCAACAAGAATCCACCAATCAACCAACCAACCCCCAACTAGATTGCGCGCTAAAGATACGATTTTTAGTAATGATCGAAATCACGCATTCGATTAAATCTCTTTAATCAATTTCTAGGGTTTCGTTTTCTTTCTCAAGCAAAACAAAACTAACATGCATAACACGATCATGAGATTGTCTCCAAAACTCTACTCAATTAATCATACACAATCTCTTGAATTATAATTAATTGCATCAATTGAAATAAATCACAACTTGAATCATATTCTCATATAAAATCAGTCAAAACGGTAGTTTCATCGACCTCTCGATTCAATAAAACATAAACAATCCTTACAAAATTCAATTGATGAAAAACAGTAAATATAACTCACTAAGATATAGCATAAAATCCTCTAATTGGTGTGGTTGTTGATTGGTTTCCCTCGTTGTCCCACCGCGAGATGTTTAGCCAACAATAATGTTGGTGATCATGATTGTTGGGATGGAAGAATTCCTCTCCGTGTTCTCTCTTTTGGATATGCGGCTGCTGTGACCCTTTTTGAGTGAATGATATGATATGGTCCGATTAGGGTTCAATACACGCTGGTATTTATAAGATTTTGAGGCGGCTAGGGTTAAGTCGGCTATTGGACGCCCGTCCAGAAAGGTAGACGCCCGTCCAAGCTTCACAAAATTCATCGAGTCGGGCCGAGTCTTCTTGGACGTCCGTCCTATGCAAAAATGGACACTCGTCCGCTAATTTTGGCAAGACTCTGAATCAAAAATCTCCTCCTGGACGCCCGTCAGGTACATCAAACGCCCGTCCCTTTGGGCGGCCTTGGAGCCTTGATTCGATCATCAATCAAACCTTGATTTTCTCATCTTTATCTTCAACCGACTTCACCTTTATCTCTTTTCCTTCGTATAAACTCGATCCTTGACACCATTTAATCCTCTTTTTAGCTCGAAAATGTATATCTACAAGGGGGTAAAAACATGCAAACTGTAGAAATATATATATAGATAGAAAATGACTAATAAACCACATAAATAGCTCGAATTTGCATTTTAATCTTTTCCATACACAACCCCTCAATATTTCAATTAAACTCCTACTTTTCTATAAAAAGTAATAAAATACGAAGAATATTGTTACGGAATAAAGCAATAAAAACCATAAAATTCACCGTTAACAACTCCCCCATACTTAAACTTTTGTTCATCCCGAACAAAACAATCAAAACTGGCTCACTTTATATGCAATCCACATAGATCCCTAACTCACGTAACAAAAGATACAACAACTATAGCAAGTGATACCAACATAGAGATAGATTCGGTGTGTGTGTGTCAAGCCCTTTTCAATCTTCACAATCCTCTCAACAAATATCCTCTCAAATAATTTTAATGACTATCCTAGGTATGCGTTAATGTCGTTCCACACAAAGTCTTCCCTTTTACTTAGTAGGATAATCCTACTGACATATCATTCGGTTTATCTTTGGGTATAAGTTCAGCGATAACAAAGTCTTTAAGTTTTTTTCACTTTCTTTTTCCTCTTTTTCTTTTGGCCTTTTATCGAATGAGCTCTTACCCGTCATAGTAGAATAGGATGTTTAGGGATAACACCTACCTTACTCAAATCATAGGGTAGCTTTTCACATTTATCGTGAGCTTTTGGTCATCTTAGTGGTATAGGACATTTCGAGATAATGCCTACCGCACTCCAATCATCGACCGACTTTTGACACACCCATTTATTTATTATTAACTCAACTTTTTCAAAAACATTAGTTACTTTTCACTTATCACATTCAAACCTTGAGATATTCACGATTGCGTTACGAACTTAGGTGTTACTTCACTGTTACTATTAAGACCAAATCTCTCTAAGATAAATCACTAAAATAGTGAAAGGATACAATTCAAAATTTTTGCTTCAATATCAAAGGCTTTCGTGAGTGTGAAATGAATACTATCTCAAATCAGTAAAAGCATGCTATAATTATCTCTCAAAGTCACATAAAATCATTGTCAGGAAACTACAACTAGCAAGCCATTTGTTTCAATTACATGCTCAAGATTTACAATTATCCAAGCTTATTTTGAAAAAAATTTAAAATTGTCGAGAAAATCACATTTACTCATTTTCAGAATTTTCAGAAGATATAGCATGATAACTCCCGATGTAGACACCCCCCCACACTTAAATCACATTATGTCCTCAGAATGTGCAAATAACAGAAAAGAATACTTAGCTGGTTTTCAAAATGATTGTCGGGTTGTAGTTGGCAGAGGTCAGGCCGTAGCATGAACAGACAACACTAAAAGTGATAACTGGCAAAAACCGCGCAACAATATCTGCAATTCTCGACATAGCAAATAATCTCGGGGTACAAGGGGTATATGAGTAAACATGAATGCACATAGAAATGGGCAAATAAAGCATTCACAAATAGGACAGGGATAACCAACACACAAATCACCATTGTTTTATTCTAATGCCTAAAAGCCCGAACTAAAAAGTAACTTAAAGACTAGTTTGCCTCTAGGAGGCGCTTCTTTTATGTCATTAATTTGGACACAAATTTTCAAAGTTAACCGGATCGGGCCACTTGGAGTGCGAGGCTAACCATACGTGTCGAATAAAAATGACTAGGGCGGAAATGGTTTTATACAACAACAAGTCAAGTCTTGCGATAAGATCATGAAATTTTTCTCTCAGGGCGACAACGACTCTTTTCTTCTTGTTCTTGTTTCTCAGTTAATTGAGGTATGCTAACGAGGCTCGGGAGCATTGATAGAAGGATCTGCAAGGTTAGGGGTAATAATGTCATCATCCACTCCAAAGAAGTAGGATGGAATCTCTTCACAAATAAGCGACTCAACCGTTTCATTTCTCTTTTGAAAGTACAATACTTGAGGCTTTTCCTTGGGTTGCCCAAAGTACTTCTTAATCCTGTGACCATTGACTTTGAGCGGTTGATCGCCGTACCCTTTCAACGTAATGGCTCCACCAGGATGAACATCAAGAATCTCAAAGGGGCGGACCATCTAGATTTAAGCTTACCGGCAAAAGATGGAGCCTGGTGTTATCTGACAAAGCCATGTCTCCCACTTTGAATTCCCGATCTTTAATCTTAGCATCGTGGAGTGCCTTCATTCTTTCCTTCTTGATTCTCGAATTCTCGTGAGGCGCAGTCGGAACTCATCGAGCTCGTTCAATTGCAATAATCTCTTTTCCCCACAAAGTGGTATCGAAATTCAAGAATTTAATAGCCCGATAAGCTCGTGCTCAAGCTCGGCCCGGTAAATGGAAAGCTTTGCCATAAACCATTTGGAAGGATAGCGTACCCATAGGGGTCTTAAGCGCTGAATCGCGATAAGCCCAAAGTCGTCATCAACTTGAGACTCTAGTTGGATCTATTGGAATTCACGATTTTCTCCAAAATCCGCGTTAGACTTGTTTCTCACCTCGACTTGGCCTTTGGTTTGGGGGTGGTATGGTGTACCAATTCTATGCTTGACACCATAGCGCTCAAGAATTTTATCGGTGGTGCATTACAATCATCGAACCTTCATCAACGATAAGGGCTCTAGGACGACCAAATCTAGTAAAGATATTCTTTTGCAAGAATTTCTTTACAACTTTGTGATCATTGGTTTGGGTGGCTATGGCCTCTACCCACTTGGAAACATAGTCCACACAGGACGAGAATATATTTGTTAGAGCATGATGATGGAAGCGGTCCATAAAATCAATGCCCCAGGCGTCAAAAACTTCACATTCAAGATAGGCCTCAAAGGCATCTCCATCCTATTCTTGAGTCTCCTACTCTTTGGCATCTATCACGGCCTTTGCAAAAGGCTTTAGCATCTTTAAACAAAGTAGGCCGGTAAAAACCGAGTTGAAGGATTTTTGTGGTATTTTAGGTGCTCCGTAGTGTCCTCTGCGGGACCACTATGACATTGTTCAAGATATCAATTGTTCATGCTCCGAGCGCACCTTCTAAGCAACCCATCCTTGCGGACTTTAAGCAGATATGGATCCTCCCATCTGAGATACTTTAAGTCATTGAAAAATTTCTTCTTTTCACGATCGTCATCTCTTCTAAATGCCCACCTTAAGTAGTTGGCGTGTCGACATACCACGACCTCACGAGTCTCTAGCTTCATTAATTGCTCGGTTGGAAAATCAATGCCTATGTCCTTGGAAATTGTGCCACCCTCGTTTACTAGGCGAGACATGGTGATCGACCACAATATTTTCACTCCCTTCTTATCTTTGATCTCCAGGTCAAACTCTTGCAAAATTAGAATCCATCCCGAGTAACCTTGGTTTTGCATCTGCTTTGTCCCTAAGGTAGCGTGGGGCTGCATGGTCTGTCCAAACCACAACGTGAGACCCTGAAGGTAACTTCTAAACTTGTCGATAGCAACAACGGCGACTAAAATTCCTTCTCGATCGTGGTGTAATTGCATTGAGCCGGGTTCAAGGTGCGGCTCGCATAGTAAATGGAGTCGAACTTTTTATCAATTCTACGGCCTAAAAAGCGCACCAGCGCGTAGTTAGAGGCATCACACATTAATTCAAAAGGCTTAGTCGATCAGTGCGATTAAGATCGGGGCACTTATGAGCTTATCCTTTAGGCAATTGAAAGCTTCCTTGCATTTCTCATCAAACAAGAACTCAACATCATCTTTGAAAAGGTTAGATAAGGGCTTGGCGATGGTGGAAAAGTCTGAATAAACCTTTGTGGAAGCCAACATGACCTAGAAAACCTCGTACCTCTTTCACTTTGTTTTAGGATGCGCCATCTTTTCAATGGCCTCTACTTTAGCCTTATCAACCTGAATACCAGTACTGGACACCTTATGTCCCATAACAATCCCTTCATTTACTAGAAAATGGCATTTCTCCTAGTTAAGCACTAAATTCTTTTCAACACAGCGTTGAAGTACCATATCTAGATTTTCCAAAATCTCATCAAAGCTATCGCCATAGAATGAGAAGTCATCCATGAAGACTTCCATACATTTCTCCACAAGTCCATCGAAAATGGCCAACATGCACCGTTGGAATGTTGCTGGTGCATTGCATAACCGAAAGGCGTGCGCGAAAAGCAAAAGTGCCTGATGGACACGTAAACGTAGTCTTCTCCTGGTCATTAGGGTCGATGGCTATCTGGAAGTAACCAGAATATCCATCGAGGAAACAATAATACTTATGACCACTCAGTCTTTCAAGAAGCTGGTCAATGAAAGGTAAGGGGAAATGGTCTTTGGCGGTGACTTCATTCAATCTGCGATAGTCAATGCAGACCCTGTAGCCAGTCACAAGGCGTAAAGCTACTTCTTCCCCCTTTTCATTCTTTTCCACGGTAATACCTCCCTTCTTTGGCACAACTTGGGTGGGGCTAACCCACTCACTGTCGGCGATTGCATAGATGATTCCCATATCTAGCCATTTTATGACTTCCTTCTAGACAACGTCCTGCATGTGCGGAGTCAGCCTTCGCTGAGGTTGTCTGACTTTCTTAGCTCTTTCCTCCGTTCGGATTTTATGCATGCACACATCGGGGCTGATTCACCGGATATCACCCACTTGCCATCGAGCGAGGATGTTCTTTTCAAGCACTTTTATCGGCGATGCTTCTTGCTCGGGCTCGAGTTTTGAAGAGATGATCAAGGGTAACTTATCACCATCCTTAAGAAAAATGTACTTAAGGTGTTGCGGAGCGGTTTAAGCTCAAGTCGGTGGGTGGTTGCTCAATCTTTGGATTTTAAGGGGCCACCTTTCTCCTTATGGGCTTGAAGTGGTTGGTGAAGAATACCTCATCTTCCCGAGGCATAACCCCAGAGAAGTCTTGGATCACATCATCCATAGGGACCATACATTCGGCACCCCGCTTTCTCCTTCTTATGCTTGATCATCTTTCTCAACTCTTCTTCTTCTAGCTCCTCCTGCTTTAGCTGTTCCCAATCATCAACCTCCCAATGAGTAGTCTCTCTCTCAAAATCCACTTCATCCCAAACTACCCATCATGGCTTCCTCCTCTGAGGGTTAAAGTCTTCCCGATCGCACTCTTTCAAATCATCGTTCATTCTTTGGGAATCTCCATGTTTCTTGTTCATTGTGAGGCTCAGTCTGAGCAAGTTGTGAAGACGACTAAATCGGTGACTACGACTGTGATGAAACGAGAAGATAGTCCACAATCGGCTTGATCTTTAGGGTTTATAGCTTGAAAACACCTATCTCTGTTAGCTCTGCCGCTTCTTGAGTTGGCATCTTCTTCGTCCTCATAAATTGCTTCAACGAGCGAGATTTGTTCAATCAAGGTTTCCTCGGGAATTTTCCCTCGTGTGAAGGTAACGGATGTATCATCGACTCTAAAGCGTGTCGACCACTTACGAAAATCGATGAGGCGGCGAGAGGTGTCAAAAGGTCCGGCCTAGAATTAGGGGCATCTCTTTCTCGGGTGAATAGTCTAAGATAACCCGATCGATGGGAAAACCAAATGTTCAACACGGAGAAGAACATTAGCAACACAACCAGTGCTTTGGCGGCTAGATCGGTCTACCATCCCGAAGAGAAATAGGGTGTTCCGCATTCTTTTATCTAAACCGAGCTTTTTGCAGGCGTTCAATGGCATCACATTTATGGAGGCCCCCAGAGTCGCATAAGGCGTTTTGGAACATGTGGCCTTCAATCTCACAAGAGATTGAAGGTCTCTGAGAATCACCTAAGCTTAGTAGCAACTTTTTGTGAAACCATAGAGCGATCTTCTCTTAAAACTTCTTACTGCCATCCCTTGAAGCTTCTTCTTGCTTCCACAAACTTCCTTAAGATACTTAGAGCACTTGGGCATTTCGGTCAATACCTCTGCTGGGGTATACTCACTTTGGTATCTCTAAGCATCCTACTCACACCGTCATATTATGCTGTCATGGTGAGGTATTCTCTTTCTTCTTCGGTGGATAAGGAAGGGCTTTATCATTGTTCATGTCTTGATTTTTGTAAGCCGTCTTCCTTATCCTTCCATCGGACAAAATTTTCTCCTCTTCTTTGTCGAGTGCATGACCACGACTTTTCCTCATTCTCTATCGAGAATCATTTTCATCACACGAAGAATCATCATTAAGCTCCTCACATTTGTTGCTTTCTTGATATTTAACTTCTAATTGCCCCTCCTGAACTTATGGCGTCGGGAGGGGCTACTCGTTTCCCGACATCTTTCCGGGTCCCACCTGCTTACCACTTCTCAAAGTAACCTCATTCGGCTCTTCATTCCCATAATCCCATTGAGGTGTGATGGCAGTGCAAACATTGATATCTGCTTTAGGATTTCTTTCGGTATAACTTGGAAGTTTACCGTGGGGTCTGTTTGCTTGTTGATCTGCCATCTAGCCAACTTGTCTCTCTATTGTCTTGACACTAGTAGCCAAGGTCTTCACCATGTCTACTAGCTCATCAAACTTATGTTGAGGGACACAAGGGGTGGTTTGGTTATGAGGTTGGTTTTGGTTATGAGGTTGGTTTTGATTCCAACCACCTTGAGGTCTCTGGGAGTTAGGATTGTGAGATTGATTAACCACCCGGGAGGTGGTCTTTGATAACTTAGTGAAAGAAGGTTTGGAATTTGATGGGCCAGGTGGTGCATTGGCTTGATTAAGATTGGGGCGTTGAAATCGAATAATTACGATTGATTGAAGTTTACGAAGGTTTGGTTATGATTCTCCATTAAATTCACTTCCTCGATCATCTCATTTCCACTTTGCATTCCCGGTAATTCACATCGATGGCCCTTGTTGCTCTTTGCATTTGTAAATTGGCTAGGCGCTTGCTAATTACTTCCATTTGAGCAACTAACACCTTAGTCTCGGAATTGCTCGCGTGATTCCTTCTTATTCCCACTAACATTGGTCTTCCTTGGAGTTGACCACATGTTATTCTTTGCTATAGTTTCAGCTACCCTATAAGCAGCATCATCACCTCCCCCTAGGAAGGATCCATGAGCAGTTGAATCAAGGAAGTCTCTATTTGGTTGAGAGACATCTCTGTAGAATAACTCTAGTAGCTCATGTCTACTGTATCCATGGTTGGGGCACTTCCTCATCAACAGATTTAATCTCTCCCATGCTTTCCCCACACTTTCACCATCAAGTTGTTCAAATGTGGCTATCTCCCGTTTCATGTCCATGATTGTCCCAGATGAGACAAACTTCAGGGCAAAGGCTCTTTTGACAACATTCAAAGTACGGAGAGAATGATGGGCTTAAGATTTGAACCAACGGTTTGCTTCACCCTTTAGAGCAAACGGGAAGAGTTTTAACTTGACAATCTCAGAATCAACACCAGGATAGTGGCACCTTCCGTGGAATTTGAGCGAAGGTGGACAAGAAGTCATGAGGATCTTAAATCGGCGATGCCATGAAAAGAACTATTACGGACCCGATCCTACCACTCCATTTTTCAGATCGAAGTTCACTTGCCCCATATACGGAGGCGAATAGGTCTATGCCCTTCCGGGAAGTCTTGGTCTGAATAGGGAGCATAGGGGTCTTGATTTAATTGGTTTAGTTGGTTACGGCGGAGCTGTTGAAATTGATTATTTATCGACTTGTTGATTCTGTTGTTGTTGTATTGCTGCATCTGTTGAAGGATCAGATTCATCACAGGCTTGAGTGCATTGAACCGTTAGCCATGATGTGCGGATTAGGAAGAGCTTTCTCACGATAATAGATCGCTCGAGGTTCGGGATTAAAGATAAGAGGTCCTTCTTACTCTGGTTTGCATAAACCGGAAGAAACGAAGCGAGGAAGAAATCAACCTTAGGGTTGATGAGAGCGAATGTAGAGAAGATTAGAGGTTTAGGCAGATAGAAGAGAGAGAAGAAAGGTGACAATTAAAGAGGCGAACCGGCGTTCGGTATGAGTGAAGCATTGGTTCAGTCACTAAAGTAGTGTTCGAAGACAAATTGGGGAAGGCGGGCGTTGATTACGGGCGCCCGTTCGAAAAAGTTCTCTTTTTTTCTTTTTTTCTTTTTTTTAGCTTGAAAAGATATAAAGCGGAAGCGGGAAAAAGAAACCTACCTACGAAAAACTTAAAAGCAGGAAAAACACTAAGGCGGTGAGAAAAAGCGTGTTGAAATCTTCTAGGGCTAAAATGGAAGGGAAAGCAGTGGATTTTGACCTCAGCGGTGTCGAGCGGCTTTACGAATTGGGGTCTGCTTGCGTAAGCGGACACTCGGGCGAAAGTTATGGCCAAAATCGCCGACCTGAGAAAACTACACTATGAAGAATCCGACAACGTTACCGACTCCCGGCGACAGCGGCGCCAAAAACTTTTCGGTAAAAACTAGTTTTAAATTTATAATTACGGAACACCCCAAGTGCAAGGCTCATAGTAAAGGTGTTACCGGTAAATCTAAGAAGTCGAATGTTTATCGGATTAAGGTGTAATTATTATATCGATTATGTCACAATTTATTACCTAAAACTAAAGTGATGTTAATTATAAAATAGAAACTAAGAACAATGTCTAAAATAGCGAAAGCGAAAAAAAAACTCAATCTTTGGGCGGGCGTTCACTCTGGGTGGGCGAGCATCCGATAACGTCTTTGAAAGCAGAGATATCACGAAAAACAACGATTAATAACTAAAGTTCTTAAGATAACTAATCGTAGCTAACACAATTATCTGAGCGAATTGGTTTATCAAATAATTAAAAGAATGGCAAGGCAACAAGAATCCACCAATCAACCAACCAACCCCCAACTAGATTGCGCGCTAAAGATACGATTTTTAGTAATGATCGAAATCACGAATTTGATTAAATCTCTTTAATCAATTTCTAGGGTTTCGTTTTCTTTCTCAAGCAAAACAAAACTAACATGCATAACACGATCATGAGATTGTCTCCAAAACTCTACTCAATTAATCATACACAATCTCTTGAATTATAATTAATTGCATCAATTGAAATAAATCACAACTTGAATCATATTCTCATATAAAATCAGTCAAAACGGTAGTTTCATCGACCTCTCGATTCAATAAAACATAAACAATCCTTACAAAATTCAATTGATGAAAAACAGTAAATATAACTCACTAAGATATAGCATAAAATCCTCTAGTTGGTGTGGTTGTTGATTGGTTTCCCTCGTTGTCCCACCGCGAGATGTTTAGCAAACAATCATGTTGGTGATCATGATTGTTGGGATGGAAGAATTCCTCTCCGTGTTCTCTCTTTTGGATATCATGTTGTTGTTGTGACCCTTTTTGAGTGAATGATATGTTATGGTCCGATTAGGGTTCAATACACGCTGGTATTTATAAGATTTTGAGGCGGCTAGGGTTAAGTCGGCTATTGGACGCCCGTCCAGAAAGGTAGACGCCCGTCCAAGCTTCACAAAATTCATCGAGTCGGGCGAGTCTTCTTGGGCGTCCGTCCTATGCAAAAATGGGCCTTTCGTCCGCTAATTTTAGCAAGACTACGAATCAAAAATCTCCTCTGGGCGCCCGTCGGTACATCAACGCCCGTCCTTTGGGCGGCCTTGGGCCTTGATTCGTTCATCAATCAAACCTTGATTTTCTCATTTTTATCTTCAACCAACTTCACCTTTATCTCTTTTCCTTCGTATAAACTCGATCCTTGACACCATTTAATCCTCTTTTTAGCTCGAAAATGTATATCTACAAGGGGGTAAAAACATGCAAACTGTAGAAATATATATATAGATAGAAAATGACTATTAAACCACATAAATAGCTCGAATTTGCATTTTAATCTTTTCCATACACAACCCCTCAATATTTCAATTAAACTCCTACTTTTCTATAAAAAGTAATAAAATCTGAAGAATATTGTTCTGGAATAAGCGATAAAAACCATAAAATTCACCATTAACATGTGCCTCTGCTTGTGCACTGTCTTCACTGTTTAACTCAAATTCATGAGCCTTTAATTGAGACATCAGAGTCAAGGTATCAGTATCTGCAAGATTTATTGTGCCTCTGAGTACTGATGTGATGATCTTCTATCTTTTAGGTAGACCTCTCAAGATTTTCCGACAAACTACCTTCTATGGGTAGGTATGTCCAAGTTGTTGCAGTTCGCTGATGATTCTTGAAAATTTGTTATCCATTTGATCAATGGATTCACCAGTCTTCATTTTGAAGTTTTCAAATTTCTGTTTTGCAACAGACAATTTGTTTTCTTTGACTACCTCTTATCCTTCATTGATTAATGCTAATTTATCCCACATCTCCTTTGCTATTGTGCAGTCTTTGATCCTCATTAACATGTTACTGTCCAGAGTCTTCAAGATCATGTCTTTTGCAACAAAGTCGAGATTTTCTCTTCTTCTATCAGCCTTGGTCCAGTCTTTCTAAGGTTTCTCTATTTCCTTTCCTTGATCTGGTCCTGTGGTTATCACAGTCATGATCTTGATTGGGCCATCATTGATAAAATCCAGCATCTTCTCATTACTTGCTGCAAGATGAGACAACATCCTTATTTTAAATTCATCAAAATTATTAATATTGAATGTAGGTATTTTAGACATGAAATTTGAGGAATCCATAATCACAAATAAGAGATATATTTGGAAAGCATATATTTAAAAACTACTTTGAAAATATGTGATCTCCCTGTTTCAATCGAAATTAAGCAGGTTACGATACTAGGAACAACGATCTGATACCAATTGTTGGTCTAGAGAGGGGTAAAAGTATAGTCAGGGGGGTGAATGACTATTCTGGAGTTTCAAAAACTTTTCTTTAATTATAAGCTTTTGGGCAGCGGATAATTCCTTTCTTTTAAAACTGTTTCAAATTAGTTTATGCAAACACAAATATAGGATGCAATAAAATAAAGTGTTGTAAAGTAAATTGCTGAAAGTAAATAGATACATAGGTTTACTGTGGTTCAGGGTGGTGTAATCCCTTAATCCACTCTTCTCTATGATGATTGGAGAATTTACTATTGTCTTTCAACGATACAATAGTTAGATTGTCCTTGGCTACACAAGCTTCACATTCTCCAAGACTATCACTCCCTGACTACAAAAGCTTTAGTGACACAGTCTTCAACACTGCTCATTGAGAACAAATCATTCAACAGCTATCACAAACACAATTCCTTCTCAGATGGCTCTGATTCAGTTGCTTGACTGGTGTGAATTGGATTCACATATTTTGTTGATCAATCTTAGTACTTGATGTGGAATTTGAGCTCGATTCTTTGAGTTGATATCTATATATGTCTTTTATGTTTAAATAAAGGTTTTCAAATGGACAAAGTTTCTGCTCTTTTTTTAGTTTTGCTATTGTTGTTTTTCTTGTCTATCAATGCCTTCTATTTATAGCCTTGATAATCCTTTCTTTGAATTTATGTCCGTTGGCTATTTAATATGGGGAATAATCCTTGATTTAATTCTTGATTCCCCCTTGATTATATTCTCCTTGATCTCAGTGATCCGGATTTTCTTTAAATGTTCATCATAAATACGTCCTTGATTGATTGTGCATTTAATGCTTGATCCTCTGAATCTTTCTTATTTTCATGTTCTGAATAAGTATAGATGATATGCCTTACTCAGCTGTTCCATTAATAGGCAGTTGTGTGATCAATTGAGTAGATCTGCTCACTTAGCCGATGTGTTCTTCCTTCACTGATATTCTCTAATCAGCCGATAGAATGTTTACTTCGCCGGTTCACTGCTTTCTTTCTTTCTTTGATTTTACAAGAGTACTTGTACTTCACTGATCCTTGATTTGAGCGAGATCAGTGTACACCCTATTTAAACAATGAATTTCATCACTTGAAGTTTAACTTAGACTTATCCAAGGTCATCACAGACTAATCTGGTTATAAGTCAGTCCATATGTCTTCTTGCTTCTCTGCTGGTACTTGGCTGCCTTTACTCTGCCAGATTTCTGTTTTCCTTAGCCATCCTACCAACTAGTACAATACTTGTCTGACTCAACTTATACAAAATGTCAGACTTAAGTAAAGACTTATACATATATTTCTAACTTATTTTAGGCTTACTATAACAGCTAGTATGACCATCATCAAAACATAACAAAATGTTCCTAACACCCACATTAGGGTAGGGCAAGTTACACAGGAATGCCACGTCATGACACAAATTTATTGTCTCTCTCACACTAACACATATAAAAAAAATCCACCCACCCACATTTGCTCACAAGATATTTGAAATATAGTTTTTCAAATCTTCAAGAATATAGCTTGGAGACTCCACAAAGAAACCAGTTTCATTACAATTGTCCTTAGTGGATAGGCATTTTCTATTGTTCCAGCCGTCGCATTCTCCGTCATTGAAGTTTCTGTTTTCTTCACCCTTGCAGACACTGGCACAATTGGCGCTACTTACACATATCCCTCATGACAAACATTAATTACCGATCATAATTTTACGATTTCATTCATGAAAACATAAGGTATTTATACATCATACGGTTATACCTAAAACCATAAAATACCAACTATGCCCTCCTCCAATTTAATTAAAGTCATTATTATTTTAAATATATTATAATCTGCAATACCATCACTCAAGTTGGAGCATGGAGATCACATGCGCCCAACTTGCAAAGCAAGAACTCGAACTGCTGTTTGCCCAATGCCTTGGTGAAAATATCAGCCATCTGAGCATGAGTAGAGACATAGTAAAGAGCAAGTAAACACTCAGTAATCATGTCATGAACAAAATGACAATCCGCCTCAATATGATTAGTGATGATGGTCGGCTCTATCGAGGCAACATTTCATGAATATAATGACTAAATTTTAAATAGAGTAAAGTCTTCCCAACCAGAGAGGTTGGGAGGTCGACCGTTATCCACGACCGGTCATGCGAGCATATTTCCTCACCAATCGACCACCACCACGGGGGCGGCTAGGTCTAAGAAGGAGTGCGAGCGTGACCGTAGAGGCTCAGTCCATATCGGCCCTAGCCCTCGGCCAGTTATATGCACGTTTCCTTAATTAAAGGATGATGTTATGGAAATAATCTAGCCTTATTCAGGCTCTGTTTCAATGTTAAAAAGGAAGGAGATATTATCTCCTAATTATCGAGGATTAAATATCAATCCTAATTATCTTGGCATAACCGAATCCTTGAAGGATACGGCAAGATTAGGGTTAAGACTCCCTATATAAACCCCTTCTTAGAACTTTGGCCGGATTGATTCTAATAGAGAGATTGGATACGTAGGCAGCTTGAAAATAACTCAGGTTCAGTCAAAATACAAAAAACAACCCCTTCTTTTGGTGTATTCCGGTGATCGGAGAGTTACCATTAGATCATTTAGCCCGAAAACATTAACCGGTGAAGTCAGACTTCATCATTGGCACTAGAAGGAGGGCCGTCTACTGGTAGTTTCAATGGGAATCATCACCACAGTCAGTATGCCACCAAAGAATATGGGAAAGAAAACACAGGATGCAACCACCCAGGGTGGTGGGGCAAATCTGGTTGAGAAGGATGCCGGAGGACAAAACTCTAGTTGGGAGAAGGAAAAATGGTAGGACAACCATTGCAGGTGGATCCTCTTCAAGATCCAACACATCAGGAAATGGTAGAAGCCCTATCAAACCTTAATATAATGGCTTTCAAAACTATTGTGAGCAACGCGTTCAAAGTACGGGTAGAGGAGGCTACGGTGGAAACAGCCCCCAAGGAGAAACCCTCCATGGGAGGAGCATAGTAAGGCTCCAAAATCCCTTACGAGAGGAACAAGTAGAAACCTTATCTTCCAACTACAACCTAGGAGATGAGAGATCGAGAGATCAGGCGGAGGCCTTGGCGCATGAGTAGCGATGCCATCTTGGGTAAGATAAGTTTTCTTTTGAATCCTCGCTTTACCGGCGGCGGAGAGTTACCCAGGCCTCACAGGTTTAAGATGCCAAGATGGATCTTTATGTTGGGTCAAAGGACCACTAATGATCATATGCATCAATCTTGATGATCGAGATGAAATGCAAGGCATTTCGGATCTACTCAGTCGGGCTCGAGAATGGTTGAAACTACCCCCAAGTCCATAAATGATTTTTCCACGTTGGCAAGGAAGTTCATGCATGAGTTCATCACAGTAGCGGTCATTCCAAAAGAATGCCACACATTTGCTCACTCTATAGAAAAGTCGAGGAAGAAAGTGTCTTTGCAATACTTAAAGATATTGAATGAAGAGTCGCGGCGAGTTCGGAGGGTGAACACTTAGTAGTCTTCCATAGTCACCTCCTTTATAGCAGGATTGCGTGAGGGTCGGATGTATGCAAAGTTAAACAATAAGCCCCCACGCACTATGGAAGAGTGTGTGGAGACCATTTTTAAACTCTGTCAGGGAGAAGAAGCTAATAGGTTAAGGAGAGAACATGAAAGGGGAGAACCCAAGAAGGGACGGTCTGAACGTCAACCCAAGAGAGGTCAAAAACAAGTCTGGATAGAATGACCGCTCCAATCACTGATCAGCTCGGTAAGAAAGGTGCTCTGTAGGACAGAGACTTAGTTCTATTGAACAGATCACATGGGCAAGTACCCACCCTCATGGAAAGGAAAGGAATAGCACGAACACCGCCACCAATGAAAGGTCCGATAGTGAAAAGAGACCAAACAAAATTTTGCAGGTATCATAAGGACATAAGCCATGACTCGGAGAGCTCTCAGGATCTGATAAGAGATATAGATGGCGCGGCTTTGGAGGGAAATATAGACGAGGCGATAGATCTCTCAGGGAACCCTAACCTAAGGGGACGGAGAGAGTACAAAAGATAGGATTACTATCAAGGAAATGATGGGTGAATGGACCCAAAGAGGAGGAGAGAGTCATCTCCTGAACCAGATGGGAAAATTGACAATAAGCCCATCAAAACAATAAACACATTATCTGGAGGTCCGGCGGGGCTCGACCACACAGGAACAACGATAGCAATGATTCATCGGCAGAGGCAGGCAAGGCGAGAGATTATGCGAGGAATTAGTATATGGGCCCATGGATTCTCTCTCTTGATCCCAAATAATGAAGGACTTGTAGTGATTAAAAGAATATTGTGAAGCGGGTCTACGTGGAGCCGGGAGTCTTTAAAATGTATTGTACTTATCTTTTTGCCATGCTATGAAGATTCCTGATTTTGAACTAACTTGATTTGATTACACTCTTGGGTTTGTAGGGCCGTCTGTTCATCCAGTGGGAATGATCCAATTGCCCACGACCTTTGGGCAAGGATCGAGAAGCGAGGTCTCTTATGGTCAGCGAGGAAGATGGTGGTGCAACAAGTTCTTATGGAAAAAAGCGATCCCGAGAAAAGAGAGGTGAGATGGTTAGCGAGGATAGAATAAAGCAACAAAAGTTATGGGAAGACCAAGAGGAATCATCAGTCGGGGTTGGTTCATGGATTCTGAGCCTCCTGAGGCAGTCGATTAAGCTTCTTGACCGAGTTCGATGATGTATTATGGAAGACCGTGAATATGCCTAGTCTGTCTCCCGACCTGGAATTACACAGGATGAATGTTGACCCAAGTAGGAGAGCTGTTCATCAGAAAAAATGAAGCTTTGCCCAAGAAAGAGTAAAGGCTATCCAGAAGGATGTAGCAAAGCTACTACAAGCGAATATATTAAAGGAAGTAGTATACCCTGATTGGATGGCCAACCCCGTTATAGTTAAAAAACCAGACGGATCATGGTGCATGTGTGTGGACTTTACAGACCTGAATAAGGCCGATCCTGGGGCGATACCCGCCCTAAAAAATGGACAGACTAGTGGATTCTATGGTCGGATTCGAAGTTTTTGCATTTTTGGATGCATATAAGGGGTATCACCAAATCGCAATGGCTCTAGCAGATATGGAAAATACATCTTTTATAACCTAATATGGTACTTACTGCTACATCACTATGCCATTTGGGCTTAAGAATGCGGGGGCTACCTATCAAAGAACAGTCAACAAGATTTTTGAGAAGCAGATAAGAAGATGCATTGAGGTATGTTGATGATCTTCTGATCAAGAGCAGGTCTTTTGACCAATATATTAAGGGTGTTAGAGAAGACATTGAAGTACTCAGGGATACAAAATGAGGCTCAACCTCAAGAAATGTACATTTGCGGTCAGATCAGGGAAATTCTTAGGATATATGATATCCAAAGAAGGCATAAGAGAGAATCATGACAAGGTTGAGGCTATACAGAGCATGGCCCCACAAAAGTATCAAAGAAGTGCAAAGGCTAACAAGGCGTATGGACACCTTGAATAGTTTCCTTTCATGAGTGGCTGCAACGTGCCTTACCATTTTTTAAGATTCTAAGACAGACAAATCCCTCGCCTGGAATGAAGAATGTCAAAAGGCTTTTGAATAATTAAAATATTATTTGGCTTCTCTGCCTGTCCTCACCGCACCAAATGTAGGAGAAATCCAATACTTGTATTTATCCATATGCTAGGAAGCGTTGAGCGTTGTTTGGAACATTTTATTGTGTTTTGATGATGGCCATACTAGCTGTTAAAGCAGGACTGAAATAAGTTAGAAATCTCTATATAAGTCTTTACTTAGAGTCTGACATGTTGTATAAGTTTAGTCAGAAAACAATTGTACTAGGTGGAAGGATGGCTAAGTAAAATAGAGAACCAGCCAAGTAGAGACAACCAAGTACTAGCAGATAAGCAAAAAGACTTATGGACTGACTTATCACCAGGGAAGTTTGTGATGACCATGGATAAGTCTAAGTTACATTACAAGTGATTAAATTCATTGTTTAAATATGGTGTACACTGATCTCACACAAATCAAGGATCAGGGAAGTATACTCTTGGAAAATCAAAGAAAGAAAGAAAGAAGTGAACCGGCGAAGTAAACCTTTTACCGGTCGAGTAAGGAATAACTGTGAACAACAGCTAAGTAATCAGAAGCTCTTAATCGGTCAAGCAACGGTCAATTAAAGGAACAACAGAGTACCTTTTACTTTCTATTCATATTCAGCATATTCTGAATAATTAGAAGATCGCTGAAAGGATGGATTTTACAGAATCAATCAAGGACGGATTTGATGATAGACGTTGGAAGAAAATCCGGATCACTGAAATCAAGGAGAATTAAATCAGGCGAAATCAAGAATTAAATCAAAGATTATTCTCCACATTAAATATCCTACGAATGGATTCTTAAATCAAGGAATATCAAGGCTATAAATAGGAAGCATTGACAGACAGATAAAACAACGATTTTCAATATACAAGAACAAGTAGAAACACTGTCAATTTCTTAAGCCTTCTATCTAAATCTAAAAGAACACATCTAGTGATCAACTCAGAGCTACAGCTCCACATCAAGCACTGAGATTGATCAACAAATCTGTGAATCCAATTCACACCAGTTTGCAGCAATTGAATCAGAGAAATCTGAGAAGGAGTTGCAACCTATTGTGATAGTTGTTGAAGGATTTGTTCTTATGAAGTAGTGTGTTGAAGATTGAGTCACTGAAGCTTTTGAAATCAATGAGTGATAGTCTTGTAGATTGTTAAGCTTATGTAGCCAAGGACAATCTTACTATTGTATTAGGGAAAAGCAATAGTGAATTCCTCCAATCATCATAGAAGAATAGTGGATTAAGGGATTACACCACCCTAAACCACTATAAACCTTTGTGTTCATATACTTACTGCACTTTACCTTACAACATTTACATACTGCATTTTATTCATACTTTGTGGGTGCATAATCTACTTTGAAACAACTTTTAAGAAGGGACTTATCCGCTGCCCAAAAGCTTTTAACACTAGAAATGTTTTTGAAACTACAGTATAGTCATTCACCCCCGCTCTGACTATACTTTTACCCATCTCTGGGACCAACAATTGGTATCAGAGTAGAGTTCTAATATCGAGAACACATATATCGATTTCTAGTAACAAGGAGATTACATATTTTCAAAGTAGTTTTTAAATCTATGCTTTCTATATCAATATACTTTTTCTTTTATCTGTGACTATGGACTCTTCAAATTTCATGTCTAAAGTACATGTGTTCAATATTAATAACTTTGATGAATATAAAATATGGATGTTGTCTCGCCTTGCAGCCACTCATGAGGAAATGATGGATGTTATCCATGATGGAACAGTTCAGATAGAAATAATAAAAAAAGGATTAGAGCTAGGATGATCAAAGGAGTGCAAATCTTGACTATGTTGCAAAAGTTAATACTCCCCCGGAATTGGAAGATCATTTCAAGATCTTCAAACATATTCGAAGGTTCAATGCCTACATAACTTTGTCTCCCGCTTTTCAAGGAAGTGAGTCTCAGACCATATGTAATTTCGGTCCTTTTTATATAGTTCCTAAATCCTTTAGGCGACTTCGTGATCCTGGTCGAGTAGCTTCCGCTTCTTAATTAGATTAGTCAAGGAACTATCAGCTCTCTCCTGCTCCTGCACAGGTAGCCGAGTACCTTTCGTTCCTAAGCTATCGTTTTGCTCCTCATCTTGAAGACTCTAGACAGTAATATGTTCATGAGAATCAAAGATTGCAAAATAACAAATGAGACGTGGGATAAATTTGTACTCATCAATGAAGGATCTGAAGCATTCAAGGAAAACAAATTATCTGTTACAAAACATAAATATGAGCACTTGAAAATGAAGAATGGTGAATCCATTGATCAGATGGATAACATATTTTCAATCATCATCAGTGAATTGCACCAACTTGGTCACAAGTATCATCTGAAAGAAGTTTGCTTGAAGATCTTGAGAAGTCTACCAGAAAGATGGAGAATCATCATATCAGTAATCAAGGGAACAGTAGGCCTTGCAAAGACTGATACCTTGACATTGATGTCTCAATTAAAAGATCATGAATTTGAACTGAATAATGAACACAGTGCACCAACATAGGCACACAAGGCTAGTACACTGGTTGCACCCCAGCAAAGCAAAACGGCTGACTTAAGCAGCAATGAGACAAAAGAGCTAAAAGAAAAAATTACTTTACCGATTAAACGTTTTGACAGGTTTAGTAAGAATAAACAATTCAAAGGGAGTTCATCATCAAACAAGAAGTCAAGCTCAAGCAAAGACATAAAATATGATGAATACGAGATGTTTCAATTTTAAAAGAAAAAAAGACACTTCAAAAGTGATTGCCTCAAGAGAAAGATAAAGATGAAGACAAGAAGAGATACAAGTCTTCAGATAAGAAAAAAAGCAAGAATGCAATAAAAGATGAAACCAGCAGTGAAAATGATGAAGATTCCTCTGACAATGACTCGGCTAACGAAAAAGACACCAGCTCAGACAATGAAAAAGCATGTTTATGTCTTACGTATAAGGAAATTGATGAAACAGAGGTAATATCTAGTTCATACTCATCAAATGCATCCACATTTGACACTGCACAATCTTCTATTCTCCCATTAGATTCTGCAAACCTAATTTAAAATCTCATGAGTAAATTTGAAGAAATTCAAATAAATCATGAAGTGCAGAACAAACGTGAGAATGCGAGAGAGGAAAATAAAAGATTAAAGAAAGAACTAGATGGTGATAGTTTGAATCAACTAGTAAGGAAGTACACTTAATTGATCAACAAGCGTGAGATGATCACTCATCGATGTTGATAGACCAGCGAAAAACCTCCACTACCCGATTAAGAGCACCTTTGCACCACTTAATGCACCGACTTACAAACCCCAAAAGGTTTGGATCTAGACCTCTGGTTTTGTTACAATAGTCAAGATGAGAGGAAACAATGGATAACACAATTATGAATCAAGGACCACAACTGGACCCAAATGTAGTTTCAACAACCATCTTGCACCAGTGAGGTCAAAACCCAGTGTAGTGAAACAACATATTAAATCATCTTACCAGCCCTGTAAAGGCAAAAGTTTACTGAAAGGCAAGGGTAGAGTTTACCCTGCAGAGGATGATTGGAATGTTGCACCCTCAAAATACAAGAAGAAACCATTTCATGCCATGCAAAATATGTTTAGGAAAAGCCAACCCATGCATATTCCTGGACACAAGAAGCAATATGAAAATAAGTTTCCTTCTGCATATTGGAGTGTGAAAAAGGTGCAAATACACCTAAAGGTAGAGAATTGTATCAGAATAATTCAATCAAGAAGTATTCTGCCATGCCTTATACTTATAAGGCCAAGAAGAAGATCCTTGGTTTATACTTGGAGTAAGAGGCATGACTACTAACATGTAAGGACCCAAGCATAGTGTTGGGTACCTAAACTCCGTTAATTTGATTTGTAGGATGTCTGGTATATAGACAGTGGATGTTCCAGACCTATGAAAGGGAACAAAGGATGGTTGACTGACTTTAAAGCTTTTGATGGACCAAAAGTTGCATTTGGAGGCAAAAACCCCAGAAAAATTAAGTGGGAAGGCACAATGTTCAAAAACAACTTGAAGATTCAAAATGTGGCTTATGTAAAGGATAGAGTTTCAATATTCTAAGTATCAGTCAATTTTGTGACAAAGTCTATAATGTGCATTTCAACAAAGAAGGATCAAAGTGATTCACAATCAAACCAGCACAATTGTACTTGCAGGCAAAAGAAAAGACAACATGTATGTGGTCGATTGGAAGACATCAAAAGCAGAAACATGTCTGCTTGTCAAGAATAAGTAATCAACCAACTGGATTTGGCATAGAAGTCTAAACCATCTCAACTTCAAGACCATCAACAAATTATCAAATAACAAGCTAGTTGAAGGCCTTCGAGAAATCACATTAAAGAAAGAAAGTCTCTGTGATGCATGTTAGAAAATGAAGAGATTAAAATCTCTTTCAAGTCAAAACCCCATCAGTCAACAACAAGGATCTTACATCTTTTGCATATGGATCTTTTTGGACCAGTCACACCAGTAAGTGTAAGTGGAAATAAGTACACTCTAGTGGTGGTGGATGACTTTTCCAAGTTCACTTGGACTATATAAATGAACAAGAAAGAGAGACACTCAAGAAGCTACCAGATTTGCTGAGAAGAATACAAATGAAAAAGAGTTTAAGATCATCAAGATAAGATCAGACAGAGGAACATAATTCCAAAATGAAGTTATCAGATCTTATTATGAAGAAAATGGTGTACTACATCAACTATCAGTAGCAGGGACTCCACAACAAAATGGTGTAGCAGAAAGAAGAAATAGAACTCTGAAAAAAGCAGCCAGAGCCATGATAGCTGAAGCAAGCTTACCAAAGAGATTTTGGGCTAAAGCTGCAAATACAACATGCTATACTCAAAACAAATCTATCATCAACAAACACCAAGGAAAAACACCATATGAAATTTGGAATGGAAGAAAACCTAACATTTCATATTTGCATATGTTTGGATCTAACTGATTTGTTTTGAACATGAGTCAACTACATATTTTTGATGAAAAAGATGATGAAGCAATCTTCATAGGATACTCAGAAGCAAGCAAAGCATTCAGAGAACTCAACAAAAGAACCTTGGTGATTGAAGAGTCAATTCATGTTGTTTTTTATGAACCAAACACAAATGGTGAAAGTTTACACAACTTTGAAGAAGAAGCTGCACAAGGACAAGTCAATATGAACACAACAGTACCAGCTACAATTTTGGACCACACGTTTGGTAATCAAGATGATGTACCAGTCAATGCAACTTCAGCCTTATTTGAATTGGCTGAAAGATCATCCTGAAGAACATGTCATTGTAGATATTCATACAGGATTTAGAACCAAAAGACAACAGGAAAGTATGCGAACTTGTTTTCTATCATAGGTGGAACCCAAAACAATAGATGATGGAATTCAAGATCTTGATTGGATTACACCCACATAAGAAGAGCTCAATGAAATTGAGAGAAATGAGTGCAGGAAGTTGTGAATGAGACTAGACATGGCAAATATCATTGGAACAAAATGGTTATTCAGAAACAAAATGAATGAATAGAGAACTATTGTCATAAACAAAGCAAGACTAGTTGCAAAGGGATACTCTCAAGCTGAAGGCATAGAATATGATGAAACCGTTGAACCAGTAGCAATATTGGAAGCAATAAGACTCTTTCTAGCTTTTGCAGCACACAAGGATTTCAAAGTATACCAATGGATGTCAATAGTGCATTTTTGAATGGACTTCTAGAAAAAGAAGTATTTATGGAACAACCCTCTGGTTTCCAACTCAAAGGGAAAGAAGACAAAGTTTACAAGTCCAAAAAGGTACTATATGGACTCAAACAGCACCTAGAGCCTGGTATGAAACACTATCACAATTCTTAATCAACAATGGATTCAGCAAAGGAACCATTGACAAGACTCTCATCAATTTAGAAGAAGGTACAAGAACCTTACTAGTTCAGATCTATGTTGATGACATTATTTTTGGATCAGAAGATGAAAAGCTATGTGTGAAATTTGTAAATCTGATGAAAAGCAAATGCAAAATGAATATGATGGGAGAGCTCAATTATTTTCTTGATTTACAAGTGAAACAAATGGAAGATTGCATCTTTATCAATCAAGCCAAGTAAATAAAAGATTTGATACATAAATATGGTATGGATACAAGTGGCACATCAGATACACCAATGTGTGCAAGAGTTATTCTTGGGAAGGATGAAAATGGAAAGGATGTTGATCAAAAGTTATATAGAGGTATAATTGGATCTCTACTCTATTTAACTGCAAGAAGACCTGATGTAGCATTTGCAGTAGGAGTGTGTGCAAGATTTCAAGCCCAACCTAAGGAATCTCACTTACTAGCAGCTAGGAGAATCATCGAATATTTGAAGCCAACAATCAATGTAGGAATTTGGTACCCAGAAGATGGAGGATTCAAATTGATATACTATTCAGATTCAAACTATGCTGGATGTATGATTGATAGGATAAGCACTTCAGGAACTTGTCAGATGCTAGGCAGCAGACTAGTATAATGGTTTAGCAAAAAGCAAAATTCTATATCCACTTCAACAGCTGAAGCAAAATATATAGAAATAGGAAGTTGTTGTGCACAAGTATTATGGATCAGACAACAGCTAAGAGACTATGGCATAGAAGAGAAGACAATTCCAATAATATGTGACAACACAAGTGCAATTTCAATCACAGAAAATCATGTACTTCACTCAACAAAAAACCATACTGATGTGAGACATCACTTTATCAGAGATAATGTGGAAAAACGAGATGTTATCTTGAAATACATATCTACTGAAGATCAATTGGCTGATATATACCACTCAGTCATGAAAGATTCTGTATGTTTAGAACTGAGTTGGGAATGATTGAAATTTATTAAATAACAAGGAGCAGCTAACTGGAGTAATCAGTCGAGTGACTTCACCGGCTGACTAAAACTTTTCCATTTTGATCGTTCACTTGGCGGGTAAAGGCCTTTGGTAACGGTAAGTCCACTTCACTGATTGGTAGGAACAGTTTTAAAGAGCATCTCAGTAAAGAAGTCACTATATCGGCTTAGTGACCAGACAACTTACTCCACCGCTGAATACTTTGGAGAAAACAATGAAGTAAAGTGTGAAAAGAACCAGTTTTATACATGTGGAAAATCAGAAGATTTATGGAGAATTATTTTATGTAATATTTCCCATGGATTTTATTAGGTTATTTTTGAATTGAAGGAATGGCGGCAACACCTCGATTCGAGGATTTATTATTACATACCTCAATCCACTCCCTCACTAAACTCAATAACTGTGACTTATATACATAAAATCACGCCATTACTTCACCAAATCCTTCTATATTCAACCGCATTCACACTACTAAAATTTCTCCTATATAAACAACACATAGAGATTTTCAGAATGTTTTTACACTATTGCAATTCACAAACCTATTTCTCTGAAAAATCGAAATGTTTCTCCACTCAAATCTTCTAATGGCTTCTTCTTCTTCAAACACACAAACTGGAAAGCAATACGAAAAATTGATTGCCACTTGGTCATTCTTTCAAGAAAAACACTACTTAAAACTGTGATGAAGAAGCAAAAAGATTGGCAGATTGTAGCATGAAGCTAGGGTTATTGACCTTTCTCAATCCTCTTATCACCAGCATCTGTTATGAAAGTCTAATTTCTTTTTAGAAAATTGCCAAGTTTGTTTCTGGGATATTTGCTGAAGAAGGTGTAGAGATGGGTGTAGACAAGATAGTTGCATCTATCAACGGTATAGAAGTGGTGATTACGGCAGAGGTAATCCACAAACACCTTAAAATTTTAAATAAAGGACAAGGAAAAGTGGCACTCATTCCACAAAACCTGGATGAATTTTGGCTGAAGATTGCTAAATTGGCCAACCCAGACTCTAAAAAGTTCAACTATCTTAGATATGCCCTAAAAAAGCCCTTTAGTGAGTCTAACGCTCTAATTGGAAAGAATATTGAAAGAAATCAATGGGCCATGAATGCCATGACAGAGGTTAGAATGCGACTCATGAGAATTATATACAATGGTGCGAGAAGTTCAACTAGGGCACCTACTTTTTCTGAGGCATCAAGGTGCAAATCTAGGGAGAGGCTATTGCTGCTAAAAAGGGAATAGCAGTAGGGAAGACGAAAAAGGGGATCTTTTGGGTAAAGAAGTCCTTTGGGATTCAACTACACTATCTAATGCAATGTCTAAATATACCCTTTGTAAAAATCTATAAATTGCATGACTCCAAAATCATGTTTACCTATGTCAAACAATGAAAGGCAGCAGGAGGTGGAAAGAGAAAGCAACCTAGCAGCAACACCTCCGGCCAAAGAAGGAAGCCAAAAGTTCAAAGAAATCTTGACAAGGAGTCATTTGGACAATTGATAGATGAGGAAGTAGAGGAAGGAGAATCAGAAGAAGAACAAGAGCAACAAGAGGTTGGAGAGGAAAATGGAGATTAATATGAGGAACATAATGATGAGGCAACTGAAGAACCAGCAAATATACCTGAAAAAGATATAGTTGAAGAACCATACTTCAACTTCACAATTTTGAGCATATGTTTGCAGAAGAAGATTGGTTCTTTAGTTTTCTTGGCATCACAACCCTTGTAGGTGGTCTTCATGAATCACCACTTTGGGACATGATAGAACAAGCCAAGGCAAAAATGCACCAGACATCTGATGAAGAAAGTGGCAAATATAATGATGACGATGATGAACAGAGTGATGATGATGATGGTGAAGATTGAGATAATGAGCAGACAACAGATGCATTTGATGATGATATCACTCTCAATGCATTCCTGCATATAAAAGTGGCAAGAAAGAAAACAACACCGGTGAAGCAAACACCCCCAGCAGATGTTAACCAATAGCAACCTGAGGCAGCTGAGTGCACCCCTGAGCCAACTCAACATGGTCCAAAACTATCTGTTGACATAACATCTAATCCAACAAAAGTGTTGGACACTGGATCAGCTGCTGCCACTCCAGTGAAGACAACTCTAGACAGAGAGCAAGGGGGAATAGGAGAAATTGATGCACCATAAGTTACATCTACTCAAGTACTTGAAGAAGTGGAAACATGTGTTGATGTCACTCAACCGGCAGTACAAAATCAGGAATCAGTCTTAGCACCTCCCACTTTGCCACAACAAGATAAAGAGCAACAAACAGAACCAGAACCACCTTAGAAAGAACCAGCTGAGATCAGGCAAAAATTTGCTGCACTTCCTGCTGGCATATCCAATGAGTCTTTTCAAAAGGCCGCAGATCTATTGGTTTATGAATTAGAACATCAAGCACTGTATCTTAGATCAATGACTGCATCTTTCAAAGAAGAAAGCCAATCAATAGAGAGAAGATTTCAAGTTGTTGTGAGTATATCATTGTTGAGCAAAGGCATGGTGACATGATGCGCTAGATGAATATAAACTTCACTAACAACCTTGTAGGTCTGAGAAGATATGTCTCACAAGAAAATGAGGCAATGGCAGTAGCTTTTGGCACCAGATTTCGCAGTGTGACCGAGAAGCTGTCTGATCATGATGAAAGATTCACATCCATTGAATTTAAACTGGACACTCTAATTGGTATAGCTGAAGCTAAAAACAGCATTTTATTGCAACAAAATGATGATGCTGCGAAAAAGGGGTAAAGAAATGATAAGCCTGAAGGAACAACAGTTAGACCCCTAAATTTTACTGAAGAGCATCTAAGAGCAAGAGACACAAAGATGAAAATCAGAGATGAAGCTGAAGAAAAACAAAGAAAAGCTCTGGATGAGAGGAAAAGAAGCACAAACGAACCTTGTATTGGATTCCCTCATCCTATTCAAAGAAGATACGACGATAGAGATAGACCGGGAAGTCAACAAAGGGCTAGATCTAGCCAGCAAAGAGGCATTGCAAGTCAACATCAATCCAGCACAAGCAGAGGCAGTGTCAGTAGAAAAATACAGTTAGTTGGAATCTTTTCTGGTCAAAAAAGGACCTTCACTACCTACAGAAATAGGGAAGAGAATGAAGCAACAATGTTTGATAATGTGAAGGAATTCTTTAAAATCAAGAGAGTCAGTATCCAAATCAGTCACAAGATGAAGCTTGGGCAGATTGGATTAGTTGTCAAGATAATGAGATAAGGGTAGATATGGAAAATATCTACAATGATGTAAAGATAGAATATGCTTCTCTCAGGAAAGGATCCAAACAAGGATCATATGGCTCAACCAGCAAATCTAATCCGGCAATACTTCTTAATGCAAAAGGACCGGATGAGTTATCTAATGAGAAGCAGGCTGAATTCAATAACATGGTGCAATTTTTCAGTCTATTGAGCAGACTGAACCCCTCCCAACAGTGGATGATGTATAAGAATTTGAAGTTTGTAGACTCCCACATTGATGAAGCTAAGGATAGACTGGAAAAATACTTTCGAGAGCCACAGGCCAATGAGATACTGCCTGACTTCCACAGACTCATCAACATGAGAGTATTCTTTGGCTTCTCTGAACACATGGCTATGGCATACTGGAATAGAAGTTTCCAAAAGTTGACTGGAAGGACATGGAAGGGATTCAGACTACAAAGTTCAAGATGTACAAAGAGAACTTAAGTAAAATGTAGTTGCATTATTCTGATTCTGTCTTGAACTTACTTTATTGCCCTTCAAGGATGAATAAAATTATTGAGTTTTATTCTGCTATTATATGAAAAATATTTTCTTATGTTTGGGCTTATGAGGGTTTTGACATCATCAAAAAGGGGGAAATTTTTAGGAACATTTTATTGTGTTTTCATTATGGCCATACTAGCTGTTATAGCAAGCCTGAAATAAGTTAGAAAACTCTGTATAAGTCTTAACTTAGAGTCTGACATATTGTATAAGTTTAGTCAGACAAGTATTGTACTAGTTGGTAGGATGGCTAAGTGAAAAAGAGAACCGGCCAAGTAGAGACAGCCAAGTACCAGCAGATAAGCAAAAAGACTTATGAACTGACTTATAACTAGGGAAGTCTATGGTGACCTTGGATAAGTCTAAGTTATATTACAAGTGATTAATTTTATTTTTTAAATATGGTGTACACTGAACTCACACAAATCAAGGATCAGTGAAGTACAAGTACTCTTGGAAAATCAAAGAAAGAAAAAAAATAGTGAACCGGCTAAGTAAACACTCTACCGGCTGAGTAAGGAATATATGTGAACAATAGGTAAGTAATCAGAAGCTCTTAATCGGTCAAGCAACGGTCAAGTAAAGGAACATCAGAGTACCTTTTACCTGCAATACTTATTCACCATGTTCTAGATAATTTGAAAATCAAGCATTAAATACAGAATCAATCAAGGATGGATTTGATGATTGACGTTTGAAGAAAATCCGGATCACTGAAATCAAGGTGAATTAAATTGGGAGAAATCAAGAATGAAATCAAGGATTATTTTCCACATTAAATAGCCAATGGACGGATTTTTAAATCAAGGAATATCAAGGCTATAAATAGAAGGGATTGATAGACAGATAAAACAATGATTTTGAATATACAAGAACAGGCAGAAACTCTGTCAATTTCTCAAGCCTTCTATCTGAATATAAAAGAACACATCTAGTGATCAACTCAAAACTCAGAGCTACAATTCCACATCAAGCACTGAGATTGATCAACAAATCTGTGAATCCAATTCTCTCGGTTTGCAGCAATTGAATCAGAGAAATTTGAGAATGAGTTGCAACCCATTGTGATAGTTGTTGAAAGATTTGTTCCCAAGGAGTAGTGTGTTGAAGACTGAGTCACTAATGATTTTGAAACCAATGAGTGATAGTCTTGAAGATTGTGAAGCTTGTGTATCCAAGGAAAATCTTACCATTGTATTGGTGAAAAACAATAGTGAATTTCTCCAAGTAAACCCTTGTGTTCATTTACTTACTACACTTTACCTTACAGCCTTTACATACTGCATTTTATTCATACTCTATGTGTGCATAATCTACTCTGAAACAACTTTTAAGAAGGGACATATCCGCTGCCCAAGATTTTTTAACACTATAAAAGTTTTTAAAACTCTAGTATAGTCATTCACCCCCTCGACTATACTTTTACCCTTATGCAGGACCAACAAGCGTTTGTCTGGTAAGTGATCAGGATAATGTTCCGAGGCCAGTATTTTATGTCAGCAAGGCCCTGCGTGGTTCGGAGGTTAGATACACAAATGCAGAAAAGTCATCATTAGTATTGATTCATGCTTCAAGAAAGTTGAAGCCAAATTTCCATGCTCATACCATAGTGGTCATGACAGATCAACCTCTTTGGCAGATACTCAACCGACTAGAAATGTCAAGTAGATTAACTAAGTGGGTGGTTGAAATGAGCAGCTTATGATTTAGAATTCCGACCAAGAGTTTCAATTAAAGCTCAAGCCACTGGCTGATTTCATAGCGAAGGAATAGCCATCACTATCGAGCAAGAGCAATCTAATGGCGGTCGGAAGAATGGAAGTTCTATGTGGGCGGAGCATCCAACAAAGAAGGGAAGGAGCGAGGTCTCTACTCTGCTGACCTAAAGGAGGTGTTTCTAATGCATTGCGCTTCAAATTTAAAGCAACCAACAATGAAGTGAATATGAAGAACTAATTACGGGGCTCGGGCCCGGCATAAAGCTCGGGTAAAAAAACATACAAGTTGATGACGGTTAAAATAGTTTATCCTACGGCATCAACATTCTATCCGTTATGAGCTAAAAATAGTTGTTTCGACCTATAAATATGAACCGTTTGAGTTGAAGAGCATGTGTCGGGTTCGTGAGTCGAGAAATCTGCACTTAGCGTTTATTTTCCCTATTTTGATATTATTTCGTGTATTATTTGATAATTTTTAGGATACAAAATATTGGGCTGAGCAACATGGACGAATCTGGATTGGACCGAGCGAAAAGAATGGGCCTAAGGTATACCAGAACATTCCAAGCAAAGTTGGCTGAAGAAAAAAGACAAAATTACCCAGGGTTTACTGAGAGGCGGTGCCGATTTACCGAGGCTCGAAATCCTTCCGAAACGCATTTTCTTGGACGAGGGGTAGAACTAGGTGTTTTTAAGTCGGTTTATGTACCTATAAATAAGAGGCTTCGACTCAGAACATGATGTACCCAAATTATTGAAGGAAAATTATGCAATAAATGCTCTTTGTTCTTTATTTTATTTATTTTATAAGTTACAGTCGGAGAGGCAGCCAGTGCATAAATCTAGGGAGAGATCTGAGGGAGATCTATGTGCATCTTCAAGGGTATGATTTTCTATCATTTCCAAGATGTAGATCTATCGTTGTTCTATTCGACTAGTATGTATTAATTCCCTATTTAGTTTAATTATGTAGTTGTTAGTTTACTTTACCCTATGTTTTATAGATCTAATTCTTTGGTGAAGAAATCATGAAATAGTAGTTGCGTTCTTCAGATCTGTGATGGTCTATATCGCTAGTTCTGAATACCTAGTAAATTACTAGTTCATGATAATAGAAACGCCCGACTACGTCCATCGATAGATTTAATTTACATGTTTTTAGCCTGATCAACTATTTGCATGTGAACGTAAACTAGCATGAAATATGAATAGTGAAGTGCTATGTTTGGACATTATCTTGAATGGACCCTAGGAACATGCTGATCAATGCCGACAGTTGTCTAGGTGGTTTTCCGGTATGAGTAAGCGCTCAATCGGCAGCTCTAGTTCTTTATGCATATGGGCTATTACAGACCAATTAAAGAAGGTAGCTTGTGTATAAATTGTCTACTACCATTGTCGGAGTGGATAGGTTTGGGAGTTCTACCCGTAGCTGAACAATGAATAAATTCACCAATGGGCAGGATTCTTGCATGTGTGGGGGAATAACTAATTGCTCATAATTGAACTAATACATTAGAAACTCGTTTTTGCTTCGTGTGAACAAGCATAACCTTGTTAGTTTGAGGCACCAAATTTACTATAGTCTATATTATAGTTGGTCGTAGACCATATTCGTGACAAGTTCAAGCTTGATAATTATATGTTCTTACGAGTCTCTATGGCATCGACCTTGACTCGCCAGTACCCTACTACGATAGACCTAGTCCTATTGCTAGTAAGTGCTTTGCACGCGATCAAGATTTTCGGCGCCGTTGCCGGGGACTCATGTCAAGAATACTTTTTATTTGAGATTGAGTTTTCTATACATATTTGAGTATTTTTAATTAAGTCTATTTATACTAGAGTCGTAGAGAGTCAGTTCTGTAAAATTGGGAAAAAATTGCTTCCGGTTTACCGAGGGTATACCACGGTAAACCGAGGGTTCAAGCTCTGGCAGAATCATTTCTTTCAGTTTAGCATCGATTCGGTAGTCAGAGTCTGTATTTTTGAGTCTGCCAGGCATGTGTAACAGACGCCGTGGCAAGCCACTAACCTTTTTATTTTCTTTGTCTTGTAGTACGCTACACGAAGTTTAGCAGCCAAACTCGAGAGATTCATACCGGAGAGTGAAAATTTTCCTGGACAAAAGAGAAAGGAAGCTCGAGAGAAGTCTGTTAGGCTGGGGGACGACGTGATTTCGCACGAAGGAGATCACATCGAGAGGGAAGAAGTGATTCCACCTTCGGAGAATATAGAAATCGACATGGCACAAAACGGTCAGAATGGAAAAAATGGAGCAGGAGTTGTGGTACAAGCAGATAGGAGAACTCTACAGAGTTATGCAATGCCGATGATTGAGCGATTCGTGCCAGCAATTGTCAGCCAGAGGATGCGGCTGACATCTTTCACCCAAAACCGAATGTGATACAGATGGTGACTAATTACACTACCTTTCATGGAGTAATGAATGAAGATCATAGTGTACATGTCACCAACTTTCTAGAGATAGTCAACACGGTCAAGCCAGCAGGAGTACATGAAGACAACATTAAGCTGAAATTGTTTTCATTCACTCTGAAAGACAAAGCGCATATATGGTAATTGTCTCCAGCTCCCGGATCGATCCAAACTTGGACCGATCTGTTGTAGAATTTTATGAACAAGTACTACCCACCTGGGAAGTCACTACAGATGAGATAAGACATTATGAATTTCAAGAAGAAACCCATTGAAACCTTTGAAGAAGCTTGGGAAAGATTTAAGGAAGCACAGAGGAGATGCCATCACCATGATATCACTTTGCCCGTACGAATTCATAGTTTCTATCACCGATTATGGCCTAGTGAACAAATGAGAGTTGATGCACTGAGCAACGAATGTTTTGCGTTGCTATCACCTGAAGAAGCCGAAGAGAAATTGGAGCAAATTGCGCTTACAAGTCAATGGGGAACGCATAAAATTGAAACGGCCAAAGTAACTGAAGGCGTATTTAGAGAAGACACTTCTCAAAAGATCTTATATCAGCTAATGGAGATGAATGAAAAGATAGATGGAATGCAAGAATGCATTGCCAAGGTTGAGAAGGTTCAAAATATTGAAGCAACAATCACTAACGACGTGAACTATATAGGGAGGCAAGAAAATCCTTATGGGGGCGGATATCGCCCAGGTTCTCATGACCACCCTGGTTTTAGACTGAGTGACCCTACTGGTGGTTTTTGACAAAGTGTTCTAACAGTGGGGAGAGACCGAGACCAGCTGGTGGATTCATGCCTCAATTCAACAAGTCCGGTGGTTGGGAAGCACCAATGGATAAAATGAGCTCAACTGTGACCGACATGGTCAATCAACTCACTAAATCCACGACTGAGCTGAATACAAACTTCACCACATATTGTCAGAAGAATAATACAAGACTTACCAATCAAGAAACCTTAGTACAGAATATGTCGCACCAAGTGGGGCAGATTGTAGGAAAAGTGTCAGCCCGTCCTCCGGGAGGATTGCCAAGTAATACTAAAAAGATTCTGAAATACGTGAATGCAATCAGGACTAGAAGTGGAAATGAACTACCCGGACTAGTTATACCAAATGGTCAGGAAGAATCAGAAAGTAGAATGCAGCAGAATCTAGTGAAAAAGATGGGCCGGAAAACTGGGAAACTACTCCGATAAACCGAGAGTCTGAAAATTCAGCAGACAAGCAAGGAGTGCAGCAGTAGTCAGCAAGTAAGTCTTCATTAACTGTAACTATTAATCCTGCTACTTTACCCTATCCCCCTAGGAAATATAAGCCGAATAATGATGATGCACGTTATAAAAAGTTTATAGATATGTTTAAGAAGTTGCAAGTAAATATACCTTTGTTAGAAGCTCTGGCCGGAATGCCAGAATATGAGAAATTCTTGAAAGAAGCAATCTCTACCAAATGGAAATTGTTAGACCTAGAGACTATGCCTTAACAAGGAATGCTTGGCAGTTTTGCAACATAAACTGCCTCCCAAGTGTAAAGATCCTGGGAGCTTCCTCATACCTTGAACAATTGGAGGAGTATGCCTAAACAAAGCATTATGTGATCTTGGATCCAGTGTCAATCTAATGCCACTCTCCATCTTTCATAAGTTAGGCATGAAAGAGTTGAATGAAACATCTATAACCCTTCAATTAGCAGATAGGTCAATGAAGCTACCATGTAGAGTGGTGGAGGATGTATTGGTGAAAGTTGATAAGTTTGTATTCCCTGTGGACATTGTGGTGCTAGATATGGAAGCTAATCACTATGTTCCATTGATCTTAGGAAGACCTTTCCTAGCTATGAGTAAAACCTTGATAGATGTTCATAAGGGTGAGCTGATTTTGAGAGTGAATGAGGACAAAGTAGTGTTCATTGTGATGAATTCAATGAGATAAGCTCAAGATGAAGGAGAAGCATGCTACATTCTATATTCCATAGACAAACTTTTTTTGGAATTATATAAGCAAGTGGCACTAGACCCTGAGGTAGCAGAGACTTTGCTCCTGAAGGATAATAAAAGTTATGACGAAGCCTGGCCTAGGTGTAGCGAAGGTCAAGTGCAAGAAACATAACCTATATCTTCTGTGGATTTAGGAGGAACCATTCATAGACCTTCGTGGCACAAGTTCTTTGACTTGCAATTGACTAATAAGCTGTTAAGATCATCACTACATGAACCACCAAGGAACTTTACGTTAAAACCTTTGCCATCTCACATGAAGTACGTGTACTTACAAGATGATACTCTCCCCCTTATAATTTCAGCATCATTATCACCTTTGGAGGAGGAGAAACTTTTAAAAGTGCTGAGAGAGCATATAGGAGTGTTTGGGTGGATGATTGCGGATATTAAAGGAGTAAGCCCATCGGTGTGCATGCATAAAATCTCTGTAGACCCTGAGGAGAAAGCGGTAGCACAACTCAAAAGAGGTTGATGCCACAACTGAAGGACGTTGTTAAGGAAGAGATCATAAAAGATGTTGGAGATATGAATCATTTTTCCAATTGCAGACAATGAGTGGGTAAGCCCAATTCATGTGGCGCCCAAGAAAGAAGGATTCAGTGTCCAGCCTAATGATTATAATGAGTTAATCCCTGTGACATTAATTACTAGACATCGTGTTTGCATTGACTTTAGGAAACTGAATGATGCAATTCGTACAGATTATTTCCCCCTAACTTTCAATGAGCAGATGTTGGAAAGATTAAGCAATCATGCCTATTATTGCCTCCTAGATGGATATTCTGGTTACAATCAGATCCATATTGCTCCTGAGGACCGTGAGAAAACAACTTTCACATGTCCTTATGGAAACTTTGACAAGGTTTGAAGTGCCCAGAGCCATTATTAGTGACGGAGGAGTCCTTTCGCAATCGTTGTTTGAGAAGTTGATGATGAGATATGGGGTTAGACATAAGATTGCAGCAGCATAACACCCCCAGGCGAGTGGGAAAGTAGACGTCACGAACAGAAAGATTAAGAGGATCTTAGAGAAGACTGTGAATCCCACAAGGAAAGATTGGTATTTGAAATGATAGTATTTGGAAAAGGACGTCATTTAGGAAAAGGATGTCATTTGAAATGATTCTACTCTTTGGAAAAGGAAGTCATTTGAAATGATTCTACTCTTTGGGTGTACATGGCAGCTTGAAGGACCACGATTGGGATGTCACCATATATGATAGTATTTGGAAAATAATGTCATTTACCGGTAGAACTCAAGCACCGGGCGCGGTGGGCTACGAGGTTTCTAAACATGGATGAGAATTTAGCTGGTGAAAAGAGGATGCTAGAGTTGAATATGTTGGAGGAGTTTAGACATCAATCATATGAGAATGCCAAGATTTAGAAGGATATAACGAAGCGTCTGCACGATAAGAGAATCCTGAACCGCACATTTCAAGTGGGAGATAAAGTGATGGTGTATAATTCGCGTCTCCGTCTTTTTCCTGGGAAGTTGAAGTCTAGATGGTATGGACCACATGTAGTCATGAAAGTTTTCAATTCCGGTGCATGTGAAGTTAGACATGAATACCTGAGGCGAGACTTCACGATTACATTACCTAGTGAGCACAAGTATAACCCTAAATTGGAATTCTTTACGTGCGAGCAGTATGAATAAAGGAGCCCTAATAGTACAGTCGAGCTGGCGACTATAAACCCTGAACTATTTCTAAAACCCTTATTTATTTCTTTTGTTTTAGTTATTTCGAGTCAATAAAGTAGCATGTCAATCGCAAGGTTTTTTTCATCACATATATCTTCGGCCCTTTGACTTGAGATATATGTGGTTTTCTTCACGATTCTCATGTGATACCCTCATAAAAGATTTCGCGTCTTGCTTAGGTCGATAACAGAATAAAGTGGCTTAAACTGTTTTTGCGCATTCCTCTGGTATGCACAATTACTGCCTCCTTATTTTCTTATTGCCCTTCGCACGTTACTCACAGTTTTTGTAAGTATTTTGGAAAGCAGGTAACAACTTGGAAGAGGAATGACCTAGGAGCTAATGATTCTACTCCGGGATTCATTTTTACTCAGCTGACATTTCCAGAGCTAAGTACCTTTCCTTTTCTTTACTTTTACTCATTGGGGAAATGTCTATAATCAATGGGGGGTAGGCGTCTTAGCTGGTTAGTCAAAGAAAGGAATAATTTTGAAATTTAACACTATTTTTAGCTTGCTTCTTGCACGTTTTCGAGTAAGGAATCGGTAGAAAAAGAGCCCAAGTTCAATTTGAAATGAGGTATAGCATATTCAATTTAGTATGGAAGAATGAGCATATGTTATGTTCCGTGAAGTAGTAACTTATTAATTATTATTCTATCAAATATTTGAGCACATAATCTGAGTGAGAAGTGTTCAAGATTAGATGATAAATTGTTTTAACCGGGAATCATTATTTGTTTGTCTATATACTTTAAGAAATTGTTGTAAGACAAGGGAAGCAACTTCAATGCCAAAAGAGGTGACCGGGACAAACAGACTTGTGAGAGAAAGAGAAAAAAGTGAGGAAATCTGCCAGAAAAAAATAATGAAAAAATGAGTATGCAATAAAGGCAGTGAGGGAAGCTAACTCGTGTAAAATGGGCACGACCCTTGCATAAAAAGAAACAAATGAGGACTTAAGAGCGATGCTCAGTCCCCGAGTCCGCCCGACCCGATTAAGGTACCATGTTGTGTAACCAAGTCTGAAAGCAAGATGAGCGAGTGTATGCATAGGTAAGTTAAGATTGTGGGGTTAATACAACTTGATTCTCATCACGAACACACAATCACGACTGATTCATCACACGACACAATGATGCATGATAAGTAGTGATTAATGGGGAGCTTATGGACTGTGACTTAATGTGTGTTTCGCTGAAATCTTTATTGAATGTGTGGTAGTTAATGGGGAGTGTTCTTGGGGGTATATTCCGTCTTGATAATCTACCGGCGGACGAGCAAAAGGCTAGTAGGGGGTATTTGATGACGGTTAAAATAGTTTATTCTACGGCATCAACATTCTATCCATTTTGAGCTAAAAATAGTTGTTTCGACTTATAAATATGAACCATTTGAGTTGAATAGCATGTGTCGGGTTCGTGAGTCAAGAAATCTGCACTTAGCATTTATTTTCCCTATTTCGATATTATTTCGTGTATTATTTGATGATTTTTTGGATACAAAATTTTGGGCTGAGCAACATGGACGAATCTGGAGTGGACTGAGCGAAAAGAATAGGCCTAGGGTATTCCAGAACATTCCAAGATAAGTCGGCTGAAGAAAAAAAGACAAAATTACCCCCGGTTTACCGAGAGGCGGTGCCGACTTACCGAGGCTCGAGATCCTTCCGAAATGTGTTTTATTGGACGAGGGGTAGAACTAGGTGTTTCTAAGTTGGTTTATGTACCTATAAGTAAGAGCTTACCTCGAACACAATGTACCCAAATTATTCAAGGACAATTATGGAATAAAATTTCTTTGTTCTTTATTTTATTTATTTTATGAGTTCTGGTCAGAGAGAAGACGGAGTCGCCGCCAAGGGAGAGATCTGAGGGAGATCTATGCTCATCTTCAAGGGTAGGATTCTCTGCCTTTTCCAATATGTAGATCTATCATTGTTTTATTCGACTAGTATGTTTTAATTGCCTTTTTAGTTTAATTATGTAGTAGTTAGTTTATTTTACCCCATGTGTTATACATCTAATTTGTTGGTGAAGAAATCATGAAATAGTAGATGCGTTCTTCAGATCTGCGATGGTCTATATCGCTAAATCTGAATACCTAGTAAATTACTAGTTCATGATAATCGACGACAGCTACGTTGATCGATAGATTTAATTTACATGTTTTTAGCCTGATCAACTATTTGCATGTGATCGGAAACTTGCATGAAATACGAATAGTGAAGTGCTATGTTTGGACATTATCTTGAATGGACCTTAAGAACGTGCTGATCAATTTCCACAGCTGTCCAGGTGGGTTTGTGGTATGAGTAAGTGCTCAATATCGGCAGCTCTAGTTCTTTATGCGTATGGATATTACGTACCAAATAAAGAGGGTAGCTTGCGTATAGATTGTCTACTACCATTGTCGGAGTTGATAGGGTTAGGATTTGTACCGGTAGCTGTACAATGAATAAATTCTCCAATGGGGAGGATTGTTGCATGTGTGGGGGAATAACTAATTGCTCATAATTGAGTTATACATGAGAAACTTGTATTTACTTCATGTGAAGAAGCATAACCTTGTTAGTTTGAGGCACCAAATTTACTATAGTCTATATTATAGTTGGTCGTAGACCATATTCGTGACAACCTCAATGTTGATAATTATATGTTCTTACGAGTCTCTGTGGGATCGACCTTGACACGCCAGTACTATACTACGATAGACCTAGTCCTATTGCTAGTAAGTGCTTTGCACGCGATCACAAGTGTTCAGTGATTCCCAGTTGGTAGTGAATCATGGTAAAGGTGAATGCGAAGCGAAGGAAGAAACTATGAAGAAGTATCTCTCCATAGCATGAGCATTGATCGCAGAGTTCAAAGATGTTCTGCTGGGGTAGATTCCTTGGTCTTAGAATGCAAGCGCCAATGCACTCTCGAAGCTAGCTTCAAATTTTGTGTCTGACAAAAAAGTATTTATCGGGCAGTTAGCAGATCGAATTTATGAGCAGAAAGAAGCCAAACCGATCACTCAATAGCCTACTTGGATGGATTTAATAGTATCTTTCATGAAAAACGGCCTAGTTCCAACCGATAAAGTTCAAGTTCAAAAAATATGGCTTTTGGCGAGCAGGTACTCATTGCTTAATTATATTTTGTACTGCAAAACTTTTATGTCACCATGGTTGCGTTGTGCTACTAAGGAAGAAGGGAATTACCTTCTTTGAGAGATCCACTTAGGAATTTGTGGAAGCCATATGGGAGCTAGAGCATTAGCTCGGAAGTGTAGACTATTTGGGTATTATTGGCCGAGCATGCAAGCAGATGCTCGGGAATTGGTGATGACTTGCAGAACATGCAAGGTGCATGAATACCTTACCCACCGGCCATCGCAGCAGCTGATTCCAATAGTATCTCCATGGCCTTTCGACCAGTGGGGGATTGACCTAGTCGGACCATTACACAGAGCGCCGGGTAATTTAAGATTTCTGGTGGTAGCCATTGACTATATCACCAATTGGGTGGAAGCAGAACCACTGACTACAATAACGGGCAAGGCTATTCAAAAATTTGTATGGAAGACCGTAGTGTGCCGGTATGGAATCGCAAAAAGCATCATATCAGACAATGGCACACAGTTTGAAGATAAAGCACTCCGGAATGGTGTCCTGAGCTCGGGATTACACAGCATTTCGCATCGGTCGGCCATCCACAAGGCAAGGGCCAAGTGGAGCAAGTCAATAAGCAGATCAATACTTGCCTGAAAAAGAGACTAGAAGAAGAAGGAAAGAACTTGGTAGAACATTTAACCCATGTGTTCTGGGCATACCGAACCATGCCCAACTCCACCCCCGGGAAGGCCCCATTTTCATTAGCTTACGGATGCAAAGCGGTCATCCCCGTGGAGATTGGATTACCTTCCCCTGAGCAGATCTCTATAACCAACCGGACCCAGAAACAGAGTTACGGCATCTCAAAGAGGATCTCAAAGAAAATCATGAAATAGCATTCATTAAGATGGTTAAGTATAAACAGAGAGTGTCTCAATACTATAATGCCAGGGTCAAAGATTCTTTCTTCAAGTTGAGAGATTTGGTCCTGCGAAAGAATGAAGTTAGTAGGCAGGATCCTTAGGGTAAGCTGCATCCAAACTGGGAAGCCCCCTACAAAGTGATTAAGGTGCACGGTAAAAGCGTATATCTACTGGCTGACGATCAAGGGAAGACCGTTCCATGAAGCGAGACGTGATCAACCTAAGTCGAATCTATGCTTAATACAGGTTCTAGGCTATTTACTATTTTTTATTATTTATATCATGAGGCTACATGTAATAAGTTGCATTCGTAATAGATTGATTTCAATAAGATTTACACTTTTCTATATTGCTTGCGTTTTTTATAAAAAGCTTTTCAAAGGTTTGCAAAATCAGACCGTATTACTCTAAGCTCAGCAAATTGGGCATTACTTATAGCTGCATAGTAGCCTAACTAGCAAAAATTAGACGTCTGCAGGACAGACCAAACAATTAAACTCAGAGACCGAGCGATGTAATTAAGCTGCAGAGCAGCATCATAAAATTTTTCAAAGGACAAACCTTAAAGTCTACAGGAAAGACTAATAACTCAAATGCTCGAAGAGCAGAAAAATATGGCCAATGACTCGGAGAACGAGCAACGACCGAGCTGCAGAGCAGCCAAACATTAATAAGAGTGCGAATAACAAACTATATAAATCTACAGAGCGGACCATTACTATCAAAGCTTGGAGGTCGAGCACGAATCAAAAATGCATGGAAATAAGACAGAAAATTAAAGTCTGCAGAACAGACCATCTAATATACAACTCGGAAGATCGAGCATCATGATATAGACAGACTCAATGAGTTTGTAACTACCAACTCCTTAAGCATACATGGCAGACCATTTAACGACTGTAGAACCTTTAAGTATGCCTTGTCAAAACTTGTCATGCCTTACTTGGGGGGAATGATAGCGTGTAAGTCACTTACGTCGATATTACTAGAAAGAGTACTAGGTCAATCGCAGTATAGCAGGGGCGAATCAAGGTCGATCCCACAGAGACAATGCAACTCAAGTATAAACGATTCTAACCTAATTAAGAAGACACATACATAGTCTTTGACTAACAATAAATGTGGTATTCCTCCCCCTCATCCCACCTATCTACTAACTTGGCTTAGTTAATCCATATGTTTACATCCCCACATAATTTCCTTAAAT
The DNA here is from genome assembly GCA_026214975.1 of Gentiana macrophylla. NCBI lineage: Eukaryota > Viridiplantae > Streptophyta > Magnoliopsida > Gentianales > Gentianaceae > Gentiana > Gentiana macrophylla. The sequence continues at coordinate 48,363,016 of CM047813.1, forward strand.
CAATTGAGCTTTTAATTTAGTTTTAAGCTACGGGTACAATTCCAAACCCTATCTACTCCAAACATGGTAGTAGATAATCTATCACTACTACCTCCTTAACTGGTCCGTAATAGCTCATCGACCATGAAGAACTAGAATTGCCGGTATTGAGCACTAACTCATACCCTTACCCACCCAGGTAGCTATCGACACTGATTAACACGTTCTACGAGTCCATCAAGACAATGTCATAATTAACACTTCACTATCAGTACTTCATGTTAATTTACGAATTACGAATACTAAATTGCCCAGACCTATTACTTGTTTTAATTATTTCTGTTGATCAACGTAGCTGACGCTGAACCTCCAAATTAGGTTTTCTCCATTTTGCCTCGGTAAACCGGTATAGACCGCTGGATTACCGGGGGCAGCTTTTCCTAGTTCTAGGTCTACATTGCTCAAATTAGATTAATCTAAGTAAATTATGGGGTTGTTAAACATGCAGATTAACTAAAACACGTAAATACAAGAAAATCTACCATATTAAAGACATAATGGAACGTTCAAAGCTTCATATCTTCAATAATGGAGATCTAGCTTGATCTACTCAAGCTAGAGATGGCCAAGAAGGGAAAGAAACTAGAAAATAAACTCCAAAAGCTTAAAAGAACTTTATTGCATCATCATTGTCTAATGAAATAAAATAATTTTTATTTTGATTGAAGACCTCTGTAATAATCAGTTTATGCAGCATTATACAGATACATTGGCCGACTTATGACTCATAGAAACCCTAACAGACCTAATAGATGCGGCATAATCTATTTCTTACTCCCCAAGACCCTCGGTTTATCGGGCCTAGGCCACGGTAAACCGATCCTGACTTTCTTCTTTTCTTTCAGCATATATCTTCCTGGACTCACTTCACTTGGCCCAATACTTCATCCTCTAGTCCATCTCCTTCCTTAAATGCTCCGGATTTTATACATCCTGAAAATACATAAAACAAGGAAAAACAGTACAAAATCTTCGGATAATGACACTGATGAAGAATTACAAACTTAGGAACTTGCCCTCAGCTTTTAACATATATTCCTTCACAATAATGGGCTTATCTACATTCTCTAGAGCAGAATTCGGGGTAAATAAAGGTTTATTTAATGGTACATTTGGAGCATTATCAACTACCCCCCACTTAGCTTTTGATCGTCCCAATCAAAGAAAGCGAAAAGAAAACAAAACCCCGACCAATATACAAGTTAATTAAAAACAGCTATGCCTCACAAAGTCAAGATCAAGATCATGTCACTCACATCCATAAGTAACGTATTAAACAATATTCATGTCATGAACCAATGTGTGTGTGCAATAACCCCTCGATCTCCAGCAATGTAGACAATTTTACATTACGTCAACCCGTAGTCGAACTAGCCAGTCACGAACATGCTTTTCCCTTTACGCCATTTCTTTTATTAACGGATTTTTTTCTCTTTTTTTATTGCTCTGGGTCAAGTCAACTGGGCAAGGCGGATCGAGAACCGAGTATTACTCTAGGCTCACGTTATCGGTCTATTTGATATGAGAGTCGTGCGTCCTACGCTCCATCAAGTTTTCTTTGCCAAAGAGAACATATATATATATATATATATATATATATATATATATATATATATATATATATATTATATTGCAATTTACTTATCTTTCTTGACGGGTGAACACTCATAATGCTATATATCCTCACGGCCCCATTGTTGATAAACTACCGAATCCGTAGCCCGTATGAGATCCACAACTTGACTTGAATGACCATAGGTAGAACAAAATTCAAGATAAAGCTAGGGTCAACTCAAGTCAAAGTAATGCGTTACGACTACATGATGTATGTGAACCAGATAATATATTTTGATACAATTTAATCCCATTTCTTAAGTTTTAGTGACGTTTTTATATGAAATCTAATAAATATCGTTATAATACAATTTGTTTTTATATAGTAGATATTATAAAATCCCACCATTTTGACATATTTTGAGGCTTATCAGCCTATTTTTTATTATCAGAATTACCCGTGGTTTTTCTTGTTTTTGCTTTATTATAGATACCACATGGTAAAGCTTTTGGGGTCGTGACATAAAGCTCGATGGATATGGGAAAATAATTATCGTAACAGATTTTCTTGAAATTATGTTACATCCCCTTAGATTTGACAAGACCGGGCGCAAACCGGGTAGATACCGGTCTATGCCGGGAAGATATCCAAGATTTTGTGAAGATTAGAAAATATTGGGCATTTAATGACTCTGACATGTAACTGATTGCCAAACTTCTGGCGCAAACCGGTGGAAATACGGCGCACGCCGGGAAGAGACTCAGCCTTAATTATTTTCGATCACTATTCACATACAGAGGCTAAAAATCTATATATAGACATTAGAAGAAAGCACAAAAAATGGGGGATATCTATCTATAATCTTGCAGGCAATATTTTCTCTAAGGCTATTAGAGCCAAAATAATTTTATGCATTATATTAGCTAGTGTTAGGTGTTATGCCCGAAAGACAATTTTTGTAATTGTTTTATTTAATAAATGAATTGACATTATTGTTCATATTTATTATTCTCATATTCACCGATGTGACAATAGTATTTACACTACAGAAAACCCTAAAGTATATCGTTTATGTAATCACTTAACTCAGTGTATGGTATATACATGGGAGGATTGAGTTAGTGAAGATGTACTTAAAATACAATTAGCCCGTAGTGAAGTTAATCGAGTGTATCGGGTCTCTCCTTTAACGTGCTATTAATGCGCCCATAACACGATATGTGTGATTGTCTTATCCGGACTTTCGGTTAAGAGAACCTAATGGGGCATTTATATATGATAGATATATCATATAGGGCTGGACCGATTTGATTACAGTTCACGATATAATTCCGTAATCGAGAAGTCTTATCAAATCAATGGATGATCATATTTATGGAAATATCTTAATCCTGAGGTGATCACAGTCAACTACTTGAATCAGTATGAAGTTTGACTTGACGGTTAAGGATTACACTGAGTCTGTGGTCTAAATTACCCCATCTTGGCATTGTACTGGATTGAGTTAGTAGTCGTGTTATCATAGATACGGAATCCATTCCTTCCATTTATGGAAGTAGATAAACAGATTCCCTTATTTGTTAATCCTAGAAACGATCGATCCATGGAGTTCATATTACACCGATTAGCTACCCGGTGAGTTGTATGAATTAATTGATCACTAGGGGTTAATGGTAAATAAGGATAAGAGGTTACGAAAAGGGTTAACGGTAACTTCCCGATTTAGAATGAACAGTTTATGGAGGATTAATCCATATGTAATGATTATATTAATGGACGCTTATTATTATTCTCGTGAGGAGATAAATATAATCTTATAATCGGAGGAGTGCAGTCACGGGATTATGGTGGCATATTCTTGTGATTGATTTATCAAATATAATTATTACATTCGTAAGATAATTATTTATTTGATTTATCGAGATTCATTGATTATTAGTCCATGGTCCCCGACGTGCCTCATAATATAGCATAGCTATTCTCGGACGTCGAATCCTAATAATATTAATTTAGTTCTTGTTGGACTTTATTAAAACGATATGTGAATTAATTGTTTAGTGGACTATTAAATTAGTTGGGCTAAATAATTAAATATGTGGAAAAGACATTTTCCATAATCTTGGCCCAATTATTGTGTTATGGCAAAATTAATATTGACTAGGTCAATAGTTGTAAATTTCGCCCCTTGTCTATTTTATGGAACAAGAAATTGTTTTCTTGTGTATTAATAAGACATGTGCATAAAATATTTATTGGATAAATATTTATGGAAAGAAATAAAGATAAATATTATTCTAGATTTGTTCTAGAATATTATGGGATTATCTTTTATTTAATAGGATTATTATAATTGATTTTGTATTAATTATTAAATCCTTGGAGGATAAGTTTTACACTCCTATATAAAGAGAGTTCTTCCAAGCCTTAAGACACACAATAAAATTCGAAATTCACCTCTTAGAGAGGAGAAAAAGATTTTCGGCCAAGGGGAGATTTAAGGGAAAATCTTGGAGATTTTTCCGGGTAGCATATCGGAAGTATTCGAGACGAGGATTTCCTTCCACCGGGAGTTGCTTGGATCACACGTACGGAAGATCGTGGTGCTCTTCACACCTTCGTTCGTTCTTTCTATTGCGGTTCTTCAACTTGGATTTTGAGATCCAAGAGGTATGTTCTGCAACCCCCTTGTAGAGTAGATCTAGTTATTTTATTACGTGTAATTTATAGATCTAAATCCTTAAATCGCTTCCGCTGCGGATGATATTACTAACAGTGGTATCAGTCGCCAAGGTGATCTATATTTATACGTATAAAATATTAGATCTAGGAGTGGAAAACATGTAGTTTTTGTGTCCTAAATTTTTTTTTTTGGGGCCGACGCATATTTTAATTTTTTTTTATGTTATGAATGTCTTGGTTGAAGAGATGGATTGTGGTTGGTACTGTTTACTCGTTAGATCTATTGTAGCTCCTTTGTTTAGTAACAATTGAGCATAGGAATTGTATTTTATTTATGTCAAATTTTCGAAATTTATATGTAAAAGTAGCATTTTTTATTGTAATTTTGAATATCCGGGCTGGAAAAGATGAAGATCTTGCCGGAAAATTGAAGATCAAGGCGAAACCCAAGGTATGAACGATGAGAAACGGCTAAAAACCTGATTTTAATTAAAAATCTGCGCTACAGGACTTTCTGCGACGCTGAAAAGCGTCGCTATAAGTCCTATTTAATAACACTAGCATGTGGCTAGGGTTCCTCTTTTGCGGTTGTATGAAATTTTTTGACCTAATTTTTTTAGCAAATACTGCCGATCGGCAGATAATTAAAAAAAAATTTTTTTTTTGTGTAATATATTTTTTAAAACAGCCGAAAGAAAACAAAAAAAAAAAAGGTTTTATTTATCAAATAAATTGGATTTATTTAATTAAAAAGCCTTTTCTCCTCTCGGGTGTTCGTGGTTCGTGATCCGACGGTTCGAGTTTAAGATTCAAGATCAAGACTCAAAGACATAGATTGTAACTTCTTCGTTTCCTAGGATAGATTAGATACGGGGTACCAACAATCCATCTCGGTGTTTAAATTTTCCATAATTTATTTTTATGTGTTTGATCATAAAATAGATATAAAATCGAATTGCCATGACATGCATCATATCATAAATCCACTCCTTGCATACATGTAGAATTTTAATTTTGGTAATTAAAATAGGCATGTATACAAACTCATGTAATTAGTTGAAATTTAATTAATACGTGGTAATTAATTAATTTAGTAACTAATTAAAGATCCGAGGACGGGTTATGAAATCGTTAAGCCTTTCGGTGTGTGTTCTCGGTGAACCGCCTTAAAGCCCAAACGAGATCACGTTTTCAATTTGTAGTGTCTACGAGATTGAATGATGGTAAAAGAACAATAAATCTTGGATAAAAATGGTTCGCTTATAGGTTGGGTGGTCAACTGAGCTAGGCTCGACCCACTTACCCTCCTAGTGTGATGTATGCACGGGGGTCCGGCAAGACTAAGCTACACCGGAGAACGGAGGGGTGATTCCTTCTTATCTCAATGGGGCTGTCTTGACCCGATTTCGTCCGACTGTCACATATGTTCCAACGAATAGGACGGGTAGGCTTGCCTACGCGTTACCGACACCATTCGAATCCTTGATTTGATGTGCTTTTATGTTAACATCAAAAGGCGTGGTCGATTAACCCACCACCACTTCCAAATTATTGAGTGGGAGCGGGGAGGCTACAACAACCCCACGGCCTCTACTATACAAGTAAGTGAGAGAAGGGTGGCGCCTCGCGGCGCTTTGATTTCGTCCCCTACGGATGGTGTTCACCCCTATCAACATTCATGGCTTGGTCTCCGAAAGGATAGGATTTACGGGTACTCGTCGGGTCACTGACCTATCCTACGACGGCACACTCGGGGCGTACCTAAGAGATCCGATATAGTAGGTCACACTCATAAAGGATATTTTTGAAAATATCTAGGCTAAAAAAGGAAGGTAGTCAATGAATAAAGGAATGTTCGATTCTCGTGCGATGTTCGATTCTCACAAGTTATTCATTGATGAGATTGTCTCGATTTAACCGTCATCTCTTTGACCAACCCTACGGCGGCATTGAGATGCTAGGTTAAAACCTTGGAATGTTAGAGTAGACTTAATTTTAGTTTACAATTCCTAAAATAAATATAGTAGTGTTAACTTGAATTAATATATGTCATTTTATTTACAGCATTATATCCCTTACTAAATTGCTAAAAATTTATAATTGACTAGTATTGACTTCGTTAAGAAAAGTGGAAAGTAACTAGGACGTTGAACTAGTTAATCGATAATGCAAAAAAATTAATTTTCGGAAGAGATATTTTCTTAAGACTTTTAAAAACCAGAGTGACATACAGGTATGTCACTAGTGTCGTTCGTGTCAAACGGAAGACAAACTTAGTTTGATCAAAGGTGATTTCGGACCTTGAAATTCTTCTAGTGAATTTTGAGTGTGTAGGGATTACACGAGTAATTTTCTAATTGAAAATTCGGAAAATCATGAAGTGTTACTAGTTGGACGATATTTGGAATCGATGAACTAGTGGGAGCTTTATGATTTGTTGTTTTTCTAGAACATTAGAAAAGTGTAACTGACTACACACGTAACCGTTCTAATTGAAAAACCGGAAAGTCATGAAATGTCGCTAGTTGGACGATATTTGGAATCGATGAACTAGTGGGAGCTTTATGATTTGTTGTTTTTCTAGAACATTATAAAAGTGTAACTGACTACACACGTAACCGTTCTAATTGAAAAACCGGAAAGTCATGAAATGTCGCTAGTTGGACGATATTTGGAATCGAAGAACTAGTGGGAGTTCTATGATTTGATGTTTTTCTGGAAACATTGGAACTATGTACGAAAGATTTTCTAATAGAAAAAATCGGAAAATCATAAAAAATAAAGCATTGCTCGTTGGACGGTATTTGGATCCGATAAACTAGTGAGAGCTTTAATATTATGATTTATTGTTTTTTCTGGTATATTAGACAATCCAAGAAGTCCCGACGAGTAACACTCGAAATAGATATCCCACGGTTCAAGAGTAGTGTCTACTCAAACGAACCGCTAGTTCAAGACTGTTTCCATTCATGGAAAGTCAAGAATGGGAGAATATGTCTAAAAGTGTTAGTCACCTAAACTGAGAAAATTTTAAGGCTGAACCGAAAATTAATTGAAAATCATAGGATAAGGACAGTGATTTTGGATCATCAACCTATGAATCTTTGGCAATTTTCTCGAGCTAGGTTCTTTGGAAGAACAAGGTAGCAGTGCATCTAACGATTAAAAGAGTAAACAACGGGCAGTTAATTTTAGCTAGAATAGTGGGAGTGATATAAGGAAATGAATCTCGGATTCAACCCTTGGATATCACGGATGATTTATTTTCTGTTTAAGATTCGTTGGAACGAATGAATTTACCTTCTATTCAATAATTTGTTTGTCGTATAGAAAGTGAATATACCATTTGTAGTACGAATCCAAGACTCGGACTTTTGTTTGATAAAGTCAAAACCACTTACAATTGCTGAAATATGTATATAAAACACATCTTAAAAACTATTAAAAGAAATTGGTTTCTATATTTAGATAAACGCTTCTTCATATTCCATAGTTAGTGCATAGTCCCTAAAAACAAGACCTGAAGACTGGCTCAGGGTGATTCCTTTCTCCCAGTCTGGTTATATTGTCTCAAAGGTTCAATGACTAAGTTCCATTTCAATCGGGAAAGGATAATGGTTATAAATAAGTATAGCTTGTTCATGACGACCTTCGGGGTCTGATGAAAGATACAAGTTAGTAGGAGCTTCCGAGTAGTGACTTCTTGTCTGATATCTATTCAAACACTCCGGTAAGTTTATCCAAAATATTTTGAGGTTTCTCTGTTTTCAACAGAGATGGAGTATTCTATACCCAGAAATGGGCCATCACATAGTCCTAGGGACTGATGCTCGGCCTGCCTCATAGTCAAATGCTTTCACTAAGGGAGAAACCGTTGAATTGCTTTACATAGATTTTTTTAGATGTGCTACAATACACTGCTTAACTCAATAAAGATATTGGAAGCGAAATAACGGTTTACATTGAAATGTAAGACTGAGAAGTCTACCTAGAATATGCTTTGGAATTTACGGATAAGGTGTGGATTCGGTTCACCCCACTTCCATAAATATAAGCATTTAGCAAATCGTGTGCTTGAAGGTAGGTGCAGAATTTTCGCGAACACGTTCGGTCGTGACCAATCGTTATATATCTTGTAGCATTGAGAAAAAGGTGTGTTATAAGATTCTTGAAATCGGGAAGGGACAGTTATATTGTTGCATCCTTCATGATAGAATCCATAAACAACAAAACCTTGAACCTTGAAGTACGTTTACTCAAGGTAGTTACTAACTGATTAAAATCAGACCACATCAAACATCAGTTGTTGGTGATAACACTAAATACTACTAAACTAAATCAGAATTTTGATCCACCCAGAATGTAGTGGGAGTATGGTTTATCCATTACCCATTACGGGTTCTACGGACTTTGTAGTCTGAGGATCGATTGATGACCTATGGCTCTTTTGTTAGCAGTATAGGATTCTGATAATAGAGGTTGGTTTAATAGCCATAACCCTATGAATGGAGTCCGGTACTCCAGTTCTGTTCATGCTCTTGTAGAACCACCTGAGCGTCTCAGGCCCAGTGGGAGTAATTGGATCTACACGGAAAAGAGTAGAATGCATAGGAAAGTTTATCTTTCAGAGCAAACCTTGAGTGGTCTAGAGAGTTAATCAGACCTTGAACTATCTTATCACTTAGTATTGCATGATTTCGTTCATAAGCAAAAAATAGGGGTGATTCCCTAAGATTTTCTTGCCAGACAAACGGGGTCTGGATTCATTCGAAACAGAAGGTATTGCCTTATGAACTAATGATGAATATTTGTCACAAGGCTTATGTCCTTTGTGGATAAAAATCCAACCTCTCGGTCATTGGAAGTCATATATTTCTACAATATGTGGATTTGACCAGAATATTGATAAGTCTTTTGTAGACTGGATATCAATTTTAGTACAGTAGTGAATATATACATACATATATTAGTGTTTGTGAAGGATAACACTTTGCACTAGTTGGAATCAACATGGGTGTGTTATCTCAAGTCGAATCGACAATACCACAATTCTTCTGCAATGAGAGATTTGGACAACATCCTAAAGAGTTTGACTGGTCGAATTCATTAAAATCGATCCACGGTTTCCCATCCATCTTATTGGTTAAGATGATGCATCTGTGTATGCAACATTCAACAAGGAAGTTCTACCCTATGCCTCGGAATGACTCTCAAATCTTCGGATCAAGAGAAATGGGATAGATTCTCTTTCTAGTAAGAGATGGTCGTTTATTGAACGTCAACTTTGATCGAATCTTAGATTCGGCGGTTAACAAAGCAAGTTTAGTATGTCCTTTAGTATTTTGAGAGAATGAGGAATAATATGCGGACATATTCATGTGTGAACTTGGATATGTGTGATACACTCGATTTTGACTTTAAGTCGATTGAGGATGATCGTTAAGTCGATCTCGGGCTCGATGTTTACTCAAGCACCACATGATTAGATGGACCGGTAACGTTTCGATTCTACGGATCGTCTCGAGCCGACAACCTGACTAATCATTAAGACCCATGACATTTAGATGTAGGTACTCCCCGAGTCACTGACCTATCCTACGACGGCACACTCGGAGTGTATTTTGTCATCTGAAATGGTTATGATATGCTTAATGGGTACTAGAATACGGGATGGGTCTCCATTGCTTTAGAGCAAGTGGGAGATGTAGTTTGTTGTATTTTAAATAATAGGGTGTGCTCTAAAACAAATAATCACATGCTTTCATGCAAGTGGGAGATTGTTAGGTGTTATGCCCGAAAGACAATTTTTGTAATTGTTTTATTTAATAAATGAATTGACATTATTGTTCATATTTATTATTCTCATATTCACCGATGTGACAATAGTATTTACACTACAGAAAACCCTAAAGTATATCGTTTATGTAATCACTTAACACAGTGTATGGTATATACACGGGAGGATTGAGTTAGTGAAGATGTACTTAAAATACAATTATCCCGTAGTGAAGTTAATCGAGAGTATCGGGTCTCTCCTTTAACGTGCTATTAATGCGCCCATAACAAGATAGGTGTGATTGTCTTATCCGGACTTTCGGTTAAGAGAACCTAATGGGCATTTATATATGATAGATATATCATATAGGGCTGGACCGATTTGATTAGAGTTCACGATATAATTCCGTAATCGAGAAGTCTTATCGAATCAATGGATGATCATATTTATGGATATATCTTAATCCTGAGGTGATCACAGTCAACTGCTTGAATCAGTATGAAGTTTGACTTGACGGTTAAGGATTACACTGAGTCTGTGGTCTGAATTACCCCATCTTGGCATTGTACTGGATTGAGTGAGTAGTCTGTGTTATCATAGATACGGAATCCATTCCTTCCATTTATGGAAGTAGATAGACAGTTCTCTTATTTGTTAAACCTAGAAACTGATCGATCCATGGAGTTCATATTACACTGATTAGCTATCAGTGAGTTGTATGAATTAATTGATCACTAGGAGGTTAATGGTAAATAAGGATAAGAGGTTCTGAAAAGGGTTAACGGTAACTTCCCGATTTAGAATGAAATAGTCTATGGAGGATTAATCCATATGTAATGATTATATCAATGGAAGCTTATTATTATTCTCGTGAGGAGATAAATATAATCTTATAATCGGAGGAGTGCGATCAATACGGATTATGGTGGCATATTCACGTGATTGATTTATTAAATATAATTATTCTGTTCGTAAGATAATTATTTATTTGATTTATCGGAGCCGCTGATTATTAGTCCATGGTCCCCGACGTGCCTCATAATATAGCATAGCTATTCTCGGACGTCGAATCCTAATAATATTAATTTAGTTCTTGTTGGACTTTATTAAAACGATATGTGAATTAATTGTTTAGTGGACTATTAAATTAGTTGGGCTAAATAATTAAATTTGTGGAAAAGACATTTTCCATAATCTTGGCCCAATTATTGTGTTATGGCAAAATTAATATTGACTAGGTCAATAGTTGTAAATTTCGCCCCTTGTCTATTTTATGGAACAAGAAATTGTTTTCTTGTGTATTAATAAGACATGTGCATAAAATATTTATTGGATAAATATTTATGGAAAGAAATAAAGATAAATATTATTCTAGATTTGTTCTAGAATATTATGAGATTATCTTTTATTTAATAGGATTATTATAATTGATTTTGTATTAATTATTATATCCTTGGAGGCTAAGTTTTACTCTCCTATATAAAGAGAGTTCTTCCAAACCTTAAGACACACAATAAAATTCGAAATTCACCTCTTGGAGAGGAGAAAAAGATTTTCGGCCAAGGGGAGATTTAAGGGAAAATCTTGGAGATTTTTCCGGGTAGCATATCGGAAGGATTCGAGACGAGGATTTCCTTCCACCGGGAGTTGCTTGGATCACACGTACGGAATATCATGGTGCTCTTCACACCTTCGTTCGTTCTTTCTATTGCGGTTCTTCAACTTGGATTTTGAGATCCAAGAGGTATGTTCTGCAACCCCCTTGTAGAGTAGATCTAGTTATTTTATTACGTGTAATTTATAGATCTAGATCCTTAAATCGCTTCCGCTGCGGATGATATTACTAACAGCTAGTTCATCTCAAAATTAATCCTGAGAATACTTGGTTTAATCTTTTGAGTAAGTGGATTGGATTATGTTCAACAGTTGGTGCAAATCCATGGAATCTCTCCGGAGATGATCAAGCTCTACCTTTGCAATCTTATCGTTGTAATCGGTAACATTCTAGTTTAATTTTGTATATTTAATCTGATTATTATGAATGCTAATTTTAATATGTTAGTATTCGTAGTAATGAGTGGCTAGTCTTGTAACTAGCCAAGGCATGTAATTGAACTATTTTGATCTCTTCTGGTTGATTGGATGATGATTATGTATTGTATATTATAATTTCAATTGTGTTGAAGCTTTTTCTAATTATATTGATTGTTAGCTTGTGTTGGAGTAATTAACCAATATCAGCACACACACACACTTAATTGATACCGAATGGAGATATTAGGTGTGAGAACGAGGTAGAAAAACCGGAAGGTAAAGTTGACCGTTACCCGAGTTCAATTTCTTATTTAGGGAATGAATAAGTTTGTACTCGTGATTTTATCATGTCGAATCATTAGGATTAGGGCTCTTAAACCAAGGAGGAGACATGGAACAATTTCGTACACTCATATGAGCGGAAATTGTTAGAATAAGAGTACACATTTTCACACACTTGGACAACCTTAATAGGCTGAATAAATCACATCCTTGAAACAAAAAGAGACTGTGGTTCAATGAAATTATCTTGGTTAGTATCTTTATTATTAATTGTTAATTTTATTAGTGACATAAAACTATCACTTTTATGTTAAAACTACGACTTAGATCAAGATAATAATAGCTATTTGGTGTTTAACCACACTTTGAGTTGTATCATTTTCCCTGAGGAAAAGACCGTGATTCACGATACTAGACAACAGTTTGACCCGGTACACTGCCGGTAAGATTGGAAGCGTAGGAAAGCCACGTCATGTTTTTGGCGTCGTTGCCGGGGAATTATGCCAATTTATTGTGTTATTGGTTACCAATTATATTAGTTCAAAATTCTTGAGAATGAGTCAACACTTTTATTAATCTCATTTTTATTTTGTTTCTTTGGTACTTACCTCTCGGGTAAGTGGCCACATGTTATTTTATTCTTTTCGTGTTATTTTTATCTTGTAGTTGATGACCGGAAGCGGTAAGGCCCCACTCACTCCATACAAGCCTGACATAAATAGTTACGAAAGGCAATTAAAAGTAGAGAATAGACGCGGTCAAATCAGCCAAGGATATCTTGGTGAAGAATCTTCCAAAATCGAGGGAGAAATATGGCCGAAGCCAGTGATGAAACACCACCTGAACAAGGGCTTGCTCATGCCCAAGGTCATGGAAAAAATCTCAATAATCCTAATCTACCATTACAAAACCTCCCTCCACAACCAAAACCCCAATAATCGGAATAACCAAAACCAAAACCAAAATAATCGTAATGATAACAACCCACCAAACCCAAGACCCATTTGTGATCAAACCTTAAGAAGGAATGAGACCAACAATCCGATTCTCTTACCCAATGATGGAGCAAACAACTTCGAAGTGAAATCTCATCTTTTTGGTTTGATTGACACAAGAGCTCAATTTCTTGGTGAAGATGATGAAGACCCGCATCATCATTTATATCTTTTTGAAGAACTATGTAATACAGCCAAAAGTCAAGGTGCTCATAGGGAATTGACAAGGATGTCAATGTTTCCCTTTTCTTTAAAAGGGAGGGCAAGAGATTGGTTCATGTCTCTCCTCATCATTCATTGACAAGTTGGGAGGACATTCAAACTGAGTTCTTAAAGCAATATTTCACTCCGGGATGGAATTTGGAATTGATGGTTGAAATCGCTAATTTTAGACAAGGATCCGATGAAACACTTGGGAGTGCCTGGGAAAGATTTAAAAAATTATTAAGAGCCTGTCCCAATCATGGTTACTCTCTTGATATGCAAATTCAACTTTTTTGTCGGAAATTGAGAAAAGAGTCACGTGCGGATGTTGATCATGCATGTGGTGGTTCTTTGATGATGAGTGAAGCACATGTTTTATATGATGCTATCGAGAAGATTTCTAAGAACAATAGGATGTGGGAAACTGGTTCTAGAACAAGGAAAGTAGCATTTGTAGGAGAATCTACATCAAACGCAGAAGTTTTAGCACACTTGGAAAATCTGAGTTGGAAGTTTGATGGATTACAAGCAAGCAAAGGTTTAAGCTCGGAAAGCAATGTGTCTAGTGAATATTTAACCCATGACAATGTGTCATTAGGAATGGAAGAATCCGAAGGATATTCAAGGGAAGAAGTGAGTTTTATGCAACAACATAGGAACTTAAATAATGCTTACTCAGACTCATTCAATGCCATTAGAATAGACCACCCTACTTTTCGTTGGTCTGAAAACCCAAATAATCAAGGACAACCACCATATCCAACTCAGTACAAGAGCTCGTACAATACGAATGCTCAAAATCAAGGTTACCAAGTAAATACCTCGAGCCAAAACCACCAATCACTGCCACCTAGATCATACCCACAACACATCACTCAAAGTATACCAGTTACCCAAAGCTCAACTCAGCCCGTGGAAGGAGTTGACAAATGGGAAAAATTAATGGAAAATATGATGGGTGTAATGTCTACTCAAGCTCAGAATATGGAAACCATAATGACTTCTATAGGCACAGTTAATAAGGATATGAGTACTTTAAAAACATCCATGAGTGGACATGACACGAGGATGAGAACCATAGAAGCATCCGTGCGAAATATGAAAGATAACATGAGTAGAGAAGGAGAATGAAAAAACAGTAGACCTCCGGCAGAACTACCGAGTAATACCGAAAGGAACCCAAGAGAGGTAAATACAGTGATTACCCTAAGTGGAAGGGTATGTGGAAGTAATGGAGTAGAGAACTCCGGAAACAATGAAGTGGAAGATGATTTGGATGATAAATTCGAAGAAGACCTGGAACACAATGACGAACCAGAGTTCAGTAGAGAAGAAGAAGAAATTATCAAAAAATTCTTGAGACATGATAGACTTATTGAAGCAGAAAGTGAAGATGAGGAATGGATCAAGGTCCCGAGAATACTGAAAAATCCAAGAGCCAGTGATTTACGGACTTTATTTAATGAACATGTTAGAGAAAACAATGTTGCTGACGGTACAGTCCAAGTGGGGAGTAGCAGCACTCAAAAACCAGCAGGTCTGGAAAATGTTACAGCCCACACTGGACATGGCATTGTTCATAAAGAACCTGAGAAAAAGAATTCAGGGCATATTCCAAAAAAGGCAATACAGGATCATGACACATGGCGACCACCAAATGCTCAAACTTTTAAGGAGGCATCACCGTCTTCATCCAAAAAGAAAGGTAAGGGAGGTATCACTTCAAACCCAAAAATTATTGATCTTGAGTCTTTACCTTACCCACCTAGAGAGCAAATTAAAAGGTTGAAAACAGATAAGAAGTATGCACGATTTCTTGACACTTTTCGTCACTTTAATGTCAATATTTCTATAATTGAAGCACTAACCAACATGCCCTAGTATGGAAAGTTTCTTAAGGACATCTTCTCAAACAAAAATTGTTTAGAAGAGTATGAGAACATCTGCCCTAATGAAGAATGCACCGCAGTATTTCAGCGTAAGCTTCCGCCTAAACTAAAAGCCTCGGTAGTTTAACCATCCCATGTGAGATTGGGGGATTTTTGTTTAAAAAGGTGCTCTATGATCTTGGTACAAGCATTAATCTCATGTCTTACGAGGATTATGGGAAACTAGGCATATGAAAGCTAAAAAACAATGAGATGACCCTCCAAATGGCAGATAGATCTATTAAGCCTCCTAAAGGAGTTATTGAAGACGTGTTGGTCAAGATAGATAAGTTTTACTTTCCAGTTGACTTTGTAGTTACGGAAATGGAAAAAGGGTTTTCGGCACCCCTCATTCTTGGTCGACCAGTTCTGGCTACGGGAAGAACCCTTATCGACGTACAAAAGGGTGAGTTAATTTTAAGAGTCAATGAAGATGAGGTCACCTTCAATATCTTCAAAGCTATGAAACATCCATACAGGTCACCAGAGTCATGTTCATTCACAGATACTATATCTTCTATTTGAATGTATCATACTAAATTACAGGTTTTTGAAGATAAGCTTGAAGAAAATGTTTGGCCTTATCTATCTATGAAGAAGATAAGAATGACCAGGAAATGGAAAAAGTAATTTTTCACCTAGATAAGGTGGTTATTTTGTAAGACTACCATGGCATCTTTATTTGGAATTAGAACTGGATGGCCTAGTATTGAAACCTTCGGTGGAAGAGCCACCAAGGAATCTGGAGTTGAAACCTCTCCCTTCGAATCTTAAATATTCCTTTCATGAAGCTAATAATTTACTTCCGATTATTATTTCATCCTCACTAACCAGTTTGCAGGAAGACCAATTGTTGAGAATGTTGAGGCAACATAAAAAATCCTTTGGATGGATAGTGGCAGATATTCAAGGAAGAAGTCCTGAGATTTGTGTACACAAAATCATTTTGAATGAAGGAGCTAAGCCATGTATCCAGCCACAACGCCGCCTCAACCCGAACATGCAAAAAGTGGTCAAGAAAGTGGTTATTAAACTATTAGAGATGGGGATAATGTTTCCCATATCAGATAGTGAATGGGTAAGTCCCACCCAAGTAGTACCAAAGAAGGGTGGTTTCACGGTAAAGGAAAATGACAAACATGAATGGATTCCAACAAGAGAGGTAACATGATATCAAATGTGCATTGATTTTGGCAAACTGAATGAGCACAATAAGAAAGACCATCATCCGCTTCCGTTCATAGTGCAGATGTTGGAACGGTTGAGTGGCCAAAATGCTATTGTTTCTTGGATGGTTTTTCAGGCTATTTGCAGATATTTATTGCGGCAGGGGATAGAGAGAAAACGACTTTCACTTGTCCATAGGGAACCTTTGCATATAAAAGAATGCCGTTTGGATTGTGTAATGCACCAGCCACGTTTCAATGATGCATGATGGCAATATTTTCTGACGTGGTAGAAAAGTTTTTGGAAATTTTTATGGTTGATTTCAGATCTTTGGAGACTCTTTCGGAGAATGTCTCTCACACTTAGAAGGTGTTTTACAATGCTGTGAAGACACAAACTTACTACTAAACTAGGAGAAATGTCATGTTATGGTGTCAAACGGTATTGTTTTGGGTCACATAATTTCCGAAGAAGGTATTGAGGTGGACAGAGCAAAGATCGAAGTAATTGAAAAGTTACCTCCACCAGTAAATCTGAAAACTCTGAGAGGATTTCTTGGATATGCTGGTTTCTATAGACGGTTTATCGCTGGTTTTTCACGCATAGCAAAACCTGTCAGTCATTTGCTTAAGAAAGAAGTGTTGTTCACTTTTGATGATGACTGTATGAAAGCATTTAGGACTCTGAAGGCACGGTTGACAACTGCACCAGTGCTAGTGGCACCGGATTGGAACTAACCATTTGAACTCATGTATGATGCAAGCGATCTGGCGGTTGGAGTTGTTCTAGATCAACATCATGACAAAGTGCTTAAGGCAATCTATTATGCATCCCACACATTAAACGCAGCTCAGCTTAACTATGCCACAACAGAAAAGGAGCTACTTGCCGTAATTTTTGCATTGGATAAATTTCGATCTTATCTCGATGGTTCCAAAGTCATTGTTTATACCGATCACGCGGCATTAAAGTACTTGTTAAGTAAAAAGGATGCAAAACCACATCTACTCAGATGGATTCTCTTACTTCAAGAGTTTGACATTGATATCAAGGATAAAAAGGGTAGTGAAAAAAAAATGTGGTAGCAAAACATTTAAGGCGTATGGAATTTGCTGAAGAAGAAGGAAGGAAACAAGAGATTAAGGATTCATTTCCAGACGAACAAATCCACATGGTAGATGCTCCCCCAACAATGCAACTCATTAAAGCTGGTAATACACCCAAGGAGAGCTCACCATTGTTCGGTAATATCATTAATTATTTTACTTGTGAGTATGTTCCATCTCATTGGACATGGCAACAGAAGAATAAGTTCTTTTATGATTTAAAATTCTATTATTGGGAAAATTCGGACCTTTTTTGAAATTGTTCGGATGGTATAATTAGGAAATGCGTGCCGGATAATGAAATTTTAAGTATCTTCTCCTTTTGCCTTGATCGAGTAGCTGACGACCACCATGGGGGGTGGAAAACCACCTATAAAGTATTGCAATGTGGTTTTTACTGGCCCACACTGTATAAAGACGCACACCACTACGCACGATCTTGTAAGTCATACCAAAAATGGTGAAACGTTTCTAAAAAGCACGAGATGCCTCTTCAACTTATATTGGAGTGTGAATTGTTTGATGTTTGGGGCATTGATTTTATGGGCCCTTTCCCTCCATCTTTTGGTAAGAAATTCATCTTAGTAATGGTCGATTATGTATCTAAATGGGTCGAAGCTCAAGCTCTTCAAACTAATGATACCAGAGTGGTGCTAATATTCCTTAAAAAGAATATATTTACGTGATTTGGCACTCTTAGGGATATCATTAGTGACAGGGGGTCTTATTTTTGTAACCGGCCATTTACCAAGTTGATTGAGAAATATGGTGTCATACACAAGCTTGGTACGCCGTACCATCCGCAAACTAGTGGACAAGTCGAGCTATCTAATAGAGAGGTAAAAAGAATCATTGAAAAAACTGTCGATTCCAATCGTAAAAATTGGGCGGAAAAATTAGATGATGCACTTTTGGCATATAGGACAGCCTTTAAAACACCGATTGGTTGTTCTCCTTATAGACTAGTTTTTGGCAAGTCTTGTCATCTTCCGGTTGAGTTGGAACATCGTGCCTTTTGGGCTATTAAATTTCTTAACTTTGATCCTAAGGCCATTGGTGACCATCGATTACTACAACTCACGGAACTTGAGGAGTTTCGCCTTGATGCTTATCAGAAAACTCAAATTTACAAGGAACGCACGAAGTCTTTCCATGATAAGAGAATCTGTCGTCGTGAGTTTCATGTGGGTGATCGAGTGCTCTTATACAACTCACGTTTAAAATTGTTTCCAGGAAAGCTTAAGTCTAGGTGGAGAGGTCCATTTTTGGTTACTAAAGTGCATGCATCTGGAGTAGTGGATATGATGGATGGAAAAACGACTTTCATAGCCAATGGTCACAGAGTGAAGATATATGTGGAAGAAGAAGGAATCCCTCCAACTCGAGAGGTGATGTTCCTTGATGACCTTCGACCAATTGAATCATGAGATAGTCTAGCTATAGACTATTTAAGCATTCATTTCTGGATGGTTTGTATGCTTAACTGCTGCATGCTTTGGTAAATAAATTGATGAAAGTATCCCCTTTTGGTTAAGGATATTTTGGAAGTTTAAGTTTGTCAAAATTATATAATTATAATAATAATAAAAACTAAAATGGTTGAAATAAATTATATATATACATATGTATATATAAATCTTCCCATATCTTTATATAAGAATGCTAATAAGTAATAGGGACAATTATCCAAAAAGACACATATTGGATTTAATTAGACAAAAAGGACATCCAAAACAAACACTTAGTTATAAGGACATAAATTAGATAGATAGACCAAAATACCCATAATGAAGAAAGAAATAAAAAAAATATAAAATAAAAGGAACATGCGGGCATGCGGCCTTATGCTTAATGCTGTTGTTAAATTATTTTTTTGTAAATTTATTTCCTGGACGTTGAATATCTTGTTTTTTTTTTAATATTTATTTCCTGGACATTGAATGATTTGTTATTTTTAAAAAAATAATTTTTTTTTTTTACGGTGAAATTTATTTTTTCATTTTTTTCATTGACCACCACGATGCATTGACCAACGTGATGAAATGACACCGCGATGCACGGACAACTGTGATGCATTGACCACCGTGATGCATTGACCACCCCGATGCATTGATCACCGTGATGAATTGACATCAGCAATCATATATGCAGTGGCATCGATAATCATATATGCAGTGACATCGGCCATCATATATGCGTGACATCAACAATTTATGCAGTGACATCGACAATCAGACATGCAGTGACATTAATATTTTATGCAGTGACATCAACAATCATATATGAATGACATCGACTATTTATGTGGTGACACGGCAATCATTTATGTAGAGACATCGTGATGAAGTGACACCGCGATGAAGTGGCAACCCCCGATGCAGAGACACTGCGATGAAGTGGCCACCGCGATGCAGAGACCATCGGGATGTAGTGACATTTGATGAAGCAACACCGTGATGACATTTGATATTTTTCCTACTTAATTTCATAAAATCGATTTATTTTCTTCATAAAATCGACTTCAAATGGCTATATCTTTTGATATAAAACTACGATCAACATAAATTTTTCACCTTGATTCATATTTTTCCGTAGTGACATCGGTATTCATATATGCAGTGATATCAACATTTTATGCAGTGACATCGGCAATCATATATGCGTGACATCAACAATTTATGCAGTGACATCAGCAATCATATATGAATGACATCAACAATTTATGTAGTGACATCGGCAATCAAATAAGCAGTGACATCAACATTTTATGAGGTGACACACAAAACTGAATTATTGGTTTTCGAAATCATCAAAATGAGATTACAAATATTAGGTAAAACCTACACAAAAGTTAATACAATACCAAGAGTGAAACTAAAATTATTTGGCAAATCTACCAAATTTGTGTATCAAATTGTGTATGCAATGACATCAATGTCACTGCATCAATTCTCTAATTGTAAATGTAGTGACATCAATGTCAATGCATCAATTCTGTAATGAAGTGACAATGCAATCTTAGCTGGTAAAAAACCGTGTGCTACGGAAAGAGTGTAAGACAAAAAAAAACAGCTAAATGAACTTATTTTGGGACGGAGGTAGTACGTAAATAATGAAATGATAACTAAACACATAGACATACAATGTAATAAACAACAACGTTAAGAAAAAAAGAAAATTGTAGTGACATCAATGTCACTTCATCAATTTTATTCCAAATCATACACAAACCCACCATCAAATTAATGTCACTACACAAATGTTCTTTGAATGAAATGGGGCAACAAAAGTTTCAGATTTTCATCGAAAGAAAGGAACATGGCGGTGTAGTGACATTGATACAATCGACGCGATACACTTTATGAATGACACATTAGTTGTCACTGCACATTTAAAGTCAGTTGAAGATACAATGACAAATGTCAAATGTCAAATGCAAAATGTACTAATGATCGAGAAAAAGAAAAAAAAAACGAAAAGCTTTTCATACATACATAAATTAGTATGCAAACAAAAAGTGCAGGAAGAAAATTCACAGCAAGTTTTTATTGAGATTCAAGGATCTACTGCTATCTTATTTCTTTAAGCCAACGTCTCCTTACTCACATCTACGATCTTCATATATTCTACACAATTTGAACACATTCACAAAGCATACATCTTCATCCATTAATGGCCTCTTCAAGAACTCAATCAAATCCACACCCACTCTCAGCACCTCCTTCATCCCACCGTATTTGTGTGTTCCGAAGACATAATCGAAGCTAGAATTTGACACATCTTGAATATCAAGGTATTCTTATTCTTCTTCTTTTTTCTAACAAAAAGACCATTGACATATGATATCTAGACCATAGATTCGCTGATTTAAATGTCATTCATCAAGCAGTCTTAGCTTTTCTTCTTGGAGCCAGCAAAGATGAAAGAACCAAACTTGAAAAGAAAATGGATATCGTCAATGATAACTGTCAAAACACCCTGCGTGAGCTTCGGAAAACAATCATCGAGCATGATACAAGAAGAGATGAAACTCAAGATAGATGGGAGATTATTCTTAACAATCTGGTAGATAGAATGATCTTAATGGAATAGGGCATGAAGGACTCAATTGTGGCTCAAACCAATTTGGCATCAATTCAACAAACATTGAACGCTTACATCAAGAGCCTGATTCACAAAGATGATGTCAATAAGGGGGAAAGTTTGGATATCTTTAAAGTCAATGCGGCTGAGATGCCACAAGTCCTTACAAATGTTGATGATAAGTTGAAAGAACTGAAGAAAGCAAGAGCAGATTTCACTAATGAAGAAATGGAGCTGATTGTTAAATACTCAAAATCGACTGACAAAAGAGTTGGTTTGGATTCTCGACTATACAGTTTATTTAGAAATTTACCAACAAGGGAAGGAATATCAAGAGAAGAATCTCTAGAATCGTTCCTACACATGCAGAAGTTGCTCATGCACAATTGGAATAAACAGAAGAAATGGGAAGCATATGACATTATTGATAAACAATCAGAGGAAATTGAAAAGGCTGAACCTAAATTTATTCAAAATCAACTGAGAACAGCCACCAATGAAAGACTAAGGGCAACTGTCTTCACTTTTGCAGTCCTTTTTAAAAACAAATTTTTCAAGAAACACAACTTATCTGAATCATGGAACATTTGGGCAAGCTTCCATGGATTTGAAAGCTTAGCTACAAATGATGCTATGAGATATGTTGCAGAAAATTATGATAATCAATTTTCTCTATCTGCCAAGTAAAAAGAAACTATCTTCTAGTTCTTTTTATTATATTGTATTTTATTAATCTATCTTGTAACTCAGTTATCAAATAAAATTCTCAGTTTCCCAGTCATTGCGTTATTTACTGTATTGTACTTTATCTTTTTGCACTGCTTTTAAGGAGGGTATTGACATCATCAAAAAGAGGGAAATTGTTGGAAATAAAATTTATGTTTTGATGATGATTCATCACTTAATCAGTTATTGTTCTTAACCCCATTGATGAAGTGTCATAAATAGCTGTTATAGTGCAAGGCAAAAAGATATCTAGATATCAATGTATAGGATTTAATAGAGTCTGATATTTGTATAGGTTAAATCAGACTAGCACTATAATAGTTCTAGGTTTTGAACTGAGATAACTAGAAAACTGAGTTTACAAAGGAACTGAAGAAGATAAGTTCGCTGAGGGACATAGACTCAGTTGGATTATCTATGAAGAATGAAGAACTGAGGGTCACAGACTCAATTATTGAAGATGGAAGAACTGAGGGTTCAAACTCAGTTATAATGATTACAAGTCGAGATTGTAAAGTTAGACTTCAGGCAAGATTGTGATGACCTGAACTGACTTTATAGATCTTGTATGAAGACCTAAGAATCATAAGGACAATGAATTCTTAGAAGATAATTCGTTATGGTGTACTCTGATGGAATTATAATCAGATGAAAACTGAAGTACTGATATTTGAAAAAGAGTAAAATCTCAGTTATTGCTCCAAATCAGTCAAGAAACTGACAAGTAATAAACTCAGTATAAAACTTATAAGGAAACTCAGTTTTATGTGGCAGTCATTCAATAAACTGATCGTACAGTCGAACGTTATAAAGAAAGTGATTTTATTGGATGAAATACTGACACAATAGAACGGTCTAAAAATATAGCCGTTACAAGATTCAAGAAGGATGAATGTTGAATAAACCCCTATAAATTGACTACCTCTACTACAACAAAAGCAAGGGAGAGAGCAGGAAAATTTAAGACATATTTAATTGCAAGATCAAATTAAAATGGAAAGCCAATTTCAAAATAATTCCTGCTAAGTGCTAAATTGCAAAAACAAGAAATTTCTTCAAGTATCCAAGCACATTTAAGCAAAATCAAGAATCTATCACTTGGAGAAATTCAGAGCCGTGCAAAATATAATTATCCAGAAGAAAAGCACTAATCACAATTGAATCATAGTTATTGATTCAAGTCTCAACTTTGATTTTATCGAAGGTTTAGACTGTGAAACACCAATAAGGTGTGAAGGACAGTTGAGTGCAGTCAGGAAGACTGTGTTTGTGATGAGCTGGTGAAGATGCAATTCTACCCTTCAAGGACAGTGTTCAAACAGTTGAAGAGCAGCAATTCTACCTGTTCTACAATTTTTTAGATAGTGAAGCTAGGGATTAGTCAAGGACTATCAGTTTAGGACTCTTTGTAACCGGGCCATCTCAAAGAAGTTCTAGTGGAATTTTCCTCCGCATCACAGGGGAAGAGAGGACGTACATGATTACACCACCTGGAACCTCTATAATACTTGCCTTATTTACTTTACACACTTACTTATTTATTTACTTCTTTACAATCTTGATTATCTAATTCTCACGGTTAAACTAAGTGTTGGAAATATTATTTATGTTTTGATGATGATTCGTCACTAAATTAGACAAATCACTTACAACCCATGATGATGAAGTCGTAACTAACTGTTATAGTGCATAATAAAAGAAGAAGCAAGAAATGGTCTAGAGACAAATGTATAAGTTCTATCTAGAGTCTGAACTTTGTATAGGTTGTTTCAGACAAGCATTGTAATAGAATAGGAACTAGGCGAACAGATGAGTCTCAACAAGAAAACTGAGTTATAACAAGAAAACTGAGATATGCACCTGAAGAACTGAGGTTTCAAACTCAGTGATGCTGAAACTGAAGAAGATGAGTTTGCTGAGGGACACAGACTCAGTTGGCTTATCTAGAAGACTGAAGAACTGAGGGACACAGACTCAGTTGTTGAAGATTGAAGAACTGAGGTGGAAAACTCAGTTAGAAGCTAATTAAGTCATGACTATAAGTCAGGATTCAGGCAAGTCTGTGGTGACCTGAAACCGAGTTATAGATCATGTAAAACTGAATAATCTTAAGGACAAATATTATCAGCTACCTGGAAAAGAAGAAACTGAATGGTGTACTCTGACTTAGCAAACTAAAGTCAGATATTATGTAAACAAGGTACTCAGTTTTGAAGAAGATTAGAAAACTGGGTTAAGGCCTTCATTGAATTTAAACTATCAATACGACAAAAGATCGTACATATGAACGTTGGCTAAATGACAAGTGTAACGGCTACAAGAGCTAGTAACCGTCACATCACCCCTATAAATATACAAGAGAATCACTTGAAGCAAAAGAGAAGAGGATCAGAAAAAAAGCTTTACAAGCATACATTCAAGATCCAAATCCAGATCCACAAAAATCAGATTATATTTATCCAGAAAAGGGGAGCCAACGACATTGCCTTGAAAACTTCAAAGGAAGATCCAGTAACCCATCAAGGGGGAATGAAGGCATCTTTGAGCTACAAAGTCAGATCCAGAAGAATCAAACAGCTCACTGAATTAATCCTTCATTAATTCTAAACCTAACCTTTGTGAAAAAGGGTTGGCTGTGCATAGTTTGAAGAAAGCAATTCTACCTTTCTTCATACGGTGTTGCTATAGCAGTTGGTACAGTCTGCGGACTGTGGATGTGAGTGGTGAGCTGGTGAAGGAGCAATTCCACCTCCGAAAGATCAGTGTGCAGAGTGAAGGGAGCAATCTCACCTTTCTTCATTTTGTGTAGACAGTGAAACTAGGGTGTCGTGAAGGACTGTCATAGTGCTAGAATTTTTTAACGGTTATCTCATTATTCTAGTGATACCTCCTACACCACAGGAGAAGGGGAGACGTACGAGATTACACCACCCGGAACTTCCATAAACAAATCTTGTGTTGATTTACTTTATGCATCTGTGTTTGTTTTATTTATTGCATTATCTCTCAGCAAACACCAGACACTGAGTCAGCAATTAACTGATACATAGAAGGTCTAGTTTTCTAGTTACACATCTATTGCACTAAAGGCTAGTTTTATCCGCTGGCAGTTAACGAGACTAAATACAAGTCAGTAATAACTTATATTCAGTTAAGCTAACTGAACTCCGCACAAGTCAAAGGGACAGGAACAAAATCGAAGATCGCTTTAAGTTTCGAGAGAAACTCGCCTGGGGACTTTTCCATTCAGATTATTTTTGGTGACAAGTTTATTCACCCCCTCTAAACTTGTGTTAGCCTTTCCAAGGGACAAACAATTGGTATCGAGCAAATCTTCCTTACGGAGGAGATCCAAGATACATTTCAAACCAGCTTGTTGAAGACCCTCACTCAGATCGGTTTATATGTTTCAATGTCTACATCTAAAGCTAGAAGTTGGCTTACCCATCCCTTGATTAATTGTTTGCAAAATATATCAGATTTTCAGGATCAAATGATCGAAAGGTTTAGTACGACAAATCTTTATACAAATCCAGAACCTCAACTCAGTGATGAAGTGGATACAAACTTCAATGATCACCTTAAAGAATCCAGAGGAGTTCCATCACTGAGAGACCTCTCAAAAGAAGAAGGAAAGGAATTGTTGCAAATAGATATTGATATAGAAGACTCATTACAGCAACAAGAAAATGTACAAACTATATCGAATCATCAAGAAAAGGTACATTCTTCCACTCAGTTATCACTTGCTGAACTCAGTCAGAGAAACTCTAACGTTGTCAAGTTAACCGAAAAACTCTCCTTGGAATTGGAACAAAAAGACAAAGAACTTGACAAAGCAAAAGATTGGAATGAGTTTCTAGAAACTAAGTTGTCATATTTTTCTGAAAGGACAATGCTCAGCAAAGTTGACAAAGGCAATGATAATCCCCCACCCCTACCCAGTCTTGAGATCTCAACAAGTACAAACCTTAGAAATCAAGATACTGGAAGACCTAGTAGATTACACAAAAAAACTAAAAGTGTTAAATCTAAAATAATCCTTGTGAAATCAACTATGGTTGAGCGTAATGGTTTATCTAGAAAAGAGTTGAGAAGGTATAATTCTCTCAACCAAGAAACTGGAAGTAATACTTCAGTAACTAACCCATCCGGACCCAAGAAGATATGGGTACTGAGGAAAACTTAAACTGTTTTGCAGGAAAAGTCAGTTTACATTGCAAAATCCACAGAAAACTGACTTCCATACAAAACTGAGACGGCAAAAGCTGATGAAGGACAAAACTGTCAAAGAAGTAAATACTTTCCAGCTACCATCTGACGTTTGGGCTGACATGGTAAATCACTCGAAGCCACGTGTCAATCTGGGAGAAAAAGTAGATGTACATCCCTACATAATCTCATTGATTGTGACACGACTCTCATTTTGAAAACGATTGAAAGACAAAATCTTGACGAAATCCTGCTTCTCCCAAAATCAAGCATTCAAGAATCCTAAATTCAAAAATTCAATGGAGCAATACAACATTGACGAAGGAATCACAACAAGCCTGGACGCATTCTGTCAAAAATTCTCAAACTCCAATCTTTCAATTCAAATTGCAAAGAAGATTAAAAAGATTCGAGGTTTGGAGAATTTGATTGATACAAAGGTCTCTACCTTATGTCCAGACGGCATTAGAGATTTTTACAGGAATGCTGAAATCACCAACAATGGAAGAAGTTTCAAAACTACTGTTCAAGACAAAAACATCACCATTGATGAACAACTGCTTTCCCTGGTGTTCCGTCTAGATATAATTGGAGGCTCTTCATCCTACACCTTTGGGAAAGAGGAAAAAGACAAGCTTTCGAACATCACTGCAATCAATAAGAAGGAGAAGAATTTCAGTGGCTCTATATATTAGCAGAAAGGAGAATTTGCACTCCTGACAATTCTTCTGACCAAAAATGTCATTGGTCATGCTCGAAATTTCTACACTCTCTCAACGGACAAAATGAAAATGATTTATGCCATTTGGTTTGAGAAGATATTTGATTGGAACAAATTTATACTCAATCAATTGATAAAGCAGATTTCTGATGAGAAGCAGAGAATCAAAGAAAGTAAGAAAGCTGCTGGAGAATCATTCTTACTGAAAAAGGGTTTTACCTATCCAGTGCAAAGGATATTGGATCATTTCTCCATTCCTAAATCCACACCAACCGAAGTGAAGCAGAAGTCAGTGTCCACTGGGACAAAGAAGAGAAAAGTCACCAAAGAAGAAGAGTGGAGTGAAGTTTCAGACTCCAGTTCAAGTGAGACTGTGAGACTAGACGACAGAACCCTGAGAAGACAGAAAAGAATGTTGAACAAGGTTCAGGCAAAGAAAACTGAAACTAAGGAAGTAATTGAGATTGATGATGAAACTGATGAAACGGAAGAAAGCAAGCCTGATGAGTCTGAAGAAAGCATGTACAAAGAAACTGAAGAGTTCGTTGATGAACTTGAAGAAAGTGAACTAGATGGAGATGAAGAAATTGGTGAAGAAGAATCTGAAGAAGTTGATGAAGAATCTGAAGGGAGTGAATTTTCCACTACTATGTTTGGGGAATACACTGAAAAACAGAGAGAAGCTGTTGAAGATGCAGAATTTTGTGAAACTGAGTATAAATTGGAACTGACAGTTCATGATACTCACTTTTACAATCCTGAAACTGGCTCCTCGTCACAAGCTCATAAGGCATCCATAAACAAATCAGCATTTGAAGAATTTCTGGTTCAAGAAACTGAAGCTGAGAAACTGAAGAATCTGAAAGAATTCATTGAATGTTTAATACAGAATCTACAGGAGAAACTGTTCAACCTGCATGAACTAATTGGAATGATACATTATTCAGGTTTGAACAATTACTCAAACATCATCACCCTACGTAAGTTATTTAAAGATTGCTTTCGCTTATCTTCAAACAAGGGGGAAGATGAAGCTGTAGGTGATGAAGCTGTAAGAGAGGATGCAGCTAAAGCTGAAGAGGTTTATGCCAGACAACTGATGGAAGATCAAGACAGACAAGTAGATGCTGATCTACTAACTACCCAAATTGATGAAGAAGCAGTGGATAGTATGTTTGAAGAGCTGATTGCAGAAGGAGATTTTAAAGACACAAGGACTGAGGATGATGAAGATAATGTAGTTAAAGCAGTGCTGAGCATCAGGAAGAAGCTTGCAATTTGTGTCAAATTTCTTGAAAAATTGGCAAATAAAGAGACACAAACTAAGGGGGAAACTGAAAAGAAATCAGAAAATAACGAGGAAAAAGAAAAAGCTAATCTCATTTCAGAAGAAGAAGAGAAATTGATGGGAGAAGAACTCAAAGAAATTCTGATTATGTTCAAAAACTAAGAGAATGAAGAAGGAAACAGATTGCTGAATGAATATCTGGAAATCAAGCCGAGAGATGGTGAGTCAGTTGAAGAAAGAAAAGAAAGAAGACTTTTGGAGACGAAGATGAGCATTCTTTTTGGAGAAAAGTTAATGGCACTAGAAAATGAAAAGATGTAATTCAGTTTTTAACTTAGTCTGTTCTATTTTGGTTCTTGTGATAAACTTTGATGTTCTATCTTAAAATGTTTTGTTATGATTTCTTGCATTATTCTTTTATTATTGCTTTTAGGGAGGGTTATGATACATCATCAAAAAGGGGGAAATTGTTGGAAATATTATTTATGTTTTGATGATGATTCGTCACGAAATTAGACAAATCACTTACAACCCATGATGATGAAGTCGTAACTAACTGTTATAGTGCATAATAAAAGAAGAAGCAAGAAATGGTCTAGAGACAAATGTATAAGTTCTATCTAGAGTCTGAACTTTGTATAGGTTGTTTCGCATAAAGCATTGTAATAGAATAGGAACTAGGCGAACAACTGAGTCTCAACAAGAAAACAGAGTTATAACAAGAAAACCGAGATATGCACTGAAGAATCGAGGTTTCAAACTCGCTTATGCTGAAACTGAAGAAGATGAGTTCGTTAAGGGACATAGACTCAGCTGGCTTATCTAGAAGACTGAAGAACTGAGGGACACGGACTCAGTTGTTGAAGATTGAAGAACTGAGGTGGCAAACTCAGTTAGAAGCTAATTAAGTCATGACTATAAGTCAGGATTCAGGCAAGTCTGTGGTGACCTGAAACCGAGTTATAGATCATGTAAAAGCGAATAATCTTAAGGACAAAGATTATCATGTAAACAAAGAAATCGAATGGTGTACTCGACTTAGCAAACTAAAGTCGAGTAAACAAGGTACTCGCTTTGAAGAAGTAGAAAAGGCCCTTGATTGAATTTAAACTATCAATACGACAAAAGATCGTACATATAAACGTTGGCTAAATGACAAGTGTAACGGCTACAAGAGCTAGTAACCGTCACATCACCCCTATAAATATACAAGAGAATCACTTGAAGCAAAAGAGAAGAGAATCAGAAAAAAAGCTTTACAAGCATACATTCAAGATCCAAATCCAGATCCACAAAAATCAGATTATATTTATCCAGAAAAAGGGGAGCCAACGACATTGCCTTGAAAACTTCAAAGGAAGATCCAGTAACCCATCAAGGGGGAATGAAGGCATCTTTGAGCTACAAAGTCAGATCCAGAAGAATCAAACAGATCACTGAATTAATCCTTGATTAATTCAAAACCTAACCTTTGTGAAAAAGGGTTGGCTGTGCATAGTTTGAAGAAAGCAATTCTACCTTTCTTCATACGGTGTTGCTACTGAAGAATTGGTACCATCTGGATGTGGATGTGAGTGGTGAGTCGGTGAAGGAGCAATTCCACCTCCGAAAGATCAGTGTGCAGAGTGAAGGGAGCAATCTCACCTTTCTTCATTTTGTGTAGACAGTGAAACTAGGGTGTCGTGAAGGACTGTCATAGTGCTAGAATTTTGTAACGGTTATCTCATTATTCTAGTGATACCTCCTACGCCACAGGAGAAGGGGAGACGTACGGGATTACACCACCCGGAACTTCCATAAACAAATTTTGTGTTGATTTACTTTATGCATCTGTGTTTGTTTTATTTATTGCATTATCTCTCAAAGAAACACTGACAATCGAGTCAAGACTTAACTGATACATAGAAGGTCTAGTTTTCTAGTTACACATCTATTGCACTAAAGGCTAGTTTTAATCGCTGCCAGTTAACGAGACTAAATATAAGTCAAGAATAACTTATATTCGATTAAGCTAATCAACTCCGCACAAGTCAAAGGGGATGAACAAAAATCAAGATCGCTTTAAGTTTCAGACAAACTCAGTTCCTGGGACTTTTCCAGTTCAGGATTAGTTTTTGGTGACAAGTTTATTCACCCCCCCTCTAAACTTGTGTTAGCTTTTCCAATGGACCAACACCAAGTCAACAAACTGTTGTTATCTAAAGGCTAGTCTTATCCGCTGCCAGTTTAACAAGACTAAATATAAGTCAGTATTGACTTATACTCAGTTGAGTTAGCTGAACTCCGCACAAATTACAGGACAAGAACCAAACTGACCTGAGCATCAGTTTGAGTTTCAGAGAAACTCAGTTCCTGGGGCTATTCCAGTTCAGGAAAAGTTTTTGGTGATAAATTTATTCACCCCCCATCTAAACTTGTGTTTGCCTTTCCAAGGGACCAACATATACATTCTTGATTGTGAGTCCATTTCTGATTAACTTTCCATAACTGTTAGTCCCTTGGAAAGGCTAACACAAGTTTAGAGGGGGCGTGAATAAACTTGTCCCTAAAACTAGATTTAAAAGAAATTATAATTCAGTTGAAACTTGTGTGGAGTTAAGCTGACTGAGCTGAGTTTAAGTCAAACTGACTTAAGCAAAACTGAGCCAACCGGCAGCGGATATAGTTCTAGTCTTTTTCTTGAACTTGTTATTATGTGAAAGCTGAGTGTGTTAAACTGAATTCTGGTGAATGTCGGTCTGTGAGCTGTGAGATGTATAACAATCAATTATCAGAATGCTATAAATAAATGCTAAGTACGTAAATAAATTTGTAAAGTAAATAAGCAAGAATTATAGAGGTTCTAGGTGGTGTAATCCTGTCAGTCCTCTCTTCCCTGTGGTGTGGAGGAAAATTCCACTAGAACTTCTTGAGGTGAACTGTTACAAAAAGTCCTAAACAATAGTCCTTGGCCAATCCCTAGTTTCACTATCTAAACGTAGAATAGGTAGAATTGTTGCTTTTCAATTGTTTGAACACTGGTCCTTGAAGGGTTATGTATGCCTCTTCACTAGCTACCACCACAAACACAGTCTACCCGACTGCTGTGACAACTGTCCTTGGCAAAACCTTCCAGGTTTGCTTCACAGTCTAAACCCTTGATGTAGAATCAAAGTTGGGCTGAGAATCAATGAATTGATTCTTGTTTGTGGTTCTTCAAAGTGTCTGAATCTTGATAAATTCTGTGTAGCTTAAACACTTGAAGAAGTTCTAGATATGATCTTGTTGTAGTGCAGAAATGATAGCAATTCGAATATAAAGGATAATGCACAAAAATGCTTGTTGATCTTGATAAATTGTTATTTGTTCTTGGTGCAATGTCCTCTATTTATAGTGTGAGGTCCAACGTTCATCTTCTTTCAATTCGAATTGTTTCAACGTCTGTCTTGTAACGGCTATATTTTCTGACCGTTCTGATGTGTCAGTATTTCGTCCAATAGAATTGCTTTCTTTAAAATGTTCGACTGTACTATCAGTTTGTTGGATGGCTGACATATAAAACTGAGTTTATCGATCAGTTTCATACTGAGTTTATCAGTTGTCAGTTTCTTATCCTCGACTGTACTATCAGTACTCCATTTTTCATCTGATTATAATTGACTTAATCAGAGTACACCATAAACAATTATCTTCTAAGAATTTATTGTCCTTATAATTCTTGGGTCTTCATACGAGATCCATAAGGTCAGTTTAGGTTACCACAAACTTTCCTGAAGTCTAACTTTATAGTCTCGACTTGTAATCTTCATAACTGAGTTTGAACCCTCAGTTCTTCAATCATCTGTAACTGAGTCTGTGACCCTCAGTTGTTCATTCTTCTATATAAGCCAACTGAGTCTATGTCCCTCAGCGAACTTATTTTCTTCAGTTTCATATTGGTGTAGTCTGAGTCAGTTTGTTCATCTTAAAGATTTCCAGTTTTCTGAATGACTTTCAGTTTTTAGTTTCACGACACACTAATTATTACAGTGCTTGACTGATGTAACTTATACAAATACCAGACTCTAGAAAGACCTATACATTCAGTTCTAGACATCTTTTAGCTTTCCACTATAACAGCTAGCTTCAACACTTCATCAATGGGGTTAAGATAATATTCTGAGTAAATACGATGAATTATCATCAAAACATAAATTTTATTTCACACAATTTCCCCCTTTTTGATGATGCCAAAACTCTCCCTAAATGAAAAGTTTAAAGATCGAAACAATGTAGAATAATGTAAAAATAAGAAACTGGATTTCATTAGAATACGCAAAAACTAGAATAGTTAGACTTTGTTCAAATAAAATTGACCAAAGGATAAGTTCCTTTCTGTGCCTATTGTTTGACTAAGATGTACTTTATCTCTTTGTCATGTAGACGAAAATCATGTTCTAGTTTTGAGTCTTCCTTAGAAAAGGTCTTGTTATAGTCTACTTGACTTCCTTCTTTTCATTTCCTCCATAAAATTAGCTTAGGTAAGGCTGATTCATTCAGGTAGAATTTTAATTCAGCTACATCAGCTTTCATTTGTTCAACTCTGTCTTTTATCTTCAGTTTGTCTTCAATCTTCTTGATCTTCTTGTATTGCGCCATTTTTTGATTG
Source organism: Gentiana macrophylla (assembly GCA_026214975.1). Taxonomy (NCBI): domain Eukaryota; kingdom Viridiplantae; phylum Streptophyta; class Magnoliopsida; order Gentianales; family Gentianaceae; genus Gentiana; species Gentiana macrophylla. The sequence continues at coordinate 48,396,438 of CM047813.1, forward strand.
TAGAGTTCATCAGATAGGAAGTAGTTCAAAGATTCTTCAACAGTCTTATCCTTGTACTTGGCTTTGATAGGATTATGATCTTTGACAAACTTTTACCACAGATCCTTTGTAAGAGTAGCTCTCCGATCTTCAGGTTGACTATATTTCGCAATGAGCTGCTCATCAGTTAATTATTTCTTTAATAACTTTGGATCTGATTTATATCTTTCCAATTCGTCTTCAAGTCACTTCATTTCTTTGAGTAACTTCAGCTTTTCTTCTTCAACTTCCCCCTTTTTGGCATCGTACAATTGATCTACCAAAGCATGGGTTGCCTGTTGATCGGCTGAGATACGTTGCTGAGAAGCAAGTACTTCTTTGAGTTGAGTTTCTATCCCGTAGATGTGCTGATTCATATGCCAGTGAGCCTGAGCATGTGTTTCCCTATCTACTGCGCTTGAGTCTTCAAGTTTTTTTTTAAGTAACAAAATTTCTGAAGCAGAACTTGAACTTGACTTATGGATCATCTCTAGTCTAGCATGAACTGAGATATCTGTTTTAGTTCTATAATCTAGATATCCAGAGATGTTTGATAGAAGGCCATTGTATGCATCCTTTTTACTGAGCACAACCCTCAAGTTCTCATGAACTTTGCCCAATTCGTCCTTTGTCAGGATATCAGAAGGATCATACGTTGCTTCAATTTGATCTTTAGATTGAGTGATGTCTTCAATGAGCATAAGTTGTTGATTATCAGCTGCTTGCTGATTGGCAGTTGTCTGATTTCGAACTGGCAAGTCTTCTTGCTGAAGTACAGTTTGCGTAGCTAGAGATTGAGGTTGAGTGTCTGTTTGCAAAACTGTAGTCGTATCAGCTCTGTCCTTGAATTATCATCTTCATCATCATCCTTGTTCTATGAAGTACCTCCAGGAATAGATGATGTGGTTGATTCTCTTCGTTGAGCTAGTTCTGTGAATCTATTGAAACAGTTTGCAAGAAACACTGACATAGGAAACAGAGTATATAGATCTTTAATTTCCAATTCCTTCAAGACTAACTTTTCTTCAGAGTGTAAAATAGCATCACGAGAATCTTCTGGTTTGATTTTCATCTTCATTAATCTGATGATCCTATCAGCTTCAAAAACTGGGACTTGTTGCTGACTTGATTGGTGTTGTAACTGAGAATTGTCATCAGCAAGACTGTTTTCCTTTGCAACTTCAGTTGTTAGTTGTTGTTGTTCCCCCTTAGTTGGTGCTTTCTTATTTGATGTTTCTGGGTACAAACATTTCACAACTGATTTTTCTTTTGCTGAGTCATCTTTCCGCTAGATTCCTTTGTGTTTAGTTTCCTGCTAAGACACAGTTTTATGTCTGGCTTCAGCTTGGGAAGTTGTTCTTGTAACTGCTGCAGGTTCCTCTGTAGTTGTAGCTGCAGTTTGTCTTGCTTTCTTCCCTGCCTTAAGTTTTTCCAAATAAAATTGAATGACTCCACTGAGTGTGTTCTTCAGTCGGAATCTGCCAATAGTTGCTTGTCCTTCAGCTTGGGCTCTTTGTACACTTTCTAGTTCCGGCCCAATTGAATTCTATTACGTCCAAAATTATGTTTATCAGATAAACATTTTCACTGGATAATGTACTGATTCCTTTGGATTTTCCAATGACATGTTTGCTGAGCCATCTGCTGAGATATCCAAACTCTGGCTTGAGTTTATCAACAAGGATATCAACTTCTGTTGGTTCCTTAGATAGTTAAATCTACCTAAGAAATGTGTCTCTTTTCAATGGTAGAGAAGTCAAATCTATTGATGTCACAGATGAGTTTGTGAAACCAAATAGTGACCTCATGACTCGTTCATTGATAATAAGGTTAAAGGTTGTAAAGGACTGTTTTTTATCTAAAATAAGGAAAAAGGACAAGAAAAAAAGATAGTGGTCGAGAAGGACAAAAACGCGCATGTTACTACATGTGTTACTACATGTTGCTACAGCCAAATGTAGTAACACATGTAGTAACAGGCGCGTTTTTGTCCTTCTCAACCATTATTTTTTTTTCTTGTCCTTTTTTCCCATTTTGTATCTTTTTTTGTCCTTCTGGCCTCTGGCCCCTTGATAATAATACGATCTCCACGAACTGTAGTGAATAAAGAGTCTCTTACCAAACACATATTCTCCCAGAATTGTAGAATTCCCTCCACATCGCGTTCCTCGTTGAAAGTAACCTCCAGAATGTTTCTTAATCCTGGTTATTTCTGGATTTTCTCGCAGATATAACTTGCTAACAGAGTGTTGTTACGCATAGTTTCATAAACTTTGAGAGTGTATACCTCTAGCTCTGTGATCAATCTTTCTTCTTGTGATTTCCTTGAAGTGGTCATTTTTGAATTTGGGTGTGAAAGCAAAAATTGAACTTGAAAGATTATGAAAAATCTAATTTTTGATGTGAACGGAGGTTGGATGTATAGGGGTAATGTACTGACGGTTGGTTAGTACAACTTTTCAAATTCCATGATGGTTTGTGTACTCAAGGCATGTACTGTTCTGACAGTAATGGGGTGTACACGCTACATATTCTGACAAAAACTGTGGTAATTAAATGCGATATAACCGCTGTCGGTTTTATCTTATCAACCTTTGACTTAAGTTGACTGGAATAAAACTAACTGGTTCGCTTTTTCGCCAAGTTAAATCTTTCGATTTTTAGTTGATCGCTTTGAGATTGTTGATATCAATGACTAATCTGTTAAGTGAGCTCACCCATCATAACAAAGATTAATCCCCTTGACGAATCTCTGGCTTAACTGACTTCAACTCACTTTGATTATCCCCAATTCAGTTCTCAGTTTGGCAAATCTTTCGTTGTCCAATGGCTTTGTAAAGATATCGGCCAACTGATCTTCAGTAGGTACATAAAGTACTGTAATATCCTTTTACTCCGTATGATCTCTTATAAAGTGGTGACGCACATCAATGTGTTTTGTCCTTGAGTGTAAGACAAGATTGAGAGTTATTGCAATTGAACTTGTGTTATCACACATATTATGGGAATCATTCCTTATTTTATCCTATAATCTCTTAATTGTTGTCTGATCCATAAAACTTGAGCACAACTTCCAGCTGCTATGTATTCTGCTTCAGCTGTTGAAGTTGATATAGAATTTTGCTTTTTGCTAAACCAAGACACAAGTCTATTTCCTAGTAGCAGACAAGTGCCTGAGGTGCTCTTCATGTCCACTTTGCACCCTACATAATCTGAGTCTGAGTAAGATATCAGCTTGAATTCTCCTTCTCTTGAATACCAAATTCCAACTCCATCTGAATCTTTCTGATATTTCAAGGTTCTTTTTACAACTGTGAGATGACTCTCCTTTGGTTTGGATTGAAATCTTGCACATACTCCAACAGTAAAAGATATATCTGGCCTACTTGCTGTAAGATAGAGTAAGCTTCCAATCATTCTTCTGTAAAGTGTTTGATCAACATATTTGCCTTCTTTATCTTCATCGAGCCTGATGTTGGTTCCCATTGGTGTAGAAATTCCAGTTGATTTCTCCATACCAAACTTTTTGATAAGTTCTCTTGTATACTTGGTTTGGTGACTAAAGATTCCATCATCTAGTTGTTTAAATTCTAATCCAAGAAAATAAGTCAATTCTCCCATCATACTCATCTGAAATTTGCTCTTCATTGGACTTTCAAATTGCTCACATAACTGTTCATTTTCTGATCCAAAAATAATGTCATCAACATAGATCTGAACAAGTAGAGTGTTCTCTTCATTTTTCATTCTGAATAAGGTTTTGTCGATAGTTCCTTTGATAAATCCATTATCCACTAGAAACTGGGATAGAGTTTCATACCAAGCTCTTGGTGCTTGTTTAAGTCCATAAAGAGCTTTCCTTAGTCTGAAAACTTTATTAGCTTGATCTTTGATCTCTAATCCCGGTGATTGTTGAACATACACTTCTTTTTCAAGAATTCTATTTAAGAATTCGCTTTTAACATCCATCTGGTAAACTTTGAATTTTCTGTGAGCAGCAAAGGCAAGAAATAGCCTGATTGCTTCCAATCTTGCAACTGGTGCATAAGTTTCATCAAAGTCTATAACTTCTGCTTGAGAATATCCTTTAGCTACAAGTCTAGCTTTGTTTCTGATGATATTTCCATCTTCATCAAGTTTGTTTCTGAAAACCCATTTGGTTCCAATGATATTCACATGAAGTGGTCTCTCTACCAATTCCCATACTTGATTTCTTTCGAATTCATTCAGTTCTTCTAGCATAGCTAGTATCCAGTCTGGATCTTTCAAAGCATCTTCTATTTCCTTAGGTTCACATTCAGATAGAAAACATGCAATCATTGCATCTAGTTGATGTCTGGTTCGAATTCCAGCTTGAGTGTCACCAATAACTTGTTCTTCAGGGTGATCTCTCATCCATTGATAACTAGGTGTTTGCATCAAAGGGTTTATGTTTTGTTCAATTGGTTCTTCAAGAAATGATTCTTGAATTTCTGCAACTGAGTCAGAATCATGTTGTTCAGGAGTGGGTTGTTGAGTAGTTGGAAACTGAGACTGATCTGGATCTGATAAGTCTGAAATCCGTAGTCCTCCAATGTCAACAAAAAATTATTTTGGTAAGACTGGTAACTGAGACTGAGAAACTGGTTCTGGTCTGCATTCAGTTGTTTCACCAGGGAAGTTTGGTTCCTCAAACACTACATGTATGGATTCCTCATGCTTTAATGTCCTTTTATTTAGTACTATAAAAGCTTTGCTGACACTTGAATATTCTAGAAAAATTCCTTCATCAACTTTGGGCTGGAAAACATGCAGTTGATCTTTTCCATTGTTGTGTATGAAACAATTTCTTCCAAAGGCATGAAAGTAAGAAAATTTTGGTTTTCTTCCATTCCAAATTTCATAGGGAGTCTTCTCAAGACTTTTATTCATGAGAGCTCTGTTCTGTGTATAGCAAGCTGTGTTAACTGCTTCTGCCCAATATCTTTCAGGTAGTTTTGCTTCACAGATCAAGGTTCTCCCTGCTTCTTTGAGTGTTATATTTCTTCTTTCAGCTACACCATTCTGTTGAGGTGTTGCTATGGCAGCAAGTTGGTGTAAGACACCATTTTCTTCATAATATTCAATGCTCACATTGTTCAGGAATTCTGTTTCTTTGTCTGATCTGATCTTCACAACTGATACTCCTTACTGAATCTGAAGTCTCTTGAATAGTTCAGTAAGTCTTTGCTTGGTTTTACTTTTCTTGGTTAAGAAGATAACCCAAGTGTATATTGAAAATTCTTCTACTACAACCAGTGTATACTTCTTTCCACTAATACTAATTGGTGTAATGGGTCCAAATAAGTCCATGTGTAGTAGTTCCAGAACTCTGGTTGTTGAATGCTGAGATTTAGTCTTGAAACTTGCTTTTGTTTGCTTTCATTGTTGACAAGCATCACTTAAGCTATCCTTCTTATATGAGATTTCTGGTAGTCCAATGACTAACTGCTTCTTGACAAGAGTGTTGATGTCATCAAAGTTTAGATGACTCAGTTTCTTGTGCCATAACCAACTAATTTCTGATTTGGTATGCACCAGCAAACAGGTTTCTGCAACGGCTGTTGTCCAATCTACAACATACATATTCTCTTTTCTTCTTCCGGCTAAAACAACTTGAACTGCTTTTTCGCTGACGACAACGCAGAATTCTTTATCAAAAGTAACTTTGTATCCCATATCACAGAATTGACTGGTGCTGAGTAGATTGTAATGTAATCCTTCTACATAAGATACATTCTTGATTGTCAGTCCATTTCTGATTAAGTTGCAATAACATTTGGTGTATCCAGGTTTGTCTTTACTTCCAAAATTAAATTTTGGTCCATCCTTTGCAATAAAATTATTGAGACAGTCCTTGCTTTTTGTCATGTGCCTAGAGCAACCACTGTCAAAGTACCATACATCCTGCAACAAAAATTAAATGTTTTTAGGTACCCTACTATGTTTGGGTTCATGGGGGTCAGGTGTCAGTACAACTCTGGGAATATATCCTTTAGGTATTCTTCGGATATTGTTGCACTTGTTTTCATATATGTAAGCCACACTCCCATAGTATCTAGTGCTTGGACTGTGTCTTATTTATATTATTTCTCAGATCTTTCGACTGAAACTTATTTCCATGATGCTTTCTATTGTTGAAACTTGAATAATACCATCATTTCCTTTGTACTGAGGTCTAGGTTGAGGACTGTAATGAGTCCTTTCTTGACCTTTGGGCTGAAACTTGTAATAAGTTTTCTGCCTGAAATGATTGTTTTCATTATTTTGAACATTTTATTCAGAGATATTCCAGTCATTATCAGTTGGAAATAGTCTGCCTTCCCCCTGGCTTTTTGAATTCTTGAATAATTAATATTCTTGGATTTACTATGACTGAAGTTTCTCTGGTTCTTGGCCTGATCTGTTTTAGTAGGTTCAGCAGCAAATCGGCTTTTTCTATTTTCATGATGTTCAGCTGATTTACCTTTTTGGTTGAACTTGTTGTTGTTTACAGCTGACCTTTTTGAAAATTGACGCTGAGGTTGACATGATTCACGTTGAACTTGCTTCACAGGTTTAGCATGCTTCTTAGTTTGAGGACATCGTTCAGCTATGAACATAACACCAGTTTTGGTATTAGGTTCAGTTGCCTTACTTGTTCCTCTTTTTGAGGTTTGTTGTGTATCAAATCCTAAGCCAGTTTTATCTCCATATGCCTTGACAGATTTGAATCCAGTTGCTGAACTAAAAGATTCAGTTGCTGCTGCTGATATAGTAGACTGATCCTGATTCTTTCCTTTGTCAGTTCTTAGTTTTAACGTGTTCAATTCATCATTCAATCTTTTAACTTCTAGAATTAGTGATTCTTTCACAGCTTTGATTGATTCATAACCAGCTTGTATGGTGACAAGCTGACTCATCAATTCGTCAAGAGTTTCTTCGAATTTTGAGTTTCTTTGATTGGAATCGGCTGTTGAAGAACATGCATTTTTCATGGAAATTTGAGCTGAGCTATATTTAGAATTTGATTCACATACCTCATTGGGATCTTCCCTGTGTGCCATTAAAGCTGTGTCATCTGATAGCCTTTCAGTACTGATGACAGTTAAAATATACCTATTTATGTCATCAATTCTAACCTTAAATCAGAGTTAATTATATATATTTCATATTAAATCACGTGTTTATATTTATTATTTAATGATAAGTGATTATTAATGTGATAATTGGTATTTAGCTATTTTTATTATAAAAGAGCAATTAATTGTGTGATAAATACTGATTTTGCAGATCATAACGAATCGGGAAGATAATTATCACACAATCGAGAAATCTCAAGATAAAAGAGAAGAAAATCGGAGCATTGAAGAGAAGATTAATCAGATCAATTCAAAAGCATGGAGTGGGGAACAAGTCAGATTAATCGGAGTGAAAACGCGTAACAAGGGAAGGCTCGGTCGACCGAGCCTAGCCATTCGGTCGACCGAGAATGTAGGTTCTGTCACCCGAGCCTAATTTGATAAATGCATGTCAATCTTCTGGATTCTCCCTATGTCGGCTACAACTCCTATATAAACAGCAGCCACGATGCTGAGAGAGACACACCACTACAACATAAAACAATTTCTATAATTTGAGTTTTCTTTTCTTTTCTTTATGTTCGTTCATTGTGGATTCATTGGATTCTCCGGTTGGGGAGCGCATTAAAGAGTGGGAGTCACTCTCGTCTTCGAGGGTATGACTATTCAATTATGCAATCTTTATTCGTAGATCTGATGTATTTTATTATGGAGTAGTTTTTCTTGTATTGATTGCGTGATGTAGATTAATTTACGAACCCATGTGTTTAGGTTAGAAACGTTAAGAAGTAATCATGATTTGTTCCGACACGTAATCGTGTTTTGTCGACCAAGACATGTCATTCGGTCGCCCGAGTCTTTGCTCGTTCGATCGACCGAGCGTGGTGATGTGTAGGGCAATATTATGATCGGCTTCGACTACGTCGATTCTCTCGATTTGGAATTAAAACGAGTAATTAAACTCCGATCAACTTAATTATTTGTCATCATAATTTAACATGAAACCCAAAAAGTGATTGTTACTTAGGATATAGATTGAATCGGCATCTAAAAGTACGCCTTACCCTAGGAATGTTGCTTAGATGAGGTTACGGTTTATACCGGCATCCCTAGTTTCGTAATTGTGTCGGTTATTATGAGATGGAGGCATTAAAAAGCGAAGTCACGTAATGGAGGCACGATGATTTAGAGGGCCTAACCGAGCTAAATCTACCTTGGGGATGACTCCGTAGTCATAATAATTAATCTTTAACGCTTTTTTATCTCGTTATCATCCTAATTCACATGGGGAGTTATAATCTACTAGCGTAATCAATACTATTTGTTTAGATAATATCAACCGTATTATCCGTGTTTTAGTAGTCTTTAGTCCTGTCTTTGTGGTCTTTTGTGTCTTGTGGTTGTCACTATTTTATTTATCGCATTTAGTTGGTCGTGAGACCGCCCTTTCAATTTAGTTCTAATAGGATAAAGTTGTGTTTTATTTGTGCCAAGTCTCTGTGGGATCGACCTCGACTCTATCTAGCTATACTACAATTGAACCTAGTTCTCTTGCTAGTGTGTTAGTAGGCATCGAGTTAATAATTTAACTTGACCTCAATCAAGTTTTTGGCGCCGTTTCCGGGGACTCGAGTCATTAAATTAAGATATACCTTATTTTGTTAGAACTGGATTCGTGAATATTCTGCGAATAAGAGTCTGTATATTAAACATTGTCGTAAAAAATAAAAAAAAAATAAAAAAAAGGGTTCGGTCGACCGAACCACAGTTCTCGGTCGACAGAGAGTTAGTTTTTCTGTTTCTGTTCTGTATTAGTTCTATAATATTCTGCTTCTGTTTTATTTACATTTTCTTTTCTCAAACTTATTTCGAGTCTGTTTTATTTAGTTAGTTAAAGGCCTTGCCTTTACTAGTGATTAATTGTTTTATTGTTGTTTATTATTTTATAGTACGCTACACGGAAATCGAAGGAACCGCTTGTGCCTTATAATCCTGAAATAGAAAATTTATAGAAGGAATAGGAAGTTAGCTAGGGAACTGGCTAAGCAAGGAGAAGAGGATCCAAATCTTGAGGAAAGCGAGCAAGGAGTGGAAGAAGGACATACAACCGATCATTCTGAACATTCTGAATCTGAAACAGAAATTGAAGGAAATCCAGTCAATCCAAACCAGGTACCTAATCCTGTTATTAATCCTGTTATCAATAATGCCAATAATGTGAATGCAAATGCTAATAATGGAAACCAAGCCCTAGTTCAAGGAGCGAGGCGCACTTTGCAAAGTTATGCAACGCCCACTATTGAGCAATTCATTCCCGCTATCGTAGCACCGCAAGATGCTGCGGAAGTCTATCACCCTAGGCCTAACGTAATTCAAATGGTGACTAACTATTCCACTTTTCATGGAATTCAGAACGGGGATCCTGGTGTTCACGTGACGAATTTTTTGGAAATCGTTAGCACAGTGAAACCAGAATTAATCCCGGAGGGTAACATTCGTCTTAAGCTTTTCCCTTTCACTTTGAAAGATAAAGCTAAGCAATGGCTTCTCTCTTTAGAGGCTGGATCTATCACTACTTGGGAACTATTGTTGCAAAAATTCATGAATAAGTACTTTCCCTTGGGAAAAACCTTTAAGTTACGCCAAGACATCCTAGGATTTAAGCAACAACCTGGGGAGAGTTTTGATCAAGCTTGGGAGCGTTTCAAGGAAGCTATGAGGAAGTGTCCTCATCATGACATATCTCTTTGGCTTTTAATGCAAACTTTTTACCATGGGTTGAGAGAGACGGAGAAAATTAGAGTAGACGCCTCCAGCAATGGAGCGTTTGTTCTTTTATCTCCTGAGGAGGCACAAGGGAAGATGGAGCAAATAGCGATGAATAGCCAATGGGAAGGCAATGACATAGCTACTGTGAAGATGGCCGCTGACATATTTGATGATAGTGCATCTACCAAAATCTTAGAACAACTTTCTGTTATCAACAATAAGGTAGATGGGATGCAAGAGAGGATGACCAGAGTAGAGAAAGGGGCTGGAATCGAGGTGGCACCTCAAAGTGAGAATGCTGGTACTGAAGAAGCCAATTATATCGGGGGAGGATATAGGCCTAATCATAACCATCCTGGATTCCGATATAGTGACGTTAATGCAGGAGAAAAGCCTAAACCGCCTACCACTTATGTACCACAGCAAACAAAAACTTTTGGTTGGGAAGCTGTGATAGAAAAACTGAGTAATGTCGTCTATGGCTGATTTAGCCACTAACTTTAGCCAATATTGTCAGAAGACAGATGCTAAGGTGACCAATCAAGAAGCTCTAGTCCAAAATCTCACTCACCAAATAGAACAACTAGCTGAGCAAGTCTCAACTAGACCTCCTGGAGGGTTGCCAAGCAACACTGAGAAGAACCCTAAGGATTTGAATGCAATCATGACAAGGAGTGGAAAAGAGGTAACTCCACCATCCCTGCAAGAGAAAGAGAAAATTACAAAGAATAAGGATGTTGAGCCAAGCAATGATACTAATACTTCCGAGTCTTTGCCTAAGCAAAGAACGTATAAAGAACCTGCTGGCCCTAGAGTTGAACTTTACGATAACAAGTATCCAATTTTCACTGATGTCGATCCTTCAACTCTACCTTATTGTTGGGGAGATTTTGCATCATTAAAACAAAAGAAAATTTATAAAACCTATACAACCATGCAAAACTACCTCCTAACCGGCCAAATACCGGGTAGTTGCTAGTAAAGTTGGATAAGTACGGGTATCGATCCTCAGGGAAAAGGGCTATTGAATCTAATCTAATTAATCCTTCTTTATTAACTAAAACCTAAACCTAAACTAAAACGGAAAAGTAAACTGGACAGAGGATTGTTAATCCAAAGCCAGGAAAGATAGTTGCAATCAACATAAAATAAATCTAAGCTACAACAATAAATCTATCTAACGAACATGATAATGACTGAAGCGATTAAACATGGAACAAATCATAATCCACCATCCCGCAACCCTTAATTTCTTCCCTAGATTATCTTATAGTGATTTAATTCAAGTTGTGGTTTCACCTATCAAACATATGAATTCCTACTTTCGTAGATGAATTCGCCTATCAATCTCTATCTTTCGATTTACGGAGATTAACGCATCATAAAATAAACCAAGGTGCAAGATTTACTAGATCTAACAACCTAGACATTCAACCTATCAACTTTCGTTTGACATAGATCAAAACGTCTATTCTTTCCTATGGTGATCTCGCGTTTACACCGACTTTCGTCCTACGGTAAACATCAATCGCAACATCTTTCGATATAAATTGCATTAACAAATAAACGCATGGAAAGAAACGAACTTTAATTAAAAAGACTTACAAAACATCCATAGAAAGAAAATAAAAGCTGCTGCAAACAGTCTCCCATGGCTGCTCCATGTTTATTCAACCTCAAAACATCATCATGGTTCAAGAAACGAAGGAAAAACAAACAAAATAAAAGACCTAATCTAACCCCGATCACCCGAGCACAAGGCTCGGGTGATCGGCCTTGAAAGCTCCCAGAAAGCGGCTTGCTGTCTGTGTAATTTTCGTATGAAAAATCTGATGTAATTAGGGTTGGAATCGCAGCTGCTTTTATAGAAAAATCAAGTCGGTTGCTACAGTAACGGTGCCGGACGGGCGTTCATAAGGTCGGACGCCCGTCCACTATTTTCAGCAACAGCATACAAACTTGTAACGCTCATATCTCGGGCCTCGTAAGTCGTAATGGAGTGATTCAAAATCCTGTAGAATCCTCTCTTCAAGCCCTACAACTCTTCTCTTGTGGTCCAGGGTCAAATCGGTTGTTATCATATCAATAACTGCGTTGCAAGGTCGTCACTACCCGGAATCCTGATTTTCCGACATTTATCTTGATTGATTTCTTTCCTTATATCTTTCAATCTTCCATAACTTTGATTGATCCTTTCCAAGCACGAATTTGGCTCTCTAAAATCTTCTCTTCCATCATCAATGAGTATCTACAACAATAGGAAAACATACCAAAGCGTAACGTATTTCCAAAAGAACATAAAATCATCATTTAAGCACATAATTCGTTACGTTTTGAGATTTAGCTATTAAAAACATCATTTACTCAATTAATCGATTATAAGCTCGATTTCTATGAAAAACATCCATATATGGGGAATATTGATATAAAATATATCCTTATAAAACGTATAAAATCACCCTTAACAACTCCCCCACACTTAAACCTTGCTCGTCCCGAGCAAGACAAAACATAATCATCACTCTAGACAAATAAACATCTTAGCAAATATAAAACATATTCAAGTAGTTTAGAGGTTCACCCAAGTTAGTGTGTGCATAGCCATAATAAACTTCCACTAAATCCACACTTGAAATTGATTCAAGCAAAACTAGCCAACATCCCATTTAAATTAGAAATATAAAAACGATTATAACATGCACCTCACAAAACATACTTATCCTGAAAAGATAATAGAATACATCTAGAATCTTTCCGACATACTCAGAGGATAATCCCTACAGCATATCTATCAGTTTATACTGGGGATAAGACTTACGATAACTAAGTTTTTCATTCAATTCATAACACTATTCTCATAAGTTGATTTAATTATTTCACTTAAACACGCATTAGAATGAGCTATTGCCCGGTCATAGCAGAATAGGACATTTCGAGATAATCCCCTACCTTACTCCAATCATAAGGCAGCTTTTTCTAACTGTCGTGAGCTCTTGGTCATCATGGTGGAATAGGACATACGTGGTATACCCTACCGCACTCAAATCATAAACCAGCTTTCGACACACACGATATATTATTAATTCAACTTCTTCTTAACAACCTTAGTTACGTGTTACTTATCACATTCAAACATCTAGATATTCACAATTATGTCATACTCTAACTCTAAATACAAACTATTAAAATTTCCAAAATTCAGTATGCAAGCAAAGAAACATCGATAATCATCAAAAATTTCTAATCAAATGGGCATAGCTTTAAAAATATAGCTCATCATTTACTATGGCACGTGAAAAATACTCATGGGTGAAACATCTAAAGTTACTAAATATGCAAAATAATGCACCAATGACATAAGAACTCGAATAAAGATATGCATTTGTTCACTCAGGACAAAACAAAAATTTGAAAAAAATTAGCACTTTTCATAGAAATATAATAGTATGGCAAATGAATGTAGATACCTATTCCCTCCCCCACACTTAAATTACAACATGTCCTCATGTTGTGCAAAATAAAAGAAACTTAGCTGATTGTAGTTCTACAGTGGCAATTCCGGAAGTGCTACGTATCAACTCCAGAAAGGCTTGATGAAAGCAGTAAACTGTGGACCATCCACCGGAAAACTGACATCATCTGAAAGCTCACAAGTGCTATAGCAAATATCCTGCATACATGAAAAACAACACAAAACGTACCTCGGGGATAGGGGCACAAAAGATTATAGACGAGGCAATATCATAAAACAAAGCATAAGCAGTGCAAGAACTGATAAAAACCAAACCTATGTGAAATGTAGTGCACAGATATAATGTCGGCAGGAGGAAGGTCATATGGATTTTTTCTAATTCAGCACATGCAAGTTACCTGATCACAAAAACCGACACCAAAACCCACGACGACACAAGACAAAACAAAACAACCCTAATACAACGAAACGAAAACTATCTAATGCAACGAGAAGAGAACTATCTTCCGTATTTATTCGAAAAACAAAAACAATAAAATAAAAATTAAAAATAATAATAATAATAGCAAAAACTTTTCTTAATATTGGGTTGCCTCCCAACAAGCGCCTTTCTTTAGTGTCTTTGGCTAGACACACTTGAAACTCAGCCTGGATCAGGCCATTTAACCTTTCTTCCAGACACTACATCGTGTAAGCTCTGATCAGTGGTGTGGCTGCAGAAACAGCATCTCACACATGGGGTCAAATCTTTGATAGCTTTCCAAGCACGTTTAATTTTCCCCATTGTGGACTTCTTCTTCTTCAGTCTTCTCTTTAACCTTCGCTCCCTTGCAAACTCTTCCATATCCCAACTACCAGCCAGAACTTCCTCTACTGGACCGCTGCCGTCACCCTCAGAAAACAAATCGGGCGAAAACTCGTCAAACTCATTGACTTCAGGAGCACCACACCCGAGGATGTCGAGGAAGTGAACAATCAAAGGCTTCTCTTTGGGTTCACCGATGTAGTGCTTACACCTTTGACCATTCACTCTGAACGGCTGGTCACCATGACCTCTTAGTTCTAAAACACCTCCAGAATGATCCGAGAATTTCAAAGGACCGACCATCGTGTCCTCGACTTACCAGGGAACAGATGTAACCTGGAATTGTACAATAAAACTTGTTCCCCAACTTGAAATTCTCGCTTCTTAATTTTGGCATCGTGAAGGAGTTTTGTCTTTTCCTTACTTATCCTGGCGCTTTCGTAGGCCTGAAGTCTAAATTCATCTAACTCATGCAACTGTTGCAATCGGTGCTTACCACAAGATTGGGAATCAAAGTTTAAGAACTTAATGGCCCAATACGCTCTATGCTCTAATTCGATTGGCAAGTGGCATGATTTTCCATACACCATCTGATAGGGTGATGTACCCATGGGGGTCTTATAGGCAGTTCGATATGCCCACAGTACATCATCCAACTTTAGACTCCAGTCTTTTCTATGACTGTTAACATTTTTCTCCAGGATCTTCTTTAAACTTTGGTTGCTTCTTTCAACCTGACCACTAGTCATAGGATGGTATGGTGTGCCAATTTTATGCCGGACACCATATTTTTCGAGAACTTTCTCTAGGGTCGGTTGCGTAAATGCGTCCTTCATCATCAGATCAAGGCGCGTGGACATCCAAACCGCACAAAGATATTTTTCTTTAGAAATTTCATGACCGTTTTATGATCATTGTGAGGAGTGGCTTGAGCCTCCACCCATTTGGATACGTAGTCTACGCAGACTAAGATGTATTTGTTTCCGCAAGATGATGGGAATGGTCCCATAAAATCGATACCCCATACATCAAAGACTTCGCATTCTAGGATGGGTTTCAAAGGCATGTCAAAACGCCTTGTCAGAGTACCGGTTCTTTGGCACCTATCACAAGCTTTACAGAAAGCTTCTGTATCTTTAAAGATCGTGGGCCAATAGAAGCCGGATTGAAAGATCTTAGCAACGGTTTTCCAAGGACCAAAGTGACCGCCAGTGGGTCCACTGTGGCATTGCTCAATAATATCACGTTGCTCAGATTCTGGAACACATCTTCTCAGCAAACCATCTTTACCAATCTTGAAGAGTTAAGGTTCATCCCAAACGAATGTTTTCATATCCGAGAAGAATTTCTTCTTCTCCTGATAAGACAATCCTGGATCTAGATACTGGGAATGTAAGAAGTTGACGATAGAAGCATACCAAGGATTTTTAGGAGTGCACTTGTCTAGATGCATAACATTCCGGAGAGGAAGGGAGAGGTCTAAATCTTCAGGTTCTTCCTCCTCTTCATCCTTCATTCTCTTATCCACAATCACCTCAACACTCTGGGCTTCAACGGCTCCTCTAATGTGACTTCCGCCGGGTGATTAACATCTTCAACTATCTCTAACGCCGGATCTTTCCTAGGACAACCGTCTTCATCATCACACCTGCGCAGGAGGGAAGGAAGTCTCTAACCTTTGTAACTTAAGCCGACCCACATCAGGTTCTAGCTCATCAATCGTCCCTTGTTGCCCATGGCTTCGATCTTGACCCAACGGAGAACAAGGATAGTTACTACTCCCACCATTGTATGCTGGTGCATAGTTGTGGTCATATTGGAATTGATTCTCATGACTTGCACCATCATCGTCGTAAGCATCTTCTCCACCATAAGGGAGTGTGGGAGTTAGGTCAATGCCTTGGTTTTGAGCCATTTCCCCGATTCGTCTCTCAAGATTCTTTGTTGTGCTCAGAAGGAATTGGATAATATTGTTTTGATCCTCCAAATTAGCTTCAAGATCGTCAGATTGAGAGGGGTCTGGATAGTTCTGAAAGTGTTGTGGAAAAGATTGGTAAGACCAACTTTGATTTTGATCGGAAAAATTGCTATCTTGATCCTGACTGAAGTTCGGGTTTTGATAAAAATTCTGATTTGGATTGAAACCCTGATTTTGAAATTTGCTATGGCGGCGATTATCAAATGTCCGATTGTTCGGCCAATGAAAGCGTCTTTGTCCACTATTAGAGCGAACTTGAGCGGTATGTCCCACGTTGTCACAATTCTGACATGTGACTGGACTGAAATTTCCCTGATTATGGAAAGAATTGACTTGATATCCAGCAGGGGGAAGAGACTGACACTGGCCAACAAAGATGGCGGTTCGACAACATCTTCCACGCGAGCGAGCAGAGAGTTACGTGGAAAAGACGGGTCGGATTCATAGGATTAGCGACATTTGAAGAGATGCCACCTGCTTTGCTTCAAAGATGGCGATCTTACTTTGCTCATCCATGTCCTCAATCCTAGATGGAAGATTGTATGAAACAAAAACATAAACCTAAACTACGAAAAATTTAAAACAGAAAAACAGGAAACACTAAAAACGTGTTGAAATCTTATGAGCCCAAAATGGGAGGGAAAACAGTGGATTTTGACCTCGAAAACGGTGTCGGACGGCCTCCGGCGGTCTACCATGTCGTCGGCATCGGAACGAGCTTTCCGAATTGGGGTCCTGCGCGCCAATCCGACACTCGAGCCGAAAGTTATGGCCAAAATACTAAAGAGTGCTAAAACGATCCCTTTTATCCAAAAATTTGATCGTTAAAAACGTGGGGTCGATAATTCAACCTCGAGATGTCCCGAATTAATGTGGAAACTAGAAAAATAGAAACAAAAACCCTACCTATGAAAAGACATCAAACAGAGGAGCGGACGGGCGTTTGGAAATCCGAGCGCTCGTCCGAAGGTCAAGAACAGGACGGGCGTCCAAATTTGATGGACGTTAAATCGACTTGGTAAAAACGATCTGAGTTGAGAATTTTAAAAGCGGACGGGCGTTTGATTGTTCGAGACGCCCGTGCAGGGGATGAAAAAAAAGCGAGAGAGCGAAAAAAAGCGAAAGCGGGGGCGAAACGGGGATGTAAAGGAAAAAACAGAATACTACAAAACCTAAACGATTAAAAACCCTAATAACCTAACTAAAGTCTACCTAAAAACAAGAAATATAAAGAAATTAAAACAAGAAAAGCGGAACATCTTAGAAAAACTAATAAAACTAGACAACCGTACCGATTCCCCGGCAACGGCGCCAAAAACTTGTCTACGGATTTTATCTATGCAAAACAACAAGTAATAATAATTTATAAATCCGTATTCCCAAGTGCGAGGATCGTAGTATAGCGATTAATACCGGAGTCGATCTCAGGGAATCGAGGTTGTTTAATCTAGTTCGATTAATTCTTCTAAAATTGTCACTACTATTTATTACTAAACCTAAACTAAAACGGAAAATAAATCGACGAGAGGATTGTCGGTCAAAGCCAGGAAAGATAATTTGAACACGTATTAACTAATTCTATTCTATAAACTAAAACGAAAATAAAATTCCAACTTGGCAACGAAGAACAAGGCACAAGATAGTTTCAATTAATTTAACGAAAAACAAGCAATGATCCACCTATCTCACAACTCTCAATTTCTACCCTAGATCGTTTAGTGAAGATTTAATAAAGGTTGTGGTTCACCTACCAAAGGTATGAACTTCTACTCTAAGTAGATAATCCGCCTATCAATCTCTCATCTCTCGATCTTAAAGATTGACGTTTTACTAACCAAGGTGTAAGATTTCTCAATCTAGCAACCTAGAAATTCAACTTTGTCAACTCTCGTTATTTTTAGGTTAAAAGTCTCATCTTTAATATGGTGATCTAGGTCTAACAACGATTCTCATCAACGTTAAACATCAATAAGCGACAATCCATCGATATAATTGCATAATCAATATAAAAGCATAATAAAGATACAAGCTTTAATAAAACTCACAAAACAAATCCAAAGTCGAAAGCAAGATGATGTTGAGATGGTTTCACATGCTTGCTCAATCGCCTAGCCTTAGCCCATCGTTATGATGCAATTAACATGAATAAAAAGTAAAAGAAAAACTGTTTATAATAGAGGAAAAACGCGAAGAAAAGCTGCCCCAAAGGGGCTTGTGGCGCTTAGGGTCGAAATATGGTCCTTAGGGTTTGAGAAATCGCGCTATTTATAGGTTTTTAGGTCGGTTTCATTGAGTCGGTGCCGTGGGCGCCCGTCCACTATCTTGGGCCGCTCGTCCAACCTCTCTGAACGGAGCATGAACGCCGGTCCAGAGTAGCGTCTAAACTCTCATCTTGAAAATCTCCTCTGACGCCTTGATTTACTTTTATGGGCGCCCGTCCACTCTTTGGACGGGACATGGGCGCCGTCCGGTATGTCCGGACTAGATATCATCATCTTTATCTCATTCTTCTCATCTCTATCTCTTCTCTTCTTCATATAACACTTCCTTATCTCTTATATGTCAAATAAATCCAACTCAGATCATCTTTTGATCCCTTTTTTAAATTCGAAATATGCATATCTACAAACATCAAAACCATTGAAAAGTGTAACATCATCCAAATAATCATAAAACCACCAAGTAAACACATAATTTAATCACTTTTGCAATTAGACCCTTAAAAACATCACTTGCTTAATATTTCAATATAAAGGCCAATTCTTATGCAAATAATATAAATATGGGGAAAATCATCGTAAAATATATCGTTATAAAACGTACAAAATCACCCTTAACACTTATCCTCCACCAAAGCCGAAGCCTAAGTTTGATAATAAGAGGTATAAGAAGTTCGTGGATATGTTTAGTAAGTTACAAATCAATATACCCCTAGTTGAAGCATTAGCTGAAATGCCTGAGTACACCATGTTTTTAAAAGACGCTGTCTCAACTAAAAGGAAACTTCTAGATTTAGAGACCATATGCCTTAATGAGGAGTGCTCAGCCATTCTTCAACATAAGTTACCCCCAAAATGCAAAGATCCGGGAAGTTTTCTCATTCCCTGCACCATAGGTAACATATGTTTAAACAAAGCTTTGTGTGATCTAGGAGCTAGCGTGAACCTGATGCCACTATCTATTTTTCGGAATCTAGGCATGAAAGATCTTAAGAAGACCTCAATCACACTGCAATTAGCTGACCGTTCCGTTAAAGAACCGTGTGGAGTGGTTGAGGATGTGCTAGTAAGGGTTGAAAAGTTTGTATTTCCTGTCGACTTTGTGGTATTAGATATGGAAGCTAACTATGAAGTGCCCTTGATATTAGGGAGACCTTTCATGGCCACTAGTAGAACGCTAATTGATGTTTACAAGGGCGAGTTAGTGTTAAGAGTGAATGAAGAGAGAGTTGCATTCAATGTCTTCGACACTATGAAGCAACCTGATGATGGAGAGGATGCATGTTTCATGTTCGATTCCATTGATAGGATCGTTCAAGAATTTCAACAACATGAAAGTATAAAGGATTTCTTGGATCTTTGTCTTAGAAGAAAGATGAAGTCAAGTGCGTGAGTAGTGAGGAGGAGAAGATGATATGGCCAGGATGTAGTAGAGGGACCCCGAGGCCTGTAGAGGAAGTAAGTCTTTGCAGAGAGATTGAAAGATTCTATCATAGACCAACGTGGCATAAGTACTTCGAACTCAAACTCACTGGTCAAAAGTTGAAGACATCTTTGGAAGAACCTCCCACAAATTTGACTTTAAAACCTCTTCCTGCAATTTTGAAGTACGTATTTCTTCAAGATGAGACCTTGCCACTAATTATATCTTCATCCTTGATGGACTTACAAGAGGAGAAACTAATGAGAGTTTTGAGAGAGTACCGCGGAGCATTTGGATGGACCATAGGCGACGTTAAGGGAATTAGTCCTAGCGTATGTATGCACAAGATCTCCGTGGACCACTGAAAAGAAGGCGGTTGCACAACCTCGAGAGGCATTTAACCCCACAATTAAAGGAAGTGGTTAGGGATGAGGTTATAAAAATGCTAGAAATGGGAATTATATTTCCAATTGTTGATAGCGAATGGGTAAGCCCTATCCATGTAGTTCACAAAAGGGAGGATTGACGGTGCAAGCCAATGAGTTGAATGAGTTAATTCTGTGAGGCTAATCACCGGTCATCCAAAGATGCATAGACTTTAGGAAACTAAATGATGTGACTCGTAAGGACCATTTTCCTCTTCCTTCATCGATCAAATGCTCGAGACTCGAGCGGGCATGCTTTCTATTGTTTTCTTGACGGGTATTCGTGGATACTATCAAATCTACATCTCGCCCGAAGATCGTGAGAAAACAACATTTACATGCCCATATGGGACATTTGCGTATAATCGAATGCCATTTGGATTGTGCAACGCCCCCGCGACGTTTCAACGGTGTATGATGTCATTATTTGCGGATATGGTGTAAGATTTCTTGGAAATCTTTATGGATGATTTCTCCGTATTTGGAGACGATTTCGATTCATGTCTCGCACATCTAGCACGAGTGTTGAAGAGATGTGAGGAGACGAATCTTGTGCTTAACTGGGAGAAATGTCATTTGATGGTTACGGAAGGTATAGTACTAGGCCACCACATATCAAAGAACGGTATAGAGGTGGATAGAGCCAAAGTTGAGGTGATCGAGAAATTACCTCCACCTACTAATCTTAAAACTTTGCGAGGGTTTTTAAGCCACGCCGGATTTTATCGTAGGTTTATCAAGGACTTTTCCTTAATCTCTAGACCTCTTACCGAATTATTGGCCAAGGATGTACCATTCGTGTTTTCTAATGAATGCATAAAAGCTTTCAACGAAATAAAAAGTAGTCTGATTACTGCACCCGTTCTGGTCGCACCGGATTGGGATCTTCCGTTTGAACTGATGTGGGATGCAAGTGATACTGCTGTTGGCGTCGCTTTGGGTCAAAGAAAAGATAAGATTTTTAGACCTATCTATTATGCAAGTCGGACTTTGAACGCTGCCCAAAGAAACTACGCAACAACGGAGAAGGAGCTTTTGGCCGTTATCTTTGCTTTTGACAAGTTTAGATCATACTTAGTAGGATCTAAAGTCACTGTGTGGACTGACCATGCAGCTCTTAAGTATCTCCTAGCAAAGCAAGATTCAAAGCCTAGATTGTTGAGATGGATTCTACTGCTGCAAGAATTTGACGTAGAAATCCGAGATAAGAAAGGAAGTGAGAACGTGGTGGCCGATCATCTATCGCGCTTACAATTAGAGGATGGTGAGGAATTACGAGATAGGAGAATCTTTCCGATGAACAACTTTTCTCCATCACCACCATCGGGGGACATGATGATTGTGTTGCAGTTTCTTCACGAATAGAGGTTGTAAAGGAGAAGAAGCAACTATGGTTTAGTTTGTTTGTTAATTATCTATCCACAAAGTACTTACCACCAAGTCTCACTGTCCAAGAAAGGAAAAATTTCTTTAAAGATCTTAGACACTATTATTGGGATGAGCCTTATTTGTTTAAGCTAGGATCTGATAATGTTTTTTGAAGGTGTGTGCCAGAGGAAGAGTATAATAATATCCTGAAGCATTGTCATTCTTATGAAGTTGGAGGACACTACGGGGGAGATAAAACTGCGGCCAAGGTCCTCCAATGCGGTTTTTATTGGCCGACATTGTTTAAGGATGCACACCAATATGCAAAAGCATGTCATGCTTGTCAAATGACGGGAAATATTTCACGGAGGAATGAGATGCCACTTAAGAGCATCTTAGAAGTAGAACTTTTTGACGTTTGGGGAATAGATTTCGTTGGACCCTTCACTTCATCACTATCTAACCGATATATCTTAGTTGCTGTTGATTATGTATCCAAGTGGGTTGAGGCCATTGCTTCTCCTACTAACGATGCTAGGGTTGTGGTTAGATTCTTGAAAAGAATATTTTTACAAGGTTTGGGACGCCTAGGGCGATTATAAGCGACAATGGTAGTCATTTTTGTAATAAACCTTTTGAAAGGCTGATGATTAAGTATGGGGTTCGACATAAGCTAGCAACCGCATACACCCCCAGACCAGTGGACAGGTAGAAGTCACCAACCAAGAGATAAAGCGTATCCTGGAGAAAACTGTCAATACGACTAGGAAGGATTGGTCGTTACGTTTAGACGACGCTTTATGGGCTTATAGGACTGCATATAAAACCTCAATTGGAATGTCACCGTATAGGATTGTGTTTGGAAAGGCATGTCATCTACCTGTGGAACTGGAGCACCGGGCCATGTGGGCAACAAGGATGCTAAATTTTGATGAGACGTTGGCCGGTGAGAAAAGGATGTTAGAATTAACTTGCCTGGAGGAGTTTCGTTTAGAGGCATACGAGAATGCCAAGATTTTCAAAGAACGCACGAAGAAGTTCCATGACAAAAAGATTCTGGATAGGACCTTTCAAGATGGTGATCTGGTTCTCTTGTACAATTCGCGCTTAAGACTCTTCCCGGGTAAGTTGAAATCAAGATGGTGTGGCCCATTTCAAGTACAACAAGTCTTTCCTTCTGGAACGGTGGAGCTATTCAATTTCAAAGACGGGTCCAGATTTGTGGTCAATGGACATCGTGTGAAGCATTATCAAGGGCTTCCGCCTGATGCTGAGGAGGAGGTTTTGTACCTCGATGACCCTGTCTATGAATAAACCATCTTGAACTGAGTCGAGCTAGCGACTATAAATTTACAGCTGACCTTTTTGAAAATTGACGCTGAGGTTGACATGATTCATGTTGAACTTGCTTCACAGGTTTAGCATGCTTCTTAGTTTGAGGACATCGTTCAGCTATGAACATAACACCAGTTTTGGTATTAGGTTCAGTTGCCTTACTTGTTCCTCTTTTTGATGTTTGTTGTGTATCAAATCCTAAGCCAGTTTTATCTCCATATGCCTTGCCAGATTTGAATCCAGTTGCTGAACTAAAAGATTCAGTTGCTGCTGCTGATATAGTAGACTGATACTGATTCTTTCCTTTGTCAGTTCTTAGTTTTAACGTGTTCAATTCATCATTCAATCTTTTAACTTCTAGAATTAGTGATTCTTTCACAGCTTTGATTGATTCATAACCAGCTTGTATGGTGACAAGCTGACTCATCAATTCGTCAAGAGTTTCTTCGAATTTTGAGTTTCTTTGATTGGAATCGGCTGTTGAAGAACATGCATTTTTCATGGAAATTTGAGCTGAGCTATATTTAGAATTTGATTCATATACCTCATTGGGATCTTCCCTGTGTGCCAATAACGTTGTGTCATCTGATAGCCTTTCAGTACTGATGACTGTTAAAATATACCTATTTATGTCATCAATTCTAACCTTAAAATCAGAGTTAATTGATTTACGAATTCATCAGAGTTAGCTTGTCACCATACAAGCTGGTTATGAATCTCTATCAATTCTAACCTTAAAATCAGAGTTAATTGTTTGTTTTTCCTTCGTTTCTTGAACCATGATGATATTTTGAGGTTGAATAAACATGGAGTAGCCATGGGTATCTTTCTGCAGCGTTTTTACTTTCTTTCTCTGGATATCTTGTAAGTTTAAATTCCAAGTTCGTATCTTTTCTATGATTATTTGTTATTGCAAATTTATATCGAAAGATGTTTGCGATTGATGTTTACCGTAGGACGAAAGTCGGTGTAAACGCGAGATCACCATAGGAAAGAATAGACGTTTTGATCTATATCAAACGAAAGTTGATAGGTTGAATGTCTAGGTTGTTAGATCTAGAAAATCTTGCACCTTGGTTTATTTAATGATGCGTTAATCTCCGTAAATCGAAAGATAGAGATTGATAGGCGAATTCATCTACGAAAGTAGGAATTCATACGTTTGATAGGTGAAACCACAACTTGAATTAAATCACTATAAGATAATCTAGGGAAGAAATTAAGGGTTGCGGGATGGTGGATTATGATTTGTTCCATGTTTAGTCGCTTCAGTCATTATCATGTTCGTTAGATAGATTTATTGTTGTAGTTTAGATTTATTTTATGTTGATCGCAATTATCCTTCATGGCTTTGGATTAACAATCCTCTGTCCAGTTTTCCTTTTCGTTTTTATTTCGTTCTTAGTAGTAACAATTAGAAGAGTTAATGAAGCTAGATTCGACATCCCTTTTCCCTGAGGATCGATACCCATACTTATCCAACTTTACTAGCAACTACCCGGTATTCGGCCGGTTAGGAGGTAGTTTTGCATGGTAGTATAGGTTTACAAATTTTCTTTTGTTTTAATGATGCAAAATCTCCCCAACATTATGAATCAATCAAAGCTGAGAAAGAAAGTTTAATTCTTGAAGTTGAAAGATTAAAATCTGAACTAAAAATGTTGAAACTGACTAAAACTGATAAAGAAAAGATTCAGCATCTGCCTATTGCATCAGCAGCAGCAACTGAATCCTTTGCTCAATCAAGTTCAATTACTGGATTCAAATCAGGAAAACCATATGGAGACAAAATGGTTTAGGATTTGATACACAACAATCTTCAAAGAATGGAACTAGCAAAGCTGCTGGGCCTAGTACCAAACTGGTATTAAGTTTGTAGCTGGGCAACTTCCACAAACTGAGAAAATTGCTGAACTAGTAAAGCCAGTATCACACAGGATAAATCAGTTTTCTAAGAAGACAACTACATCTACCAACAAAGGTAAATCAAATGGTAGATCAGCTGTATTCAATGGAAACCGAAACGGTAAATCAACCGCCGAGATCCACAAAACCAATGAAGTCGAGAACCGAGAAAAATTACAATCAAAATAAATCCAAGAATGTCAATCATTCAAAGATTCACACATTTAGGGGGAAAGGAAGATTATATCCCACTGATGATGATTGGAATTTTACTGAATTTGTTAATAAAACTGATAATGACAATCATTCCAGACCAAAAACTTATCACAAGTTTCAGTCCAAAACTCAGCAGAGGACTAATTTCAGTTCTCAGCACAAGTCACAGTACAAAGGTCAATCCAGACCTCAGTACAGAAGGAATGATGGTTATCACTCTAGCTTTATAACAGAAATCAACATGGAAACAAATTTCAGTCAGAAGATCTGAGAAATCATATAAATAAGACACA
Organism: Gentiana macrophylla; assembly: GCA_026214975.1. Taxonomy (NCBI): domain Eukaryota; kingdom Viridiplantae; phylum Streptophyta; class Magnoliopsida; order Gentianales; family Gentianaceae; genus Gentiana; species Gentiana macrophylla. The sequence continues at coordinate 48,421,743 of CM047813.1, forward strand.
GTCTGAACATACATACTATGGGAGTGTGGCTTACATATATGAAAACAAGTGCAACAATGTCCGAAGAATCCCAAAAGGATATATTCCCAGAGTTGTACTGACAACTGACCCCCATGGACCCAAACTGAGTTGGGTACCTAAAAACTTCTAATTTTCATTGCATGATATATGGTACTTTGACAGTGGTTGCTCTACACACATGACAAGGAGCAAAGACTGTCTCAGTAATTTTATTGCAAAGGATGGACCAAAAGTCAATTTTGGAAGTAAAGATAAACCTGGTTACACCAGAGGTTTTGGCACCTTAATCAGAAATGGACTTACAATCAAGAATGTATCTTATGTAGAAGGACTACGCTACAATCTACTCAGCACAAGTCAATTTTGTGATATGGGATACAAAGTTACTTTTGATAAAGAATTATGGGTTGTCATCAGCGACTTAGCTTATCAAGTTGTCCTAGCCGGAAGAAGAAAGGAAAACATGTATGTGGTAGATTGGACAACTGCCGTTGCTGAAACTTGTTTGCTCGTGCATACCAAATCAGAAATCAGTTGGCTATGGCACAAGAAACTGAGTCATCTCAATATTGATGACATCAACACACTTGTTAAGAAGCAGCTAGTCATTGGACTACCAGAGATATCATATAAGAAGGACAGCTTATGTGAAGCATGTCAACAAGGAAAACAAACACAAGCAAGTTTCAAGACCAAGTCTCAGCATTCAACAACCAGACATCAAGAATTGCTACACATGGACTTATTTGGACCTATTACACCAATTAGTATCAATGGAAAGAAATATACATTGGTGGTAGTAGATGATTTTTCAAGATATACTTGGGTAAACTTTCTAACCAAGAAAAGTGAAAGCAAGCAAAAGCTCACAGAACTTCTCAAGAGATGTTGGAAATAAAATTTATGTTTTGATGATAATTCATCTTATTTGTTAAAATATTATCTTAACCCCATTGATGAAGTGCTGAAGCCAGCTGTTATAGTAGAAAGCTAAAAGATGTCTAGAACTGAATCTATAAGTTTTACAAGAGTCTGATATTTGTATAGGTTACATCAGACAAGCACTGTAATTGTTAGTGTGTCGTAAAACTCGAAACCGAAATCATTTAGAAAATGGAAATCATCGAGACAAGCAAACCGACTCGAATAATACACCTATATGAAATCAAGAAGGTAAGTTCGGCCGAGAGTTACAGATCGATTGACTTATCTAAAAGATCGAAGAACCGAGGGTTCAAACTCGATTATTGAAGAATGAAGAATTGAGGTTCAAACTCGATTATGAAGATTACAAGTCGAGATCGTAAAAGTTGGACTTCGAGCAAGATTGTGGTGACTGAATCGACTTTATGGATCTTGTATGAAGAACTAAGAATCATAAGGACAATGAATTCTTAGAAGATAATGAATCATGGTGTACTCGATTAAGTCAATTATAATCGATGATGAAAAGCGAAGTACTTGATATTTGAAGAAGAGTAAAATCTCGATTAATGCTCCAAGTCGATTAGAAACCGACAAAAGAAAAACTCGATACAAAGCGATAAGGAAACTCGGTTTTATAAGTCATCCATCCAACAAACCGAAAGTACAAATAGGTTGTAAAGAAAACAAATTTATTTGATGAGTTCTTGACACAAATGAACAAATCATTAATATAGCCGTTGCAAGATAGACGTTGATACAATTCAAATGAAGCCAGATGAACGTTGGACTTCACACTATAAATAGAAGACTTTGCACAAACAACAAACATATATAGAACGGAGCATATACAAGAATCTACAAGCAATTTTGTGCATCAGTCTATTCTATTCATCTCTGAACTATAACAAGATCATATCTAGTATTTCTTCAAGTGTTCAAGCTACAAAGAATTTATCAAGAATTCAACACTTTGAAGAACCACAAACAAAATCAACTTATTGATTCTCAGCCCAACTTTGATTCTACATCAAAGGTTTTAGACCGTGAAGCAAACCGGTAAGGTTTCGCCAAGGACAGTTGTGACAAGCAGTCGGGTAGACTGTGTTTGTGGTGGTAGCGGGTGAAGAGGCAATCCTACCCTCTAAGGACCAGTGGTTCAAGCATTTGAAGAGCAGCAATTCTACCTATTCTACAACTGTTTAGATAGTGAAGCTAGGGATTAGCCAAGGACTATTGTTTAGGACTTTTTGTAACAGTTCACCTCAAGAAGTTCGAGTGGAATTTCCCTCCGCACCACAGGGAAAGAGAGGACGTACATGATTACAACACCTGGAACCTATAATATCTGCCTTATTTACTTTACGCATTTACTTATTTATTCAGCATTTACAGCATTGTGATACTTGATTGTTATACACCTCACAGTCACAACTGACATTCACCATATTTCTGTTCACAACACTCAGTTTTCATAATAGAATAACAAGATCAATAAAAAGTCTAAAATCATATCCGCTGCCGCTTGACTCAGTTTCAGCTTAAGTCAGTTTGACTTAATCTCAGCTTTGTCAGCTTAACTCCACACAAGTTTTAAATGAACCTTAATTTGTTTTAAATCCAATTTTAGGGACAAGTTTATTCACCCCCCCCCTTAAACTTGTGTTAGCCTTTCTAAGGGACCAACAAAGGAAGAAGACAAGCGCTTCAAAGGCACTTGTTTCAATTATGGCTAGCTGGGACACAAGAGGACTGATGGCGAAAGCTAAGGAAAAACAATAAAATCAATGCTGCTGAGATCGTGATAGACACGGTTGGTAAAATGAACCTGTCAGCAGTTGTGTCTGAATGCAACAATGTTAGAAATCCACGAGAATGGTTTGAAGACACTGGTGATACACGCCATGTTTGTGCTATCAAAGAAATGTTTTCCGATTACATGAAAGTGGATGGTGAAAAGTTGTTCATGGGCGAAACCTCAATGGTGGAAGGCCAAGGAAAAATTATGTTGAAGATGACATCCAGGAAGCACTTGACTTTGAACAACGCGCTACATGTTCCGGATATTCGCAAAAATTCGGTGTCTAGATCTCTTCTCGTCAACAATGGATTAAAGTTAATTTTCGAATCTAGAAAATTTACTTTATGTAAGAATGGACAATTTATTGAGAGGGTTTATGGTTTAGATGGCATGTTTAAACTTAACATTATGACTGTTATTTCTAAGGCCGTAGTGCCTAAGTCATTAAACTATATTAATGATGGTAATAAGAATGCTATTACTTTTGTTTACTTTCTTGAGTCTTCCAATTTATGGTATTGTAGACTAGGACATGCAAACTTTAAATTTGTTCAGAAATTGATTGACTCGGATTTTTTTCCTAAACTACAATTTGATACAAATAAAAAGGCAACATGTATTGAAGCGAAAATGATGAAGTTACCATTTCCATGTTTTGAAAGATTAAATTTTCTTTTGGATTTAATTCACACGGACAATTGTGACTTAAAGTTTGTACAAACTAGAGGTGGTAAAAATAAATTGTTACTTTTATCGACGATAACAAAAAATATTGTTACGTATATATATTCCGCAGTAAAGATGAGGCCCTTGATGCTTTTAAGCATTATAAAAATGAAGTTGAGAATCAACTTAGAAAACGAATTAATGTAATTTGTAGTGATCAAGGGGAGAATTTGATGCACCTTTTGATGAATTTTGTTCGGAATCCGGAATAATTCATCAAACACCCGCATCATATTTGCCACAATCGAATGTTGTTACTAAATGAAAAAATTGAACACTTAAAGAAATGATGAATGCTATTTTGATTAGTTAAGGTTTACCCTAGAACTTGTGGTGGGAGGCTATCCTCTCGGGTAACTTCATTTTAAACCGGATACCATCCAAAAAAGGGATGAGTCACCTTATGAATTGTGGAAGGGTCACAAACCTAACTACAATATTCTAAAAGTGTGGGGGTTCCTAGCAAAAGTAGAAATACCTAAACCTAAGCAAGTAAAATTAGGCCTAAAACAATTGATTGCATCTCTTTTAGTTACATTGTTGGAAATATTATTTATGTTTTGATGATGATTCGTCACGAAATTAGAAAAATCACTTACAACCCATGATGATGAAGTCGTAACTAACTGTTATAGTGCATAATAAAAGAAGAAGCAAGAAATGGTCTAGAAATAAATGTATAAGTTCTATCTAGAATCTGAACTTTGTATAGGTTGTTTCGGACAAGCATTGTAATAGAATAGGAACTAGGCGAACAACTGAGTCACAACAAGAAAACTAAGTTATAACAAGAAAACTGAATATGCACTTGAAGAACTGAGGGTTCAAACTCAGTTATGATAAAACTGAAGAAGATAAGTTCGCTGAGGGACACAGACTCAGTTGGCTTATCTAGAAGACTGAAGAACTGAGGGACACAGACTCAGTTGTTGAAGATTGAAGAACTGAGGTGGCAAACTCAGTTAGAAGGTGATTAAGTCGTGACTATAAATCGAGATTCGAGCAAGTCTGCAGTGACTCAAATCGAGTTATAGATCATGTAAAACTGAATAATCTTAAGGACAAAGATTATCAGCTACCTGGAAAAGGATAAACTGAATGGTGTACTCTGACTTAGTCAATTAAAGTCAATATTAAGTAAACAAGGTACTCAGTTTTGAAAAAGAGTAGAAAACTGAGTTAAGGCCTTGATTGAATTTAAACTATCAATGCGACAAAAGATCGTACTTATGAACGTTGGCTAAATGACAAGTGTAACGGCTACAAGAGCTAGTGACCGTCACATCACCCCTATAAATACACAAGAGAATCACTCAAAAGAAAGTGAGGAGGATCAGAAAAAGAGCTTTACAAGCATATACTCAAAGATCCAAATCCAGATCCAGAAAATCGGATTATACTTATCTAGAAAAAGGGGGAGCCAACGAAATTGCCTTGAAGACTTCAAAGAAAGATCCAGTAACCCATTAAGGGGGAATGAAGGCATCTTGGAGCAACAGAGTCAGATCCAGAAGAATCAAACAGCTCACTGAATTAATCCTTGATTAATTCTAAACCTAACCTTTGTGAAAAAGGGTTGGCTGTGCATAGTTTGAGAAAAGCAATTCTACCTTTTCTCATATGGTGTTCCTACAGCAGTTGGTGCAGTCTGTGGACTGTGTATGTGAGTGGTGAAATGGTGAAGGAGCAATTCCACCTCCGAAAGATCAGTGTGTAGAATGAAGGGTGCAATCTCACCTTTCTTCATTTTGTGTAGACAGTGAAACTAGGGTGTCGTGAAGGACTGTCATAGTGCTAGGATTTTGTAACGGTTATCTCATTATTCTAGTGATACCTCCTACGCCACAGGAGAAGGAGAGATGTACGGAATTACACCACCCGGAACTTCCATAAACAAAACATGTGTTGATTTACTTTATGCATCTGTGTTTGTTTTATTTATTGCATTATCACTCAGCAAACACCAGACACTGAGTCAACACAAAACTGATACATAGAAGGTCTAGTTTTCTATTTACACATCTTTTGCACTAAAGGCTAGTTTTATCCATTTGCCGCTTAACGAGACTAAATATAATTCAAGAATAACTTATATTCGATTGAGCTAATCAACTCCGCTTGAAGTTAAAGGGACAGAACAAAATCGAAGAATGCAGTTTAAGTTTCAGAGAAACTCGCCTCTGAAAATTTCCACTTTCAGATTAGTTTTTGGTGACAAGTTTATTCACCCCCCCTTCTAAACTTGTGTTAGCCTTTCCAAGGGACCAACATACACAAATAATATTAATGTCTATCAGTTTCTTGTTCATAAATCAGACATTCTTGACGTTTAGGAAAATACTATCATTGAGTCAAGAAATATTGTATTTATCAGGAGATCTTTCCTTGAAAAGAAAAGGAGAAAGAAAGTTCAAGTTTTAAAAGAACTTGTGATGAAATAACACATGATGAATCAAATGATCATTGGGAAACGGAGGAACCTTGCAGAAGTAAAAGGGCAAGGACTTCAACGTCCTTTGGTCCTGATCTCCTTACATGTATGGTAGAGGATGATCCAAGGACGTATGTTGAGGACGTATGTTGATTCTCCCTGAAAATCAGATTCAAGTTCAAGTGGAACTGTGAATATAGACGAAAGAAACCTGAGAAGGCAAAAGAGGTTGTGGAACAAGCTTCAGACAAAGGAAACTGGAACTGAGAATGTGATCCAGATTGAGGATGATACTGAAGAGAGTGAACCGAATGAAGATGAGGAAAGTAAAACTGAAAGAGAGATTGAAGAATCTGAAGAAACTGAAACTGATGAAGAATCTGAAGGAAGTGAATTTCCCACTACCATGTATGGGGAATACACTGAAGAGAAAAGAGAAGCTATGGAAGATGCAGAATTCTGTCAGGCTGTGTATGAAAAGGAACTGACAGTTCCTGATGTTCATTTTTACTATTTGAGGCCAGTACCTCATCTCAGGCTCATGAGGCACCCACATGCAAATCAGAATTTGAAGAACCTCTGGCTCAAGAAACTGAAGCAGATAAACTGAAAAATTTGAAGGATTTCATTGAATGTTTAATACAGAATCAACAGGAGAAACTGTTCAACCTGCATGAATTAATTGGAAGAATACATTATTCAGGTTTGAACAAATACTCAAACATCATCACCCTATGTAAGTTATTTGAAGATTGCTTTCGCTTATCTTCAAACAAGGGGGAAGATGAAGCTGTAGGTGATGAAGTCAAGTGAGGATGCATTAAAAGTCAAGAGGCTTATGCCTGACAACTGATGGAAGATCAAGACAGACAAGTAGATGCTGATCTACTAACTACTCAACTTGATGAAGAAGTGGTTGATAGTCTGTTTGAAGAGATGATTGAAGAAGGAGACTTTAAAGAAACAAGAACTGAGGATGATGAGGAAGCCGTAGTTAAAGCAGTGTTGAGTATCAGAAAGAAGCTTGTAATCTGTGTCAAATCTCTTGAGAAGCTGGCAGATAAGAAGACACAAACAAAGGGGGAAACTGAAAAGTAGTCAGAAAGTAAAGAGGAAAAAGAAAAACTTAATCTCATTTTAGAAGAAGAAGAGAAATTGATGGAAGAAGAACTCAAAGAAATTCTGATCAAGTTCAAAAAACAAGAGAATGAAGAAGGAAACCGACTGCTGAATGAATATCTGGAAATCAAGCCTAGAGATGGTGAATCAGTTGAAGAAGGAAAAGAAAGAAGACTTCTGGAAACGAAGACGAGCATCCTTTTTGGAGAAAAGTTAATGGCACTGGAAAATGAAAAGATGTAATCTAATTCAGTTTTTAACTCAGTCTGTTCTTTTTTGAATCTTATGATAAACTTGGCTGTTCTATTTTGCTATCTTAAGTTGTTTTGTTATGATTTCTTGCACTATTATTTCATTATTGCTTTTAGGGAGGGTTATGATACATCATCAAAAAGGGGGAAATTGTTGGAAATATTATTTATGTTTTGATGATGATTAAATCATGAATTAGACAAATCACTTACAACCCATGATGATGAAGTCGTAATTAATCAAGTTATAGTGCATAATAAAAGAAGAAAGCAAGAAATGGTCTAGAAATAAATGTATAAGTTCTATCTAGAGTCCGAACTTTGTATAGGTTGTTTCGCACAAGCATTGTAATAGAATAGGAACTAGGCGAACAGCTGAGTCACAACAAGAAAACTGAGTTATAACAAGAAAACTGAATATGCACTTGAAGAATCGAGGGTTCAAACTCGCTTATGATAAAATCCAAGAAGATAAGTTCATTGAGGACATAGACTCGCTTGGCTTATCTAGAAGATCAAGAACCGAGGACCACAGACTCGGTTGTTGAAGATTGAAGAACTGAGGTGGCAAACTCAGTTAGAAACTGATTAAGTCGTGACTATAAATCAGGATTCAGGCAAGTCTGTGGTGACCTGAAACTGAGTTATAGATCATGTAAAACTGAATAATCTTAAGGACAAAGATTATCAGCTACCTGGAAAAGGAGAAACTGAATGGTGTACTCTGACTTAGTCAATTAAAGTCAGATATTAAGTAAACATGGTACTCAGTTTTGAAGAAGAGTAGAAAACTGAGTTAAGGCCTTGATTGAATTTAAACTATCAATGCGACAAAAGATCGTACTTATGAACGTTGGCTAAATGACAAGTGTAACGGCTACAAGAGCTAGTGACCGTCACATCACCCCTATAAATACACAAGAGAATCACTCAAAAGAAAGTGAGGAGGATCAGAAAAAGAGCTTTACAAGCATATACTCAAAGATCCAAATCCAGATCCAGAAAATCACATCATACTTATCTAGAAAAAGGGGGAGCCAACGAAATTGCCTTGAAGACTTCAAAGAAAGATCCATTAACCCATTAAGGGGAATGAAGGCATCTTGGAGCTACAGTCGAGATCCGGAAGAATCAAATAGCGACTCACCGAATTAATCCTTGATTAATTCTAAACCTAACCTTTGTGAAAAGGGTTGGCTGTGCATAGTTTGAGAAAAGCAATTCTACCTTTTCTCATACGGTGTTGCTACAGACGTTGGTGCAGTCTGTGGACTGTGTATGTGAGTGGTGAGCTGGTGAAGGAGCAATTCCACCTCCGAAAGATCAGTGTGCAGAATGAAGGGAGCAATCTCACCTTTCTTCATTTTGTGTAGACAAAGGAAACTAGGGTGTCGTGAAGGATTTGTCATAATGCTAGGATTTTGTAATGGTTATCTCATTATTCTAGTGATACCTCCTACGCCACAGGAGAAGGGGAGATGTACGGGATTACACCACCCGGAACTTCCATAAACAAATCATGTGTTGATTTACTTTATGCATCTGTGTTTGTTTTATTTATTGCATTATCACTCAGCAAACACCAGACACTGAGTCAGCACAAAACTGATACATAGAAGGTCTAGTTTTCTATTTACACATCTATTGCACTAAAGGCTAGTTTTATCCGCTGCCAGTTAACGAGACTAAATATAAGTCAGTAATAACTTATATTCAGTTGAGCTAACTGAACTCCGCACAAGTTAAAGGGATGAGAACAAAAGCGAAGATCGCTTTAAGTTTTAGAGAAACTTCGCCTCTGGGACATTTCCACTTCAGATTAGTTTTTGGTGACAAGTGTATTCACCCCCTCTAAACTTGTGTTAGCCTTTCCAAAAGACCAACATACACAAATAATATTAATGTCTATCAGTTTCTTGTTCATAAATCAGACATTCTTGATGTTCAAGAAAATACTATCATTGAGTCAAGAAATGTTGTATTTATCAGGAGATCTTTCCTTGCAAAGAAAAGGAGAAAGAAAGTTCAAGTTTTAAAAGAACTTGTGATGAAATAACACATGATGAATCAAATGATCATTGGGAAACGGAGGAACCTCGCAGAAGTAAAAGGGCAAAGGACTTCAACGTCCTTTGGTCCTGATCTCCTTACATGTATGGTAGAGGATGATCCAAGGACGTATGTTGAGGCTATGTCCACTCCAAAAGCACCATTCTAGAAAGAAGCTATTAACAGTGAAATAGAATCCATTATGCAAAATCACACTTGGGAGTTGGTTGATCTTCTACCCGGAGATAAACCACTTGGATGTAAGTGGATTTTCAAGAATAAATTGAAAGCCGATGGATCTATTGATAAATACAAAGCCAGATTAGTAGCCAAAAGATATAGACAAAAGTAAGGCCAAGATTTCTTTAATACATAATCACTGGTCACGAGAATTACGTCTATACGAATTCTGATGGACATAGCTGCGCTGTTTAACTTAGAAATCCATCAAATGGATGTGAAAATAGCTTTCTTAAATGGTGAGTTGGAGGAAGAAATTATATGAACAACCTGAAGAATTTTCTTTTCCGGGTAAAGAAAAGAAAGTGGGCAAACTTGTGAAATCACTGTATGAGCTTAAGCAAGCACATAAACAGTGGCACTTGAAATTTGAATCAAGGAATGTGATGCCTCATAACCTTGTTTACTTCCATTGTAAGGACAGTAAACGTCTATGTGCCATTAACCTCCTTACTTGGTTGTATTAACTTACACAGAAGAAAATGTGTTTACATGGCTTCCACAAGGCTCGGAATGGCGGCGGCATGATCGTGATTGCGAGGACATTTCCATCCTTTTTCTCTGACACCTTAACTTAGAGGCTTCTAGAAACCCTACACCCATTTTTGCTAGGCTTGCAATTGCCAGAGTGGGCTCAAAATTGCCGGCACAGAGCTTCGATATTTGGACCATAACTTGATCTACGTAACTCCAATTTGGGTGATTCAAAGTGTGTTGGAATCTTAGTTTCAATACCAATTATATTCATGAAGAATTCCAAGATCAATACGTTTTGTAGGTATCCTGAGTCGGCGTTGAAATATTACCAATTAGATTTTCGGGTCCAATCTCCGCTTGAACCATTTCAACGTTCATCTCCGTTAACTTCTTTATCAATTGACCCTCATATTCAGCCCAAACGATGCTCCAAACACTTGTTCATCCACCAATAAAACCATAACACACATAGTACCTTCTATTTCCATCAAATAACGTATAAAAACACGGTTAATACGCATAATACCAATTTAGTCACCCCGGACTTGATTAATCACATTTAGCTAATTAACACATTATTTCATACATATTATCACCATCGAGAACATATGTCCGGGGTACCTCGATCCATTATGGAATATGAGTTTTTTTGCATTGGATAAAGCTGGAGAAGAAGAAGAATGGCTTCAGAATTTCATACAGGATATTCTTTGTTGGCCAACGCCAATTCCTCCTATCAGCATACATTGTGAAAGTATGTCAGTTATATGTCTCGACACATACGTCGTAGAAATAATACCATCAAACAATTGATTTGTAATGGCGTTATTTCCATTGATTCCAAAAAATCAAAGGAGAATCTTGTAGATCTGCTGACAAAAGGTTTACCTAGAGATCAGATGTCAATTTTAACAAACGGAATGGGACATAAGCATATTACACATGTTCCTTTACAATAGAAACCCTACCATTGTGACTGGAAATCCCAAGATCATGGTTCAAAAGGGACAACAAGTTATGAGGTACAATTAGCACTTACCCATTATGTTAGAACAAAGTGCTGTCTGTGGAAGAGTTTAGGTTAAGCATAAAGATTTTAATGATTTGTATATCTTGGTTAATCCAAGTGGGGTATTACATAGTACTCTTTATGGAAGGTCACCTATGTAAGTGGAAGTGGGGCCGATTTTATGAGAATTTCTGGGCTAAATTCTCTATCACAGTTTCTGAAACAAGGTGTTCTAGGGCCAAAATAAACACAACCACGAGAACTTCATGAAGGCTAGGGGGTCTATTATGTAGGTATCATTGTCTAGGCATGAACCAAAGCCTAAGCAGTTCAAGACCTAGATCACTACTTAGCTGAGTATGTTTGATGGTACTCTACTAGGGAAGGTTCAAGGCAGCAAACCACCTCGCCCGATGTAATAGAGCTCTATTTTTCTATCTGTACAGAGTCTGCATAGCATATGCATTAATTTTCATTCGAAGATTGTTGGAATCTTAATTAGTTTTTAGCTTAAACCGGGTCAAAGTGTAAGTGACGAACAGTCCACTTTAGGCTCAATTTTGAATGACTTACAGAATGTATTTGAAGGAACTAAAAACAATTATGGAACTACTAAGATAGTAGTTGATGTTTGGCTTTTGAATCACTCGATTCAAATATCGGGTGAATGAGAAAATATTGCCTAAAGGTAGAGTAATTTATGTGAGTGTTGTAATGGAAATGTGTTCCATTTGTCCCACATAGGTAATGAAGCTTTAGTGGAACTTAGAGGCAAGATGTAAGGGGAAGGAGATTTTTTTGGAGGAGTGAAGACATATATGCTTGTTGGTTCAGAACCCCACACGCACCGCTGTCTTAGCTCGGTTCGGTTCGGGCTCATGCATATGGCTTGTGGCTTAGGCCTTGGGCTTGGCCCGGCCGAATATGAATATTTTTGGGCCAGACCAACATGTAATCCTGAAAGTTCCTGAATCAATAATGCATCAGTCTATGCACCAGTTCGAACACTGAGTGCATCAGTTCATAAACATAAATGCGAACAACTTCTTCCAACGGAATTTTTGAACAGAAGTGTCCCTCTGCTCCAAATTTTCAGAACATAGACATATATATGTTCATTGCCTCCGTTACTCTCCTATTAATAAACAACATCTTGAATGAAAAAAACCAACATTTTCATACGCTAGAAACTCTGCAAAAATAAACACAGAAACAGTTGCATTCACTCAAAGATAAACAAATTAAGGCTTTTATCTGTTCGTTGCTTTCCTTATTCAAGTGAAGAATCTGGAAGGGTAGACTGTTGTATCTTGGTAGATGTATTGCCATATCCGTGCACATAGTCGGGGCAATTATGTCTTAAGGGCAGAGTTCTAAACTCGCCTCAGTCACTATAAGTTTTCGAATCTACATTTGCTTTCTACGTTTTCAATTCAATGTGTTGCAGTATTTGCATAGGTGAATAAAGTTCATTCATGTTATGTGTTAATCTTGTTTGCAACCTGTTTCAACAAATATATGTTATTCATTTTCAGAAACTTAGCAATCCGGTACACTCTTAAAATTTCTAACAATATATACCTTTCAACTGTTCATACTCTTTTAGCTCTACTGGAGCAACTTGATAAAGTGCCTTAGCTCCTTGTTCAGCTCCCTGAACTAGCTTTATCTCAAACCCAATGTCTCTATTTGGAGTATTGCCCATTAGCTTTTCTAGAAACACATCGGGATACTCATTTAATATGGGCACGTCTTTCAACTCTGGACTCTTTTTCTTAGTGTCAAGAGCAAATTACAAGTACCCATCAAAAGCTTGTTGAATTTCTTTAGCGGCTTTAAGTGCTAGGATGATAGGATACTGATGCTTGTCTGACATACGAGTATTCCCTTGAAAAGTGGTTGACGTTTTTCCCGGGGTTTTAAACATCACTTTCTTAGCTCTATAATCTAAATGAACATCGTTCTGAGATAACCAATCTGTTCCTAATAGCACATCAAAGTCGGAAAAATCTAGCACTATCAAATTATATTTTCACATGAACTTCCCAGCTTGAACCGAACACAAGTGTATCGGGAGAAAGTACAGCCCTGAGAAAATCTTCATTTATGGTAGAAGAAATAGTAGAACGTTACGTAAAATACTACAATAAACAGAAAGAAAAAATGTGCAAATTATTATATAAAACAGGTTTAGCAAATTATTGAGAGAAAAGTTAGTTAAATACGATACCATAAGCTAAGAAGCCAAAAAGAATGAGAAAGAGGAGAAACCCTTTGATCAACATATTTCCACTGATAACGCTTCTCATTGTAGATCTCTCTTAATTTACACCAACACTTAATACAAACTGAGTTCTTGAGTTAGTTTATTTACAACGTTTAATAAGAAGCAAGGTCAATTCATAAGGAACATGGTGGTGGAGAGCTCGTTTCTTTTGGGGTGGGGTTAGGGATGAGAGGTTTATTACATGGATTCCATGGAAAACTATCTTAAAACATAAAATCTTGGGGGCTGGGAGTGGGGGGCTGAAGGTGCAGAATCTAGCTTTGTTAGCAAAATGGTGGTGGAATGATAGACAAGGAAGCGTTTTGGTGTAAACTTATTAGAGCTAAGTACGGGAAAGACGGGGGCTTTGGGGAAGGAAAATTGAGAGCTGAAGGTGGAAAGATGTGGGGAGGGATATGATGGCCATTTTACAGTAAGCAAACTCTAACCGGAAGGGTACCGAGTCAGTTATACTATAAATGGTGAACAAGGTCGTAATCCCATAGGGAATCTAGTTAAGTACCAAAGCTAGCATCATCTATAGTTCAGATCAACATGATTTTTAGATAGGTTATCAAACTACAACGTGCTTTTTCTACAACGACTAAATTAAAACAAGAGTTTTAAATGCTTAAAGAGAGGGGGAAGAGGCCAGAAGGACAAAAAAAATTCATAAATGGGGATATAAGGACGTTACTACATTTTATGTGATTAAAAAGGACAAATTCATAATAAATGGACAAAAATACCCTTTTACATAGTAACGCTAGATAAAGTGTAGTAATAGCCAAAAAAACAAGTAGTAACAGCCCATAAAATGTAGTAACATCCAATGAAAAAAGTAGCAACATCCAATAAACAAATACTAACAGCCAAAAAACAAGTAATAACAGCCCATTAAATGTAGTAACATCCAATGAAAAAGTAGTAACAGCCAAAAAACACGTAGTAATAGCCCATAAAATGTAGTAACGGCCAATAAACAAGTAGTAACAACCCATAAAATAGATAAAGTTACATAAAAAATGTAGTAACGTTAAAAAGTAACAACCCTAAACCCTAAACTTTTTCAAAAAATTTAATAATAATACAGCCTGCTTCTCTGGCAACCATGGCCGCCGTTAACTCCTTCGCCGGTGCACATGGCCCCAGCCCGACTTCCATGGTAAACACCCCTTATTATCCGAAGTCCTCAACCCAGCAACTACGTTCTGCAACCCCCCACCGCTTACCTCCGGCTTCTACCAAACCAGCCATGTCGTCTTCTTCACAGCTCATTACCACCGGAGAGTTCCTCATCCCTGCACCCCTCCCTCTTTCTCCCCTTCCGGTGCCATCCCAGTAAACGTCCGGCATCCATACAGCCATAGCCAATCGCCTACCAACTACTCCCTTCCGCCGGAAATTGCAGCTCCCTCCGCCTCACCCAATAGCAAACCCCCTCTATTCCTCCACCATCTAGCCGGACACCTTTTTCCCCCCAATCTCTTAATTGCACCCATAACCTGCAACATCCCTCAACCCATTACAAAAGTAGTAGCATTGACCAAACCCCTCTATTCCGTCCACTATCTAGCTGGAAATTTCAACTCCCTCCTTCACAGCTCACTACCACCGGAGAGTTCCTCATCCCCGCACCCTCCCCTCCCTCTTTCTCCCCTTCCGGTGCCATCCCAATAAACGTCCGGTATCCATACAACCACATCCAATCGCCGACCTGCTGCTCCACATCCGCCAGAAGTTGCAGCTCCCTCCGCCTCACCCCACAGCAAACCCCCCTATTCCGTCCACCGTCTAGCCAGAAACCTTTTTCCCTCTCTCTCTTAATTGCACCCATAACCTGTAACATCCCTCCACCCATTACAAAATTAGTAGCCGGAAACCTTTTTGCCCCCAATCTCTTAATTGCACCCCTAACCTGCAACATCCCTCCACCCATTACAAATTAGTTGCATTGACCAAAATTGCAAGCAACATGGATGAGGGAGAGATAAGAATTAGGAAAAGGTATATTGGTAAGTTTATTTAGGTTTGTCCTAATTAATAACCAGTTTCCTTGGAGCCTGATAAATAAATTAATCCGTCCTTCTCGTCAAAAACATATAAAAGAGATAGCCGAGCAATGATCTAATCAACTACTTAGAAAAACCCTAGCTTTTCCGGAGGTGTTCTCAAATTACCTAAGCATTCTTAATATCATTCGTACGGTGTCGTTTCCTATTCCGAGAATAGACATTATTCAATAATCTACCCTCCTATGTCAGGTTCAACAGTCCGCTAACCGGATTTAACTGACCTAACACGGTCTTTGTTCAATGAAACGCTCAACAAATTAAGTTGATACAAACCTCACACACGAAACCGAGTCTAAACAACTCAGTCGATTTTACAAGGTGATCCTAGAACCCCGGTTCCCGTACCCTCTCGCAAAATACATATATAATGATGATACGAGAAATACGATTATCGAGTGATCAATTCAACAAATGTGATTAAGTATAAGTTCTAGAACTACGGTAGCATCGAGAATCAACAATCAAAACATCATGAACACCACAATCACAAACTAGGGTTCGATTTCGGTGATTATCGCATAACTCAGCTATATAACGATTAGCTACTCATTACGGCTACAAAAACGCAAGATTTCATCATATAATTAATACACACAAACAAAAGAAAGATAAAAGATATACCTATATAGACAAAACTGGACGAAACTTCGAATCCGAGAAAACCAACTTCATATATATAAAATCCGTAACGATCTGAGTATTTATTAGTAAAAGAAATATTGGAAAACTAGCCTCAATTTTGATCTTTGGTGAAAAGAAGGTGAAACTCGAGTCGAAGGGTTTTTAGCTTGATGAAGGAGATGATAAAATTGATATAATTGTTATATATAACTAAAACTCGTATTTGAATAATGGAAAGATGATACTCAAAAATATATATAAAGCTTACTGCTGTAAAGCTTTATCACCCAGCAAAGAAAATATTTGTTCTATTTTTCTCCTCCTTTTCCCTGTTCCAATATATCTATATATTTTTATATATAGACTATTGCCCACTGAAGGTAGTCTGCCGACTTGTATACTAGATCTTATTCATGACTATATCGGCCCAAGCTAAAACCATAACACACCAAATGTGATACTGTGGCCATCACGTGGTGGCATGCGGCTACCGTAAATATCCGGATAAATCTCTACCGTGGTACAGTTTAATAAAGATACGACATATTACACGTGGTTTTTTGGTGTAGAAAGAACCGTTGATCTTGTCATGTATTTGCATCGATATTTATCCATTTAGTAAACAAGCTGCAGACTAAGCTTCGGGCAGACGCTCTAATCCCCGTATCTTGCCTTCCGGTCATGCCGAACACCTAATTCCTGGACAAAATTACAACAAATGCCACACGTATCCCCTACAGGACACTAGGGTGACCGAAAGTATAATAAATAGACCGAAAAAACTCAAGAATTCCGGATTATAAGTCCGGATCTCGTAAACATCAAAATGGTGCGATATGTGTCAAAATCGTGCCAAATATTACCGGATTTAAGTAAAACGAGTCAAAACGGGGTATAAAACACATAGGAAAACCGAGTCTAGTTGACTCTAATCAACTACCCTATACTTAGCATTTTCTTGCCCCCGAGCAAAACTGAGCGTTAAAACAAAAATAGAGTCAACACTTTAACTGTATAACTAGTTTCCCGTATCATATAGGTAAGGAAATAGTAAAAACACAAATACGTAATAGTTTGGTTCTACCTTGTGTTGAATAATGAAGGTGTATGTGTGAAAATTGCTTCTTCGACATTAACTACTAACGACTGGTTCGGATTATAGACGCGTAACGTACCAGGGTTACACCATAGGCTTATACGTCGTAAACATTTTCACTAATCGAGGTCTATCATCGTCTAGTACGGTCGAGCAGGGCTTAAAGGGTTATATCGTTAGGCTAGGGTTCGGGCTACGAAAGGATATTTACGATAAAATAGAAAAAGACGGTGCAAAAGAGCTTTAACCGAGAAATATAAACACGTACTCTTCAAACTTCCAACTATTTACAATTCCGAAATCCAAAATAGAACCCTCATTCCGTCTTCACATATTCGGACATGTATCAAATTATAAATACATGTACACATACTGTTCTGTTCTTTTTCCTTTATTTCTTTTTTTTAGGATAAAGAAAGAGATACAGAAGCATAATTTTAAAAATGAATACCGTACACCAACATTTCGATCAATTGCCATATCCGATTTATTGTTAAAATCCACTTTCCGAAAAACTCGTAACTCACGACATCATATCATAATCACGTCTCAACAGGGCCGGTCCTACGTTTTTTAGGGCCGAAGCCAGTTAAAAAAAATTGGGCATATGTACACAAAAAAAAATCGACCGAAAATACAATGTTTTTTCTAATACATTCATATACAAACATCAAATTCATAATGCAAACACAAAACATACATATATATTAATACTAAATACTAATTCAACAATGCTCTTGAAGCACATTTGGAGGCGAAATCACTAATCAATGTATAATCATCAATTTCATCAACCAATTTCTGCTCAATCGATATTATCGCTAACCCATTCAAGCGTTCTTGACTCATCGTGCTTCGAAGATGGTTCTTTATTAGCTTCAACTTCAAAAACTCCGTTCACGGATGCAACCGTTACTACCGAATAGTCAACAATATTCGGTAAACAATCTCCGTGTTTACATAACTTAGATCAAATGTTTTCAAGAATTTCAAAATTTGGAGAGGTTCATCCGCTTCTTCGGGCAAAACATATACAAGAAGTTGTAACTCATAATACAACTCTTCCCAATCAACATCCTCATGTTCACCATTTTTCAACTTTGTGCAAGATTCTTACAAGAATTCTTCAAACCTTCATCATCTTTTGCGCTTTTATTCAAATCAAACAAGAAGCCAAAATTTTTTTCATACTCGTGAAAAGCTTCAAATCTAGCTTTAAGTGAGGCAAGAGCTTGATCAACAATAGAAATGAAATATTCCACCCTAAAACTCTCTTCGGGAGAAAAAATTACTTGTTGACTTGAACTCTCATCAAAATGTTTTTTCCATGAATGATTCTTCTTGTTGGAAACACCGGCTCAATACCCACTTCATTAGCAAGTTCTTTTGCTTTTTCATAGCTTTATCGAACCCGTTCTCTCTATAATCTTCAAACATGCTAACAAGCCCTTTCAAATTTTTATTGCGGTGTTAATATTCATGTCCTCCGTTTGTAGATCCTTACTCACAATATTGATAAGTTTGAGAACATCATACCAAATTATTGAGCTAAGCAAAACTCAAAACTCTCAAATTCACCAAAAGCTAGATTCTTGGCATGTTTTGTTGCATCGTAACCTTCCTTTTCTTCAATCACCTCATACAAAGCATCTCTAATTTGAGAGAATTGTTGTACGATTGGTCTTACACTTTCAAAGTGACTCTCCCAACGAGTATTACTCAACCTTTTAAGGGTAAGAGAAGTTGCATGCTTTTTGAGTATGTCCCACCGCTTTATGGACAATGCAAAAAGTTGTAAATGTGTTGAACCGAGCCAAAAAGTCTCTGGCCTTGGAAGAAGAACCGCCATATCACTCAATGTGAGATTCAAACTATGACAAGCACAAGGTGTGTAAATGCTCTAGGATTCACATCAAGCAATCTACTTTGAACGCCTTTGTAATGGCCTTTCATGTTAGCACCGTTATCATAGCCTTGGCCTCGTATATCATCAATGTTCAATCCAAGCTTTACAATCTCTTTTTCAAGCTCGGTGAAAAGACCCATTCCACTTGTATCAACAACCTTTATAAAGCCAAGAAAATATTCTTCAACCGTAATGGGCGACTCATCAACATTCACACAACGAATCAATAAAGTTAGTTGCTCTTGATGGCTTACATCGGTGTACAATCAAGTATAATTGAAAAATACTTGGCCTTTTTTATCTTTTCAATGATAGCACATTTAACCTCATTAGCAAACATCTCAATCAATTCATTTTGAATTTTATGACTCAAGTAGTGATGCCGAATTTCATTGCCCTTAATCCTCCGTATGTGCTCTTCCATGATATGATCAAACCGTGAAACACATTCAATAAAACCTAAGAAGTTTCCATTGTCCTCCGCATGTAACCTCTCACTAGACCCCCTAAAAGCCATATTATGTGTGGCAAGATATTTGATACCATTAACTATTCGCAACATAACTTGCTTCATACGCTCTTTTCTTTTGAAATTAGTTCATGAGCCTTTTATCAATTGTTGTTCCATGCTTCAATCTCGTTTCCAACTCATACCAAGAATTCATACATTTGAGGTGCTTGGACTTGATTCATGACTTTTAAGCCTCGGCGCAAGATTATGCCAATCATTCATGCCAACACTTTCCAAAGAGGAATCACAAGTTGTTGTTGTACCCTTGAAAAGTTTACAACAAAAGCAAAATACTCTATCAATGGATTTTGTTAGGCAACTTCCAAGTGCTTGGATCCGGATCAAAATTTTGAAAAAGTCGCCCTTCATATTCATTGACACATTCTTCTTCTAAATCATTATTGACCATTTCCATTTCTTCTTGTTGTTCTTGACCAACTTGTTCATTAACTACCATCAATATTCATATTTACCCCTTCCTCCCCTTCATTATTAGTACTAGGATCTTTCCTCGATTCTTTTGTGACATACTTGTAAATGGAACTCAAATGCTTTTTCCTCTTTCTTTTCTCAAGGTTTACCCATTGTTCTAAATCAATTCCTACACAAGAAACACTCTATTGAAGATTTTTAAATTCCAACATCAACATTAGACCACATTACTCAATTTCAATCTTTTCACAATTTCACATCTTTCTCAAAATTCAAAAACAAAAGGACTCACTAAAGGTATATCAACAAAATATCCATGGCAAATTTAATTATTCAAATTAACAACTAATTATTAAAATTAACATCTAATTTAGTACTAATATTTAAAAAATTAATTGAAAACATACCTAATTAATAGGCTTGATTGTTAGTAACACGAAGGCTAGTTTTGGAAAGAAAAAGGCTGGCGGCTCTTCATGAACCACCCTAAAACCGGGATAAGCAAAACATGTACCGATTGAGAGGAGTAACTATGGATTAAATGTTAAGGTTGGACTTTGGCTCTGATCGGGTCAAAATAAATGCCAAAACCATCATCCCATACCTAACAACGACGACTTTTCTATTTCACCTCGAAGTTACTAATATAAGTTCAAGGTAACCGGGTCATACGACAACTATAATCGTTCACTAGTCGAGTAATTATGACGTCGAAGCTATTATGTGAAATTGTTTCCATTTTCATCACACGATTGACGCTAAAAAATAAAATGTATTCGTGTAATTACACATATCAAACTACGGGATATAAAGGCTAGTAACACAATAAATGATGTTAAAACTATAAAAAAAAAAATAAAAATTAAAAATTGCCTGAAATTTCACTAAAAGGCGATAGAAAACTAAGGCTCAACTCGTAAGAATCAAAACCGGACAAATTGGCTAACTAGCCCCCACCTCCTATTTTAAAAAGTGAACATCGCCGCCGATGTTTAAATAAAATGAAAACATAGGAAATGAAGGGCTTAGCTCAAACCCGGAAAACGGCGAGATTTCGGCATGTGGCATCCGTAAATCAAACTCCTAGGGTACCTGTACTTATATAATATACACAACCAACAACAAGGGTGTACTAGCATGGAGTATATAATAGTAACATAGGGATGTCATAACAGTAAAATGACACGCTTGGATCATATCAAAAGTAATATACATCATGTATATAACACACTTAATATACAACATGTATTACAAAATCGTCCACTGCAATTGCCAAAATGGATTTTGCAAACATAAAAAAGACTCTGCATACTCAAACTTAGTGCAGTACCAGCCATATAGTTTGCAGATTAGGTACTAAGGGACAACGTACACAAGTGCAGTATTAAAAGAAATAACATATAGTAGGAAAATACCATACATACTTAGCTATGCATCGTACCGACCAAAACTCGACCGTTACGGTCATTATATCCGAAATATATATACGCAACCAAACGTGGCCTAAACAAACCAAAATGTGTCCTATTATGGCCAATATTAACCGAGAAAAGTGTAATAGTACAACAAAAATGAATAGATGCAAAATAAAAGTAGTTTTACGCAGCACCGGGCTTAGAAAAAGATACAAAATACGTGTTTTTTCAAAGTACAGCCAAAATAAAAGTTCCCAAAAGTTCCTGGGCAGCAACACCAAGAGGAAACGATTAAAAACCGATTTTAGCCAGTAGGCGCAGTTCTACGAATCATAGGCCGTGGCCAATGAATGCTGAAAAATACCCCAACTCTCTGATCCTTATAGGCGGGTGCCTGTGACTGATGGGCGGCCGCCTATCAAGAAAATTGGCCATATCTTCGAAAAACTCGATTTTTCGGGGTCTCTTACTTACGATATTACCCAGAGCCTACCTAATAACTTCAAAGACATGGATTGCCTCCCAAGAAGCACTATTGTTCAACGTCGTTAGCTCGACGTGATGATTTGATAAAGAGAATGATGGAAATGAATTATACGGATGTTAACAGATGCTTATGCGTTAACATCGGGCGAGTAAATGATGCTCTTCGGTCAGAACGAGATAGATAAACAACGATATTGAAGTCATTGACAAGACTCACAATTCTCGGGGCAAGTTGGAGGATCTGTAAGGTTCACGATAACCATATTAGTGTTGAAGTAAGTTTTCTCATATTTTTTCAA
Organism: Gentiana macrophylla; assembly: GCA_026214975.1. NCBI lineage: Eukaryota > Viridiplantae > Streptophyta > Magnoliopsida > Gentianales > Gentianaceae > Gentiana > Gentiana macrophylla. Next base: position 48,443,898 of record CM047813.1, read on the forward strand.
CCGAAGGGCATTTGTAAAATACGTAGCCTTGGTCTTGTGAGTAACTGCAACAGCTCCGGAAGGAAAGACTTTAGAAACTTTATACGGTCCCGTCCACCAAGATTTCAACTTACCCTGAAAAAAGTGTAAACGAGTGTTGTATAACAAGACGTCATCTCCCTCTTTGAACTCACGCTTTTTAATTTTAGCATCGTGGAGAAGCTTCGTCTTCTCTTTATAGTTACGAGCACACTCTTTAGATTGCAATCGGAACTCATCGAGCTCAGCCAATTGCGACAACCGTTTCTTACCTACGGCTTTCGCATCAAAATTCAGAAAATGTGTCACCTAGTAGGCTCGATGTTCCAACTCTACGGGTAAGTGACAGGCCCGAACACCAACATGTACGGGGACATCCCTATCGGGGTCTTAAAAGCTGTCTGATGCATCCAAACTGCGTCATCGAGCTTTTTAGCCCAATTCTTCCTACTAGAATTTACAGTTTTTTTCTAGGATACGTTTAATCTCTCGATTTGAAACATCGTCTTGCCCACTCGTTTGGGGGTGATACGGGGTTTCTAACTTGTGTCGAACTCCGTACTTGGTCGTAAGTTCATTGAAAAGCCGAGCGCCTTGACCCATTTCGAGATGTAATCGACTGCCACAAGAATGTACTTATTGTTGTAGGAGGACGGGAAAGGTCCCAAAGTCGATTCCCCAAACATCGAAGATTTCACACACGAGAATCAGTTGCATAGGCATTTCGAATCGTCTCGATTTTCTTCCCGATCTTTGACAAGCGTCACACATACTCAAATATTTTTGTGAATCTCAAAAGATCGAGGGCCAATAAAAACCGCTTTGGAGAACTTTCAAGGTTGTTCGGTTTCCGGCATGATGGCCACCGGCTTCCTTGTCGTGACAGAATGACAAAATGCTCGGTATCTTGCCAACATGAGAAAATCTACGAATTACCGTCAGAACACCTACGAAAAAGGTACTGATCATCCCAATGGTATTACTTAAGATAGTTAAAGAACTTTTTCCGATGTTGATAAGTCAACTCGGGATCTAAGTACTCACACGCTAGGTAATTGACAAAAGAAGCGTACCACGGGTTACCATACTTACCAGGAATTTGAGGGCTCTCTTTCATTACCGGAATAGCCGTGTCTATAGCAAACAACTTTTCATCCAGGAACTCGTCATCTATCTCTCTCACTCTCTCTCGTTCAATAACATCGGGGGTCAGCTGTAAGCGGCTAAGGTGGTCCTCGACCACATTCTCACAACCCTTACGGTCTTTAATCACAAAGTCAAACTCTTGGAGTAAAAGGACCCATCTCAAGAGTCAAGGTTTTGCATCTTTCTTACTCACAAGATATTTCAGTCATGCGTCGTCAGTGTGAACTACAACCTTCGAACCAATCAAATACGAATAAAATCTATCAAAGGCATAAACTATCTCTAGTAACTCTTTCATGGAGGTCATGTAGTTGATCTGAGATGGATTCAAAGTATGGCTCGCATAATAGATAGGCTTAAATAGTTTATCATATTTCTGGCCCAATACGGCCCCAACAGCCATATCACAAGTGTCACACATAACTTTGAATTCCTGACTCCAATCCGGTGATCTCAAAATCGGGGCGGTCACTAACAAACGTTTAATGTCTAAGAAGGCATTTAAACAAGTATCATCAAACACAAAGGGCACATATATCGAAAGTAAATGTGTAAGATATTTAACACGTTTTCAAAAAGCAGGTATAAACCATCTATAAAATCGCATGTGTCCTTAAAAAACCCTAAGCGTTTTCAAGTTTGTAGGAGGTAGTAATCGTTCAATAGCCTTGACTTTCTCTCGGTCTACCTCAATACCTCTCCTCGAGATCTTATGCCCTAACATGATACCCTCGTCTACCATTAAATGACATTTCTCCCAATTTAACACTAGATTGGTATCCTCACAACGTTGCTACACTTTATTCAGAGTATCTAATCAATCATAGAAAGAATCACCAAAGACACTGAAATCATCCATAAACACTTATAAAAACTTCTCAATCATATCAAAAAATATGGCAGTCATGCAACGCTGGAATGTCGTCGAGGCATTACATATCCCAAACGGCATTCAAGTGTACACAAAAGTGCCATACGGACACGTAAAAGCGGTCTTTTCTTGGTCTTTAGAGTCGGTTAGAATCGGATAATATCCACTAAAGCCATCTAGAAAACAATAAAAAGCATGTCCACTCAAACGTTCCAACATTTGATCGATAAAAGGTAAAGGAAAGTGATCCTTACATGTAGCCTCATTCAACTTCTGGTAATCAATACAAACGCAGTATCCGGTGAGCAGTCGAGTCGGAAGGAGCTCATTATGTTTATCAGGCTAACCCACTCGGTATCACTGATAGCATAAATGATACCCATCTTGAGCATCTTGATCATGTCCTTCTTTACGACTTCTTCCATATGAGGATTCAACCTCCGTTGGCCCAGCCTTACCGATTTCATTCCATCATCGAGAATGATTTTATGTTTGTAAAGCTCGGGGCTTATTCCTCGTATGTCCGGCATTTTCCACCCGAAGGCACTTTTATGGCTTCTCAAAACCCGTAACAATTTTTCTTCCTAAAGATTAGTTAAAATAGATGATATAATCAACGGAAGAAAATCTGTTTTGAGAAAAACATACTTTAGGTAAGCTGGTAATTGGTTCAATTCCTGATTTCACGGTGGATCTTCAATGGATGGCTTTGACTTCTCTCAATTCAAGTTCCAGGAACTTGTGCCATCTCGTATCCACAAAATTAGTAATCTTGAGTTCACCGGCAGCTTCGGACAACTCCTCATTCTCATCATCCACCGTACTCGACTTCATTAAACATTCCTCAATAGAATCATCATCTTTATATCCCTACGTGTTAGTGTTCTCAACAACAAAAGGCATGATAATATCAAGAAAATAACATTTGTTCTCATCATACGGGTGCTTCATAGACTCGAAAAATTTAAAGTAACACTTTCCTCATCTACCCGTAATATAATCTCGCCTTCTGGATATTTATCATCACCCCCACAGTTGCTAAGAAAGGTCTTCCTAAAAGTAGGGGTTTCCTACTATCGGCTTCCATTTCTAGTACCACAAAGTCGGTGGGAAAAACAAACTTGTCGACTTGAACTAACACGTCCTCGGCTACTCCTAGTGGTTTCCTTAAAGACATATCCCCCATTTGCAATGTCATAGTGGTTTTGGTAACTGTTCATCCTTTTAAAAGGCTTTGGTTAAGTTTAGAAGGGGGGTGAATAAACTTAACACTTAAAACTTTTTTGAGTTGACAAACTAAGCAAGGTCAGTAGTCTGCTGACCACTCAGTAGTCTATTGACTATTAATGTTACTGAATTTGTTGTAGTGGAATAAATTTAAATTAATCCTTATTACTTGTTGTTAAAAATATGATACTATGTATTGGATACTCAGTAGTGCAAGTGTGTCATTCAGTTGCTAGTTTCAGTAGGTTGACGTGATCAGTATGCTGATAAACTAAAATGCAGAATGTAAGTGCAGTAAAGTAAAGTAGGCAAGTTTTTATAATGGTTCCAGGTGGTGTAATCCTGTCAACTACTCTTCTCCTGTGATGTTGGAGGAAATTCACTAGAGATTCTTAAAGTTGCAGTTACACAAATCCCTAAACTGTTTGTCCTTCACCAATGAACATGGCTTCATAAACTGAACACTTGAAATAGGTAGGATTGCTGCTCCAAAGTATTCCAATGGTCCTTGAAGGGTAGGATTGCCTCTTCACCAGCTCCACCACAAACAAAAGTTCTTGACACCCAAAAGATGCTTATCTGTCTTTGGCAAACTTCTTGTAAAAGAAGGGTTGAATCAAGTAAATGATTCTGCTTTCAGCGGCTTGATCAAGATGAAATGATCAGCAGCTTGAGTCTTCAAGTGCCTGTACTTGATGTAACTTGATAGCAAGTTACACTTGAAGATATATCCTGATCAGTATGTTTAAGCTCAATATATGTCAGCAGGGTGTTTTTATAAACTTGATATCTTCGTATGGATTATGATCTTGTTGTTCATCATCTTCAAACTGAGTCAATAGTCCCCTATTTATATGTGTGAATCATTTGACTTGTGCTTGAATTTCAAATGTAGCCATTTCAAACTTGTCTCCATCTTGACTTGCTTTCTGTCTCTCTTGCATAGAACTGACACTGTCGGTCAGCTTTTTGTCAGTTTCCAGACTGTCCACCCTTTGACTTATAACCATTGGTTAATTCTCTGAATCTTTCCAACGTTCTTTTTATCTTGACCATTGATTTGTTGACAAAATCAAGGCTTGTAATCCATCTTTATCCATTTAATCTTCCAAACTAACTTTGATTAAATCGATATTTGCATTCATCAGATATTAGAAGATATCAGTCTGCTGATGTAGTTAACTGTCAGCTGGTTTAAGTCTACTGTGTTTGAATAACACTTCAGCCAACTGCTTCTCATCTAAATTTTTAATTGAGAAGCTAAAGTACACCATTTTGATTATAACTAAGTTCCAATCACCACTTAACATATGGAACATAGACCTTGTACACAAGGTATATGTAATCAGTTTAGGTCATCACAAACTTCCCTAAATTCTGATTCCATATCCTTGACTTTAAATACTAAGTTTTCTCCCTTAGCCTTCAATAACTGAGTTTGAACTCTCAGCCTTCAACCATCAACAGGTTCATAGTTAGTCTACTGACCTAGACACCCTACTGACCTAGATAGGTCTGCTGATAAAGTCAGCTGACCTTTTTACAGTACTTGTTTGATCAAACCTATACAAAAATCAAACTCTAGTAAACCTATATAATTAATTTAGACATCTTTTTGCTTTTTCTCTATAACTGTTAGTCAGGCACTCATCATTAAAACTTAAAATATGTCCAACAATTTCCTCATTTTTAGTGATGATACCAATACCCTCCTTACAGAAAAGCAAAAATATAAAAACAAAAAAAGAACAAATTTAGTCATATCTCATTAAAATTTCATTTGGTCAAAGATATTACAAACTAGGATCAGCAAAAAGATAAATGCATAATTAAGTGTGCTGATCTAGTTTCTGTTTCTGTCTTGCTCTTGTTTCTTTTCATACTCCTTGATTTCACTGACTACATCTAGCATCCATTGATTTTCCAGTGTAGAGAAATCAATCTAGGTATGTAACTCTTTCCACCATTTCCAGGCTTCTGGTAAAGTTAATCATATGGTATGAACATTGAAGCCTTGTCCCATGTAGAAATTTAAATTCATCCAGTGAATCCCTTGCTGTCCAAATTCATTCTCTGACCTCTTTCACCTCTGCCACCTCTTTCACCTCTATTAGAAGCTCTTAGAGATTTGACTTTTACTTCCCAAAATTTTAGTCCCAAAAAAAATTCAGTCCCTCTTGAAATCCCATGCCATGATAGGGTCTCCTCTTTGAATAGTACAGCTTCTTATGTTCTTTCAGGAAGTCATCTGTCAGCTGAATCCTGCCAGGTGCAGGCTTTCTAAACTCATTTATGTCAACCTCTCATTTCTTCTTATCAAAAATACTTGTTGCCTCCTTTTCTTCTGCTGTAAGGCCTTCTTCCCCCTTATTGACATCATCAATAAAACAGCTCAGCAGGCAATGAACACTCTCTTGTGTTATTACCAAATTTGCTAGTTGATATTCCATAATTTCAGTTGTGTCAACTGCAGCGATTCGGCCTTCTATAGTCAGTTCCAGTAGATTAATTCTCTAAGTAAGCTTAGGATCTAGTATAGCAGGTTGAGATGCCTCAGCAGGGTGAGGTGCCACAGCAGGCTTAGATGCGTCAGCAAGCTTGTCAAACTTCTTGTGGAGTGAGGCAATATGCTTATGCAAGTTTTTGTCTCTTTATCCAGTGCTTTGCTTAATACCCCTTACATCTTTGAGTATATCATTAATAGCAAATTGAGCAGAAGTGATATTTGAAGCAACTGTTTCGGTAGTTCTACCTCTATTTTCCACCAGATTCACTAGGTCTTCAAACCACTGTTCACTTCTTGTGAGTTGAGTCCGTAGTTGTGTAATATCATCTCTCACACCTCTCAACTCTTCCATAATATGTGCTGGTACTGCACCAGCCATACCTCCAGCCATCTGTCCAGCAAAACCACCAGCAGCCTCTTCAACATTATCATTGGCCCTTGGTATACTGACAACTATGGCTCTTGTCCTGTCCAATTCAGCAGGTTCAGGACCCTCCTCAATCACAAGTGCAACAGGCACCTCTTCAAAAATAGGTACATGTGCTTGTTGGGGCTCATCTGCTAATTCTTCTTCCACGGGCATTTGGAACTCCTCATCACTGAAGTCATTGTCAACAAACTGTTCTTCATATGGTTCAACATCATCTTGTTGGCATTCTTTAGCATCAACAACCTTTTCTTCAGTAGGTTGCTATATTTCTTTGTTATTCACAGTTTCCTCTTCAGCAACTTGTGCTACATCAGCTTGTTCCACATGAGTCTGTTCCATAGTAGCTTATTCTACAACAGCCTTCACACTATGCACAGGGGATTCCTTCAATCCCATCAAAAGTTACAACCTTTGTCCCAACACTGTTTCATGCTCAGAGAAAGACCTCCTGTTCCAACCTTTGTTCAGTTGATGTATGTTCCTCAGCAAACTGAACCTCCACATCTTCAATCGTAATTTTAGGAAATACAGCCTAATTTTCCTCTAGCACACCTCCAGCATTTGCAATCTCACTAAGAGTTTCAGAGGCTTGTGCCAAAACTTCATCAGTGTCAATACTCTCTTGATATTGAGCTGATTCTTCTTATAGAATTTCATGCAGCTCAATCATCACAGCATCAGTAGTAGCCTTTAACATAACATCTTCAAGAAGTGTTACTGCTGTCAATTGATCCTCCAAATCCTCTGTACAAGCAACAAACTGTTCCTGATCTAAATCATCAGTCGGCTGACCCTCAGCAGACTTACCACCATTAGTGGATTGATCTATTGTCTTGTCAGTGGACCCCTTACCATCTTCTTCAGTGGATTTTTCCTTAGCAACTCCACTTGACTCCCCTGGGTGCATAGGATGATCATCATCTGAATCAAATGAGGATGATGAATAATCACTATCAGGTGTGAACCTGAGATCTTTAAACATAATGCTTCCCCTTTGCTTTTTTGCTTCAATGATTTCCAGTAGTCTTGCTCCCAACAGAGATGTGTCAATTAATCCAAGTAAGTTCTCTACTCCCAACTGTTCAAATGCCCATTCTTCAAAGCCAGTCATAGGTTCTCTTGCAGCTTTCTATCTCTTATAGAATCCAAACTTCCAACTGATATATTTCTTAACTTGTCTTATGTTTGAATCTACTTTAGGATTTTTGGACTTATTTCCTCATAGGGCATTGTAGGCTTCCTGGGAGCAGATTGTTCAAATTTTTGTACCCCAAAGGTTTCAACAAGATGGCTCAGAGTTTCTTCAGCAGAGACAAGCAGTTCAGTGGGTTCTTTAGATTGTAGATTTGTACCCACCACCTCCATCTGTTCAATACTTGGTTCCCCCTGAATTCCATGCTCCTCAGCAGGGTCTCCAACAGTTTGTTCTTCCCCCTAAGTTGTAGAATCCACAACAGGGTCTTGAATAAGTACACTGACTTCCACAGCAGGTTCAGGTTTAGCAGTGTGATGTGGTTCTTCAATTTGTTGCTCAACAGCAACCTCAGCACCCTCAGTAGGCTCAACAACATCTTCTTCTACTTTCTTTGGGCCTCCAGAACCCTTAATTCCTTGCCCTTTCCATAGCCTTTCTTTCTAATAATTTGCTTCCTTCTTTTTGTAGGTTGTTGCTCAGCCTCAAAAAGTTCTTTTTCCAACTGCTCTTTGCTAGCAGCTTTCCTCTTTCTTGAGTCTTCCTTAAGTTGTTCTTTTAAGACTTCAGCAGCAGTCCTTTTTGTAACTCCAGTAGGCTCAGTAGACTCAAGTTCAACTTGAGCCTTAGTAGACTTAGCAATGTCTACTGGTTGTTGCCTTGTCTTTTTAGGCTTTAACAACTCAGTTATCTTCCTTGTTTCACCAGCCTTTCTCTTCTGCATAGGCTTCTTTGGTGCAGCAGGTTGGACATCAATTTTTTGCCTTGGTCCTTTGTTCCTGTCTCCCATCATCATTATCACTCTCAGTCCTTTCATCATCTCCTTCTTCATCATCATCCAAAACACGGATAGGATAATTAATTTCTGGTTTGTATCTTGACTTGTTAGTACTCTAAAAGCTTTGCTGACACTTGAATATCCTAGAAAAATTCCTTCATCAGCTTTGGGCTGAAAAATGTGAAGTTGATCTTTCCCATTTTTTTGTATGAAACATTTGCTTCCAAAAGCATGAAAGTAGGAGACATTTGGTTTTCTTCCATTCCAAATTTCATAAGGAGTCTTCTCATGTCTTTTGTTCATGAGAGCTCTGTTTTGTGTATAACAAGCTGTGTTAGCAGCTTCTGTCCAATATCTTTCAGGTAGTTTTGCTTCACAGATCATAGTCCTTCCAGCTTCTTTGAGTTTTCTGTTTCTTCTTTCAGCTACACCATTCTATTGAGGTGTTCCTGTGGCAGCCAGTTGGTGTAAGACACCATTCTCTTCACAGTATTCAATAATTACGCTGTTAAGGAATTCAGTTCCCTTATCTGATCTTATTTTCACAACTGATACTCCTTTCTGATTCTGAAGTCTCTTGAGTAATTCAGTAAGCCTTTTCTTGGTTAAGAAAATTACCCAAGTGTATCTTGAAAAATCATCTACTACCACCAATGTGTACTTCTTTCCACTGATACTGATTGGTGTAATAGGTCCAAATAAATCCATGTGTAGCAACTCCAGATGTCTAGTTGTTGAATGCTGAGATTTGGTGTTGAAACTTGCTTTTGTTTGCTTTCCTTGTTGACATGCATCACATAAAATGTCCTTCTTATATGATATTTCTGGTAGTCCAATGACTAATTGATTCTTGACAAGTGTGTTGATGTCATCAAAGTTAAGATGACTCAATTTCTTGTGCCATAGCCAACTAATTTCTGATTTTGTATGCACAAGCAAACAAGTTTTAGCAACGGCTGTTGTCCAATCTACTACATACATATTTTCTTTTTTTCTTCTTCCGGCTAGGACTACTTGATAAGAAGATTCGCTGATGACAACGCAGAAGTCTTTGTCGAAAGTAACTTTGTATCCCATTTCACAGAATTGACTGGTGCTGAGTAGATTGTAGTGTAATCCTTCTACATAAGATACATTTTTGTTTGTAAGTCCATTCCTGATTAATGTTCCATAACCTCTGGAGTATCCAGGTTTGTCTTTACTTCCAAAATTAACCTTTGGTCCATCTTTTGCAATAAAATTATTGAGACAATCTTTACTCTTTGTCATGTGCCTAGAGCAACCACTGTCAAAGTACCATATATCCTGCAATAAAAATTAAACATTTTTAGGTACCCAACTCAGTTTGGGTCCATAGGGTCGATTGTCAAGATAACTCTGCAGAATATATCCTTTTGAGATTCTTCGGATATTGTTGCACTTGTTTTCATATATGTAAGCCACACTCCCATAGTGTCTATGTTTGGACCGTGTCTTATTTATATGATCTCTCAGATCTTTTGGCTGAAATTTATTTCCATGTTGCCTTCTATTATTAAAGTTAGAATGATAACCGTCATTCCTTCTGTACTAAGGTCTGAACTGACCTTGGTATTGAGACTTTTGCTGAGAACAGAGATTAGCCCTCTGCTGAGTCTCGGACTAAAACTTGTGAAAATGTTTCTTTCTGGAATGATTGTTATTATCAGTTTTATCAATAAATGCAGCAAAATTCCAATCATCATCAGTGGGATACAATCTTCCTTTCCCCCTGAATGTGTGAATCTTTGAATGAATGACATTCTTGGATTTACTTTGATTGTAATTTTTCTGGTTCTTGACTTGATTGGTTTTTGTGGACATGGTAGTTGATTTCCCAGTTCGGTTTTCTTGAGATACGCCTGATTTACCATTTGGTTTCCCTTTGTTGGTAAATCTGGTTGTTTTCTTGGAACACTGATTTATCCTATGTGATACTGACTTTGTTGGTTCAACAATTTTCTCAGTTTGTGGAAGTTGCTCAGCTACAAACTTAATACCAGTTTTGGTACTTGGTTCAGCAGCTTTGCTAGTTCCATTCTTAGAAGATTGATGTGTATCAAATCCTAAACCCGTTTTTTCTCCATATAGTTTTCCTGATTTGAATATGGTAACCGAACTTGATTGAGCAAGTGATTCAGTTGTTGCTGCTGATACAGTAGGCTGATGCTAAATCTTTTCCTTATCAGTTCTAGTCAGTTTCAACATTTTTAATTCAGACTTCAATCTTTCAACTTCAAGAATTAGATTTTCTTTCTCAACTTTAATTGATTCATAACCAGCTTGAATAATTACTAGCTGATTCATCAATTCGTCAAGAGTTTCTTCTAATTCTAGATTTTTTGGATTGGAGTCAGCAGTCGAAGAACATGCATTTTGCATGGAAATTTGAGCTAAGGAATATTTAGAATTGGATTCACATACCTCATTTGGGTCTTCCATGTGTGCCATTAAAGCTGTGTCATCTGATAGTCTTTCAGTACCAGCTTCATAATCTGACTCATCTCCAGCAAGGAATGCTCTCCTACCAACTCTTCCTGGTGGAGTCTTCTTGGTCAGTTCTGGACATTCAGCCTTGTAATGTCCTGGTTTTTTGTAGTTGAAATAGAGATATTCATCGTCTTTTATTTTCTCAGGAGTCCCCTTGATGAACTTCTGGGTAACTGGGTGTCCACTCTTCATTCTTCGAATTCTGTTCATCATTAAAGCCATTTTTTCTTCCATTTCATCCAACTCATGAAGATTGCTCGATGAGTTTTCTTGAATGTCATTTGATGATGCTGCGAGTGCTGTGGTTTTTGGTTCCTCCAAAGCTTTGATTATTGCAGCTTTGCTTGTAAAATCTTCACTAAATTCATAAGCTTTTAAGTCTGAGAAGATTTTGAATGAATCCTCTATGTCAAGTCTTCTAGATTCTTCCATAGCAGTGATCTTCATTTTCCAGCACATTGGTAATGCCTTCAAGATTCTTGTGTTGATGACTTTCTTTGAGTACTCAATATTGAGTAGATCTAGTTCATCCATGATAGCACTGAATCTTGTTTCCATTTGGTCAATGGTTTCTCCATATTTCATCTTGAAATTCTCAAACTTTTGTTTTGCAACAGAAATTTTATTTTCCTTGATTGAATCTGTTCCTTCACAGACAAGTTGTAGTTTGTCCCATATTTCCATCGCAGTGGTGCATTCTTTCACCTTCAGGTACATGTTGCTGTCAAGAGTTCTGAGGATAAAATCCATAGCAACATTGTTGAGATTGTTTCGCTTGCGATCATCACTAGTCCATTCGGATTTGGGTTTTGCAACTCGAACTTGCTCTCCACCAACAGTTTGCATGTGAGTGATCTGGATTGGTCCATCAGTGAGTACATCCATCATTTCATCATGAGTACTGCTAGAAAAGCCTCACATACGACGCTTTATATTCGTCAAATATGTCCATGTTGCACATAAGCATCTGTCTTGCATATTGATTGTTATCCATTGTGAGTGAGTGAAGATAGATAGTAGAATAAGTGGAACTGAGCTTTCAAATGAGAACAACTAGAGGAGATATGGAGCAAATGATATCTTGTCAAAGAAACACCGCTCCGATACCAATTGTTGGTCCCTTGGAAAGGCTAACACAAGTTTAGAGGGGGGTGAATAAACTTGTCACCAAAACCTGGATTTAAAAGCAAATTAAGGTTCAGTTAAACTTGTGTGGAGTTAAGCTGAGTTTAAGTCAAACTGACTTAACCAAAACTGAGTCAACCAGCAACGGATTTAGTTCTAGCCTTTTTTTGATCTTGTTATTCTTTTATGAAAACTGAGTGTGGTAAACTGAATTCTGATGAATGTCAGTTTGCGAACAATGAAGTGTGTAACAATTAATTATCAAAATGCTGTAAAAAAATAAGTAAGTGCGTAAAGTAAATAAGCCAAATATTATAGAGGTTCCATGTGGTGTAATCATGTACGTCCTCTTTTCCCCTGTGGTGCGGAGGAAAATTCCTCTAGAACTTCTTGAGGTGAATTGTTACAAAAAGTACTAAACAATAGTCCTTGGCTAGTCCATAGCGTCACTATCTAAACAGTTGTAGAACAGGTAGAATTGCTGCTCTTCAATTGCTTGAACACTGGTCCTTAGAGGGTTGAATTGCCTCTTCACCACTACCACCACAAACACAAATACCCGATCGCTTGTCACAAATGTCCTTGGCGAAACCTTCCTGGTTTGCTTCACAGTCTAAAACCTTTGATGTAAAATCAAAGTTGGGCTGAAGAATCAATAAATTGATTCTCGTTTGTGGTTCTTCAAGATGTCTGATTCTGATAAAATCTGTGTAGCTTGAACACTTGAAGAATTTCTAGATATGATCTTATTATAGCGCAAGGATGATAGCAATTCGAATGACTTATGCACACGTTAATTTTTGTTAAATCTCTGTATGCGTTATTATTGATCCTTGGTGTAAGGTCCTCTATTTATAGTGTGAGGTCCAACGTTCATCTGACTTCAATTCGAATTGTATCAACGTTTCTCTTGTAACGGCTATATTTTCTGACCGTTCTGCTGTGTCAGTATTTCATCCAATAAAATCGCTTCCTTTATAATGTTTGACTGTACGATCAGTTTATTGAATGACTGACATATAAAACTGAGTTTCCTTATTAGTTTTATACTGAGAATGTTACATGTCAGTTTCTTGACTGACTTGGAGCATTAACTGAGATTATACTCTTCTTCAAATATCAGTACTCCAGTTTTTCATCTGATTATAATTGACTTAATCAGAGTACACCATGACTCATTATCTTCTAAGAACTCATTGTCCTTATGATTCTTATATATTCATACAATTTCTATAAAGTCAGTTCTGGTCACCACAATCTTGCCTGAAGTCTAACTTTACAATTTCGACTTAGTCTTTATAACTGAGTTTGAACCCTCAGTTCTTCAATCTTCAATAACTGAGTCTGTGACCCTCAGTTCTTCAGTTTGATACGGGTGTATTCTGAGTCAGTTTTTCTATCTTAGTGATTTCCAGTTTTCAGATGACTTCCAGTTTTTCAGTTTTACGACACACTAATCAAGCATTACTGATTGTCTGCGATGTAACTTATACAAATATCGACTATAGTAAAACCTATACATTCAGTTCTAGACATCTTTTAGCTTTTCACTATAACAGCTGGCTTCAACACTTCATCAATGGGGTTAAGATAATACTTTGAATAAATATGATGAATTATCATCAAAACATAAATTTTATTTCCAACAATTCCACTGGTCCTTGAAGGGTAGGATTGCCTCTTCACCAGCTCCAACACAAACAACAGTTCTAGACACGTAAGTGGTTCTCTGTCTTCAGCAGGTTTCTTGTAAAAGAAAGTTTGAATCAAGTAAGTGATTCAGTTTTCAGCAGCTTGATCAGGATGAAATTATCAGCAGCTTGATGTCTTCAAGTGTGTATACTTGATGTAACTTGATAGCAGGTTACACTTGAATAGTTTTCTAGATCAATAGCTTTATGCTGAGTGAATGTCAGCAGGGTGATTTTTTGATAATAAACTTGATATCTTAAGATAGATTGTTATTTTTCATCAGTTGTATCTTAATTAGGAGTCCTCTATTTATAGGTGAGAATCATGTGACTTATGTTTGAATTTCAAACATAGTCGTTTCAGATTTGTCCCCATTTTGACTTAATTTCTGTCCATGTACATAGTACTGACACTTTCAGTTTACTTTTTGACAGTTTTCAATCGGTCCACCCTTTGACTTATATGCATTGGTTAATCCTCTGAATCTTTCCAACGTCCCTTTAATCTTGACTATTGATTTATTGACAAAATCAAGACTTGTAATATGTCCTTATCCTTGTAATCTTCCAATGTAACCTTTCATTAAATCGAGATTTACATTCAGCAGATTCCTATGTATGTAAGTCTGCTGAAATACTTGTCAGTCAGCTGCCTGAAGTTTGTTGTGTTTATAAAACACTTCAGCTGACTGTCTTTTATCTAACTTTTAATTATGAAGTTAGAGTACACCATTTTGAACATAACTAAGTTCCAATCACCACTTAACATATGGAACTTAGACCTTGTACACAAGGTATATGTAATCAGTTTAGGTCATCACAGACTTCCCTAAATTCTGATTCCATATCCTTGACTTTAAATACTAAGTTTGATCCCTTAGTCTTCAATAACTGAGTTTGAACCCTCAGTCTTTAGTCTTCAACAGGTTCCTAACTAGTCTACTTACCTAGTAACCTTACTGACCTAGACAGGAGTGCTGATAAAGTCAGTTGACCTAATTACAATGCTTGTTTGATCAAACTCTAATAAACCTATACATTTGATCTAGACATTTTTTTGTCTTTAGTCTATAACAGCTAGTCTGGCACTCATCATTAAAACTTAAAATTATGTCCAACAATTTCCCTCTTTTTAGTGATGATGCCAATACCCTCCTTACAGCAAAAGCAAAAAGATAAAAATAAGAATAGAACAAATTCAGTCATTTCTTATTATATTCATATTTGTTCAACAATATTACAAACTAGGATCAGCACAAAGAAATGAACAGTGTAAGTATGTTGATCTAGTTCCTGTCTTTGTCTTGCTCTTTCTTCTCATAAAACTTCATGATTTCTTTGACTACATCCTGCATCCATTGATTTTCAATTGGGGAAATGTCAAACCAATGATTCAGATCTTTCCACCACTTCCAGGCTTCTGGTAGAGTTAATCTTATGTTGTGAACATTGAAGCCCTATCTCATGTAGAAGTATTTGAATTCATCCAGTGAATTCTTTGCTGCTTGAACAGTTCTCAATCTACCACTTCCACCTCTGCCTCCTCTTCCACCTCTAGTAGAAGCTCTCATAGCTTTGACCCTTGTTTCCCAAAGCTTCATTCCCAAAAAGGAATCCAAACCCTCAAAATATCCCATACGATTGTAAGGTCTTTACTTTCCATAGTATAGCTGCTTATATTCCTTCAGGAGGTCATCAGTCAACTGAATTCTGCCAGGAGCAGGTTTCATAAACTCATTAGTATCAGCCTCCCACTTCTTCTTTGCAAAGACCTTGCAGCTTCTTTTGCTTCTATTGTAAGGCCATCTTCCCACTTATTGACATCATTAAAAAACCAGGACAGTAGACCATGAACACTCTCCTGTGTGATCACTAAGTTATTAAGTTGACCTTCCATTATCTCTATCCTTGTGTCAAATGTAGTGATCCTACCTTCCATAGTTTGTTGCAGCAAATTTATCCACTCAGTAACCTTAGGATCCAATGCAACAGGTTGAGGTGCTTCAGTAGGGTTAGCCACATCAGGCTTGGGTGCCTCAGTAAGCTTGTCAAGCTTTTTGTGTAGTGAGGCAAACTGTTCATTCAAAAACTTGTCTATTTATGTATTGCCTTGTTTTATGCCTCTCACTTCTAGGGTTAGGTCAGCAAGTGCATATTGAGAAGTGGTTATATTGGAAGCAACCGTTTGAGTGGTTCTTCCTCTGTTTTCAACCAAATTCATTAAATCTTCAAATATTTGCTACTGTCTACTGAGTTTGAGTTCTTAACTGTGTAATATCATCTCTGACTACTCTCAACTCATCCAAAACATGTGCTGGTACAGCACCAACCATGCCTCCACCCATATGTCTAGCAGCATCATCAACAGGTTCTTCAACATTGTAATGTGCCATTTGTATGCTGACAACCAAGGATCCTGTCCTATTCTATTCAGTAGGATCAGGACCTTCTTCAACCACATCTCAAAAGATGTCTTCCAAGATAGGATCTTATGCAGGTTGAGGTTCCAAAACATGTTCCTCCTCAAAAATTGGTACATGTACCTGTTGAGGTTCATCATCAACTTCTTCTTCCTCGGGCACTTGGAACTCCTCATCACTAAAATCATAATCCAGCAGCTGTTCATCTTCATCAACAATAGTCTGCTGACTATCTTTACCTCTAATAGCTTTAGCTTCAGTAGATTGCACTGCACTGACAGGTGTTTCTGCAACTTATTCTATAACAATATTTTCAATAAGTGCAGAGGTTTCCTCCAAACCCATTGTAGGTTCTAACGTTTGTCCAGGTGCTTTCTAATCCTCAGCAACTTGTACCTCATGTTCCAACATGTATTCAGGTGCTGTTTGTAACTCAGAAACCTGAACCACCTCTTCAACAAAAGCTTGAGGAAATATAGCATGATTATCCTCTAACACTCCTCTAGCATCAGAAATATTTTGTAACTGATATGCAACTTGTGATAAGGCATCCTGAGTGTCAAACAACTCTTGATACTGAGCTGATTCCTCTGAACTTTCATCAGCTTCTTCAAATAACACAACAACATCAAAAGTAGTTATTATCACATCTTCCATGAGTGTTGCTATAGCAATCTATCTTTCTAAGTCTTCATTAAAAATATCTCCAAGCTTTTCATTTAATAATTCAGATTGCTGAGCCTCAGTATTTACATCAGACTCCACAATCATTAAGGTATCAGACATACTAACCTACCTGTTATCTCCAAAATTTATTCCATCATTTATTAGACCCTTCAATTCATCTATAGTTAAATCCTCAAGATCTTCATCCATTTGATTAGTGTGCTGAGCCCCAGCAGACTTGCCAGCATCAGCAGATTGATCTTTAGTAGTGTCTTTAGATCCTTGTCCTACACTCTCAGTAGGTCTTTCCAAGGTAGTGCCACTAGGTTGGCCTGGGAAATAAGGATTATCATCATCAAAATCAGAGGATGATGTATCATCATCTTCAGGTCCAGAGTGTGGTTCTTTGATCTTAATGCTTGCACTCTATTTTTCATTCTCAAAGAGATCCATCAGCCTTACTTGTAACTCTGATGTATCAATCAAATCAAGTAAGTTCTCCACACCCAACTTATTAAATGACCACTCTTCAAAGTCATTAATTGGTTATGCAGCTGATTTCTGTCTCTTATAAAAACCAAATTTCCATGCAAAGTAGTCCTGAGTTTTCTTGATGTTGGGATCTACTTTTTCCTTCCTTGATTTCTTCTCTTTTCTTTCAAAAGGCATTGTTGGCATTTTTAGCCTTGTTGGTGTAGATTGCTCAGCTTGTTGTTCTCCAAAGGCTTCAACAAGATAGGCCAATGTATCCAAAGCAGATACAACCAGGTCAGTAGGTTCCTCAGGTTGTACATTTTTGCCTACCACCTCCATATGTTCCACACTAGGTTCCCTTGACTTGTATGTATATCAGTAGGGTCTACTGGAGTGTGTTCTTCCCCCTAAGTTGTAGCATCCACAGCAGGGTCAGGAACACGTTCAACAAGTTTCACAAATAGATCGTGTGCATGCAGAAGATCTTTTGTGATTCACAGAGTTTGTTGTTTGAACAACAACCTCTCCAAATTTTTAGTAGGCTCATCAACTTGTACAGGTGCTTCCTCAATGACACTTTCAGCTTCCTTTGGGCCTCCAAACCCCTTAATTCTTTTCCTTTTCCATGCTTTTTCATTTTCACAATCTCCTTCATCCTCTTTGCAGGTCGTTCTTCAATTTCAACAGCTTTTATTTTTCTTTTGTCTTCTTTATCTGCTCTCTCAAAATCTCATCAGCCTTCTTTGTAGTTCCAGCAGCCTCAGCTTCAATTGGAACTTCAGTAGATTCAGCAGGGTCTACTGATTGCTGCCTTGTCTTCTTAAGCTTTAATATCTCCGTAATCTTTCTTGTATCCGCAACCTTTCTTTTCTCAGCAACTTTCTTGGGTGCAGCAGTTTGTACAACTTGTTTTACCTGCTCACCACCAGCATCATCATCTCCATCACTGTCACTCTATGTTTCTTCATCATCTAAATCTTCATCATCATCCAAACTAGGCATGAGATAATTGATTTCCTTTTTATATCTAGACTTGTTGATTTTTTCAGGTGCCACATCATCAACCCTCAAATGGGTCAGTATGGCCTGCACCATCAAACTCAAAGGCAGTGTCTTGGACTTCCTTGTCCCATCTCTGTCCTTTGTTATTACCTTCTTCATGTATTGGACAAAGAATCCGACCCAGTCAAACCTCATACTCTCGCATATGATAATCAGCAAGTCAATCTTGGGTCCAGACAATGTGTCAAGACTTCCACTGAAACCAAGAATGTTTTTGGCAATAAACTTACTCAGTAGATTATTCTCCATTTTGATGTGCTTCACATTGATACTCAGTGATGACTTAATGGATTTGTTGGTCTTTATTGTATCAAAAAAGTCCAATCTTGACAACCCCATTGATTCAGGATTGGTAGGAGCACCATTACCAGGTCCAAAACCGAACACTTCCCTCGGTAGGTTTGAGTAAATTTCAATCTCCTGGGCATTAACAGTGGTAGTGAATGCCTCTCTATCATCTCTGGTCACTATATTTCTCCAGAAATTTGTAACATTAGTATATGAGATGCTTTCCAATCTCAGATTAAGAATATCCTCTAATCCTTCATATCTCCTGATTCTTCTACCAATATTGATAGCTAGTTCAGTCATGTTAGCATCAACAATGAACCCTCTAACACTTTGGCATGTTCCAATGTGAATGTCACCTTTATCCGCCATTAGAGTATTGAGAAAAATGAAGAGAAAGCTTGCAAATCTGTGTTCACACTGTATATCTTCATAGAAAATTGATCTGAGTTGTATGTATCATCTATGTATATATGTCTGTATATATAGATAAATGTAGTGGGTAGTAACTGTCTGAAAGTACTGTACACGTACTATAGCATTTAACCACGATTAAAGTTGGAATAAATGTGATGTTGCCACTTGTCCCACTAATTGATTCCATACAGAGTTGTAACCGCTGGATATTGTAACCGCAGTAATAAAGGATAAGAATAATATCCCATTACTATTGACTTTTAGTTAAGTTTGACTGTCTTGTAACCTATAACTCAGCAGACTTGATCTTCAGTAGGGTTATCTCAGCAGCCTCCTGATGAAGATGGCTCAGCAGCCTACTGATAGGGTTACTCTGCTGATCTTCATACACACTAGTTTTGTCCAACTGATAATACAAGAGGAAGTTTAATACCAATGACTGATCTGTCAAGTGAGCTCACCCAACAGGACAAAGTCCAATCCCCTTGGCAACTTCATTTTCTCAATTTTCCAAACTCATAAAAATACATGCAATTGTTGATACCAATGACAAGTCTGCTAAGTGAGCTCACCCAACATAGCAAAGACTAATCCCCTTGATGAATTCAAATACACTGCTGATTATTGTATATCAGTCAACTTTTATGATTCCAAGTTCAGTCCTTAACTTAGCAAATCTTTCACTGTCCAATTGTTTAGTAAAAATATCAGCAAGTTGATGTTCAGTAAGAATGTAAATAACCACCACATCTTTCTTTTCAACATGTTCTCTTATAAAATGATGTCTCACATCAATGTGCTTGGTTATTGAATGCAAAACAGGATTTTCTGTTGATTGCAATTGCACTTGTGTTGTCACACATGATAGAAATTTCTCTTTCTTCAATTCCATAATCCCTTAACTATTGTCTTAACTATAGTATTTGTGCACAGCAACTTCCAGCAGCTATATATTCAGCTTCAGCAATGGAAGTTGATATTGAATTATGTTTCTTACTGAACCAGGAAACCAGTCTATTTCCCATCAACTGGCAGGTTCCTGTGGTGCTTTTTCTATCAATCTTGCATCTAGCATAATCAGAATATGAGTAGGATATAACTTTGAAGCATCCATCTTTTGAATACCCAATCCCTACTCCTAAGGTCTCTTTTAGATACTTGAGAATCCTTTTGACTATAGCTAAGTGACTTTCCTTTGGTTTTGATTGAAATCTTGCACAAACACCTACAGCAAAGGATATATCAGGCCTGCTGGCAGTGAGGTACAGCAGACTGCCTATCGTTCTTCTGTATAAAGTCTGATCAACATCTTTGCCTTCTTTATCTTCATCCAATATGATGTTGGTACTCATAGGAGTTGACACATTGGTGTTATTTTCCATGCCAAACTTCTTCAGCAGCTCTTTGGTATACTTAGTTTGATGAATGAAGATTCCATCTTTCATTTTTTTGACTTGTAATCCCAAGAAGTAGTTCATCTCTCCCATCATACTCATTTGGGACTTGCTTTTCATGAGGTTAGCAAACTTTTCACATAGTAAGTCATTTTCACTTTCAAAGATTATGTCATCCACATAAATCTGTACCAGCAGAGTGCTGTCCCCTTCATTGATTTTGAAAAGAGTCTTGTCAATGGTACCTTTGGTAAAACCATTTTCCACCAATAATTGAGATAGGGTTTCATACCATGCTCTTGGTGCTTGTTTTAAACCATTAAGTGCCTTGTTGAGTCTATACACTTTATCTTCTTGATCCTTAACTTCAAAACCAGGAGGTTGCTGAACATAAACATCTTCTTCTTGAATGCCATTCAGAAATGCACTCTTGACATCCATCTGGTATATTTTGAAGTTTTTGTAAGCAGCATATGCCAAGAATAATCTTATAGCTTCCAATCTTAGAAATGGGGCATATGTCTCATCAAAATCTATTCCTTCAGCTTGAGAATAGCCTTTTGCTACTAGTATGGCCTTATTCCTTACAATGGTACTAGATTCATCCAATTTGTTTCTGTATGCCCATTTAGTTCCAATTATATTTGCATGATTAGGCCTTTCCACTAGTGTCCAAACTTGATTCTTTCAAATTCATTCAATTCCACTTGCATAGCAATTATCTAATATGGATCTCATATTGCTTCTTCAACAACTTTAGATTCCATTTGAGATAGAAAACAAGTATACATTGCTTCCAATTATCTTCTAGTCCTTACACCTTGCAGTATATTGCCAATAACTTGCTAAGCAAGGTGATCCCTTAACCATTATTTTGGTTAGATTGGTTCTTAGGGACATCATCTTCAGTAGGGTCTGCTATTGCTTCAGCAGGGGGTTTAGCAGATCCTTGAACTGCTTCAGTTGTTGCATCAGTAGTGTTACCAGTAGGTTTTTCTGCAGGGGCAGAGTTAGAAACTTTTAAGTCATTTATCCTTTCCAACACATCAACACATTTTGGATCAGTGACTTAGAGATTCTCAGCAGGCTCTGAAGCTTCATCTTCCATTCCAGTGAACTTTGGTTCATCAAATACAACATGTATTGATTCTTCATGTTTCAATGTCCTTTTATTCAGTACCCTGAATGCCTTCCTGACAGAAGAGTATCCCAAAAATATTCCTTCATCTGATTTTGGTTGGAATGTCTTCAATTGCTCCTTATGATTCGAAATAAAACACTTGCTCCCAAATGGATGGATATAAGATATATTTGGTTTTCTTCCATTTCATATCTCACAAGGTGTCTTCAGCAGCTTCTTGTTCACTGAGGTCCAATTTTCTGTATAGCATGTTGTATTGATTGCTTCAGCCAAATATCTTTCAGGTAAAAATGCTTCACAAATCATAGTCCTTCCTGCTTCTTTCAAATCCTATTTCTTCTCTCAGCAACCCCATTTTGCTGAGGTCTACTAGTTGCAGCTAGTTGATGTAGCACACCATTTTGCTCACAATATTCTCTTATGACTTTATTGAGAAATTCAGTACCCTTGTCTGATCTGATCTTCACTACTGTCAAACTTTTCTCATTTTGTAATCTCTTCAAAAGTTCAGGCATCTTTTGAAGTGTTTCACTTTTCTTGTTTATGAATACTACCCAAGGGTATCTTGAATAATCATCCACAACTACTAGAGTGTACTTCTTTCCTGTTACACTTGTTGGTGTTACTGGTCCAAATAGATCCATGTGCATCAGCTCCAAGACTGTTTTTGTTGATTGCTTAGTCTTTGACTTGAAGCTTGACTTGGTTTGTTTACCTTGCTGACAAGCCTCACATATAGCATCCTTGTTGAATGTAATCTCAGGCAAACCAATCACCAACTTCTTTTTCACCAACTGATTGATATCATCAAAGTTAAGATGATTCAACTTCTTATGCCATAACCAATTTAGTTCTGACTTAGTATGCACAATCAGGCATG
Organism: Gentiana macrophylla; assembly: GCA_026214975.1. Taxonomy (NCBI): domain Eukaryota; kingdom Viridiplantae; phylum Streptophyta; class Magnoliopsida; order Gentianales; family Gentianaceae; genus Gentiana; species Gentiana macrophylla. The sequence goes on from CM047813.1 coordinate 48,466,132, forward strand.
TCTCTGGAACAGCAGTAGACCAATCCACAACACACATGTTTTGTTGTCTTCTTCCAGCCAACACAACTTGTTCACCTCTTTCACTAATGACAATACAGTAGCCTTTGCCAAAAGTGACTTTGTAACCCATGTCACAAAATTGTCCAGTGCTCAGCAGGTTGTAGTCCAATCCTTCCACAAATGCAACATTTCTGATAGTTAATCCATTCTTCACCAGTGTACCATATCCTCTTATATATCCTGGTGTGTTCTTGTTGCCAAAATTCACTCTTGGACCATCATTTGCCACATAATTTGTCAAACAATGCTTATTCTTTGTCATATGTCTGGAACATCCACTGTCAACGTACCAGGCACCCTACAAAACAAAGTTAATGTATTTTAGGTACCCAAAACTATTTGGGTCCATAGTGGTCAGTGGTAAGCATGACCCTTGGCAAATTTCCATAAGGTCTTCTCTGAAAAGTATTATACTTTTGTTCATACATGTATTCCACACATCCATAAGGTCTAACATTGGGTTGTGTAGGACTCACATGTGCTTTCTGGCCTTTTGGTATATAATGATGTTTGAAGTGATTTCTATTGTTAGAAGCACTAGCATGACCATAGGTTTCTGTCTGTTAGGAGCAGCCTTGTAATATGGAGTCTGCTGAGGTCTTGAATAAGTCCTCTGCTGAGTCCACTACTAATTCCATTGCTGAGGGCTTACCCTAGCATTATGGTAATGTCTATTGTTTCTAGCAGTAGGGGCAGGAATATTCCAATCCTCATCTGTAAGGAACAGTCTACCTTTCCCTCTGAGATAAGTATCCCTAGAATGATTAACATTTTTAGGTTTAGGATTCTTATCCTTGGAATATTTCTAATTTTTTGCCCTTTTGTGGTCCAGCAGACTTAGCAGCAGGTCTGCTATCAGTAGGTCTAGAAGGTACAACATTCCTAATCTTGGATTTACTCTTTTTGTTAGGTGCTGTTGACCTTTTGATTTCTGATTTTGCTTCCTTGAAGTCTTCTCATTAGGCTTCACTCTCAGCAACTTTTTTGGGAGTTAGGTCTTATGCAGGCACAAATTTAGGACCAATTCTGGTACTAGGTTCAGTAACCTTACTGGATCCACCCTTATTAGATTGTTCAGTTCCAAATCCAAGGCCTATTCTATCACCATAAGGCTTTCCAGATTTGAATGTAGTGCTGGAACTAGATTGTTCAGTAGATTCAGCTGCTACTGAATGTATAGCATGCTTCTGCTGATTTTGCTCAAAATCTTTTTCCTTACCTTTGAGTGTTTTTGATTCAGCTTTTAACCTTTAAACTTATGTTTGAAGATCTTCTTTTACAGCTTTCACAATCTTATAACCAGATTGTATTTACCTCAGTTGATTAAGGATGGTGTTGGTCCCTTGGAAAGGCTAACACGAGTCTAGAGGGGGTGAATAAACTTGTCCTTAAAAATTGACTTGCACCCCAGGAACTGAGTTTCTGAAAACTCAAACTGAACTGGCTAACTGATAGTCAATATGACTCAGCTCAGTTCTGTCCCTACCCTTAAACTATCTATTTGATTTAGCTAATTCAGTTGATGCTAGAATTGAACTAACTTGCAGCAGATAAGAAAAAGCCTTTGTGCAATAAATGTGTTAATAAGAATTCTAATTTCCTATGTTTCGATTCAGTTTGACTCAATGTCCAAGTTTGTTGAGTGATGTGATGAAATGATTATGCAATAAATAGAACAATCACAAGATAAAATGTAAATGCATAAAGTAAATCAACAAAAGGTTTGTTTATGGAAGTTCCGGGTAGTGTAATCCCGTACTTCTCCGCTTCTACTGTGGTGTAGGAGGTATCACTAGAATCTTGAGATAACTATTACAAAATCCTAGCCTAATGACAAATCCTTCACGACACCATAGTTTCACTATCTACACATTATGAAGAAAGGTGAGATTGCTCCCTTCACTCTACACACTGATCCTTCGGAGGTGGAATTACTCCTTCACCAGCTCACCACAAACAAAACCACAGTCCGCAGACTGAACCAATAGCTGTGGCAACCAAGTTGGAACCGTATGAGGAAAGGTGGAGTTGCTTTCCTCAAACTATGCAGAGCAAACCCTTCATCACACAAAGGTTAGGTTTAGAATCAATCACAAGATTAATTCAGTGAGCTGTTTGATTCTTCTAGATATGACGTTGTAGCTCCAAGATGCCTTTTCCCCTTTAATGGGTTACTGAATCTTTCTCTGTAATGTTCAAGGCTATTTTGTTGGCTTCTCATTTTCTAGATATAAAATCTGATTTTCTGGATCTGGATCTCTCTCCTTTTGATCTAGATTTTAGATATGTTCTTTTAAATCTTGTCCAAGATCCGCCTTTTTTCAAACATTCCTCCATGTGTATTTATATATAATATAACGGTCGATAAATCTTATAGCCGTTATGCTTGTCGTTTATCCAACGTTCATATGTATGATCACTTGATCTGTACTTTCTCGCCTTCGATCCTTGATTAATTAACTCGCGACTTTCTAGATCCTCGCTTCTTTCTTGACAAGGCCTTAACTCAGTTTTCTACTCTTATTCAAAACTGAGTACCTCGTATACTTGACATTTGACTTCAATTGACTAAGTCAGAGTACACCATTCAGTTCCTTCATTTCTTGGTACCTGATAATCTTTGTCCTTAAGATTATTCAGCTTTACGTGATCTATAGTTCAGTTTCAGGTCACCATAGACTTACCCGATTCTAGACTTATAGTCATGACTTAGTCAGCTTCTAACTGAGTTTGTCACCTTAGTTCTTCAGTGTTCAATAACTGAGTCTGTGTCCCTCAGTTCTTCAGTATTCATACGTATACTCAGTTTCCTTGTTGTGTCTCAGATGTTTGCCTAGTTCCTATCTATTACAATGTTTGTCTGAAACAACCTATACAAGGTTCAGACTCTAGATGAACTTATACATTTATCTCTAGAATATTTCTTGCTTCTTCTTTCATTATGCACTATAACAGTTAGTTATGACTTCATCATCATGGGTTATAAATGAACTTTCTAAATACGTGATGAATCATCATCAAAACAGAAATTTTATTTCCAACAATTTCCCTCTTTTTGATGATGTATCATAACCCTCCCTAAATGCAATAATAAGAGAATAATGCAAGAAATCAGAACAAATCAAAATAACAAACTAAAACAGCTGAGTTCATTACAAAGTTGGTCCAAAACAAACTGAGTAACTGAAATCATTACGGTTTTTCTTTTTCCAAAAACATCAGTTTTTCACCAAGATAGATACTTCTTTTTGTTTCTAGGAGCCTTCTTGCTTTTCCTTCTTCTCTTGATTCATCAATCTTGGGCTTAATATCCATGTTTTTATTGATCATCCAATTTGCTTCTTCAATGTCTTGGTTCTGAAATTTGGCAAGAATCTCCTGGATTTCCTCACCCATCAGCTTTTCTTCTTCTTTTGATATAAAATCATGTCCTTCTCCTATAGTTTTTGTTTTTGGTTCCAGGACATTTTCCTACTTAGTCTTTTCCTCTTTATCTTCAACTTCCTTTAACTCTTCTTGCAATCTAGAACATATTGCAATCTTCTTTCTAATGCTCAACATTGCTTTGACTGACTCTTCTTCATCTTCCTCAGTTCTTGTCTCTTTAAAGGATGCATCTGCAATTAATTCTTCGATCAATTTGTTAGCTGCCTCTCCATTTTGTTGAATGACAAGTAAATTAGCATCCACTTGTCTGTCTTGTTCCTCAATCAATAGTTTAGCAAGGTTTTCTTCAATTTCAGTTTTGTCTTCAGCAGTTTCAATTTTATCTTCAGCATCAGCACCTTTAGTTTTATCATCTCTCTTGTTTGAAGATATACAAAAGCTTTCTTCAAATAACTTATGCAAGGTGATGATGTTGGAGTAGCTGTACAGACCTGCATAATGTGCCATTGAGATAGACTCATGCAAGTTGTAGAGCTTCTTCTGTAGAGTTTGTGTCAGGCTCTCTATGATCATTTTTAGCCCTTCCAGTTTCTTCTTAGTTTGCGTTGAATGTTGCTGAGTCTTTTCAGTTGCAACGTGGGGGATGTCCATCCTTACTTAACTGCTTGTAGTCATAGCTGGATCTTCATATAGAGAACTGACTCCACGGTGATGATTTATCAGTTCTTTCTCATCCTCAGTTGCATAGAATTCAGCATCTTCCAAAATTTCTCTTTGTTCCTCAGAATATCATTCATACTTATCAGCTAAGGGTTCACTTCCTTCAGTATCATCATCAATCTGAATTAAGTCTTCAGATTCAGTCTTCCTTAATAAAAATGTTTCAGCATCATCCTCCTTTGTCTTCTTGTTGTTCTTTCATCCTGGTTTTCAATTTTGCTTGAGCTAGAATTTGGTGTTTTTCTCTTGACTTCATCATTAACTTTCCTTTTCTTTGATCCACTGGCCACTAATTTCTCTATTATCTATGTTTCTATAGGTCTAGAGATGGAGAAATAGTTTAATATTCTTTGTACCAAATATGGAAATCCCTTTTTCAACATGAACTTTTCTTGATTTTCCTTCCTTCCTTGAACTTTTGCTTTTTCATCTGAAATTTGCTTGATCATCTGCTTGAGAACAAACTTGTTCCAGTCCAGTTTCTCCTCAAACCAAATAGCATAGATTAGTTTCAGCTTTTCTGTCGAAATAGTGTAGAAATTCCATGTGTGACCAATGACATTTTTGGTCAAAAGAATTGTCAAAAATGCGAAATCTTGTTTTTGTTGATGAATGGATCCAATGAAATTCTTCACATCTTTATTGCTCGTTGTGACTTCCCAAAGTTTGTCCTTTTCCCCATTTCCGAAAGTAATAGACGTAGATCCTTCATAGATATCCAAACCAAGGACGAGGGATAGAAGATGTTCATTATCCACAATGCTTTTCCTTTGGACTGAGGTCCTAAAGCTTCTTCCATCATCGGCTAATATTGCATTTCTGAAAAAATCTCTGATATTTTCTTGGCACAAAATTTTGACCTTTGTATCAATTAGATTTTCGAGTCCTCGAATCTTCTTGATTTTGTCTGCAATCTGAAGTGATAGGATGGAGTTTGAATTTTTTTTACTGAAGTCGTCCAGGCTGATGGTGATTCCATCATCAATGTTATATCGCTCCATGGATTTTCAATTAAAGATTTCTTGGTGGGGAATCTTGAGATGAAATGGTAGAGACGAAGGTTTTGAGATTGATTGAGCAAGATTTGGTCAAGATTGTAAGAATTGTATGTATACACTCAATCGTTTAAATGAGAGTCGTGTCACAGTCAATGAGATTTGTAGGGATGTACATCTACTTCTTCTCCTCGATTGACACGTGGCTTCTGGCGATTTGTCTATCAGCTTAAACGTTAGATGGTAGCTGGAAAGTTTTCTGCTTTTGACCATTTTGCCCTTCATCAGCTTTTGCCTTTTCAGCTTCGTTGCTATGCTGCAGTTTTCTTGTGTAGAAGTCAGTTTATCTGTGGATTTAGCAATATAAGAACTGACCTTACCTACAAAATAGTTTTAAGTTTTCTTCGGTACACATATCTTTTTGGGTCCGGCTAGATTAGTTACTGAAGTACAAGCTTCAGTTTCTTCGATGAGAGAATTAACCTTTCTCATCTCTCTTCTAGATAGGCCATTACGCTCAACCTTAGTTGATTTCACAAGGATTCTTTTAGATTTATCATCTTTAACTTCTCTGTGTAATCCACTAGGTCTTCCAGTATCTTGATGTCTCGAATTTATATTCCCTGATATCTCAAGCCTGAGTAAGGGTGGGGAATTATCACCGCTTTTGTCAAATTTACTTGATATTAACCTTTCAGGTAGATTTGACACCTCAGTTTCAAGAAACTCATTCCACTCTTTTGCTTTGTCAAGTTCTGTACCTTTTAAGTTCAACTCAAGTGTGAGTTTTTCAACTAAATTGACAAGCTTAGAGTTTCTCTGACTGAGTTCAGCGAGTGATAACTGAGTAGAAGAATGTACCTTTTCTTGATTATTTGTTACAACTTATGGGTTTGATTTTACATCCTTTTGCTGCTCTTCTAGGTAGTCAGTTACTTGCAGAAACTCCTCTCATTCTTCTTCTGAGAGATCACTTAGTGATGGAACTCCTCTGGATTTGTCAACATGTGCATTAAAAACGATATCCACATCATCACCAAAAGGAGGTTCTGGATTAGTATGTGAATTTGTAGTACTGAACCTTTCAAATACTTGATCCTGAAAATCAGATACAGAGTTTTGGAAACAATTAGCTAAAGGATTAATAAGTCAACTTCTAATTCTAGATGTATTCATGAGGTCTCAACTATATGCTTTGACAATTGATATAGTGAGGGTCTTCAACAACTAGTTATAAAGATAACTTTGGATCACCTCCAAAAGGAAGAACTACTCCGATACCGATTGTTGATCCTTGGAAAGGCTAACACAAGTTTAGAGGAGGAAGGGGTGAATAAACTTGTCCCTAAAAATTGACTTGCACCAGGAGAACTGAGTTTCTCAAAACTCAAACTCGAATCAAGCTAATGATATTCAATATGAGTCAGCTCAATTTTGTCCATACCCTTATACTATGTATAGGTGTTAGCTAATTCAGTTGATGCTAGGACTGAAATAACTTGCAGCGGATAAGATAAACCCTTTGTGCAATAAATGTGTTAATAAGAATTCTAATCTCCTATGTATCAGTTCTGTGCTGACTCATTGTCTAAAGTTTGCTGAGTGATGTGATGAAATGATTATGCAATAAATAGAACAATCACAGTATAAATGTAAATGCATAAAGTAAATCAACACAAGGTTTGTTTATGGAAGTTCAAGGTGGTGTAATCCCGTACGTCTCCCCTTCTCCTGTGGTGTAGGAGGTATCACTAGAATCTTGAGATAACTGTAACAAAATCCTAGCCTAATGACAGTCCTTCATGACACCATAGCTTCACTGTCAACACATTATGAAGAAAGGTGAGATTGCTCCCTTCACTCTGCACACTGATCCTTTGGAGGTGGAATTACTCCGTCACCAGCTCACCACAAACAAAACCACAGTCCGCAGACTGCACCAATAGCTGTGGCAACCAAGTTGCAACCGTATGAGGAAAGGTGGAGTTGCTTTCCTCAAACTATGCACATCCAACCCTTTGTCACACAAAGGTTAGGTTTAAAATGAATCACAAGATTAATTAGCTGTTTGATTCTTCTAGATATGACGTTGTAGCTCCCAGATGCCTTTTTCCCTTTAATGGGTTAATGAATCTTTCTCTGTAATGTTCAAGGCAATTTCGTTGGCTTCTCCTTTTCTAGATATAGAATCTTATTTTCTGGATCTAGATCTCTCTCTTTTTGATCTGGATTTTAGATCTGTTCTTTTAAAGCTTGTCCAAGATCTGCCCTTTTCAAACATTCCTCCCTTTGTATTTATAGGAGTAATGTAACGGTCAGATAAATCTTATAGCCGTTATTCTTGTTGTTCAGCCAACGTTCATATGTACAATCACTTGATCTGTACTTTCTCAGTTTCCAGTCCTTGATTAATTAACTCAGCTTTTCCAGATCCTCAGTTCTTTCTTGACAAGGCCTTAACTCAGTTTTCTACTCTTATTCAAAACTGAGTACCTCGTATACTTGACATATAACTTCAATTGACTAGGTCAGAGTACACCATTCAGTTCCTTCATTTACTGGTAACTAATAATCTTTGTCCTTAAGATTATTCAACTTCACATGATCTATAGTTCAGTTTTAGGTCACCACAAACTTGCCCGATTCCGGACTTATAGTCACGACTTAGTCAGCTTCTAACTGAGTTTGTCACCTCAGTTCTTCAGTCTTCAATAACCGAGTCTGTGTCTTTCAGTTCTTCAGTTTTCATACGTATACTTAGTTTCCTTGTTGTGTCTCAGCTGTTTGCCTAGTTCCTATCTATTACAATGCTTGTCTGAAACAACCAATACATGGTTCAGACTCTAGATAGAACTTATACATTTTTCTCTAGAATATTTCTTGCTTCTGTTAGATGTAATATCCTCGGATCAATCATGGATTGACCCGATTACGCAGCAGAAGTATCGGATCTAGATCTAAACAAAACAAAGAAAATAAATTAAAGATCAAACTACAAGGGGGGTTTGGATTTTACCTTTTTATGGTGCTTAACTCCAAGAACAAAAGATAGTATCCACGCAAGTTGAGAAGCCACAGCCTTCCAACATGTGTCTTCCAGCAACACCAAGTGGATGGTGTTTCCCGCCGCCGGACCTCCTTGATATGCTACCTAGAAAACCCGAAGTTTTCTAAACTCGAACCCAAGTATTATAGCCGAAAATTCCAAGCTATAATACACTTAAGAATGACATGTTATTGTGATGTGTAAAAGGCTTGGGAGAACTCTCTTTATATAGGAGAGTAAAACTTAAGCCCAAGGATTAAATAATTAACACAAAATCAATTATAATAATCCTTTTCCTAAAAAGATATATCTATAATATTCCAAAATAATAAGCATATATAAAAGATATTCTTTTACTCAAATTATTTAACACATAAATAATTTAATCACATGTCTTATTATTTATTGAGAAAACAAATTTCCCAACAAATAATAAACAAATATGCGCCCACCCTAAAATAATTAGGTCACACGCATATTACATTTATTTGGGCCGAGTTCACGAAAAAATTCTTTCCTGTATTTAATCATCTAGTCCAACTAAACAATTAATCCACATATCAAATTAAATAGCCCAATGCACTATTCAATTATATTTGAGGTGAAACGATGAGAAAACTAATTATGCTATTTTGGGTGCCACGTCGGGGACCATGGACCCATATTCAGTAGCTAAAATAAATTAAATAAAATATTCCTCAGACAGGATAATTATATACAACCTATTAATTCCGGGATTACACCACCATAAACCCGAAACTGAACTCTATCGAATATAGATAACTTACACTCAATTTATGAGTCGAAAGCGTCCACTGATATAATCATTACATACGGATAAATCCTCCATAGACTATTCACTTTGATTTGGATATTTCTGTAAACCCTTCTCGAAACATATTATCCTTATTTACCATTAACCACCTAGTGATCAATTAGTTCATAACCAATATGATATGAACTCGGCTGATCGATCAGTTTCTAGGGTTAACTAATAAGGGAATTGTCTGTCTACTTCCAGTGGGAAGGAATGGATTCCATATCTGTGATAACACAGACTACTCACTCATTCTAGAATAGAGCCAATGAGAAGTGTTGGACCACATACTACGAAGTGATCCTTACTAACACATCAAACTCTCCCCAGTCTAAGCAGTCGTCTGTGATCACCTCATGATTGAGATTAATCCATATATGATCATCTTGTGATTTGATAATACTTCTCGATAACAGAATTATATCGAGAACTCAAATCAAATCGGTCCAAATTTCTATATGATTATCATCATATATAAATGGCCCACTAGTACTACCTATTTACCGACAGTCCGGATAAGATCATCACACCGTAAAGTGTTCCGGCGCATTATTAGCATATTAATCATGAGACCCGTACTCAGATTAATCAACACTACGGACTAAGTTAATTTTAAGTACATCTCACTAACTCAATCCTCATGTGTATAGCCATACACTGAGTTATGTGATTACATAAACGAGGTACTTATGGTTTTCAGTAGTCTCTTAATTATAAGCACACATGCATATAATAAGATGAATTATTAATTCTGTCCTAAAACAATTACATAATTGTCTTTCGGGCACTACACCTAACAGCTTCTTCTTTCATTATGCACTATAACAGTTAGTTATGACTTTATCATCATGGGTTATAAATGAACTTTCTAAATACGTGATGAATCATCATCAAAACAAAAATTTTATTTCCAACATATGGCATCCAAAGTTTCTTCATTGTCAGAATTTTTAGGATTTGAACCACAAGTTGATTCACAATCACTTTCAGCAGGAGTGTTTATACAAAATTGTATACCTCCTCAGTCTCATCCATATTTGCCTTCAAAGCATAATCTTCCATGTCAGCAACAAGTGCAGTATCATCAGATTCATTTCCTTTTTCTGATTCAACTTTATATCCTGATTCATTATCAGCAACCATTGCTTGCCAGGTCTTCTTTGATGATTCTTATTCTTCAATAGGTCTAGACAATCAGTCAAAATGTCCAGGTTTCTTGCGGTTGAAGCATAGATAATCGTGATCCTTTTTATGTTTTAGTTCGGGAGAGTCGGGTTTGAAGTGTCCTAGTTTCTTGCATTGAAAACACAAGTAATCATTGTCTTTCTTGGATTTTTCCTTCTTCTTTTCACTTGATTTCTTAGTGAAGTTTCTTGGAGAACCCCTTCCAGTTTTCATCATTCTGATTTTCTTGCTCAGTAGAGCAATTTGCTCTTGCATTTCATCCAGTAGATCATCTTGAGCTCCTGATGATTCTTCTTGATGTGTATTAGCCAATGCAGTGGTCTTTGGTTCTTCCTTTTTAGTCTCAGGTGCAAGTTTCTTACTAAATTCATAAGCTTTGAGATATGAAAATAACTTGAAGGTGTCATCTTCATGTAATCTTCTCATTTCTTCTATGGAGGTAACCTTCATTTCCCAAACTTTTTTTGCTGGTAGGGCTTCTAACATTTTTGTATTGATTTCCTCTTTTGATTAGTCTACATTCAGTAGGGTTAGTTCATCCATGATAGCATTGAATCTTGACTCCATTTGTTCAATAGTTTCATTTGGTTTCATTTTGAAATCCAGAAACTTTTTTTTGGCTACACAGATCTTGTTTTTCTTGATAGCATCAGTGCCTTCACAGATTAGTTGTAACTTATCCCAAAGTTCTTTTGCAGTCTTGCAATCCTTCACTTTCATGTATATATTGATATCCAAGGTTCTGTAAATGAAATCAATAGCAATATTGTTGAGGTTTGCTCTTTTTCTATCTTCAGCATTCCACTCTCTTTTTGGCTTTGAAACATACTGAGTTTGACCATCCACAGTCATAGCTTTTGTGATTTCCACTGGTCCATCAGTCAGTACATCCGTCATCTCATCATGTGTTGCAGCTAGAAAAGCCTGCATACAAAGTTTATACTCATCAAAACGTTCTAAGGAAAACATCAACATAGTTCTAGCATACTGGTTGTTATCCATGATGCAAAGCTTTGAAAATCAGAAACTTGAAAAAGCTTTCAAAGTATTTTCACAAACACAACAAGTAGGATTACTTCAGAATAGAAGCACTGCTCTGATACCAATTGTTGGTCCCTTGAAAAGTCTTTGGTTAAGTTTAGAAGGGGGGTGAATAAACTTAACACTTAAAACTTTTGGAGTTAACAAACTCAGCAAGGTCAGTAGCCTGTTGACTGCTAAGTAGACTGTTGACTGCTAAGTAGACTGTTGACCACTCACTAGTCTGCTGACAGTAGATATTACTGAATTTGTTGCAGCGGAATGTATTCAATTAAGCCTTATTACTTATTGTTTTAAGTATGATACAAAGTATTAGATACTCAGTAGTGTAAGTGTATGATTCAGTTGCTAGTTACAGTAAGTTGATGTGATCAGTATACTAAATGCAGAAATTAAATGCAAAAAGTAAGTAGGCAAATTTTATAGTTGTTCCAGGTGGTGTAATCCTGTCAGTCCACTCTTCTCCTGTGATGTTGGAGGAAATTCACTAGAGATCTTTGAGGTTGTAGTTACAAAAATCCCTAAGCTGTCTGTCCTTCACCAATAGTTATGGTTTCACAAACTTAATATTTGAAATAGGTAGGATTGCTGCTTCAAAGTATTACACTGGTCCTTGAAGGGTAGGTTTGCGTATTCACCAGCTCCACCACAAACAACAGTTCTTGACACCTTAGTGCTTTTCTGTCTTCAGAAGGTTTCTTGTAAAATAAAGTTTGAATCAAGTAAGTGATTCAGCAATCAGAAGCTTGATTAGGATGAAATGATCAATGACTTGATTTCTTCAAGTGTGTATACTTGATGTAACTTGATAGCAGGTTACACTTGAAGAGTTTTCTGGATCGGTAGCTTTATGCTCAGTGAATGTCAGCATGGTGATTTCTTGAAAATAAACTTGATAGCTTAAGATAGATTGTTATTTTTCACAAGTTGTATCTGAATTAGGAGTCCTCTATTTATAGGTGAGAATCTTGTGACTTATGTTTGAATTTCAAACATAGCCGTTTCAGATTTGTCCCTATCTTGACTTGCTTTATGTCCATGTACGTAGTACTGACACTTTCAGTTTACTTTTGACAGTTTTCAGTATGTCCACCCTTCGACTTATATCCATTGGTTAATCCTCTGAATCTTTCCAACGTCCCTTTAATCTTGACCATTGATTTATTGACAAAATCAAGACTTGTAATATGTCCTTATCCTTGTAATCTTCCAATGTAACCTTTGATTAAATCAATATTTACATTCAGCAGATTCATGTGTATGTAAGTCTGCTGAAATGCTTGTCAGTCAGCTGTCAAAAGTTTGCTATGTTGTTAAAACACTTCAGCTGACTGTCTTTTATCTAACTTTTAATTGTAAAGTTAATGTACACTATTTTGAACATAACTATGTTCCAATCACCACTTAACTTATGGAACTTAGACCTTGTACACAAGGTATATGTAATCAGTTTAGGTCATCACAGACTTCCCTAAATTCTGATTCCATTTCCTTGACTTTAAATACTAAGATTGATCCCTTAGTCTTCAATAACTGAGTTTGAACCCTCAGCCTTCAGCCTTTAGCAGGTTCCTAACTAGTCTACTGACCTAGTAACCTTACTGACCTAGACAGGTATGCTGATAAAGTCAGTTGACCTAATTAAAATGCTTGTTTGATCAAACCTATACAAAGATCAAACTCTAATAAACCTATAAATTTTATCTAGACATCTTTTTCCCTTTGCTCTATAACAGCTAGTTTGGCACTCATCATTAAAACTTAAAATTATGTCCAACAATAATCTTGCTCATCAAGTAGTAGACAATATTCTTCACATTGATACTCAAGGTTGTAGCTGCAGATTTGTTTGTCTTTATTGCTTCAACAAACTCCGCCTTGATAACTCCATCAGCTCCAGATTTGTATGGCACCATTTCCAGGTCCAAATCCGAACACTTCTCTCAGCAGATCTGATGTGATTTCAATCTGCTGGGCATTAACAGTTGTAGTGAATGCCTCTCTATCATCTTTTATCACCATATTCTTCCAGAAATTAACAACATTTGTGTATGAAATACTTTCTAATCTTAGATTTAGGACAACTTCCAGTCCTTCATATCTTCTTATTCTCCTTCCAATGTTGATGGCTAACTCAGACTTGTTAGCATCAACAACAAAGCCTCTAACACTTTTGCTTGTAGCAATATGAATATCTCCTTTGTCTGCCATTGTAGAAATTTAAAAAAGATGAAGAAGAAAACTTTGCAAATCTGTGTTCACAATTGTATATTTTCAGAGAAAAATGATCTGAGGTCTGTATGTATCTTCTGTGTATATGTTTGTATATATAAGGAAAGGTAGTGGTTTATAATTGTCAAGAAAATACTATTCATGTAGTGTAGAATTAAACCATGATTAATCTTGGAATAAATGTGATGTTGCCACGTGTCCCACTAACTTGTCCTATTAAGAGTTGTAACCGTTGGATATTGTAACTGCAATTATACAGGATAAGAATAATATCTGTTTACATTTGACCTTCATTAAGTTTGACTGTCTTCATAACATATAATTCAGCAGACTTGGTCTTCAGTAGAGTTGTCTTCAGCAGGGTTACTTCATGCTGATCAAAAGGTGGCTCAAGAAAGATCTCATCAAGAATACTCTGATGATCTTCATACAGTCTAGTTTTGTCCAACTGATAATACAAGATGAAGTTTAATACCAATGACTGATCTGTCAAGTGAGCTCACCCAACAGCACAAAGACTAATACACTTGGAAACTTCATTTGCTCAATTGTCCAAACTATAAGAGTACTTAGGAATTGTTGATACCAATGAATAATCTACCAAGTGAGCGGACCCAGCAGGGCAAAGACTAATCCCTTTGGTGAATTCCAAAGATTCTGATCATTAACATATCAGTCCAACTTTTATGAT